>CM059450.1:16308645-16908645 GCA_030390025.1 Squalus acanthias
TCATTTGGCAGAATGTCTCATCGCCAGAGCTCACAAACAAGCACCAAGACGTAGCTTGGCTGGTGGTGAGAAGGGCCCTCCCCGTCAGATCCTTCATGCACTCCCGACGTCTCTGTTCCACCGCACGCTGTCCCCGAGGAGGCTGCGCCTGGGACGAGAACGTCATCCATCTCCTTCTGGAATGTGCCTTTGCAAAGAAGGTCTGGAGAGAGATGCGGTGGGCCTTGTCAAGGTTCATCCCGAGCAGCTCCGTAACACGGGACTCTGTGCTCTACGGACTGTTCCCAGGGACGCACACCGAGACAGACATCAACTGCTGCTGGAAGATCATCAACTCGGTGAAAGACGCCCTTTGGTCTGCCCGAAACTTGCTGGTCTTCCAGAGCAAGGAGTTGTCCACGACCGAGTGTTGCAGACTGGCACATTCCAGGGTCCAGGACTACGTGCTGAGGGACGCACTAAAGGTTGGTGCCGTCGCCGCCAAGGCACGATGGGGAAGGGCCACAGTTTAAGGCCCTCCCGCCAGTGTACACTGAGGGGCTGAAATCCGAGTAAAAACCCCCTCAGGCCTATGAAGTACAAGTGTTTTAATTGTAAATACACTTGTAATCTGTTTGATTGTGAATGGAGTACCATGTATTGCATTGATTTGTATTATGCCACATGTAACATGATTGGTGGATTGTAGTGAAATGTATTTTCACAAGTATTGAAATGTATCTTGATCCCTCAGGCTGTATGACTTTGAAAATGTATAATGAAAATGTATAGTAACGTGTCTCTGTAAATTGAGTGCCATGTACCGCAGTTAATTTGTATTGTACCAGATGTGGACTGTATTGTGATGTATGTGAACAAATATTTTTTATGAATAAAGTATATTTTGAAATAAAAAAAAAAAAATCTGTTCTTATCAGTTTAATATCTGATACGTCCCCTATCTGGGGACCAAATATTAAATTGATTTTTGGAACAGGGAGATGGAACAGGGGCTTGCTCCGTCCACTCCACGCATCGACCTGGTATTGCAGTGCTTCCAGGAGCGGTGCAGCTTCCCCTCTTTGGGGTGGGAAGTCGCAAAAGTCAAAAAGTAGAAATAAAGTTTTTGCACCAGTTTCAGCCGTGCTTTCTTTTCTTTGCCGCCTAGGTTGCTGCTGGCTGTGAAACACCCCCCCTCCTCTTTTCAGCTTCTCGTGCCAGCCCCGCCTTCACACCTTCCTTTGGGGCTGTTTTTCTCTCTGCATTTGCACGTCAAAGTTGTGTTTTTCTTTCTGTATTTGCATATGGGGACGTGTCCTAGATTTCCGGGCGGGGCCTCGCCACCTTTCCCGCTCTGCAGCCAACCTGGACCATGCCCCCGGTGGGATTTCTGAGCCACTGCGCCCCCTGTTGGGAAAGGGGGGGACTGCAAGCCCCGCAGGCACGCGCGCTCCTTTGGGATCCGGAGCGCGCCGCCCGCCCGCTGGTTAAGCGCTCCCAAATGCAAATGCTTTCATGGCGTCATCGCCGCCAAAGGGAAGGGGTGCGATACCTGCACGGCTTTTCGTCTCGGTTGCCAGTCCTGGCAAAAAATGCTCTCTTGCTCCAAGTCCGCCGTCACACCTGCGCTCGGTCAACCGCGGCCAGATTGACGGAGAAGACAGAGGCCGAGGAACACTTGCGCGTCAGCGGGAAGTTTACAGGCTATCGCTTCTCGGCCTTTTGGCTAAGATCAAGTGTAGTATCTGTTCTTATCAGTTTAATATCTGATACGTCCCCTATCTGGGGACCAAATATTAAATTGATTTTTGGAACAGGGAGATGGAACAGGGGCTTGCTCCGTCCACTCCACGCATCGACCTGGTATTGCAGTGCTTCCAGGAGCGGTGCAGCTTCCCCTCTTTGGGGTGGGAAGTCGCAAAAGTCAAAAAGTAGAAATAAAGTTTTTGCACCAGTTTCAGCCGTGCTTTCTTTTCTTTGCCGCCTAGGTTGCTGCTGGCTGTGAAACCCCCCCCCCCCTCTTTTCAGCTTCTCGTGCCAGCCCCGCCTTCACACCTTCCTTTGGGGCTGTTTTTCTCTCTGCATTTGCACGTCAAAGTTGTGTTTTTCTTTCTGTATTTGCATATGGGGACGTGTCCTAGATTTCCGGGCGGGGCCTCGCCACCTTTCCCGCTCTGCAGCCAACCTGGACCATGCCCCCGGTGGGATTTCTGAGCCACTGCGCCCCCTGTTGGGAAAGGGGGGGACTGCAAGCCCCGCAGGCACGCGCGCTCCTTTGGGATCCGGAGCGCGCCGCCCGCCCGCTGGTTAAGCGCTCCCAAATGCAAATGCTTTCATGGCGTCATCGCCGCCAAAGGGAAGGGGTGCGATACCTGCACGGCTTTTCGTCTCGCTTGCCAGTCCTGGCAAAAAATGCTCTCTTGCTCCAAGTCCGCCGTCACACCTGCGCTCGGTCAACCGCGGCCAGATTGACGGAGAAGACAGAGGCCGAGGAACACTTGCGCGTCAGCGGGAAGTTTACAGGCTATCGCTTCTCGGCCTTTTGGCTAAGATCAAGTGTAGTATCTGTTCTTATCAGTTTAATATCTGATACGTCCCCTATCTGGGGACCAAATATTAAATTGATTTTTGGAACAGGGAGATGGAACAGGGGCTTGCTCCGTCCACTCCACGCATCGACCTGGTATTGCAGTGCTTCCAGGAGCGGTGCAGCTTCCCCTCTTTGGGGTGGGAAGTCGCAAAAGTCAAAAAGTAGAAATAAAGTTTTTGCACCAGTTTCAGCCGTGCTTTCTTTTCTTTGCCGCCTAGGTTGCTGCTGGCTGTGAAACACCCCCCCCTCCTCTTTTCAGCTTCTCGTGCCAGCCCCGCCTTCACACCTTCCTTTGGGGCTGTTTTTCTCTCTGCATTTGCACGTCAAAGTTGTGTTTTTCTTTCTGTATTTGCATATGGGGACGTGTCCTAGATTTCCGGGCGGGGCCTCGCCACCTTTCCCGCTCTGCAGCCAACCTGGACCATGCCCCCGGTGGGATTTCTGAGCCACTGCGCCCCCTGTTGGGAAAGGGGGGGACTGCAAGCCCCGCAGGCACGCGCGCTCCTTTGGGATCCGGAGCGCGCCGCCCGCCCGCTGGTTAAGCGCTCCCAAATGCAAATGCTTTCATGGCGTCATCGCCGCCAAAGGGAAGGGGTGCGATACCTGCACGGCTTTTCGTCTCGCTTGCCAGTCCTGGCAAAAAATGCTCTCTTGCTCCAAGTCCGCCGTCACACCTGCGCTCGGTCAACCGCGGCCAGATTGACGGAGAAGACAGAGGCCGAGGAACACTTGCGCGTCAGCGGGAAGTTTACAGGCTATCGCTTCTCGGCCTTTTGGCTAAGATCAAGTGTAGTATCTGTTCTTATCAGTTTAATATCTGATACGTCCCCTATCTGGGGACCAAATATTAAATTGATTTTTGGAACAGGGAGATGGAACAGGGGCTTGCTCCGTCCACTCCACGCATCGACCTGGTATTGCAGTGCTTCCAGGAGCGGTGCAGCTTCCCCTCTTTGGGGTGGGAAGTCGCAAAAGTCAAAAAGTAGAAATAAAGTTTTTGCACCAGTTTCAGCCGTGCTTTCTTTTCTTTGCCGCCTAGGTTGCTGCTGGCTGTGAAACCCCCCCCCCCTCCTCTTTTCAGCTTCTCGTGCCAGCCCCGCCTTCACACCTTCCTTTGGGGCTGTTTTTCTCTCTGCATTTGCACGTCAAAGTTGTGTTTTTCTTTCTGTATTTGCATATGGGGACGTGTCCTAGATTTCCGGGCGGGGCCTCGCCACCTTTCCCGCTCTGCAGCCAACCTGGACCATGCCCCCGGTGGGATTTCTGAGCCACTGCGCCCCCTGTTGGGAAAGGGGGGGACTGCAAGCCCCGCAGGCACGCGCGCTCCTTTGGGATCCGGAGCGCGCCGCCCGCCCGCTGGTTAAGCGCTCCCAAATGCAAATGCTTTCATGGCGTCATCGCCGCCAAAGGGAAGGGGTGCGATACCTGCACGGCTTTTCGTCTCGGTTGCCAGTCCTGGCAAAAAATGCTCTCTTGCTCCAAGTCCGCCGTCACACCTGCGCTCGGTCAACCGCGGCCAGATTGACGGAGAAGACAGAGGCCGAGGAACACTTGCGCGTCAGCGGGAAGTTTAACAGGCTATCGCTTCTCGGCCTTTTGGCTAAGATCAAGTGTAGTATCTGTTCTTATCAGTTTAATATCTGATACGTCCCCTATCTGGGGACCAAATATTAAATTGATTTTTGGAACAGGGAGATGGAACAGGGGCTTGCTCCGTCCACTCCACGCATCGACCTGGTATTGCAGTGCTTCCAGGAGCGGTGCAGCTTCCCCTCTTTGGGGTGGGAAGTCGCAAAAGTCAAAAAGTAGAAATAAAGTTTTTGCACCAGTTTCAGCCGTGCTTTCTTTTCTTTGCCGCCTAGGTTGCTGCTGGCTGTGAAACCCCCCCCCCCCCTCTTTTCAGCTTCTCGTGCCAGCCCCGCCTTCACACCTTCCTTTGGGGCTGTTTTTCTCTCTGCATTTGCACGTCAAAGTTGTGTTTTTCTTTCTGTATTTGCATATGGGGACGTGTCCTAGATTTCCGGGCGGGGCCTCGCCACCTTTCCCGCTCTGCAGCCAACCTGGACCATGCCCCCGGTGGGATTTCTGAGCCACTGCGCCCCCTGTTGGGAAAGGGGGGGACTGCAAGCCCCGCAGGCACGCGCGCTCCTTTGGGATCCGGAGCGCGCCGCCCGCCCGCTGGTTAAGCGCTCCCAAATGCAAATGCTTTCATGGCGTCATCGCCGCCAAAGGGAAGGGGTGCGATACCTGCACGGCTTTTCGTCTCGCTTGCCAGTCCTGGCAAAAAATGCTCTCTTGCTCCAAGTCCGCCGTCACACCTGCGCTCGGTCAACCGCGGCCAGATTGACGGAGAAGACAGAGGCCGAGGAACACTTGCGCGTCAGCGGGAAGTTTACAGGCTATCGCTTCTCGGCCTTTTGGCTAAGATCAAGTGTAGTATCTGTTCTTATCAGTTTAATATCTGATACGTCCCCTATCTGGGGACCAAATATTAAATTGATTTTTGGAACAGGGAGATGGAACAGGGGCTTGCTCCGTCCACTCCACGCATCGACCTGGTATTGCAGTGCTTCCAGGAGCGGTGCAGCTTCCCCTCTTTGGGGTGGGAAGTCGCAAAAGTCAAAAAGTAGAAATAAAGTTTTTGCACCAGTTTCAGCCGTGCTTTCTTTTCTTTGCCGCCTAGGTTGCTGCTGGCTGTGAAACCCCCCCCCCCTCCTCTTTTCAGCTTCTCGTGCCAGCCCCGCCTTCACACCTTCCTTTGGGGCTGTTTTTCTCTCTGCATTTGCACGTCAAAGTTGTGTTTTTCTTTCTGTATTTGCATATGGGGACGTGTCCTAGATTTCCGGGCGGGGCCTCGCCACCTTTCCCGCTCTGCAGCCAACCTGGACCATGCCCCCGGTGGGATTTCTGAGCCACTGCGCCCCCTGTTGGGAAAGGGGGGGACTGCAAGCCCCGCAGGCACGCGCGCTCCTTTGGGATCCGGAGCGCGCCGCCCGCCCGCTGGTTAAGCGCTCCCAAATGCAAATGCTTTCATGGCGTCATCGCCGCCAAAGGGAAGGGGTGCGATACCTGCACGGCTTTTCGTCTCGCTTGCCAGTCCTGGCAAAAAATGCTCTCTTGCTCCAAGTCCGCCGTCACACCTGCGCTCGGTCAACCGCGGCCAGATTGACGGAGAAGACAGAGGCCGAGGAACACTTGCGCGTCAGCGGGAAGTTTACAGGCTATCGCTTCTCGGCCTTTTGGCTAAGATCAAGTGTAGTATCTGTTCTTATCAGTCGTTTTGATCTGGGTGGTATTCACACTTGATTCTAATGCTAATTGACCTTGAGTAGCGATAGTTGTTTTTCTGGTTTGGGTGGATCTTTATGCTGGCTCTGGCCTAACGCCCTTTGAAAAGCAAACTCTCCCTGCTATTGGTGGATCTTCATGCTGGCTTCGGCCTAACGCCAATCAGGGAAGAGCGATCTGCATAGATGGCGTCCGACGCAGAATCGAGCGAGGGAGCCCGAGATAAGAGCTATCGGGCTCCGATGGAGGCTCCGATGGAGGAGGGAGAACGGGACTGCGGAGCGGAGAGCGATCGGCAGGACGAGGTGGCGACCGACCGAGGAGCGAGCTCGAGGCTCCGGAGCGGAGGGCGATTGGCGGAGGCGGCCAACCGGGCGGCGACCTCGGGCGGCCCGAGCGGAGCGCGATTGGCAGAGGAGGAGGCGGCCAACCAAGGAGCGAGCTCGGGAGTCCAGAGCGGAGAGCGATTGGCAGACGCGGAGGTGGCCAACCGGGCAACGAGCTCGGGAGGCCTGAGCAGAGGGCGATTGGCAGACGCGGAGGCGGCCAACCGGGCGGCGAGCTCGGGCGGCCCGAGCGGAGGGCGATTGGCAGACGCGGAGGCGGCCGACCGGGCGGCGAGCTCGGGCGGCCCGAGCGGAGAGCGATTGGCAGACGAGGAGGCGGCCAACCAAGGAGCGAGCTTGGGTGTCCAGAGTGGAGAGCGATTGGCAGGCAAGACGGAGGCCAATGCAGCAGCGAGCTCGGGAGGCCGGAGCGCTTTTCGATCGGCCAGCGAGGCTGCGGCCTACGGAACAGGGAGCTCGGGAGCCTGGAGAGCAGGGCGACTTGCTAGCGACATTGTGGGCAACCGAGTGGCGAGCCAGGGAGTTCGCAATACTGTCCGAGTCACAGTTAAGAAGGTGGAAGGAGGAGCGCCGGTAGACCGCTCGTTCTTCATCAAGAGAATCGTCCTTGGATGTTGCGGATTCAAAGCTGCCGACATTTTCGCCCTGCAGGATTTCCCCAACGCCGGTTACTTTGACGTAACCTTTAGAGACGTCCCTGGATGCCTGAAATTCCTGCAGGCAGTCAAGGAAAAGAGGAGTCAAGAGCTGCACTTAATTAAAAGTGCCGAGCCGCTCTTCACCCTCCCGTTTCAAAGAAACCGCCTCGTCACTGTACACATGTACAACCCCCACATCCCTGTCATCGACGTGCTCACCTTCCTCGGCAGATACGTCGATGATGCTGGAAATAGCGTGGACATTAATGACCTCTTTGGGATCTGGACGGGGAAACGGCAGATCAAGGTCACGCTGAAAGTGGACGCAAAAGGAACCATCCTGCACCCCCCTTCCAGCTTCGCCATCGGAGGAAGTCGGGGATACATGGTGTACGCCGGCCAACCCAGGGTGTGTCGAACCTGCGGGAAACCGGGGCACGTGGCGGCCAACTGCACGGTCATCATCTGCAGGAACTGCAAGAAAGAAGGCCACCAGACAAAGGACTGCAGAGAAAGTAAGATCTGCAACCTTTGTGGTGAGGCTGGCCACCTCTACAAGTCCTGCCCCAAGCGCAGTCTCAGCCAAGCGCAGGCGGCAAAGAACAATGTGGTGCTCGAGGAGGAGACCGCAAAGGTCGCCCCAAAGGAGACCAACACCGCTCCCAGCACCAAGCCCCTCAGTGATAACACCACGGTCACGGACAACTCTGAGGGAGAAAAGGGAAAGGACACTGCAGGAAACTGCCACGCCTCGGAACCCAACCCTCAGCCTCCTCCCCAGCAGATCGCACCCATGGAAGGGGAGGAACTACGGGGGGACTGGCATACGGTGAATAGGAAAAAGAAACAAGCCAAGAAAAAACCCATCCCCCGCCCAAGCCAAGACCCACCCCCCCCCCCAGGAAAAGGAAAAGTTTGCCCAAAGCGGTTGTTGGCCCCATCGGAGAGAAGCGGCTGCTCCTCGTCTGACGAGGAGAGGGGGTTTGGCAACAGCCGCCACCAACAAAAAAAGCGGCACAGCGCACCAGCACCAGAAGAGACTGAGATGACCCCTCAGCTCCAGAACACCGGAAGCAACGAAGCGACCAGTAAACCCCAGCTCCGGGATACCGGGAGCAACAAAGCGTCCAACGCACACCAGCTCCGGGAAACCGGGAGCAGCAAACCCAGAGGCGACAAGCTGAGGGAAGAACCACCCATGAACGAGGAAAACCCATCCGACATGGAGGAAGACTTCTCTTCACTGCCGTCGTCACCCCAGCGGTGCAACAGCCCCTCGAGAGACCAGGACGGGTACCTCAGCTCAGGGCAAGTAGACAATTTTGCTTACACCGTGGGTATGCAGGCACAGGCCACCGGGCCGGTTTAAGAACTGTTTGTTAAAATGGGACTTTGGACACTATTTTAAATTTTAAAATGGGTTTAAAAATTGCCAGCATAAATGTGCGTAGCATCAAGAGCACTACGCGATGTGTTTCCACCTTGGGGTATCTGGCCAAGGTCAAGGCCGACCTGTTGTTCCTGCAGGAGTGCGGCCTGCCGCACCTCAGCAACTACCGGCAGTGCTCGCGATGGTGGTCCCAGGGCCAATCGATCTGGTCAGGAGGCAACGATTGCCGTGCCTCCGGCCTGGGTATTCTGCTGCGGGGAGGCAACTTCACCATCACCGAAGTTAAGGAGGTGGTGGGCGGCCGCCTCCTCGTAGCAGACGTGTTGTACAAGAACGCCCCGCTCAGGCTGATCAACGTGTACGCCCCGGCTCTCAAGAACGAGCGGCTGGCCGTTTTCCAGCAGCTGCCGCTGCTGCTGGCGACGTCCAGGCCGGTTATTCTGGGCGGTGACTTCAACTGCATCATCGATGCGGCTGGACGATCCGGCAGAGCCGACAGCAAACTGGACGCCACGTCCAGACTCCTGATGGAAGCGGTAAAAGACGCCAAGCTGCACGACGTCTTCAGCAACCCTGCAGACGGAGCGCAGCGTAGATACACCTGGTCGAGACCAGACGGGTCCGTCCGTTCCAGGATAGACTTCCTGTTTGTGTCCCAAGCGCTCGCGGTCAGATCCACCGACGTCACGCCGGTGTTCTTCTCTGACCACTGCCTCTTACTGGCTGACTGTCACCCACAGGAAGAGCAGAAAGTTGGCAGAGGGATATGGAAGCTGAACGTGAAACTGTTGACCCCAGAAAACATTGAGGAACTCAAAAGGGATTACAAAGGTTGGAGAACCGTGAAACCCCTCTTTGATTCCCCGGCGCACTGGTGGGAAACGATCAAGGCGAACATCAAGAGGTTCTTTATCCTCAAAGGTGTTCAGAGGGCGAGAGAGAGACAGAGGGAAACGTCCCGACTCCAGAAAAGCATGCAGAATCTGCTCCTGCTGCAGTCGATGGGGGTCGACGTCGGGGAGGAACTCCAAGAGGTGAAGGGCCAGCAAGCCTCGCTCTACGCCTCCGAGTCCTCCAAGATCATCTTCCGCTCCAGAGTCCGCTCCGTGGAGCAGGACGAGACGTGCTCGCGTTTCTTCTTCCAAAAGGTACACAGAGGGAGCTCTGTGATCGACAGCCTGAAGGAAGAAGACGGTTCTGTGACGTCCTCGCAGCCTGACATACGAAGGATCAGCAAATCCTTCTACGCCGGGCTGTACGACGCGAAGCCCACAGACCGCGTGGCCTCCCAGTCTTTCCTGTCGTCTATCTCGGAGGTGCTAGACGACGGCAAGCGGGAGAGTCTGGACCACCCGTTAACTCTGGACGAGCTGACAAAGGCCGTCCGGTCCTTCGAGACGAGTAAAACTCCCGGAAGCGACGGCTTACCGGTCGAGTTGTATTCGGCTCTGTGGGACTGGATGGGCCCAGACCTGCTGGAAGTGTACGGGGGTATGCTTCTGGCCGGCAGCATGTCAGAATCGATGAGGAAAGGCATCATCACCCTCATCTACAAGCAGAAGGGCGAGAGGGAAGAAATTAGAAACTGGCGGCCCATTTCGCTGCTTAATGTGGACTATAAGATTCTGTCCAAGGTCATCGCCAACAGGGTCAAGTCTGCTCTGGAGCTGGTGATCCACCCCGATCAGACCTGCGCCGTCCCCGGCAGGAAGATCTCCGATAGCCTCGCGCTACTCAGGGATACGATCGCCTACGTGCGCGACAGGAGGGTGGACACCTGCTTAATCAGCTTGGACCAGGAGAAGGCCTTCGACAGAATATCGCACACGTACATGATGGACGTGCTCTCCAAAATGGGTTTTGGGGAGGGAATCCGCAATTGGATCCAACTGCTCTACACAGACATCAGTAGCGCAGTTCTAATCAACGGGTGGGAATCAGAAAGCTTTCCGATCAAATCTGGAGTCAGGCAGGGCTGTCCTCTCTCCTCTGTCTTGTTCGTGTGTTGTATCGAACCTTTTGCCGAGTCCATCAGGAGGGATACGGGCATAAGAGGGGTGACGATCCCAGGCAGCGGAGGCACTCAGGTTAAGGCCTCCCTGTACATGGACGACGTCGCCGTCTTTTGCTCGGATCCGCCGTCGGTCCGCAGATTGCTGAGCATCTGCGACCAGTTTGAACTGGCCTCGGGAGCGAAAGTTAATCGCAGCAAAAGCGAGGCCATGTTCTTTGGGAACTGGGTCGACCGATCCTTTGTGCCCTTCACCGTCAGGTCAGATTACCTGAAGGTGCTGGGAATATGGTTCGGAGCGGCCGGGGCGTGCACCAAAAACTGGGAGGAGCGTATCGCCAAGGTACGCCAGAAACTGGGAATGTGGGAGCAGCGCTCCCTGTCGATTACGGGCAAGAACCTGGTCATCAGGTGCGAGGTGCTGTCGGTGTTGCTGTACGTGGCGCAGGTGTGGCCCATACCCCGACCCTGCGCCGCCGCAGTCACCCGAGCCGTCTTCCACTTTATCTGGAGATCCAAAATGGACCGTGTCAGGAGGGACACGATGTACAAATCTCCAGAGCAAGGGGGAAAGAACGTACCCAACGTCGCCCTCATCCTGATGGCCACCTTTGTGTGCGGCTGCATCAAGCTCTGCACAGACCCTCGGTACGCAAACACCAAGTGTCACTACGTGCTGAGGTTCTACCTGTCCCCGGTGTTGCGAAGGATGGGCCTGGCCACGCTGCCGCGGAACGTTCCATCCAGTTGGACCGTGCCGGACCACCTGTCCTTCGTGGAAAAGTTCTTAAAGCAAAACACCTTCGACCACAAGGCCGTTAAACAGTGGTCGGCGCGTAACGTCCTCGAGACCCTACGGGAAAAGGAGATGGTGGATCCTGTCGGATGGTTCCCCGAGCAGACTGTCGAAGTCATTTGGCAGAATGTCCTCATCGCCAGAGCTCACAAACAAGCACCAAGACGTAGCTTGGCTGGTGGTGAGAAGGGCCCTCCCCGTCAGATCCTTCATGCACTCCCGACGTCTCTGTTCCACCGCACGCTGTCCCCGAGGAGGCTGCGCCTGGGACGAGACCGTCATCCATCTCCTTCTGGAATGTGCCTTTGCAAAGAAGGTCTGGAGAGAGATGCGGTGGGCCTTGTCAAGGTTCATCCCGAGCAGCTCCGTAACACGGGACTCTGTGCTCTACGGACTGTTCCCAGGGACGCACACCGAGACAGACATCAACTGCTGCTGGAAGATCATCAACTCGGTGAAAGACGCCCTTTGGTCTGCCCGAAACTTGCTGGTCTTCCAGAGCAAGGAGTTGTCCACGACCGAGTGTTGCAGACTGGCACATTCCAGGGTCCAGGACTACGTGCTGAGGGACGCACTAAAGGTTGGTGCCGTCGCCGCCAAGGCACGATGGGGAAGGGCCACAGTTTAAGGCCCTCCCGCCAGTGTACACTGAGGGGCTGAAATCCGAGTAAAAACCCCCTCAGGCCTATGAAGTACAAGTGTTTTAATTGTAAATACACTTGTAATCTGTTTGATTGTGAATGGAGTACCATGTATTGCATTGATTTGTATTATGCCACATGTAACATGATTGGTGGATTGTAGTGAAATGTATTTTCACAAGTATTGAAATGTATCTTGATCCCTCAGGCTGTATGACTTTGAAAATGTATAATGAAAATGTATAGTAACGTGTCTCTGTAAATTGAGTGCCATGTACCGCAGTTAATTTGTATTGTACCAGATGTGGACTGTATTGTGATGTATGTGAACAAATATTTTTTATGAATAAAGTATATTTTGAAATAAAAAAAAAAAAAAATCTGTTCTTATCAGTTTAATATCTGATACGTCCCCTATCTGGGGACCAAATATTAAATTGATTTTTGGAACAGGGAGATGGAACAGGGGCTTGCTCCGTCCACTCCACGCATCGACCTGGTATTGCAGTGCTTCCAGGAGCGGTGCAGCTTCCCCTCTTTGGGGTGGGAAGTCGCAAAAGTCAAAAAGTAGAAATAAAGTTTTTGCACCAGTTTCAGCCGTGCTTTCTTTTCTTTGCCGCCTAGGTTGCTGCTGGCTGTGAAACCCCCCCCCCCCCTCTTTTCAGCTTCTCGTGCCAGCCCCGCCTTCACACCTTCCTTTGGGGCTGTTTTTCTCTCTGCATTTGCACGTCAAAGTTGTGTTTTTCTTTCTGTATTTGCATATGGGGACGTGTCCTAGATTTCCGGGCGGGGCCTCGCCACCTTTCCCGCTCTGCAGCCAACCTGGACCATGCCCCCGGTGGGATTTCTGAGCCACTGCGCCCCCTGTTGGGAAAGGGGGGGACTGCAAGCCCCGCAGGCACGCGCGCTCCTTTGGGATCCTGCGCGCCGCCCGCCCGCTGGTTAAGCGCTCCCAAATGCAAATGCTTTCATGGCGTCATCGCCGCCAAAGGGAAGGGGTGCGATACCTGCACGGCTTTTCGTCTCGGTTGCCAGTCCTGGCAAAAAATGCTCTCTTGCTCCAAGTCCGCCGTCACACCTGCGCTCGGTCAACCGCGGCCAGATTGACGGAGAAGACAGAGGCCGAGGAACACTTGCGCGTCAGCGGGAAGTTTACAGGCTATCGCTTCTCGGCCTTTTGGCTAAGATCAAGTGTAGTATCTGTTCTTATCAGTCGTTTTGATCTGGGCAGGTATTCACACTTGATTCTAATGCTAATTGACCTTGAGTAGCGATAGTTGTTTTTCTGGTTTGGGTGGATCTTTATGCTGGCTCTGGCCTAACGCCCTTTGAAAAGCAAACTCTCCCTGCTATTGGTGGATCTTCATGCTGGCTTCGGCCTAACGCCAATCAGGGAAGAGCGATCTGCATAGATGGCGTCCGACGCAGAATCGAGCGAGGGAGCCCGAGATAAGAGCTATCGGGCTCCGATGGAGGCTCCGATGGAGGAGGGAGAACGGGACTGCGGAGCGGAGAGCGATCGGCAGGACGAGGTGGCGACCGACCGAGGAGCGAGCTCGAGGCTCCGGAGCGGAGGGCGATTGGCAGACGCGGAGGCGGCCAACCGGGCGGCGACCTCGGGCGGCCCGAGCGGAGCGCGATTGGCAGATGAGGAGGCGGCCAACCAAGGAGCGAGCTCGGGAGTCCAGAGCGGAGAGCGATTGGCAGACGCGGAGGTGGCCAACCGGGCAACGAGCTCGGGAGGCCTGAGCAGAGGGCGATTGGCAGACGCGGAGGCGGCCAACCGGGCGGCGAGCTCGGGCGGCCCGAGCGGAGGGCGATTGGCAGACGCGGAGGCGGCCAACCGGGCGGCGAGCTCGGGCGGCCCGAGCGGAGAGCGATTGGCAGACGAGGAGGCGGCCAACCAAGGAGCGAGCTTGGGTGTCCAGAGTGGAGAGCGATTGGCAGGCAAGACGGAGGCCAATGCAGCAGCGAGCTCGGGAGGCCGGAGCGCTTTTCGATCGGCCAGCGAGGCTGCGGCCTACGGAACAGGGAGCTCGGGAGCCTGGAGAGCAGGGCGACTTGCTAGCGACATTGTGGGCAACCGAGTGGCGAGCCAGGGAGTTCGCAATACTGTCCGAGTCACAGTTAAAAAGGTGGAAGGAGGAGCGCCGGTAGACCGCTCGTTCTTCATCAAGAGAATCGTCCTTGGATGTTGCGGATTCAAAGCTGCCGACATTTTCGCCCTGCAGGATTTCCCCAACGCCGGTTACTTTGACGTAACCTTTAGAGACGTCCCTGGATGCCTGAAATTCCTGCAGGCAGTCAAGGAAAAGAGGAGTCAAGAGCTGCACTTAATTAAAAGTGCCGAGCCGCTCTTCACCCTCCCGTTTCAAAGAAACCGCCTCGTCACTGTACACATGTACAACCCCCACATCCCTGTCATCGACGTGCTCACCTTCCTCGGCAGATACGTCGATGATGCTGGAAATAGCGTGGACATTAATGACCTCTTTGGGATCTGGACGGGGAAACGGCAGATCAAGGTCACGCTGAAAGTGGACGCAAAAGGAACCATCCTGCACCCCCCTTCCAGCTTCGCCATCGGAGGAAGTCGGGGATACATGGTGTACGCCGGCCAACCCAGGGTGTGTCGAACCTGCGGGAAACCGGGGCACGTGGCGGCCAACTGCACGGTCATCATCTGCAGGAACTGCAAGAAAGAAGGCCACCAGACAAAGGACTGCAGAGAAAGTAAGATCTGCAACCTTTGTGGTGAGGCTGGTCACCTCTACAAGTCCTGCCCCAAGCGCAGTCTCAGCCAAGCGCAGGCGGCAAAGAACAATGTGGTGCTCGAGGAGGAGACCGCAAAGGTCGCCCCAAAGGAGACCAACACCGCTCCCAGCACCAAGCCCCTCAGTGATAACACCACGGTCACGGACAACTCTGAGGGAGAAAAGGGAAAGGACACTGCAGGAAACTGCCACGCCTCGGAACCCAACCCTCAGCCTCCTCCCCAGCAGATCGCACCCATGGAAGGGGAGGAACTACTGGGGGACTGGCATACGGTGAATAGGAAAAAGAAACAAGCCAAGAAAAAACCCATCCCCCGCCCAAGCCAAGACCCACCCCCCCCCCCAGGAAAAGGAAAAGTTTGCCCAAAGCGGTTGTTGGCCCCATCGGAGAGAAGCGGCTGCTCCTCGTCTGACGAGGAGAGGGGGTTTGGCAACAGCCGCCACCAACAAAAAAAGCGGCACAGCGCACCAGCACCAGAAGAGACTGAGATGACCCCTCAGCTCCAGAACACCGGAAGCAACGAAGCGACCAGTAAACCCCAGCTCCGGGATACCGGGAGCAACAAAGCGTCCAACGCACACCAGCTCCGGGAAACCGGGAGCAGCAAACCCAGAGGCGACAAGCTGAGGGAAGAACCACCCATGAACGAGGAAAACCCATCCGACATGGAGGAAGACTTCTCTTCACTGCCGTCGTCACCCCAGCGGTGCAACAGCCCCTCGAGAGACCAGGACGGGTACCTCAGCTCAGGGCAAGTAGACAATTTTGCTTACACCGTGGGTATGCAGGCACAGGCCACCGGGCCGGTTTAAGCATAAAGAACTGTTTGTTAAAATGGGACTTTGGACACTATTTTAAATTTTAAAATGGGTTTAAAAATTGCCAGCATAAATGTGCGTAGCATCAAGAGCACTACGCGATGTGTTTCCACCTTGGGGTATCTGGCCAAGGTCAAGGCCGACCTGTTGTTCCTGCAGGAGTGCGGCCTGCCGCACCTCAGCAACTACCGGCAGTGCTCGCGATGGTGGTCCCAGGGCCAATCGATCTGGTCAGGAGGCAACGATTGCCGTGCCTCCGGCCTGGGTATTCTGCTGCGGGGAGGCAACTTCACCATCACCGAAGTTAAGGAGGTGGTGGGCGGCCGCCTCCTCGTAGCAGACGTGTTGTACAAGAACGCCCCGCTCAGGCTGATCAACGTGTACGCCCCGGCTCTCAAGAACGAGCGGCTGGCCGTTTTCCAGCAGCTGCCGCTGCTGCTGGCGACGTCCAGGCCGGTTATTCTGGGCGGTGACTTCAACTGCATCATCGATGCGGCTGGACGATCCGGCAGAGCCGACAGCAAACTGGACGCCACGTCCAGACTCCTGATGGAAGCGGTAAAAGACGCCAAGCTGCACGACGTCTTCAGCAACCCTGCAGACGGAGCGCAGCGTAGATACACCTGGTCGAGACCAGACGGGTCCGTCCGTTCCAGGATAGACTTCCTGTTTGTGTCCCAAGCGCTCGCGGTCAGATCCACCGACGTCACGCCGGTGTTCTTCTCTGACCACTGCCTCTTACTGGCTGACTGTCACCCACAGGAAGAGCAGAAAGTTGGCAGAGGGATATGGAAGCTGAACGTGAAACTGTTGACCCCAGAAAACATTGAGGAACTCAAAAGGGATTACAAAGGTTGGAGAACCGTGAAACCCCTCTTTGATTCCCCGGCGCACTGGTGGGAAACGATCAAGGCGAACATCAAGAGGTTCTTTATCCTCAAAGGTGTTCAGAGGGCGAGAGAGAGACAGAGGGAAACGTCCCGACTCCAGAAAAGCATGCAGAATCTGCTCCTGCTGCAGTCGATGGGGGTCGACGTCGGGGAGGAACTCCAAGAGGTGAAGGGCCAGCAAGCCTCGCTCTACGCCTCCGAGTCCTCCAAGATCATCTTCCGCTCCAGAGTCCGCTCCGTGGAGCAGGACGAGACGTGCTCGCGTTTCTTCTTCCAAAAGGTACACAGAGGGAGCTCTGTGATCGACAGCCTGAAGGAAGAAGACGGTTCTGTGACGTCCTCGCAGCCTGACATACGAAGGATCAGCAAATCCTTCTACGCCGGGCTGTACGACGCGAAGCCCACAGACCGCGTGGCCTCCCAGTCTTTCCTGTCGTCTATCTCGGAGGTGCTAGACGACGGCAAGCGGGAGAGTCTGGACCACCCGTTAACTCTGGACGAGCTGACAAAGGCCGTCCGGTCCTTCGAGACGAGTAAAACTCCCGGAAGCGACGGCTTACCGGTCGAGTTGTATTCGGCTCTGTGGGACTGGATGGGCCCAGACCTGCTGGAAGTGTACGGGGGTATGCTTCTGGCCGGCAGCATGTCAGAATCGATGAGGAAAGGCATCATCACCCTCATCTACAAGCAGAAGGGCGAGAGGGAAGAAATTAGAAACTGGCGGCCCATTTCGCTGCTTAATGTGGACTATAAGATTCTGTCCAAGGTCATCGCCAACAGGGTCAAGTCTGCTCTGGAGCTGGTGATCCACCCCGATCAGACCTGCGCCGTCCCCGGCAGGAAGATCTCCGATAGCCTCGCGCTACTCAGGGATACGATCGCCTACGTGCGCGACAGGAGGGTGGACACCTGCTTAATCAGCTTGGACCAGGAGAAGGCCTTCGACAGAATATCGCACACGTACATGATGGACGTGCTCTCCAAAATGGGTTTTGGGGAGGGAATCCGCAATTGGATCCAACTGCTCTACACAGACATCAGTAGCGCAGTTCTAATCAACGGGTGGGAATCAGAAAGCTTTCCGATCAAATCTGGAGTCAGGCAGGGCTGTCCTCTCTCCTCTGTCTTGTTCGTGTGTTGTATCGAACCTTTTGCCGAGTCCATCAGGAGGGATACGGGCATAAGAGGGGTGACGATCCCAGGCAGCGGAGGCACTCAGGTTAAGGCCTCCCTGTACATGGACGACGTCGCCGTCTTTTGCTCGGATCCGCCGTCGGTCCGCAGATTGCTGAGCATCTGCGACCAGTTTGAACTGGCCTCGGGAGCGAAAGTTAATCGCAGCAAAAGCGAGGCCATGTTCTTTGGGAACTGGGTCGACCGATCCTTTGTGCCCTTCACCGTCAGGTCAGATTACCTGAAGGTGCTGGGAATATGGTTCGGAGCGGCCGGGGCGTGCACCAAAAACTGGGAGGAGCGTATCGCCAAGGTACGCCAGAAACTGGGAATGTGGGAGCAGCGCTCCCTGTCGATTACGGGCAAGAACCTGGTCATCAGGTGCGAGGTGCTGTCGGTGTTGCTGTACGTGGCGCAGGTGTGGCCCATACCCCGACCCTGCGCCGCCGCAGTCACCCGAGCCGTCTTCCACTTTATCTGGAGATCCAAAATGGACCGTGTCAGGAGGGACACGATGTACAAATCTCCAGAGCAAGGGGGAAAGAACGTACCCAACGTCGCCCTCATCCTGATGGCCACCTTTGTGTGCGGCTGCATCAAGCTCTGCACAGACCCTCGGTACGCAAACACCAAGTGTCACTACGTGCTGAGGTTCTACCTGTCCCCGGTGTTGCGAAGGATGGGCCTGGCCACGCTGCCGCGGAACGTTCCATCCAGTTGGACCGTGCCGGACCACCTGTCCTTCGTGGAAAAGTTCTTAAAGCAAAACACCTTCGACCACAAGGCCGTTAAACAGTGGTCGGCGCGTAACGTCCTCGAGACCCTACGGGAAAAGGAGATGGTGGATCCTGTCGGATGGTTCCCCGAGCAGACTGTCGAAGTCATTTGGCAGAATGTCTCATCGCCAGAGCTCACAAACAAGCACCAAGACGTAGCTTGGCTGGTGGTGAGAAGGGCCCTCCCCGTCAGATCCTTCATGCACTCCCGACGTCTCTGTTCCACCGCACGCTGTCCCCGAGGAGGCTGCGCCTGGGACGAGACCGTCATCCATCTCCTTCTGGAATGTGCCTTTGCAAAGAAGGTCTGGAGAGAGATGCGGTGGGCCTTGTCAAGGTTCATCCCGAGCAGCTCCGTAACACGGGACTCTGTGCTCTACGGACTGTTCCCAGGGACGCACACCGAGACAGACATCAACTGCTGCTGGAAGATCATCAACTCGGTGAAAGACGCCCTTTGGTCTGCCCGAAACTTGCTGGTCTTCCAGAGCAAGGAGTTGTCCACGACCGAGTGTTGCAGACTGGCACATTCCAGGGTCCAGGACTACGTGCTGAGGGACGCACTAAAGGTTGGTGCCGTCGCCGCCAAGGCACGATGGGGAAGGGCCACAGTTTAAGGCCCTCCCGCCAGTGTACACTGAGGGGCTGAAATCCGAGTAAAAACCCCCTCAGGCCTATGAAGTACAAGTGTTTTAATTGTAAATACACTTGTAATCTGTTTGATTGTGAATGGAGTACCATGTATTGCATTGATTTGTATTATGCCACATGTAACATGATTGGTGGATTGTAGTGAAATGTATTTTCACAAGTATTGAAATGTATCTTGATCCCTCAGGCTGTATGACTTTGAAAATGTATAATGAAAATGTATAGTAACGTGTCTCTGTAAATTGAGTGCCATGTACCGCAGTTAATTTGTATTGTACCAGATGTGGACTGTATTGTGATGTATGTGAACAAATATTTTTTATGAATAAAGTATATTTTGAAATAAAAAAAAAAAAAAAAAATCTGTTCTTATCAGTCGTTTTGATCTGGGCAGGTATTCACACTTGATTCTAATGCTAATTGACCTTGAGTAGCGATAGTTGTTTTTCTGGTTTGGGTGGATCTTTATGCTGGCTCTGGCCTAACGCCCTTTGAAAAGCAAACTCTCCCTGCTATTGGTGGATCTTCATGCTGGCTTCGGCCTAACGCCAATCAGGGAAGAGCGATCTGCATAGATGGCGTCCGACGCAGAATCGAGCGAGGGAGCCCGAGATAAGAGCTATCGGGCTCCGATGGAGGCTCCGATGGAGGAGGGAGAACGGGACTGCGGAGCGGAGAGCGATCGGCAGGACGAGGTGGCGACCGACCGAGGAGCGAGCTCGAGGCTCCGGAGCGGAGGGCGATTGGCAGACGCGGAGGCGGCCAACCGGGCGGCGACCTCGGGCGGCCCGAGCGGAGCGCGATTGGCAGATGAGGAGGCGGCCAACCAAGGAGCGAGCTCGGGAGTCCAGAGCGGAGAGCGATTGGCAGACGCGGAGGTGGCCAACCGGGCAACGAGCTCGGGAGGCCTGAGCAGAGGGCGATTGGCAGACGCGGAGGCGGCCAACCGGGCGGCGAGCTCGGGCGGCCCGAGCGGAGGGCGATTGGCAGACGCGGAGGCGGCCAACCGGGCGGCGAGCTCGGGCGGCCCGAGCGGAGAGCGATTGGCAGACGAGGAGGCGGCCAACCAAGGAGCGAGCTTGGGTGTCCAGAGTGGAGAGCGATTGGCAGGCAAGACGGAGGCCAATGCAGCAGCGAGCTCGGGAGGCCGGAGCGCTTTTCGATCGGCCAGCGAGGCTGCGGCCTACGGAACAGGGAGCTCGGGAGCCTGGAGAGCAGGGCGACTTGCTAGCGACATTGTGGGCAACCGAGTGGCGAGCCAGGGAGTTCGCAATACTGTCCGAGTCACAGTTAAAAAGGTGGAAGGAGGAGCGCCGGTAGACCGCTCGTTCTTCATCAAGAGAATCGTCCTTGGATGTTGCGGATTCAAAGCTGCCGACATTTTCGCCCTGCAGGATTTCCCCAACGCCGGTTACTTTGACGTAACCTTTAGAGACGTCCCTGGATGCCTGAAATTCCTGCAGGCAGTCAAGGAAAAGAGGAGTCAAGAGCTGCACTTAATTAAAAGTGCCGAGCCGCTCTTCACCCTCCCGTTTCAAAGAAACCGCCTCGTCACTGTACACATGTACAACCCCCACATCCCTGTCATCGACGTGCTCACCTTCCTCGGCAGATACGTCGATGATGCTGGAAATAGCGTGGACATTAATGACCTCTTTGGGATCTGGACGGGGAAACGGCAGATCAAGGTCACGCTGAAAGTGGACGCAAAAGGAACCATCCTGCACCCCCCTTCCAGCTTCGCCATCGGAGGAAGTCGGGGATACATGGTGTACGCCGGCCAACCCAGGGTGTGTCGAACCTGCGGGAAACCGGGGCACGTGGCGGCCAACTGCACGGTCATCATCTGCAGGAACTGCAAGAAAGAAGGCCACCAGACAAAGGACTGCAGAGAAAGTAAGATCTGCAACCTTTGTGGTGAGGCTGGCCACCTCTACAAGTCCTGCCCCAAGCGCAGTCTCAGCCAAGCGCAGGCGGCAAAGAACAATGTGGTGCTCGAGGAGGAGACCGCAAAGGTCGCCCCAAAGGAGACCAACACCGCTCCCAGCACCAAGCCCCTCAGTGATAACACCACGGTCACGGACAACTCTGAGGGAGAAAAGGGAAAGGACACTGCAGGAAACTGCCACGCCTCGGAACCCAACCCTCAGCCTCCTCCCCAGCAGATCGCACCCATGGAAGGGGAGGAACTACTGGGGGACTGGCATACGGTGAATAGGAAAAAGAAACAAGCCAAGAAAAAACCCATCCCCCGCCCAAGCCAAGACCCACCCCCCCCCCCAGGAAAAGGAAAAGTTTGCCCAAAGCGGTTGTTGGCCCCATCGGAGAGAAGCGGCTGCTCCTCGTCTGACGAGGAGAGGGGGTTTGGCAACAGCCGCCACCAACAAAAAAAGCGGCACAGCGCACCAGCACCAGAAGAGACTGAGATGACCCCTCAGCTCCAGAACACCGGAAGCAACGAAGCGACCAGTAAACCCCAGCTCCGGGATACCGGGAGCAACAAAGCGTCCAACGCACACCAGCTCCGGGAAACCGGGAGCAGCAAACCCAGAGGCGACAAGCTGAGGGAAGAACCACCCATGAACGAGGAAAACCCATCCGACATGGAGGAAGACTTCTCTTCACTGCCGTCGTCACCCCAGCGGTGCAACAGCCCCTCGAGAGACCAGGACGGGTACCTCAGCTCAGGGCAAGTAGACAATTTTGCTTACACCGTGGGTATGCAGGCACAGGCCACCGGGCCGGTTTAAGCATAAAGAACTGTTTGTTAAAATGGGACTTTGGACACTATTTTAAATTTTAAAATGGGTTTAAAAATTGCCAGCATAAATGTGCGTAGCATCAAGAGCACTACGCGATGTGTTTCCACCTTGGGGTATCTGGCCAAGGTCAAGGCCGACCTGTTGTTCCTGCAGGAGTGCGGCCTGCCGCACCTCAGCAACTACCGGCAGTGCTCGCGATGGTGGTCCCAGGGCCAATCGATCTGGTCAGGAGGCAACGATTGCCGTGCCTCCGGCCTGGGTATTCTGCTGCGGGGAGGCAACTTCACCATCACCGAAGTTAAGGAGGTGGTGGGCGGCCGCCTCCTCGTAGCAGACGTGTTGTACAAGAACGCCCCGCTCAGGCTGATCAACGTGTACGCCCCGGCTCTCAAGAACGAGCGGCTGGCCGTTTTCCAGCAGCTGCCGCTGCTGCTGGCGACGTCCAGGCCGGTTATTCTGGGCGGTGACTTCAACTGCATCATCGATGCGGCTGGACGATCCGGCAGAGCCGACAGCAAACTGGACGCCACGTCCAGACTCCTGATGGAAGCGGTAAAAGACGCCAAGCTGCACGACGTCTTCAGCAACCCTGCAGACGGAGCGCAGCGTAGATACACCTGGTCGAGACCAGACGGGTCCGTCCGTTCCAGGATAGACTTCCTGTTTGTGTCCCAAGCGCTCGCGGTCAGATCCACCGACGTCACGCCGGTGTTCTTCTCTGACCACTGCCTCTTACTGGCTGACTGTCACCCACAGGAAGAGCAGAAAGTTGGCAGAGGGATATGGAAGCTGAACGTGAAACTGTTGACCCCAGAAAACATTGAGGAACTCAAAAGGGATTACAAAGGTTGGAGAACCGTGAAACCCCTCTTTGATTCCCCGGCGCACTGGTGGGAAACGATCAAGGCGAACATCAAGAGGTTCTTTATCCTCAAAGGTGTTCAGAGGGCGAGAGAGAGACAGAGGGAAACGTCCCGACTCCAGAAAAGCATGCAGAATCTGCTCCTGCTGCAGTCGATGGGGGTCGACGTCGGGGAGGAACTCCAAGAGGTGAAGGGCCAGCAAGCCTCGCTCTACGCCTCCGAGTCCTCCAAGATCATCTTCCGCTCCAGAGTCCGCTCCGTGGAGCAGGACGAGACGTGCTCGCGTTTCTTCTTCCAAAAGGTACACAGAGGGAGCTCTGTGATCGACAGCCTGAAGGAAGAAGACGGTTCTGTGACGTCCTCGCAGCCTGACATACGAAGGATCAGCAAATCCTTCTACGCCGGGCTGTACGACGCGAAGCCCACAGACCGCGTGGCCTCCCAGTCTTTCCTGTCGTCTATCTCGGAGGTGCTAGACGACGGCAAGCGGGAGAGTCTGGACCACCCGTTAACTCTGGACGAGCTGACAAAGGCCGTCCGGTCCTTCGAGACGAGTAAAACTCCCGGAAGCGACGGCTTACCGGTCGAGTTGTATTCGGCTCTGTGGGACTGGATGGGCCCAGACCTGCTGGAAGTGTACGGGGGTATGCTTCTGGCCGGCAGCATGTCAGAATCGATGAGGAAAGGCATCATCACCCTCATCTACAAGCAGAAGGGCGAGAGGGAAGAAATTAGAAACTGGCGGCCCATTTCGCTGCTTAATGTGGACTATAAGATTCTGTCCAAGGTCATCGCCAACAGGGTCAAGTCTGCTCTGGAGCTGGTGATCCACCCCGATCAGACCTGCGCCGTCCCCGGCAGGAAGATCTCCGATAGCCTCGCGCTACTCAGGGATACGATCGCCTACGTGCGCGACAGGAGGGTGGACACCTGCTTAATCAGCTTGGACCAGGAGAAGGCCTTCGACAGAATATCGCACACGTACATGATGGACGTGCTCTCCAAAATGGGTTTTGGGGAGGGAATCCGCAATTGGATCCAACTGCTCTACACAGACATCAGTAGCGCAGTTCTAATCAACGGGTGGGAATCAGAAAGCTTTCCGATCAAATCTGGAGTCAGGCAGGGCTGTCCTCTCTCCTCTGTCTTGTTCGTGTGTTGTATCGAACCTTTTGCCGAGTCCATCAGGAGGGATACGGGCATAAGAGGGGTGACGATCCCAGGCAGCGGAGGCACTCAGGTTAAGGCCTCCCTGTACATGGACGACGTCGCCGTCTTTTGCTCGGATCCGCCGTCGGTCCGCAGATTGCTGAGCATCTGCGACCAGTTTGAACTGGCCTCGGGAGCGAAAGTTAATCGCAGCAAAAGCGAGGCCATGTTCTTTGGGAACTGGGTCGACCGATCCTTTGTGCCCTTCACCGTCAGGTCAGATTACCTGAAGGTGCTGGGAATATGGTTCGGAGCGGCCGGGGCGTGCACCAAAAACTGGGAGGAGCGTATCGCCAAGGTACGCCAGAAACTGGGAATGTGGGAGCAGCGCTCCCTGTCGATTACGGGCAAGAACCTGGTCATCAGGTGCGAGGTGCTGTCGGTGTTGCTGTACGTGGCGCAGGTGTGGCCCATACCCCGACCCTGCGCCGCCGCAGTCACCCGAGCCGTCTTCCACTTTATCTGGAGATCCAAAATGGACCGTGTCAGGAGGGACACGATGTACAAATCTCCAGAGCAAGGGGGAAAGAACGTACCCAACGTCGCCCTCATCCTGATGGCCACCTTTGTGTGCGGCTGCATCAAGCTCTGCACAGACCCTCGGTACGCAAACACCAAGTGTCACTACGTGCTGAGGTTCTACCTGTCCCCGGTGTTGCGAAGGATGGGCCTGGCCACGCTGCCGCGGAACGTTCCATCCAGTTGGACCGTGCCGGACCACCTGTCCTTCGTGGAAAAGTTCTTAAAGCAAAACACCTTCGACCACAAGGCCGTTAAACAGTGGTCGGCACGTAACGTCCTCGAGACCCTACGGGAAAAGGAGATGGTGGATCCTGTCGGATGGTTCCCCGAGCAGACTGTCGAAGTCATTTGGCAGAATGCCTCATCGCCAGAGCTCACAAACAAGCACCAAGACGTAGCTTGGCTGGTGGTGAGAAGGGCCCTCCCCGTCAGATCCTTCATGCACTCCCGACGTCTCTGTTCCACCGCACGCTGTCCCCGAGGAGGCTGCGCCTGGGACGAGACCGTCATCCATCTCCTTCTGGAATGTGCCTTTGCAAAGAAGGTCTGGAGAGAGATGCGGTGGGCCTTGTCAAGGTTCATCCCGAGCAGCTCCGTAACACGGGACTCTGTGCTCTACGGACTGTTCCCAGGGACGCACACCGAGACAGACATCAACT
Source organism: Squalus acanthias (assembly GCA_030390025.1). Classification (NCBI taxonomy): domain Eukaryota; kingdom Metazoa; phylum Chordata; class Chondrichthyes; order Squaliformes; family Squalidae; genus Squalus; species Squalus acanthias. The sequence goes on from CM059450.1 coordinate 16,333,424, forward strand.
GCTGCTGGAAGATCATCAACTCGGTGAAAGACGCCCTTTGGTCTGCCCGAAACTTGCTGGTCTTCCAGAGCAAGGAGTTGTCCACGACCGAGTGTTGCAGACTGGCACATTCCAAGGTCCAGGACTACGTGCTGAGGGACGCACTAAAGGTTGGTGCCGTCGCCGCCAAGGCACGATGGGGAAGGGCCACAGTTTAAGGCCCTCCCGCCAGTGTACACCGAGGGGCTGAAATCCGAGTAAAAACCCCCTCGGGCCTATGAAGTACAAGTGTTTTAATTGTAAATACACTTGTAATCTGTTGACTGTGAATGGAGTACCATGTATCGCATTGATTTGTATTATGCCACATGTAACATGATTGGTGGATTGTAGTGAAATGTATTTTGACAAGAATTGAAATGTATCTTGACCCCTGTATGACTTTGAAAATGTATTATGAAAATGTATAGTAACGTGTCTCTGTAAATTGAGTGCCATGTACCGCAGTTAATTTGTATTGTACCAGATGTGGACTGTATTGTGATGTATGTGAACAAATATTTTTTATGAATAAAGTATATTTTGAAATAAAAAAAAAAAAAAAAAATCTGTTCTTATCAGTTTAATATCTGATACGTCCCCTATCTGGGGACCAAATATTAAATTGATTTTTGGAACAGGGAGATGGAACAGGGGCTTGCTCCGTCCACTCCACGCATCGACCTGGTATTGCAGTGCTTCCAGGAGCGGTGCAGCTTCCCCTCTTTGGGGTGGGAAGTCGCAAAAGTCAAAAAGTAGAAATAAAGTTTTTGCACCAGTTTCAGCCGTGCTTTCTTTTCTTTGCCGCCTAGGTTGCTGCTGGCTGTGAAACACCCCCCCCTCCTCTTTTCAGCTTCTCGTGCCAGCCCCGCCTTCACACCTTCCTTTGGGGCTGTTTTTCTCTCTGCATTTGCACGTCAAAGTTGTGTTTTTCTTTCTGTATTTGCATATGGGGACGTGTCCTAGATTTCCGGGCGGGGCCTCGCCACCTTTCCCGCTCTGCAGCCAACCTGGACCATGCCCCCGGTGGGATTTCTGAGCCACTGCGCCCCCTGTTGGGAAAGGGGGGGACTGCAAGCCCCGCAGGCACGCGCGCTCCTTTGGGATCCGAGCGCGCCGCCCGCCCGCTGGTTAAGCGCTCCCAAATGCAAATGCTTTCATGGCGTCATCGCCGCCAAAGGGAAGGGGTGCGATACCTGCACGGCTTTTCGTCTCGCTTGCCAGTCCTGGCAAAAAATGCTCTCTTGCTCCAAGTCCGCCGTCACACCTGCGCTCGGTCAACCGCGGCCAGATTGACGGAGAAGACAGAGGCCGAGGAACACTTGCGCGTCAGCGGGAAGTTTACAGGCTATCGCTTCTCGGCCTTTTGGCTAAGATCAAGTGTAGTATCTGTTCTTATCAGTTTAATATCTGATACGTCCCCTATCTGGGGACCAAATATTAAATTGATTTTTGGAACAGGGAGATGGAACAGGGGCTTGCTCCGTCCACTCCACGCATCGACCTGGTATTGCAGTGCTTCCAGGAGCGGTGCAGCTTCCCCTCTTTGGGGTGGGAAGTCGCAAAAGTCAAAAAGTAGAAATAAAGTTTTTGCACCAGTTTCAGCCGTGCTTTCTTTTCTTTGCCGCCTAGGTTGCTGCTGGCTGTGAAACACCCCCCCCTCTTTTCAGCTTCTCGTGCCAGCCCCGCCTTCACACCTTCCTTTGGGGCTGTTTTTCTCTCTGCATTTGCACGTCAAAGTTGTGTTTTTCTTTCTGTATTTGCATATGGGGACGTGTCCTAGATTTCCGGGCGGGGCCTCGCCACCTTTCCCGCTCTGCAGCCAACCTGGACCATGCCCCCGGTGGGATTTCTGAGCCACTGCGCCCCCTGTTGGGAAAGGGGGGGACTGCAAGCCCCGCAGGCACGCGCGCTCCTTTGGGATCCTGCGCGCCGCCCGCCCGCTGGTTAAGCGCTCCCAAATGCAAATGCTTTCATGGCGTCATCGCCGCCAAAGGGAAGGGGTGCGATACCTGCACGGCTTTTCGTCTCGCTTGCCAGTCCTGGCAAAAAATGCTCTCTTGCTCCAAGTCCGCCGTCACACCTGCGCTCGGTCAACCGCGGCCAGATTGACGGAGAAGACAGAGGCCGAGGAACACTTGCGCGTCAGCGGGAAGTTTACAGGCTATCGCTTCTCGGCCTTTTGGCTAAGATCAAGTGTAGTATCTGTTCTTATCAGTCGTTTTGATCTGGGCAGGTATTCACACTTGATTCTAATGCTAATTGACCTTGAGTAGCGATAGTTGTTTTTCTGGTTTGGGTGGATCTTTATGCTGGCTCTGGCCTAACGCCCTTTGAAAAGCAAACTCTCCCTGCTATTGGTGGATCTTCATGCTGGCTTCGGCCTAACGCCAATCAGGGAAGAGCGATCTGCATAGATGGCGTCCGACGCAGAATCGAGCGAGGGAGCCCGAGATAAGAGCTATCGGGCTCCGATGGAGGCTCCGATGGAGGAGGGAGAACGGGACTGCGGAGCGGAGAGCGATCGGCAGGACGAGGTGGCGACCGACCGAGGAGCGAGCTCGAGGCTCCGGAGCGGAGGGCGATTGGCAGACGCGGAGGCGGCCAACCGGGCGGCGACCTCGGGCGGCCCGAGCGGAGCGCGATTGGCAGAGGAGGAGGCGGCCAACCAAGGAGCGAGCTCGGGAGTCCAGAGCGGAGAGCGATTGGCAGACGCGGAGGTGGCCAACCGGGCAACGAGCTCGGGAGGCCTGAGCAGAGGGCGATTGGCAGACGCGGAGGCGGCCAACCGGGCGGCGAGCTCGGGCGGCCCGAGCGGAGGGCGATTGGCAGACGCGGAGGCGGCCAACCGGGCGGCGAGCTCGGGCGGCCCGAGCGGAGAGCGATTGGCAGACGAGGAGGCGGCCAACCAAGGAGCGAGCTTGGGTGTCCAGAGTGGAGAGCGATTGGCAGGCAAGACGGAGGCCAATGCAGCAGCGAGCTCGGGAGGCCGGAGCGCTTTTCGATCGGCCAGCGAGGCTGCGGCCTACGGAACAGGGAGCTCGGGAGCCTGGAGAGCAGGGCGACTTGCTAGCGACATTGTGGGCAACCGAGTGGCGAGCCAGGGAGTTCGCAATACTGTCCGAGTCACAGTTAAAAAGGTGGAAGGAGGAGCGCCGGTAGACCGCTCGTTCTTCATCAAGAGAATCGTCCTTGGATGTTGCGGATTCAAAGCTGCCGACATTTTCGCCCTGCAGGATTTCCCCAACGCCGGTTACTTTGACGTAACCTTTAGAGACGTCCCTGGATGCCTGAAATTCCTGCAGGCAGTCAAGGAAAAGAGGAGTCAAGAGCTGCACTTAATTAAAAGTGCCGAGCCGCTCTTCACCCTCCCGTTTCAAAGAAACCGCCTCGTCACTGTACACATGTACAACCCCCACATCCCTGTCATCGACGTGCTCACCTTCCTCGGCAGATACGTCGATGATGCTGGAAATAGCGTGGACATTAATGACCTCTTTGGGATCTGGACGGGGAAACGGCAGATCAAGGTCACGCTGAAAGTGGACGCAAAAGGAACCATCCTGCACCCCCCTTCCAGCTTCGCCATCGGAGGAAGTCGGGGATACATGGTGTACGCCGGCCAACCCAGGGTGTGTCGAACCTGCGGGAAACCGGGGCACGTGGCGGCCAACTGCACGGTCATCATCTGCAGGAACTGCAAGAAAGAAGGCCACCAGACAAAGGACTGCAGAGAAAGTAAGATCTGCAACCTTTGTGGTGAGGCTGGTCACCTCTACAAGTCCTGCCCCAAGCGCAGTCTCAGCCAAGCGCAGGCGGCAAAGAACAATGTGGTGCTCGAGGAGGAGACCGCAAAGGTCGCCCCAAAGGAGACCAACACCGCTCCCAGCACCAAGCCCCTCAGTGATAACACCACGGTCACGGACAACTCTGAGGGAGAAAAGGGAAAGGACACTGCAGGAAACTGCCACGCCTCGGAACCCAACCCTCAGCCTCCTCCCCAGCAGATCGCACCCATGGAAGGGGAGGAACTACGGGGGGACTGGCATACGGTGAATAGGAAAAAGAAACAAGCCAAGAAAAAACCCATCCCCCGCCCAAGCCAAGACCCACCCCCCCCCCCAGGAAAAGGAAAAGTTTGCCCAAAGCGGTTGTTGGCCCCATCGGAGAGAAGCGGCTGCTCCTCGTCTGACGAGGAGAGGGGGTTTGGCAACAGCCGCCACCAACAAAAAAAGCGGCACAGCGCACCAGCACCAGAAGAGACTGAGATGACCCCTCAGCTCCAGAACACCGGAAGCAACGAAGCGACCAGTAAACCCCAGCTCCGGGATACCGGGAGCAACAAAGCGTCCAACGCACACCAGCTCCGGGAAACCGGGAGCAGCAAACCCAGAGGCGACAAGCTGAGGGAAGAACCACCCATGAACGAGGAAAACCCATCCGACATGGAGGAAGACTTCTCTTCACTGCCGTCGTCACCCCAGCGGTGCAACAGCCCCTCGAGAGACCAGGACGGGTACCTCAGCTCAGGGCAAGTAGACAATTTTGCTTACACCGTGGGTATGCAGGCACAGGCCACCGGGCCGGTTTAAGAACTGTTTGTTAAAATGGGACTTTGGACACTATTTTAAATTTTAAAATGGGTTTAAAAATTGCCAGCATAAATGTGCGTAGCATCAAGAGCACTACGCGATGTGTTTCCACCTTGGGGTATCTGGCCAAGGTCAAGGCCGACCTGTTGTTCCTGCAGGAGTGCGGCCTGCCGCACCTCAGCAACTACCGGCAGTGCTCGCGATGGTGGTCCCAGGGCCAATCGATCTGGTCAGGAGGCAACGATTGCCGTGCCTCCGGCCTGGGTATTCTGCTGCGGGGAGGCAACTTCACCATCACCGAAGTTAAGGAGGTGGTGGGCGGCCGCCTCCTCGTAGCAGACGTGTTGTACAAGAACGCCCCGCTCAGGCTGATCAACGTGTACGCCCCGGCTCTCAAGAACGAGCGGCTGGCCGTTTTCCAGCAGCTGCCGCTGCTGCTGGCGACGTCCAGGCCGGTTATTCTGGGCGGTGACTTCAACTGCATCATCGATGCGGCTGGACGATCCGGCAGAGCCGACAGCAAACTGGACGCCACGTCCAGACTCCTGATGGAAGCGGTAAAAGACGCCAAGCTGCACGACGTCTTCAGCAACCCTGCAGACGGAGCGCAGCGTAGATACACCTGGTCGAGACCAGACGGGTCCGTCCGTTCCAGGATAGACTTCCTGTTTGTGTCCCAAGCGCTCGCGGTCAGATCCACCGACGTCACGCCGGTGTTCTTCTCTGACCACTGCCTCTTACTGGCTGACTGTCACCCACAGGAAGAGCAGAAAGTTGGCAGAGGGATATGGAAGCTGAACGTGAAACTGTTGACCCCAGAAAACATTGAGGAACTCAAAAGGGATTACAAAGGTTGGAGAACCGTGAAACCCCTCTTTGATTCCCCGGCGCACTGGTGGGAAACGATCAAGGCGAACATCAAGAGGTTCTTTATCCTCAAAGGTGTTCAGAGGGCGAGAGAGAGACAGAGGGAAACGTCCCGACTCCAGAAAAGCATGCAGAATCTGCTCCTGCTGCAGTCGATGGGGGTCGACGTCGGGGAGGAACTCCAAGAGGTGAAGGGCCAGCAAGCCTCGCTCTACGCCTCCGAGTCCTCCAAGATCATCTTCCGCTCCAGAGTCCGCTCCGTGGAGCAGGACGAGACGTGCTCGCGTTTCTTCTTCCAAAAGGTACACAGAGGGAGCTCTGTGATCGACAGCCTGAAGGAAGAAGACGGTTCTGTGACGTCCTCGCAGCCTGACATACGAAGGATCAGCAAATCCTTCTACGCCGGGCTGTACGACGCGAAGCCCACAGACCGCGTGGCCTCCCAGTCTTTCCTGTCGTCTATCTCGGAGGTGCTAGACGACGGCAAGCGGGAGAGTCTGGACCACCCGTTAACTCTGGACGAGCTGACAAAGGCCGTCCGGTCCTTCGAGACGAGTAAAACTCCCGGAAGCGACGGCTTACCGGTCGAGTTGTATTCGGCTCTGTGGGACTGGATGGGCCCAGACCTGCTGGAAGTGTACGGGGGTATGCTTCTGGCCGGCAGCATGTCAGAATCGATGAGGAAAGGCATCATCACCCTCATCTACAAGCAGAAGGGCGAGAGGGAAGAAATTAGAAACTGGCGGCCCATTTCGCTGCTTAATGTGGACTATAAGATTCTGTCCAAGGTCATCGCCAACAGGGTCAAGTCTGCTCTGGAGCTGGTGATCCACCCCGATCAGACCTGCGCCGTCCCCGGCAGGAAGATCTCCGATAGCCTCGCGCTACTCAGGGATACGATCGCCTACGTGCGCGACAGGAGGGTGGACACCTGCTTAATCAGCTTGGACCAGGAGAAGGCCTTCGACAGAATATCGCACACGTACATGATGGACGTGCTCTCCAAAATGGGTTTTGGGGAGGGAATCCGCAATTGGATCCAACTGCTCTACACAGACATCAGTAGCGCAGTTCTAATCAACGGGTGGGAATCAGAAAGCTTTCCGATCAAATCTGGAGTCAGGCAGGGCTGTCCTCTCTCCTCTGTCTTGTTCGTGTGTTGTATCGAACCTTTTGCCGAGTCCATCAGGAGGGATACGGGCATAAGAGGGGTGACGATCCCAGGCAGCGGAGGCACTCAGGTTAAGGCCTCCCTGTACATGGACGACGTCGCCGTCTTTTGCTCGGATCCGCCGTCGGTCCGCAGATTGCTGAGCATCTGCGACCAGTTTGAACTGGCCTCGGGAGCGAAAGTTAATCGCAGCAAAAGCGAGGCCATGTTCTTTGGGAACTGGGTCGACCGATCCTTTGTGCCCTTCACCGTCAGGTCAGATTACCTGAAGGTGCTGGGAATATGGTTCGGAGCGGCCGGGGCGTGCACCAAAAACTGGGAGGAGCGTATCGCCAAGGTACGCCAGAAACTGGGAATGTGGGAGCAGCGCTCCCTGTCGATTACGGGCAAGAACCTGGTCATCAGGTGCGAGGTGCTGTCGGTGTTGCTGTACGTGGCGCAGGTGTGGCCCATACCCCGACCCTGCGCCGCCGCAGTCACCCGAGCCGTCTTCCACTTTATCTGGAGATCCAAAATGGACCGTGTCAGGAGGGACACGATGTACAAATCTCCAGAGCAAGGGGGAAAGAACGTACCCAACGTCGCCCTCATCCTGATGGCCACCTTTGTGTGCGGCTGCATCAAGCTCTGCACAGACCCTCGGTACGCAAACACCAAGTGTCACTACGTGCTGAGGTTCTACCTGTCCCCGGTGTTGCGAAGGATGGGCCTGGCCACGCTGCCGCGGAACGTTCCATCCAGTTGGACCGTGCCGGACCACCTGTCCTTCGTGGAAAAGTTCTTAAAGCAAAACACCTTCGACCACAAGGCCGTTAAACAGTGGTCGGCGCGTAACGTCCTCGAGACCCTACGGGAAAAGGAGATGGTGGATCCTGTCGGATGGTTCCCCGAGCAGACTGTCGAAGTCATTTGGCAGAATGCCTCATCGCCAGAGCTCACAAACAAGCACCAAGACGTAGCTTGGCTGGTGGTGAGAAGGGCCCTCCCCGTCAGATCCTTCATGCACTCCCGACGTCTCTGTTCCACCGCACGCTGTCCCCGAGGAGGCTGCGCCTGGGACGAGACCGTCATCCATCTCCTTCTGGAATGTGCCTTTGCAAAGAAGGTCTGGAGAGAGATGCGGTGGGCCTTGTCAAGGTTCATCCCGAGCAGCTCCGTAACACGGGACTCTGTGCTCTACGGACTGTTCCCAGGGACGCACACCGAGACAGACATCAACTGCTGCTGGAAGATCATCAACTCGGTGAAAGACGCCCTTTGGTCTGCCCGAAACTTGCTGGTCTTCCAGAGCAAGGAGTTGTCCACGACCGAGTGTTGCAGACTGGCACATTCCAGGGTCCAGGACTACGTGCTGAGGGACGCACTAAAGGTTGGTGCCGTCGCCGCCAAGGCACGATGGGGAAGGGCCACAGTTTAAGGCCCTCCCGCCAGTGTACACTGAGGGGCTGAAATCCGAGTAAAAACCCCCTCAGGCCTATGAAGTACAAGTGTTTTAATTGTAAATACACTTGTAATCTGTTGATGTGAATGGAGTACCATGTATCGCATTGATTTGTATTATGCCACATGTAACATGATTGGTGGATTGTAGTGAAATGTATTTTGACAAGAATTGAAATGTATCTTGACCCCTGTATGACTTTGAAAATGTATTATGAAAATGTATAGTAACGTGTCTCTGTAAATTGAGTGCCATGTACCGCAGTGAATTTGTATTGTACCAGATGTGGACTGTATTGTGATGTATGTGAACAAATATTTTTTATGAATAAAGTATATTTTGAAATAAAAAAAAAAAAAAAAAAATCTGTTCTTATCAGTTTAATATCTGATACGTCCCCTATCTGGGGACCAAATATTAAATTGATTTTTGGAACAGGGAGATGGAACAGGGGCTTGCTCCGTCCACTCCACGCATCGACCTGGTATTGCAGTGCTTCCAGGAGCGGTGCAGCTTCCCCTCTTTGGGGTGGGAAGTCGCAAAAGTCAAAAAGTAGAAATAAAGTTTTTGCACCAGTTTCAGCCGTGCTTTCTTTTCTTTGCCGCCTAGGTTGCTGCTGGCTGTGAAACACCCCCCCCTCCTCTTTTCAGCTTCTCGTGCCAGCCCCGCCTTCACACCTTCCTTTGGGGCTGTTTTTCTCTCTGCATTTGCACGTCAAAGTTGTGTTTTTCTTTCTGTATTTGCATATGGGGACGTGTCCTAGATTTCCGGGCGGGGCCTCGCCACCTTTCCCGCTCTGCAGCCAACCTGGACCATGCCCCCGGTGGGATTTCTGAGCCACTGCGCCCCCTGTTGGGAAAGGGGGGGACTGCAAGCCCCGCAGGCACGCGCGCTCCTTTGGGATCCGGAGCGCGCCGCCCGCCCGCTGGTTAAGCGCTCCCAAATGCAAATGCTTTCATGGCGTCATCGCCGCCAAAGGGAAGGGGTGCGATACCTGCACGGCTTTTCGTCTCGCTTGCCAGTCCTGGCAAAAAATGCTCTCTTGCTCCAAGTCCGCCGTCACACCTGCGCTCGGTCAACCGCGGCCAGATTGACGGAGAAGACAGAGGCCGAGGAACACTTGCGCGTCAGCGGGAAGTTTACAGGCTATCGCTTCTCGGCCTTTTGGCTAAGATCAAGTGTAGTATCTGTTCTTATCAGTTTAATATCTGATACGTCCCCTATCTGGGGACCAAATATTAAATTGATTTTTGGAACAGGGAGATGGAACAGGGGCTTGCTCCGTCCACTCCACGCATCGACCTGGTATTGCAGTGCTTCCAGGAGCGGTGCAGCTTCCCCTCTTTGGGGTGGGAAGTCGCAAAAGTCAAAAAGTAGAAATAAAGTTTTTGCACCAGTTTCAGCCGTGCTTTCTTTTCTTTGCCGCCTAGGTTGCTGCTGGCTGTGAAACACCCCCCCCTCCTCTTTTCAGCTTCTCGTGCCAGCCCCGCCTTCACACCTTCCTTTGGGGCTGTTTTTCTCTCTGCATTTGCACGTCAAAGTTGTGTTTTTCTTTCTGTATTTGCATATGGGGACGTGTCCTAGATTTCCGGGCGGGGCCTCGCCACCTTTCCCGCTCTGCAGCCAACCTGGACCATGCCCCCGGTGGGATTTCTGAGCCACTGCGCCCCCTGTTGGGAAAGGGGGGGACTGCAAGCCCCGCAGGCACGCGCGCTCCTTTGGGATCCGGAGCGCGCCGCCCGCCCGCTGGTTAAGCGCTCCCAAATGCAAATGCTTTCATGGCGTCATCGCCGCCAAAGGGAAGGGGTGCGATACCTGCACGGCTTTTCGTCTCGCTTGCCAGTCCTGGCAAAAAATGCTCTCTTGCTCCAAGTCCGCCGTCACACCTGCGCTCGGTCAACCGCGGCCAGATTGACGGAGAAGACAGAGGCCGAGGAACACTTGCGCGTCAGCGGGAAGTTTACAGGCTATCGCTTCTCGGCCTTTTGGCTAAGATCAAGTGTAGTATCTGTTCTTATCAGTTTAATATCTGATACGTCCCCTATCTGGGGACCAAATATTAAATTGATTTTTGGAACAGGGAGATGGAACAGGGGCTTGCTCCGTCCACTCCACGCATCGACCTGGTATTGCAGTGCTTCCAGGAGCGGTGCAGCTTCCCCTCTTTGGGGTGGGAAGTCGCAAAAGTCAAAAAGTAGAAATAAAGTTTTTGCACCAGTTTCAGCCGTGCTTTCTTTTCTTTGCCGCCTAGGTTGCTGCTGGCTGTGAAACACCCCCCCTCCTCTTTTCAGCTTCTCGTGCCAGCCCCGCCTTCACACCTTCCTTTGGGGCTGTTTTTCTCTCTGCATTTGCACGTCAAAGTTGTGTTTTTCTTTCTGTATTTGCATATGGGGACGTGTCCTAGATTTCCGGGCGGGGCCTCGCCACCTTTCCCGCTCTGCAGCCAACCTGGACCATGCCCCCGGTGGGATTTCTGAGCCACTGCGCCCCCTGTTGGGAAAGGGGGGGACTGCAAGCCCCGCAGGCACGCGCGCTCCTTTGGGATCCGGAGCGCGCCGCCCGCCCGCTGGTTAAGCGCTCCCAAATGCAAATGCTTTCATGGCGTCATCGCCGCCAAAGGGAAGGGGTGCGATACCTGCACGGCTTTTCGTCTCGCTTGCCAGTCCTGGCAAAAAATGCTCTCTTGCTCCAAGTCCGCCGTCACACCTGCGCTCGGTCAACCGCGGCCAGATTGACGGAGAAGACAGAGGCCGAGGAACACTTGCGCGTCAGCGGGAAGTTTACAGGCTATCGCTTCTCGGCCTTTTGGCTAAGATCAAGTGTAGTATCTGTTCTTATCAGTTTAATATCTGATACGTCCCCTATCTGGGGACCAAATATTAAATTGATTTTTGGAACAGGGAGATGGAACAGGGGCTTGCTCCGTCCACTCCACGCATCGACCTGGTATTGCAGTGCTTCCAGGAGCGGTGCAGCTTCCCCTCTTTGGGGTGGGAAGTCGCAAAAGTCAAAAAGTAGAAATAAAGTTTTTGCACCAGTTTCAGCCGTGCTTTCTTTTCTTTGCCGCCTAGGTTGCTGCTGGCTGTGAAACACCCCCCCCTCCTCTTTTCAGCTTCTCGTGCCAGCCCCGCCTTCACACCTTCCTTTGGGGCTGTTTTTCTCTCTGCATTTGCACGTCAAAGTTGTGTTTTTCTTTCTGTATTTGCATATGGGGACGTGTCCTAGATTTCCGGGCGGGGCCTCGCCACCTTTCCCGCTCTGCAGCCAACCTGGACCATGCCCCCGGTGGGATTTCTGAGCCACTGCGCCCCCTGTTGGGAAAGGGGGGGACTGCAAGCCCCGCAGGCACGCGCGCTCCTTTGGGATCCGGAGCGCGCCGCCCGCCCGCTGGTTAAGCGCTCCCAAATGCAAATGCTTTCATGGCGTCATCGCCGCCAAAGGGAAGGGGTGCGATACCTGCACGGCTTTTCGTCTCGCTTGCCAGTCCTGGCAAAAAATGCTCTCTTGCTCCAAGTCCGCCGTCACACCTGCGCTCGGTCAACCGCGGCCAGATTGACGGAGAAGACAGAGGCCGAGGAACACTTGCGCGTCAGCGGGAAGTTTACAGGCTATCGCTTCTCGGCCTTTTGGCTAAGATCAAGTGTAGTATCTGTTCTTATCAGTCGTTTTGATCTGGGCAGGTATTCACACTTGATTCTAATGCTAATTGACCTTGAGTAGCGATAGTTGTTTTTCTGGTTTGGGTGGATCTTTATGCTGGCTCTGGCCTAACGCCCTTTGAAAAGCAAACTCTCCCTGCTATTGGTGGATCTTCATGCTGGCTTCGGCCTAACGCCAATCAGGGAAGAGCGATCTGCATAGATGGCGTCCGACGCAGAATCGAGCGAGGGAGCCCGAGATAAGAGCTATCGGGCTCCGATGGAGGCTCCGATGGAGGAGGGAGAACGGGACTGCGGAGCGGAGAGCGATCGGCAGGACGAGGTGGCGACCGACCGAGGAGCGAGCTCGAGGCTCCGGAGCGGAGGGCGATTGGCAGACGCGGAGGCGGCCAACCGGGCGGCGACCTCGGGCGGCCCGAGCGGAGCGCGATTGGCAGATGAGGAGGCGGCCAACCAAGGAGCGAGCTCGGGAGTCCAGAGCGGAGAGCGATTGGCAGACGCGGAGGTGGCCAACCGGGCAACGAGCTCGGGAGGCCTGAGCAGAGGGCGATTGGCAGACGCGGAGGCGGCCAACCGGGCGGCGAGCTCGGGCGGCCCGAGCGGAGGGCGATTGGCAGACGCGGAGGCGGCCAACCGGGCGGCGAGCTCGGGCGGCCCGAGCGGAGAGCGATTGGCAGACGAGGAGGCGGCCAACCAAGGAGCGAGCTTGGGTGTCCAGAGTGGAGAGCGATTGGCAGGCAAGACGGAGGCCAATGCAGCAGCGAGCTCGGGAGGCCGGAGCGCTTTTCGATCGGCCAGCGAGGCTGCGGCCTACGGAACAGGGAGCTCGGGAGCCTGGAGAGCAGGGCGACTTGCTAGCGACATTGTGGGCAACCGAGTGGCGAGCCAGGGAGTTCGCAATACTGTCCGAGTCACAGTTAAAAAGGTGGAAGGAGGAGCGCCGGTAGACCGCTCGTTCTTCATCAAGAGAATCGTCCTTGGATGTTGCGGATTCAAAGCTGCCGACATTTTCGCCCTGCAGGATTTCCCCAACGCCGGTTACTTTGACGTAACCTTTAGAGACGTCCCTGGATGCCTGAAATTCCTGCAGGCAGTCAAGGAAAAGAGGAGTCAAGAGCTGCACTTAATTAAAAGTGCCGAGCCGCTCTTCACCCTCCCGTTTCAAAGAAACCGCCTCGTCACTGTACACATGTACAACCCCCACATCCCTGTCATCGACGTGCTCACCTTCCTCGGCAGATACGTCGATGATGCTGGAAATAGCGTGGACATTAATGACCTCTTTGGGATCTGGACGGGGAAACGGCAGATCAAGGTCACGCTGAAAGTGGACGCAAAAGGAACCATCCTGCACCCCCCTTCCAGCTTCGCCATCGGAGGAAGTCGGGGATACATGGTGTACGCCGGCCAACCCAGGGTGTGTCGAACCTGCGGGAAACCGGGGCACGTGGCGGCCAACTGCACGGTCATCATCTGCAGGAACTGCAAGAAAGAAGGCCACCAGACAAAGGACTGCAGAGAAAGTAAGATCTGCAACCTTTGTGGTGAGGCTGGTCACCTCTACAAGTCCTGCCCCAAGCGCAGTCTCAGCCAAGCGCAGGCGGCAAAGAACAATGTGGTGCTCGAGGAGGAGACCGCAAAGGTCGCCCCAAAGGAGACCAACACCGCTCCCAGCACCAAGCCCCTCAGTGATAACACCACGGTCACGGACAACTCTGAGGGAGAAAAGGGAAAGGACACTGCAGGAAACTGCCACGCCTCGGAACCCAACCCTCAGCCTCCTCCCCAGCAGATCGCACCCATGGAAGGGGAGGAACTACGGGGGGACTGGCATACGGTGAATAGGAAAAAGAAACAAGCCAAGAAAAAACCCATCCCCCGCCCAAGCCAAGACCCACCCCCCCCCCCAGGAAAAGGAAAAGTTTGCCCAAAGCGGTTGTTGGCCCCATCGGAGAGAAGCGGCTGCTCCTCGTCTGACGAGGAGAGGGGGTTTGGCAACAGCCGCCACCAACAAAAAAAGCGGCACAGCGCACCAGCACCAGAAGAGACTGAGATGACCCCTCAGCTCCAGAACACCGGAAGCAACGAAGCGACCAGTAAACCCCAGCTCCGGGATACCGGGAGCAACAAAGCGTCCAACGCACACCAGCTCCGGGAAACCGGGAGCAGCAAACCCAGAGGCGACAAGCTGAGGGAAGAACCACCCATGAACGAGGAAAACCCATCCGACATGGAGGAAGACTTCTCTTCACTGCCGTCGTCACCCCAGCGGTGCAACAGCCCCTCGAGAGACCAGGACGGGTACCTCAGCTCAGGGCAAGTAGACAATTTTGCTTACACCGTGGGTATGCAGGCACAGGCCACCGGGCCGGTTTAAGAACTGTTTGTTAAAATGGGACTTTGGACACTATTTTAAATTTTAAAATGGGTTTAAAAATTGCCAGCATAAATGTGCGTAGCATCAAGAGCACTACGCGATGTGTTTCCACCTTGGGGTATCTGGCCAAGGTCAAGGCCGACCTGTTGTTCCTGCAGGAGTGCGGCCTGCCGCACCTCAGCAACTACCGGCAGTGCTCGCGATGGTGGTCCCAGGGCCAATCGATCTGGTCAGGAGGCAACGATTGCCGTGCCTCCGGCCTGGGTATTCTGCTGCGGGGAGGCAACTTCACCATCACCGAAGTTAAGGAGGTGGTGGGCGGCCGCCTCCTCGTAGCAGACGTGTTGTACAAGAACGCCCCGCTCAGGCTGATCAACGTGTACGCCCCGGCTCTCAAGAACGAGCGGCTGGCCGTTTTCCAGCAGCTGCCGCTGCTGCTGGCGACGTCCAGGCCGGTTATTCTGGGCGGTGACTTCAACTGCATCATCGATGCGGCTGGACGATCCGGCAGAGCCGACAGCAAACTGGACGCCACGTCCAGACTCCTGATGGAAGCGGTAAAAGACGCCAAGCTGCACGACGTCTTCAGCAACCCTGCAGACGGAGCGCAGCGTAGATACACCTGGTCGAGACCAGACGGGTCCGTCCGTTCCAGGATAGACTTCCTGTTTGTGTCCCAAGCGCTCGCGGTCAGATCCACCGACGTCACGCCGGTGTTCTTCTCTGACCACTGCCTCTTACTGGCTGACTGTCACCCACAGGAAGAGCAGAAAGTTGGCAGAGGGATATGGAAGCTGAACGTGAAACTGTTGACCCCAGAAAACATTGAGGAACTCAAAAGGGATTACAAAGGTTGGAGAACCGTGAAACCCCTCTTTGATTCCCCGGCGCACTGGTGGGAAACGATCAAGGCGAACATCAAGAGGTTCTTTATCCTCAAAGGTGTTCAGAGGGCGAGAGAGAGACAGAGGGAAACGTCCCGACTCCAGAAAAGCATGCAGAATCTGCTCCTGCTGCAGTCGATGGGGGTCGACGTCGGGGAGGAACTCCAAGAGGTGAAGGGCCAGCAAGCCTCGCTCTACGCCTCCGAGTCCTCCAAGATCATCTTCCGCTCCAGAGTCCGCTCCGTGGAGCAGGACGAGACGTGCTCGCGTTTCTTCTTCCAAAAGGTACACAGAGGGAGCTCTGTGATCGACAGCCTGAAGGAAGAAGACGGTTCTGTGACGTCCTCGCAGCCTGACATACGAAGGATCAGCAAATCCTTCTACGCCGGGCTGTACGACGCGAAGCCCACAGACCGCGTGGCCTCCCAGTCTTTCCTGTCGTCTATCTCGGAGGTGCTAGACGACGGCAAGCGGGAGAGTCTGGACCACCCGTTAACTCTGGACGAGCTGACAAAGGCCGTCCGGTCCTTCGAGACGAGTAAAACTCCCGGAAGCGACGGCTTACCGGTCGAGTTGTATTCGGCTCTGTGGGACTGGATGGGCCCAGACCTGCTGGAAGTGTACGGGGGTATGCTTCTGGCCGGCAGCATGTCAGAATCGATGAGGAAAGGCATCATCACCCTCATCTACAAGCAGAAGGGCGAGAGGGAAGAAATTAGAAACTGGCGGCCCATTTCGCTGCTTAATGTGGACTATAAGATTCTGTCCAAGGTCATCGCCAACAGGGTCAAGTCTGCTCTGGAGCTGGTGATCCACCCCGATCAGACCTGCGCCGTCCCCGGCAGGAAGATCTCCGATAGCCTCGCGCTACTCAGGGATACGATCGCCTACGTGCGCGACAGGAGGGTGGACACCTGCTTAATCAGCTTGGACCAGGAGAAGGCCTTCGACAGAATATCGCACACGTACATGATGGACGTGCTCTCCAAAATGGGTTTTGGGGAGGGAATCCGCAATTGGATCCAACTGCTCTACACAGACATCAGTAGCGCAGTTCTAATCAACGGGTGGGAATCAGAAAGCTTTCCGATCAAATCTGGAGTCAGGCAGGGCTGTCCTCTCTCCTCTGTCTTGTTCGTGTGTTGTATCGAACCTTTTGCCGAGTCCATCAGGAGGGATACGGGCATAAGAGGGGTGACGATCCCAGGCAGCGGAGGCACTCAGGTTAAGGCCTCCCTGTACATGGACGACGTCGCCGTCTTTTGCTCGGATCCGCCGTCGGTCCGCAGATTGCTGAGCATCTGCGACCAGTTTGAACTGGCCTCGGGAGCGAAAGTTAATCGCAGCAAAAGCGAGGCCATGTTCTTTGGGAACTGGGTCGACCGATCCTTTGTGCCCTTCACCGTCAGGTCAGATTACCTGAAGGTGCTGGGAATATGGTTCGGAGCGGCCGGGGCGTGCACCAAAAACTGGGAGGAGCGTATCGCCAAGGTACGCCAGAAACTGGGAATGTGGGAGCAGCGCTCCCTGTCGATTACGGGCAAGAACCTGGTCATCAGGTGCGAGGTGCTGTCGGTGTTGCTGTACGTGGCGCAGGTGTGGCCCATACCCCGACCCTGCGCCGCCGCAGTCACCCGAGCCGTCTTCCACTTTATCTGGAGATCCAAAATGGACCGTGTCAGGAGGGACACGATGTACAAATCTCCAGAGCAAGGGGGAAAGAACGTACCCAACGTCGCCCTCATCCTGATGGCCACCTTTGTGTGCGGCTGCATCAAGCTCTGCACAGACCCTCGGTACGCAAACACCAAGTGTCACTACGTGCTGAGGTTCTACCTGTCCCCGGTGTTGCGAAGGATGGGCCTGGCCACGCTGCCGCGGAACGTTCCATCCAGTTGGACCGTGCCGGACCACCTGTCCTTCGTGGAAAAGTTCTTAAAGCAAAACACCTTCGACCACAAGGCCGTTAAACAGTGGTCGGCACGTAACGTCCTCGAGACCCTACGGGAAAAGGAGATGGTGGATCCTGTCGGATGGTTCCCCGAGCAGACTGTCGAAGTCATTTGGCAGAATGCCTCATCGCCAGAGCTCACAAACAAGCACCAAGACGTAGCTTGGCTGGTGGTGAGAAGGGCCCTCCCCGTCAGATCCTTCATGCACTCCCGACGTCTCTGTTCCACCGCACGCTGTCCCCGAGGAGGCTGCGCCTGGGACGAGACCGTCATCCATCTCCTTCTGGAATGTGCCTTTGCAAAGAAGGTCTGGAGAGAGATGCGGTGGGCCTTGTCAAGGTTCATCCCGAGCAGCTCCGTAACACGGGACTCTGTGCTCTACGGACTGTTCCCAGGGACGCACACCGAGACAGACATCAACTGCTGCTGGAAGATCATCAACTCGGTGAAAGACGCCCTTTGGTCTGCCCGAAACTTGCTGGTCTTCCAGAGCAAGGAGTTGTCCACGACCGAGTGTTGCAGACTGGCACATTCCAAGGTCCAGGAGTACGTGCTGAGGGACGCACTAAAGGTTGGTGCCGTCGCCGCCAAGGCACGATGGGGAAGGGCCACAGTTTAAGGCCCTCCCGCCAGTGTACACCGAGGGGCTGAAATCCGTGTAAAAACCCCCTCGGGCCTATGAAGTACAAGTGTTTTAATGTAAATGCACTTGTAATCTGTAGACTGTGAATTGAGTACCATGTATCACATTCATCTGTATTATGCCACATGTAACATGATTGGTGGATTGTAGTGAAATGTATTTTCACAAGTATTGAAATGTATCTTGACCCCTGTATGACTTTGAAAATGTATTATGAAAATGTACAGTAACGTGTCTCTGTAAATTGAGTGCCATGTACCGCAGTGAATTTGTATTGTACCAGATGTGGACTGTATTGTGATGTATGTGAACAAATATTTTTTATGAATAAAGTATATTTTGAAATAAAAAAAAAAAAAAAAAAATCTGTTCTTATCAGTTTAATATCTGATACGTCCCCTATCTGGGGACCAAATATTAAATTGATTTTTGGAACAGGGAGATGGAACAGGGGCTTGCTCCGTCCACTCCACGCATCGACCTGGTATTGCAGTGCTTCCAGGAGCGGTGCAGCTTCCCCTCTTTGGGGTGGGAAGTCGCAAAAGTCAAAAAGTAGAAATAAAGTTTTTGCACCAGTTTCAGCCGTGCTTTCTTTTCTTTGCCGCCTAGGTTGCTGCTGGCTGTGAAACACCCCCCCCTCCTCTTTTCAGCTTCTCGTGCCAGCCCCGCCTTCACACCTTCCTTTGGGGCTGTTTTTCTCTCTGCATTTGCACGTCAAAGTTGTGTTTTTCTTTCTGTATTTGCATATGGGGACGTGTCCTAGATTTCCGGGCGGGGCCTCGCCACCTTTCCCGCTCTGCAGCCAACCTGGACCATGCCCCCGGTGGGATTTCTGAGCCACTGCGCCCCCTGTTGGGAAAGGGGGGGACTGCAAGCCCCGCAGGCACGCGCGCTCCTTTGGGATCCGGAGCGCGCCGCCCGCCCGCTGGTTAAGCGCTCCCAAATGCAAATGCTTTCATGGCGTCATCGCCGCCAAAGGGAAGGGGTGCGATACCTGCACGGCTTTTCGTCTCGCTTGCCAGTCCTGGCAAAAAATGCTCTCTTGCTCCAAGTCCGCCGTCACACCTGCGCTCGGTCAACCGCGGCCAGATTGACGGAGAAGACAGAGGCCGAGGAACACTTGCGCGTCAGCGGGAAGTTTACAGGCTATCGCTTCTCGGCCTTTTGGCTAAGATCAAGTGTAGTATCTGTTCTTATCAGTTTAATATCTGATACGTCCCCTATCTGGGGACCAAATATTAAATTGATTTTTGGAACAGGGAGATGGAACAGGGGCTTGCTCCGTCCACTCCACGCATCGACCTGGTATTGCAGTGCTTCCAGGAGCGGTGCAGCTTCCCCTCTTTGGGGTGGGAAGTCGCAAAAGTCAAAAAGTAGAAATAAAGTTTTTGCACCAGTTTCAGCCGTGCTTTCTTTTCTTTGCCGCCTAGGTTGCTGCTGGCTGTGAAACACCCCCCCTCCTCTTTTCAGCTTCTCGTGCCAGCCCCGCCTTCACACCTTCCTTTGGGGCTGTTTTTCTCTCTGCATTTGCACGTCAAAGTTGTGTTTTTCTTTCTGTATTTGCATATGGGGACGTGTCCTAGATTTCCGGGCGGGGCCTCGCCACCTTTCCCGCTCTGCAGCCAACCTGGACCATGCCCCCGGTGGGATTTCTGAGCCACTGCGCCCCCTGTTGGGAAAGGGGGGGACTGCAAGCCCCGCAGGCACGCGCGCTCCTTTGGGATCCGGAGCGCGCCGCCCGCCCGCTGGTTAAGCGCTCCCAAATGCAAATGCTTTCATGGCGTCATCGCCGCCAAAGGGAAGGGGTGCGATACCTGCACGGCTTTTCGTCTCGCTTGCCAGTCCTGGCAAAAAATGCTCTCTTGCTCCAAGTCCGCCGTCACACCTGCGCTCGGTCAACCGCGGCCAGATTGACGGAGAAGACAGAGGCCGAGGAACACTTGCGCGTCAGCGGGAAGTTTACAGGCTATCGCTTCTCGGCCTTTTGGCTAAGATCAAGTGTAGTATCTGTTCTTATCAGTTTAATATCTGATACGTCCCCTATCTGGGGACCAAATATTAAATTGATTTTTGGAACAGGGAGATGGAACAGGGGCTTGCTCCGTCCACTCCACGCATCGACCTGGTATTGCAGTGCTTCCAGGAGCGGTGCAGCTTCCCCTCTTTGGGGTGGGAAGTCGCAAAAGTCAAAAAGTAGAAATAAAGTTTTTGCACCAGTTTCAGCCGTGCTTTCTTTTCTTTGCCGCCTAGGTTGCTGCTGGCTGTGAAACACCCCCCCTCCTCTTTTCAGCTTCTCGTGCCAGCCCCGCCTTCACACCTTCCTTTGGGGCTGTTTTTCTCTCTGCATTTGCACGTCAAAGTTGTGTTTTTCTTTCTGTATTTGCATATGGGGACGTGTCCTAGATTTCCGGGCGGGGCCTCGCCACCTTTCCCGCTCTGCAGCCAACCTGGACCATGCCCCCGGTGGGATTTCTGAGCCACTGCGCCCCCTGTTGGGAAAGGGGGGGACTGCAAGCCCCGCAGGCACGCGCGCTCCTTTGGGATCCGGAGCGCGCCGCCCGCCCGCTGGTTAAGCGCTCCCAAATGCAAATGCTTTCATGGCGTCATCGCCGCCAAAGGGAAGGGGTGCGATACCTGCACGGCTTTTCGTCTCGCTTGCCAGTCCTGGCAAAAAATGCTCTCTTGCTCCAAGTCCGCCGTCACACCTGCGCTCGGTCAACCGCGGCCAGATTGACGGAGAAGACAGAGGCCGAGGAACACTTGCGCGTCAGCGGGAAGTTTACAGGCTATCGCTTCTCGGCCTTTTGGCTAAGATCAAGTGTAGTATCTGTTCTTATCAGTTTAATATCTGATACGTCCCCTATCTGGGGACCAAATATTAAATTGATTTTTGGAACAGGGAGATGGAACAGGGGCTTGCTCCGTCCACTCCACGCATCGACCTGGTATTGCAGTGCTTCCAGGAGCGGTGCAGCTTCCCCTCTTTGGGGTGGGAAGTCGCAAAAGTCAAAAAGTAGAAATAAAGTTTTTGCACCAGTTTCAGCCGTGCTTTCTTTTCTTTGCCGCCTAGGTTGCTGCTGGCTGTGAAACACCCCCCCTCCTCTTTTCAGCTTCTCGTGCCAGCCCCGCCTTCACACCTTCCTTTGGGGCTGTTTTTCTCTCTGCATTTGCACGTCAAAGTTGTGTTTTTCTTTCTGTATTTGCATATGGGGACGTGTCCTAGATTTCCGGGCGGGGCCTCGCCACCTTTCCCGCTCTGCAGCCAACCTGGACCATGCCCCCGGTGGGATTTCTGAGCCACTGCGCCCCCTGTTGGGAAAGGGGGGGACTGCAAGCCCCGCAGGCACGCGCGCTCCTTTGGGATCCGGAGCGCGCCGCCCGCCCGCTGGTTAAGCGCTCCCAAATGCAAATGCTTTCATGGCGTCATCGCCGCCAAAGGGAAGGGGTGCGATACCTGCACGGCTTTTCGTCTCGCTTGCCAGTCCTGGCAAAAAATGCTCTCTTGCTCCAAGTCCGCCGTCACACCTGCGCTCGGTCAACCGCGGCCAGATTGACGGAGAAGACAGAGGCCGAGGAACACTTGCGCGTCAGCGGGAAGTTTACAGGCTATCGCTTCTCGGCCTTTTGGCTAAGATCAAGTGTAGTATCTGTTCTTATCAGTTTAATATCTGATACGTCCCCTATCTGGGGACCAAATATTAAATTGATTTTTGGAACAGGGAGATGGAACAGGGGCTTGCTCCGTCCACTCCACGCATCGACCTGGTATTGCAGTGCTTCCAGGAGCGGTGCAGCTTCCCCTCTTTGGGGTGGGAAGTCGCAAAAGTCAAAAAGTAGAAATAAAGTTTTTGCACCAGTTTCAGCCGTGCTTTCTTTTCTTTGCCGCCTAGGTTGCTGCTGGCTGTGAAACACCCCCCCTCCTCTTTTCAGCTTCTCGTGCCAGCCCCGCCTTCACACCTTCCTTTGGGGCTGTTTTTCTCTCTGCATTTGCACGTCAAAGTTGTGTTTTTCTTTCTGTATTTGCATATGGGGACGTGTCCTAGATTTCCGGGCGGGGCCTCGCCACCTTTCCCGCTCTGCAGCCAACCTGGACCATGCCCCCGGTGGGATTTCTGAGCCACTGCGCCCCCTGTTGGGAAAGGGGGGGACTGCAAGCCCCGCAGGCACGCGCGCTCCTTTGGGATCCGGAGCGCGCCGCCCGCCCGCTGGTTAAGCGCTCCCAAATGCAAATGCTTTCATGGCGTCATCGCCGCCAAAGGGAAGGGGTGCGATACCTGCACGGCTTTTCGTCTCGCTTGCCAGTCCTGGCAAAAAATGCTCTCTTGCTCCAAGTCCGCCGTCACACCTGCGCTCGGTCAACCGCGGCCAGATTGACGGAGAAGACAGAGGCCGAGGAACACTTGCGCGTCAGCGGGAAGTTTACAGGCTATCGCTTCTCGGCCTTTTGGCTAAGATCAAGTGTAGTATCTGTTCTTATCAGTTTAATATCTGATACGTCCCCTATCTGGGGACCAAATATTAAATTGATTTTTGGAACAGGGAGATGGAACAGGGGCTTGCTCCGTCCACTCCACGCATCGACCTGGTATTGCAGTGCTTCCAGGAGCGGTGCAGCTTCCCCTCTTTGGGGTGGGAAGTCGCAAAAGTCAAAAAGTAGAAATAAAGTTTTTGCACCAGTTTCAGCCGTGCTTTCTTTTCTTTGCCGCCTAGGTTGCTGCTGGCTGTGAAACACCCCCCCTCCTCTTTTCAGCTTCTCGTGCCAGCCCCGCCTTCACACCTTCCTTTGGGGCTGTTTTTCTCTCTGCATTTGCACGTCAAAGTTGTGTTTTTCTTTCTGTATTTGCATATGGGGACGTGTCCTAGATTTCCGGGCGGGGCCTCGCCACCTTTCCCGCTCTGCAGCCAACCTGGACCATGCCCCCGGTGGGATTTCTGAGCCACTGCGCCCCCTGTTGGGAAAGGGGGGGACTGCAAGCCCCGCAGGCACGCGCGCTCCTTTGGGATCCGGAGCGCGCCGCCCGCCCGCTGGTTAAGCGCTCCCAAATGCAAATGCTTTCATGGCGTCATCGCCGCCAAAGGGAAGGGGTGCGATACCTGCACGGCTTTTCGTCTCGCTTGCCAGTCCTGGCAAAAAATGCTCTCTTGCTCCAAGTCCGCCGTCACACCTGCGCTCGGTCAACCGCGGCCAGATTGACGGAGAAGACAGAGGCCGAGGAACACTTGCGCGTCAGCGGGAAGTTTACAGGCTATCGCTTCTCGGCCTTTTGGCTAAGATCAAGTGTAGTATCTGTTCTTATCAGTTTAATATCTGATACGTCCCCTATCTGGGGACCAAATATTAAATTGATTTTTGGAACAGGGAGATGGAACAGGGGCTTGCTCCGTCCACTCCACGCATCGACCTGGTATTGCAGTGCTTCCAGGAGCGGTGCAGCTTCCCCTCTTTGGGGTGGGAAGTCGCAAAAGTCAAAAAGTAGAAATAAAGTTTTTGCACCAGTTTCAGCCGTGCTTTCTTTTCTTTGCCGCCTAGGTTGCTGCTGGCTGTGAAACACCCCCCCTCCTCTTTTCAGCTTCTCGTGCCAGCCCCGCCTTCACACCTTCCTTTGGGGCTGTTTTTCTCTCTGCATTTGCACGTCAAAGTTGTGTTTTTCTTTCTGTATTTGCATATGGGGACGTGTCCTAGATTTCCGGGCGGGGCCTCGCCACCTTTCCCGCTCTGCAGCCAACCTGGACCATGCCCCCGGTGGGATTTCTGAGCCACTGCGCCCCCTGTTGGGAAAGGGGGGGACTGCAAGCCCCGCAGGCACGCGCGCTCCTTTGGGATCCGGAGCGCGCCGCCCGCCCGCTGGTTAAGCGCTCCCAAATGCAAATGCTTTCATGGCGTCATCGCCGCCAAAGGGAAGGGGTGCGATACCTGCACGGCTTTTCGTCTCGCTTGCCAGTCCTGGCAAAAAATGCTCTCTTGCTCCAAGTCCGCCGTCACACCTGCGCTCGGTCAACCGCGGCCAGATTGACGGAGAAGACAGAGGCCGAGGAACACTTGCGCGTCAGCGGGAAGTTTACAGGCTATCGCTTCTCGGCCTTTTGGCTAAGATCAAGTGTAGTATCTGTTCTTATCAGTTTAATATCTGATACGTCCCCTATCTGGGGACCAAATATTAAATTGATTTTTGGAACAGGGAGATGGAACAGGGGCTTGCTCCGTCCACTCCACGCATCGACCTGGTATTGCAGTGCTTCCAGGAGCGGTGCAGCTTCCCCTCTTTGGGGTGGGAAGTCGCAAAAGTCAAAAAGTAGAAATAAAGTTTTTGCACCAGTTTCAGCCGTGCTTTCTTTTCTTTGCCGCCTAGGTTGCTGCTGGCTGTGAAACACCCCCCCTCCTCTTTTCAGCTTCTCGTGCCAGCCCCGCCTTCACACCTTCCTTTGGGGCTGTTTTTCTCTCTGCATTTGCACGTCAAAGTTGTGTTTTTCTTTCTGTATTTGCATATGGGGACGTGTCCTAGATTTCCGGGCGGGGCCTCGCCACCTTTCCCGCTCTGCAGCCAACCTGGACCATGCCCCCGGTGGGATTTCTGAGCCACTGCGCCCCCTGTTGGGAAAGGGGGGGACTGCAAGCCCCGCAGGCACGCGCGCTCCTTTGGGATCCGGAGCGCGCCGCCCGCCCGCTGGTTAAGCGCTCCCAAATGCAAATGCTTTCATGGCGTCATCGCCGCCAAAGGGAAGGGGTGCGATACCTGCACGGCTTTTCGTCTCGCTTGCCAGTCCTGGCAAAAAATGCTCTCTTGCTCCAAGTCCGCCGTCACACCTGCGCTCGGTCAACCGCGGCCAGATTGACGGAGAAGACAGAGGCCGAGGAACACTTGCGCGTCAGCGGGAAGTTTACAGGCTATCGCTTCTCGGCCTTTTGGCTAAGATCAAGTGTAGTATCTGTTCTTATCAGTTTAATATCTGATACGTCCCCTATCTGGGGACCAAATATTAAATTGATTTTTGGAACAGGGAGATGGAACAGGGGCTTGCTCCGTCCACTCCACGCATCGACCTGGTATTGCAGTGCTTCCAGGAGCGGTGCAGCTTCCCCTCTTTGGGGTGGGAAGTCGCAAAAGTCAAAAAGTAGAAATAAAGTTTTTGCACCAGTTTCAGCCGTGCTTTCTTTTCTTTGCCGCCTAGGTTGCTGCTGGCTGTGAAACACCCCCCCCTCCTCTTTTCAGCTTCTCGTGCCAGCCCCGCCTTCACACCTTCCTTTGGGGCTGTTTTTCTCTCTGCATTTGCACGTCAAAGTTGTGTTTTTCTTTCTGTATTTGCATATGGGGACGTGTCCTAGATTTCCGGGCGGGGCCTCGCCACCTTTCCCGCTCTGCAGCCAACCTGGACCATGCCCCCGGTGGGATTTCTGAGCCACTGCGCCCCCTGTTGGGAAAGGGGGGGACTGCAAGCCCCGCAGGCACGCGCGCTCCTTTGGGATCCGGAGCGCGCCGCCCGCCCGCTGGTTAAGCGCTCCCAAATGCAAATGCTTTCATGGCGTCATCGCCGCCAAAGGGAAGGGGTGCGATACCTGCACGGCTTTTCGTCTCGCTTGCCAGTCCTGGCAAAAAATGCTCTCTTGCTCCAAGTCCGCCGTCACACCTGCGCTCGGTCAACCGCGGCCAGATTGACGGAGAAGACAGAGGCCGAGGAACACTTGCGCGTCAGCGGGAAGTTTACAGGCTATCGCTTCTCGGCCTTTTGGCTAAGATCAAGTGTAGTATCTGTTCTTATCAGTTTAATATCTGATACGTCCCCTATCTGGGGACCAAATATTAAATTGATTTTTGGAACAGGGAGATGGAACAGGGGCTTGCTCCGTCCACTCCACGCATCGACCTGGTATTGCAGTGCTTCCAGGAGCGGTGCAGCTTCCCCTCTTTGGGGTGGGAAGTCGCAAAAGTCAAAAAGTAGAAATAAAGTTTTTGCACCAGTTTCAGCCGTGCTTTCTTTTCTTTGCCGCCTAGGTTGCTGCTGGCTGTGAAACACCCCCCCTCCTCTTTTCAGCTTCTCGTGCCAGCCCCGCCTTCACACCTTCCTTTGGGGCTGTTTTTCTCTCTGCATTTGCACGTCAAAGTTGTGTTTTTCTTTCTGTATTTGCATATGGGGACGTGTCCTAGATTTCCGGGCGGGGCCTCGCCACCTTTCCCGCTCTGCAGCCAACCTGGACCATGCCCCCGGTGGGATTTCTGAGCCACTGCGCCCCCTGTTGGGAAAGGGGGGGACTGCAAGCCCCGCAGGCACGCGCGCTCCTTTGGGATCCGGAGCGCGCCGCCCGCCCGCTGGTTAAGCGCTCCCAAATGCAAATGCTTTCATGGCGTCATCGCCGCCAAAGGGAAGGGGTGCGATACCTGCACGGCTTTTCGTCTCGCTTGCCAGTCCTGGCAAAAAATGCTCTCTTGCTCCAAGTCCGCCGTCACACCTGCGCTCGGTCAACCGCGGCCAGATTGACGGAGAAGACAGAGGCCGAGGAACACTTGCGCGTCAGCGGGAAGTTTACAGGCTATCGCTTCTCGGCCTTTTGGCTAAGATCAAGTGTAGTATCTGTTCTTATCAGTCGTTTTGATCTGGGCAGGTATTCACACTTGATTCTAATGCTAATTGACCTTGAGTAGCGATAGTTGTTTTTCTGGTTTGGGTGGATCTTTATGCTGGCTCTGGCCTAACGCCCTTTGAAAAGCAAACTCTCCCTGCTATTGGTGGATCTTCATGCTGGCTTCGGCCTAACGCCAATCAGGGAAGAGCGATCTGCATAGATGGCGTCCGACGCAGAATCGAGCGAGGGAGCCCGAGATAAGAGCTATCGGGCTCCGATGGAGGCTCCGATGGAGGAGGGAGAACGGGACTGCGGAGCGGAGAGCGATCGGCAGGACGAGGTGGCGACCGACCGAGGAGCGAGCTCGAGGCTCCGGAGCGGAGGGCGATTGGCAGACGCGGAGGCGGCCAACCGGGCGGCGACCTCGGGCGGCCCGAGCGGAGCGCGATTGGCAGAGGAGGAGGCGGCCAACCAAGGAGCGAGCTCGGGAGTCCAGAGCGGAGAGCGATTGGCAGACGCGGAGGTGGCCAACCGGGCAACGAGCTCGGGAGGCCTGAGCAGAGGGCGATTGGCAGACGCGGAGGCGGCCAACCGGGCGGCGAGCTCGGGCGGCCCGAGCGGAGGGCGATTGGCAGACGCGGAGGCGGCCAACCGGGCGGCGAGCTCGGGCGGCCCGAGCGGAGAGCGATTGGCAGACGAGGAGGCGGCCAACCAAGGAGCGAGCTTGGGTGTCCAGAGTGGAGAGCGATTGGCAGGCAAGACGGAGGCCAATGCAGCAGCGAGCTCGGGAGGCCGGAGCGCTTTTCGATCGGCCAACGAGGCTGCGGCCTACGGAACAGGGAGCTCGGGAGCCTGGAGAGCAGGGCGACTTGCTAGCGACATTGTGGGCAACCGAGTGGCGAGCCAGGGAGTTCGCAATACTGTCCGAGTCACAGTTAAAAAGGTGGAAGGAGGAGCGCCGGTAGACCGCTCGTTCTTCATCAAGAGAATCGTCCTTGGATGTTGCGGATTCAAAGCTGCCGACATTTTCGCCCTGCAGGATTTCCCCAACGCCGGTTACTTTGACGTAACCTTTAGAGACGTCCCTGGATGCCTGAAATTCCTGCAGGCAGTCAAGGAAAAGAGGAGTCAAGAGCTGCACTTAATTAAAAGTGCCGAGCCGCTCTTCACCCTCCCGTTTCAAAGAAACCGCCTCGTCACTGTACACATGTACAACCCCCACATCCCTGTCATCGACGTGCTCACCTTCCTCGGCAGATACGTCGATGATGCTGGAAATAGCGTGGACATTAATGACCTCTTTGGGATCTGGACGGGGAAACGGCAGATCAAGGTCACGCTGAAAGTGGACGCAAAAGGAACCATCCTGCACCCCCCTTCCAGCTTCGCCATCGGAGGAAGTCGGGGATACATGGTGTACGCCGGCCAACCCAGGGTGTGTCGAACCTGCGGGAAACCGGGGCACGTGGCGGCCAACTGCACGGTCATCATCTGCAGGAACTGCAAGAAAGAAGGCCACCAGACAAAGGACTGCAGAGAAAGTAAGATCTGCAACCTTTGTGGTGAGGCTGGTCACCTC
Organism: Squalus acanthias; assembly: GCA_030390025.1. NCBI lineage: Eukaryota > Metazoa > Chordata > Chondrichthyes > Squaliformes > Squalidae > Squalus > Squalus acanthias. The sequence continues at coordinate 16,361,167 of CM059450.1, forward strand.
TACAAGTCCTGCCCCAAGCGCAGTCTCAGCCAAGCGCAGGCGGCAAAGAACAATGTGGTGCTCGAGGAGGAGACCGCAAAGGTCGCCCCAAAGGAGACCAACACCGCTCCCAGCACCAAGCCCCTCAGTGATAACACCACGGTCACGGACAACTCTGAGGGAGAAAAGGGAAAGGACACTGCAGGAAACTGCCACGCCTCGGAACCCAACCCTCAGCCTCCTCCCCAGCAGATCGCACCCATGGAAGGGGAGGAACTACGGGGGGACTGGCATACGGTGAATAGGAAAAAGAAACAAGCCAAGAAAAAACCCATCCCCCGCCCAAGCCAAGACCCACCCCCCCCCCCAGGAAAAGGAAAAGTTTGCCCAAAGCGGTTGTTGGCCCCATCGGAGAGAAGCGGCTGCTCCTCGTCTGACGAGGAGAGGGGGTTTGGCAACAGCCGCCACCAACAAAAAAAGCGGCACAGCGCACCAGCACCAGAAGAGACTGAGATGACCCCTCAGCTCCAGAACACCGGAAGCAACGAAGCGACCAGTAAACCCCAGCTCCGGGATACCGGGAGCAACAAAGCGTCCAACGCACACCAGCTCCGGGAAACCGGGAGCAGCAAACCCAGAGGCGACAAGCTGAGGGAAGAACCACCCATGAACGAGGAAAACCCATCCGACATGGAGGAAGACTTCTCTTCACTGCCGTCGTCACCCCAGCGGTGCAACAGCCCCTCGAGAGACCAGGACGGGTACCTCAGCTCAGGGCAAGTAGACAATTTTGCTTACACCGTGGGTATGCAGGCACAGGCCACCGGGCCGGTTTAAGAACTGTTTGTTAAAATGGGACTTTGGACACTATTTTAAATTTTAAAATGGGTTTAAAAATTGCCAGCATAAATGTGCGTAGCATCAAGAGCACTACGCGATGTGTTTCCACCTTGGGGTATCTGGCCAAGGTCAAGGCCGACCTGTTGTTCCTGCAGGAGTGCGGCCTGCCGCACCTCAGCAACTACCGGCAGTGCTCGCGATGGTGGTCCCAGGGCCAATCGATCTGGTCAGGAGGCAACGATTGCCGTGCCTCCGGCCTGGGTATTCTGCTGCGGGGAGGCAACTTCACCATCACCGAAGTTAAGGAGGTGGTGGGCGGCCGCCTCCTCGTAGCAGACGTGTTGTACAAGAACGCCCCGCTCAGGCTGATCAACGTGTACGCCCCGGCTCTCAAGAACGAGCGGCTGGCCGTTTTCCAGCAGCTGCCGCTGCTGCTGGCGACGTCCAGGCCGGTTATTCTGGGCGGTGACTTCAACTGCATCATCGATGCGGCTGGACGATCCGGCAGAGCCGACAGCAAACTGGACGCCACGTCCAGACTCCTGATGGAAGCGGTAAAAGACGCCAAGCTGCACGACGTCTTCAGCAACCCTGCAGACGGAGCGCAGCGTAGATACACCTGGTCGAGACCAGACGGGTCCGTCCGTTCCAGGATAGACTTCCTGTTTGTGTCCCAAGCGCTCGCGGTCAGATCCACCGACGTCACGCCGGTGTTCTTCTCTGACCACTGCCTCTTACTGGCTGACTGTCACCCACAGGAAGAGCAGAAAGTTGGCAGAGGGATATGGAAGCTGAACGTGAAACTGTTGACCCCAGAAAACATTGAGGAACTCAAAAGGGATTACAAAGGTTGGAGAACCGTGAAACCCCTCTTTGATTCCCCGGCGCACTGGTGGGAAACGATCAAGGCGAACATCAAGAGGTTCTTTATCCTCAAAGGTGTTCAGAGGGCGAGAGAGAGACAGAGGGAAACGTCCCGACTCCAGAAAAGCATGCAGAATCTGCTCCTGCTGCAGTCGATGGGGGTCGACGTCGGGGAGGAACTCCAAGAGGTGAAGGGCCAGCAAGCCTCGCTCTACGCCTCCGAGTCCTCCAAGATCATCTTCCGCTCCAGAGTCCGCTCCGTGGAGCAGGACGAGACGTGCTCGCGTTTCTTCTTCCAAAAGGTACACAGAGGGAGCTCTGTGATCGACAGCCTGAAGGAAGAAGACGGTTCTGTGACGTCCTCGCAGCCTGACATACGAAGGATCAGCAAATCCTTCTACGCCGGGCTGTACGACGCGAAGCCCACAGACCGCGTGGCCTCCCAGTCTTTCCTGTCGTCTATCTCGGAGGTGCTAGACGACGGCAAGCGGGAGAGTCTGGACCACCCGTTAACTCTGGACGAGCTGACAAAGGCCGTCCGGTCCTTCGAGACGAGTAAAACTCCCGGAAGCGACGGCTTACCGGTCGAGTTGTATTCGGCTCTGTGGGACTGGATGGGCCCAGACCTGCTGGAAGTGTACGGGGGTATGCTTCTGGCCGGCAGCATGTCAGAATCGATGAGGAAAGGCATCATCACCCTCATCTACAAGCAGAAGGGCGAGAGGGAAGAAATTAGAAACTGGCGGCCCATTTCGCTGCTTAATGTGGACTATAAGATTCTGTCCAAGGTCATCGCCAACAGGGTCAAGTCTGCTCTGGAGCTGGTGATCCACCCCGATCAGACCTGCGCCGTCCCCGGCAGGAAGATCTCCGATAGCCTCGCGCTACTCAGGGATACGATCGCCTACGTGCGCGACAGGAGGGTGGACACCTGCTTAATCAGCTTGGACCAGGAGAAGGCCTTCGACAGAATATCGCACACGTACATGATGGACGTGCTCTCCAAAATGGGTTTTGGGGAGGGAATCCGCAATTGGATCCAACTGCTCTACACAGACATCAGTAGCGCAGTTCTAATCAACGGGTGGGAATCAGAAAGCTTTCCGATCAAATCTGGAGTCAGGCAGGGCTGTCCTCTCTCCTCTGTCTTGTTCGTGTGTTGTATCGAACCTTTTGCCGAGTCCATCAGGAGGGATACGGGCATAAGAGGGGTGACGATCCCAGGCAGCGGAGGCACTCAGGTTAAGGCCTCCCTGTACATGGACGACGTCGCCGTCTTTTGCTCGGATCCGCCGTCGGTCCGCAGATTGCTGAGCATCTGCGACCAGTTTGAACTGGCCTCGGGAGCGAAAGTTAATCGCAGCAAAAGCGAGGCCATGTTCTTTGGGAACTGGGTCGACCGATCCTTTGTGCCCTTCACCGTCAGGTCAGATTACCTGAAGGTGCTGGGAATATGGTTCGGAGCGGCCGGGGCGTGCACCAAAAACTGGGAGGAGCGTATCGCCAAGGTACGCCAGAAACTGGGAATGTGGGAGCAGCGCTCCCTGTCGATTACGGGCAAGAACCTGGTCATCAGGTGCGAGGTGCTGTCGGTGTTGCTGTACGTGGCGCAGGTGTGGCCCATACCCCGACCCTGCGCCGCCGCAGTCACCCGAGCCGTCTTCCACTTTATCTGGAGATCCAAAATGGACCGTGTCAGGAGGGACACGATGTACAAATCTCCAGAGCAAGGGGGAAAGAACGTACCCAACGTCGCCCTCATCCTGATGGCCACCTTTGTGTGCGGCTGCATCAAGCTCTGCACAGACCCTCGGTACGCAAACACCAAGTGTCACTACGTGCTGAGGTTCTACCTGTCCCCGGTGTTGCGAAGGATGGGCCTGGCCACGCTGCCGCGGAACGTTCCATCCAGTTGGACCGTGCCGGACCACCTGTCCTTCGTGGAAAAGTTCTTAAAGCAAAACACCTTCGACCACAAGGCCGTTAAACAGTGGTCGGCACGTAACGTCCTCGAGACCCTACGGGAAAAGGAGATGGTGGATCCTGTCGGATGGTTCCCCGAGCAGACTGTCGAAGTCATTTGGCAGAATGCCTCATCGCCAGAGCTCACAAACAAGCACCAAGACGTAGCTTGGCTGGTGGTGAGAAGGGCCCTCCCCGTCAGATCCTTCATGCACTCCCGACGTCTCTGTTCCACCGCACGCTGTCCCCGAGGAGGCTGCGCCTGGGACGAGACCGTCATCCATCTCCTTCTGGAATGTGCCTTTGCAAAGAAGGTCTGGAGAGAGATGCGGTGGGCCTTGTCAAGGTTCATCCCGAGCAGCTCCGTAACACGGGACTCTGTGCTCTACGGACTGTTCCCAGGGACGCACACCGAGACAGACATCAACTGCTGCTGGAAGATCATCAACTCGGTGAAAGACGCCCTTTGGTCTGCCCGAAACTTGCTGGTCTTCCAGAGCAAGGAGTTGTCCACGACCGAGTGTTGCAGACTGGCACATTCCAGGGTCCAGGACTACGTGCTGAGGGACGCACTAAAGGTTGGTGCCGTCGCCGCCAAGGCACGATGGGGAAGGGCCACAGTTTAAGGCCCTCCCGCCAGTGTACACTGAGGGGCTGAAATCCGAGTAAAAACCCCCTCAGGCCTATGAAGTACAAGTGTTTTAATTGTAAATACACTTGTAATCTGTTGATGTGAATGGAGTACCATGTACCGCATTGATTTGTATTATGCCACATGTAACATGATTGGTGGATTGTAGTGAAATGTATTTTGACAAGTATTGAAATGTATCTTGACCCCTGGCTGTATGACTTTGAAAATGTATAATGAAAATGTATAGTAACGTGTCTCTGTAAATTGAGTGCCATGTACCGCAGTTAATTTGTATTGTACCAGATGTGGACTGTATTGTGATGTATGTGAACAAATATTTTTTATGAATAAAGTATATTTTGAAATAAAAAAAAAAAAAAAAAATCTGTTCTTATCAGTTTAATATCTGATACGTCCCCTATCTGGGGACCAAATATTAAATTGATTTTTGGAACAGGGAGATGGAACAGGGGCTTGCTCCGTCCACTCCACGCATCGACCTGGTATTGCAGTGCTTCCAGGAGCGGTGCAGCTTCCCCTCTTTGGGGTGGGAAGTCGCAAAAGTCAAAAAGTAGAAATAAAGTTTTTGCACCAGTTTCAGCCGTGCTTTCTTTTCTTTGCCGCCTAGGTTGCTGCTGGCTGTGAAACCCCCCCCCCCCCCTCTTTTCAGCTTCTCGTGCCAGCCCCGCCTTCACACCTTCCTTTGGGGCTGTTTTTCTCTCTGCATTTGCACGTCAAAGTTGTGTTTTTCTTTCTGTATTTGCATATGGGGACGTGTCCTAGATTTCCGGGCGGGGCCTCGCCACCTTTCCCGCTCTGCAGCCAACCTGGACCATGCCCCCGGTGGGATTTCTGAGCCACTGCGCCCCCTGTTGGGAAAGGGGGGGACTGCAAGCCCCGCAGGCACGCGCGCTCCTTTGGGATCCTGCGCGCGCCGCCCGCCCGCTGGTTAAGCGCTCCCAAATGCAAATGCTTTCATGGCGTCATCGCCGCCAAAGGGAAGGGGTGCGATACCTGCACGGCTTTTCGTCTCGGTTGCCAGTCCTGGCAAAAAATGCTCTCTTGCTCCAAGTCCGCCGTCACACCTGCGCTCGGTCAACCGCGGCCAGATTGACGGAGAAGACAGAGGCCGAGGAACACTTGCGCGTCAGCGGGAAGTTTACAGGCTATCGCTTCTCGGCCTTTTGGCTAAGATCAAGTGTAGTATCTGTTCTTATCAGTTTAATATCTGATACGTCCCCTATCTGGGGACCAAATATTAAATTGATTTTTGGAACAGGGAGATGGAACAGGGGCTTGCTCCGTCCACTCCACGCATCGACCTGGTATTGCAGTGCTTCCAGGAGCGGTGCAGCTTCCCCTCTTTGGGGTGGGAAGTCGCAAAAGTCAAAAAGTAGAAATAAAGTTTTTGCACCAGTTTCAGCCGTGCTTTCTTTTCTTTGCCGCCTAGGTTGCTGCTGGCTGTGAAACCCCCCCCCCCCCTCTTTTCAGCTTCTCGTGCCAGCCCCGCCTTCACACCTTCCTTTGGGGCTGTTTTTCTCTCTGCATTTGCACGTCAAAGTTGTGTTTTTCTTTCTGTATTTGCATATGGGGACGTGTCCTAGATTTCCGGGCGGGGCCTCGCCACCTTTCCCGCTCTGCAGCCAACCTGGACCATGCCCCCGGTGGGATTTCTGAGCCACTGCGCCCCCTGTTGGGAAAGGGGGGGACTGCAAGCCCCGCAGGCACGCGCGCTCCTTTGGGATCCTGAGCGCGCCGCCCGCCCGCTGGTTAAGCGCTCCCAAATGCAAATGCTTTCATGGCGTCATCGCCGCCAAAGGGAAGGGGTGCGATACCTGCACGGCTTTTCGTCTCGGTTGCCAGTCCTGGCAAAAAATGCTCTCTTGCTCCAAGTCCGCCGTCACACCTGCGCTCGGTCAACCGCGGCCAGATTGACGGAGAAGACAGAGGCCGAGGAACACTTGCGCGTCAGCGGGAAGTTTACAGGCTATCGCTTCTCGGCCTTTTGGCTAAGATCAAGTGTAGTATCTGTTCTTATCAGTTTAATATCTGATACGTCCCCTATCTGGGGACCAAATATTAAATTGATTTTTGGAACAGGGAGATGGAACAGGGGCTTGCTCCGTCCACTCCACGCATCGACCTGGTATTGCAGTGCTTCCAGGAGCGGTGCAGCTTCCCCTCTTTGGGGTGGGAAGTCGCAAAAGTCAAAAAGTAGAAATAAAGTTTTTGCACCAGTTTCAGCCGTGCTTTCTTTTCTTTGCCGCCTAGGTTGCTGCTGGCTGTGAAACCCCCCCCCCCCCTCTTTTCAGCTTCTCGTGCCAGCCCCGCCTTCACACCTTCCTTTGGGGCTGTTTTTCTCTCTGCATTTGCACGTCAAAGTTGTGTTTTTCTTTCTGTATTTGCATATGGGGACGTGTCCTAGATTTCCGGGCGGGGCCTCGCCACCTTTCCCGCTCTGCAGCCAACCTGGACCATGCCCCCGGTGGGATTTCTGAGCCACTGCGCCCCCTGTTGGGAAAGGGGGGGACTGCAAGCCCCGCAGGCACGCGCGCTCCTTTGGGATCCTGAGCGCGCCGCCCGCCCGCTGGTTAAGCGCTCCCAAATGCAAATGCTTTCATGGCGTCATCGCCGCCAAAGGGAAGGGGTGCGATACCTGCACGGCTTTTCGTCTCGGTTGCCAGTCCTGGCAAAAAATGCTCTCTTGCTCCAAGTCCGCCGTCACACCTGCGCTCGGTCAACCGCGGCCAGATTGACGGAGAAGACAGAGGCCGAGGAACACTTGCGCGTCAGCGGGAAGTTTACAGGCTATCGCTTCTCGGCCTTTTGGCTAAGATCAAGTGTAGTATCTGTTCTTATCAGTCGTTTTGATCTGGGCAGGTATTCACACTTGATTCTAATGCTAATTGACCTTGAGTAGCGATAGTTGTTTTTCTGGTTTGGGTGGATCTTTATGCTGGCTCTGGCCTAACGCCCTTTGAAAAGCAAACTCTCCCTGCTATTGGTGGATCTTCATGCTGGCTTCGGCCTAACGCCAATCAGGGAAGAGCGATCTGCATAGATGGCGTCCGACGCAGAATCGAGCGAGGGAGCCCGAGATAAGAGCTATCGGGCTCCGATGGAGGCTCCGATGGAGGAGGGAGAACGGGACTGCGGAGCGGAGAGCGATCGGCAGGACGAGGTGGCGACCGACCGAGGAGCGAGCTCGAGGCTCCGGAGCGGAGGGCGATTGGCAGGCGGAGGCGGCCAACCGGGCGGCGACCTCGGGCGGCCCGAGCGGAGCGCGATTGGCAGAGGAGGAGGCGGCCAACCAAGGAGCGAGCTCGGGAGTCCAGAGCGGAGAGCGATTGGCAGACGCGGAGGTGGCCAACCGGGCAACGAGCTCGGGAGGCCTGAGCAGAGGGCGATTGGCAGACGCGGAGGCGGCCAACCGGGCGGCGAGCTCGGGCGGCCCGAGCGGAGGGCGATTGGCAGACGCGGAGGCGGCCAACCGGGCGGCGAGCTCGGGCGGCCCGAGCGGAGAGCGATTGGCAGACGAGGAGGCGGCCAACCAAGGAGCGAGCTTGGGTGTCCAGAGTGGAGAGCGATTGGCAGGCAAGACGGAGGCCAATGCAGCAGCGAGCTCGGGAGGCCGGAGCGCTTTTCGATCGGCCAGCGAGGCTGCGGCCTACGGAACAGGGAGCTCGGGAGCCTGGAGAGCAGGGCGACTTGCTAGCGACATTGTGGGCAACCGAGTGGCGAGCCAGGGAGTTCGCAATACTGTCCGAGTCACAGTTAAGAAGGTGGAAGGAGGAGCGCCGGTAGACCGCTCGTTCTTCATCAAGAGAATCGTCCTTGGATGTTGCGGATTCAAAGCTGCCGACATTTTCGCCCTGCAGGATTTCCCCAACGCCGGTTACTTTGACGTAACCTTTAGAGACGTCCCTGGATGCCTGAAATTCCTGCAGGCAGTCAAGGAAAAGAGGAGTCAAGAGCTGCACTTAATTAAAAGTGCCGAGCCGCTCTTCACCCTCCCGTTTCAAAGAAACCGCCTCGTCACTGTACACATGTACAACCCCCACATCCCTGTCATCGACGTGCTCACCTTCCTCGGCAGATACGTCGATGATGCTGGAAATAGCGTGGACATTAATGACCTCTTTGGGATCTGGACGGGGAAACGGCAGATCAAGGTCACGCTGAAAGTGGACGCAAAAGGAACCATCCTGCACCCCCCTTCCAGCTTCGCCATCGGAGGAAGTCGGGGATACATGGTGTACGCCGGCCAACCCAGGGTGTGTCGAACCTGCGGGAAACCGGGGCACGTGGCGGCCAACTGCACGGTCATCATCTGCAGGAACTGCAAGAAAGAAGGCCACCAGACAAAGGACTGCAGAGAAAGTAAGATCTGCAACCTTTGTGGTGAGGCTGGTCACCTCTACAAGTCCTGCCCCAAGCGCAGTCTCAGCCAAGCGCAGGCGGCAAAGAACAATGTGGTGCTCGAGGAGGAGACCGCAAAGGTCGCCCCAAAGGAGACCAACACCGCTCCCAGCACCAAGCCCCTCAGTGATAACACCACGGTCACGGACAACTCTGAGGGAGAAAAGGGAAAGGACACTGCAGGAAACTGCCACGCCTCGGAACCCAACCCTCAGCCTCCTCCCCAGCAGATCGCACCCATGGAAGGGGAGGAACTACGGGGGGACTGGCATACGGTGAATAGGAAAAAGAAACAAGCCAAGAAAAAACCCATCCCCCGCCCAAGCCAAGACCCACCCCCCCCCCCAGGAAAAGGAAAAGTTTGCCCAAAGCGGTTGTTGGCCCCATCGGAGAGAAGCGGCTGCTCCTCGTCTGACGAGGAGAGGGGGTTTGGCAACAGCCGCCACCAACAAAAAAAGCGGCACAGCGCACCAGCACCAGAAGAGACTGAGATGACCCCTCAGCTCCAGAACACCGGAAGCAACGAAGCGACCAGTAAACCCCAGCTCCGGGATACCGGGAGCAACAAAGCGTCCAACGCACACCAGCTCCGGGAAACCGGGAGCAGCAAACCCAGAGGCGACAAGCTGAGGGAAGAACCACCCATGAACGAGGAAAACCCATCCGACATGGAGGAAGACTTCTCTTCACTGCCGTCGTCACCCCAGCGGTGCAACAGCCCCTCGAGAGACCAGGACGGGTACCTCAGCTCAGGGCAAGTAGACAATTTTGCTTACACCGTGGGTATGCAGGCACAGGCCACCGGGCCGGTTTAAGAACTGTTTGTTAAAATGGGACTTTGGACACTATTTTAAATTTTAAAATGGGTTTAAAAATTGCCAGCATAAATGTGCGTAGCATCAAGAGCACTACGCGATGTGTTTCCACCTTGGGGTATCTGGCCAAGGTCAAGGCCGACCTGTTGTTCCTGCAGGAGTGCGGCCTGCCGCACCTCAGCAACTACCGGCAGTGCTCGCGATGGTGGTCCCAGGGCCAATCGATCTGGTCAGGAGGCAACGATTGCCGTGCCTCCGGCCTGGGTATTCTGCTGCGGGGAGGCAACTTCACCATCACCGAAGTTAAGGAGGTGGTGGGCGGCCGCCTCCTCGTAGCAGACGTGTTGTACAAGAACGCCCCGCTCAGGCTGATCAACGTGTACGCCCCGGCTCTCAAGAACGAGCGGCTGGCCGTTTTCCAGCAGCTGCCGCTGCTGCTGGCGACGTCCAGGCCGGTTATTCTGGGCGGTGACTTCAACTGCATCATCGATGCGGCTGGACGATCCGGCAGAGCCGACAGCAAACTGGACGCCACGTCCAGACTCCTGATGGAAGCGGTAAAAGACGCCAAGCTGCACGACGTCTTCAGCAACCCTGCAGACGGAGCGCAGCGTAGATACACCTGGTCGAGACCAGACGGGTCCGTCCGTTCCAGGATAGACTTCCTGTTTGTGTCCCAAGCGCTCGCGGTCAGATCCACCGACGTCACGCCGGTGTTCTTCTCTGACCACTGCCTCTTACTGGCTGACTGTCACCCACAGGAAGAGCAGAAAGTTGGCAGAGGGATATGGAAGCTGAACGTGAAACTGTTGACCCCAGAAAACATTGAGGAACTCAAAAGGGATTACAAAGGTTGGAGAACCGTGAAACCCCTCTTTGATTCCCCGGCGCACTGGTGGGAAACGATCAAGGCGAACATCAAGAGGTTCTTTATCCTCAAAGGTGTTCAGAGGGCGAGAGAGAGACAGAGGGAAACGTCCCGACTCCAGAAAAGCATGCAGAATCTGCTCCTGCTGCAGTCGATGGGGGTCGACGTCGGGGAGGAACTCCAAGAGGTGAAGGGCCAGCAAGCCTCGCTCTACGCCTCCGAGTCCTCCAAGATCATCTTCCGCTCCAGAGTCCGCTCCGTGGAGCAGGACGAGACGTGCTCGCGTTTCTTCTTCCAAAAGGTACACAGAGGGAGCTCTGTGATCGACAGCCTGAAGGAAGAAGACGGTTCTGTGACGTCCTCGCAGCCTGACATACGAAGGATCAGCAAATCCTTCTACGCCGGGCTGTACGACGCGAAGCCCACAGACCGCGTGGCCTCCCAGTCTTTCCTGTCGTCTATCTCGGAGGTGCTAGACGACGGCAAGCGGGAGAGTCTGGACCACCCGTTAACTCTGGACGAGCTGACAAAGGCCGTCCGGTCCTTCGAGACGAGTAAAACTCCCGGAAGCGACGGCTTACCGGTCGAGTTGTATTCGGCTCTGTGGGACTGGATGGGCCCAGACCTGCTGGAAGTGTACGGGGGTATGCTTCTGGCCGGCAGCATGTCAGAATCGATGAGGAAAGGCATCATCACCCTCATCTACAAGCAGAAGGGCGAGAGGGAAGAAATTAGAAACTGGCGGCCCATTTCGCTGCTTAATGTGGACTATAAGATTCTGTCCAAGGTCATCGCCAACAGGGTCAAGTCTGCTCTGGAGCTGGTGATCCACCCCGATCAGACCTGCGCCGTCCCCGGCAGGAAGATCTCCGATAGCCTCGCGCTACTCAGGGATACGATCGCCTACGTGCGCGACAGGAGGGTGGACACCTGCTTAATCAGCTTGGACCAGGAGAAGGCCTTCGACAGAATATCGCACACGTACATGATGGACGTGCTCTCCAAAATGGGTTTTGGGGAGGGAATCCGCAATTGGATCCAACTGCTCTACACAGACATCAGTAGCGCAGTTCTAATCAACGGGTGGGAATCAGAAAGCTTTCCGATCAAATCTGGAGTCAGGCAGGGCTGTCCTCTCTCCTCTGTCTTGTTCGTGTGTTGTATCGAACCTTTTGCCGAGTCCATCAGGAGGGATACGGGCATAAGAGGGGTGACGATCCCAGGCAGCGGAGGCACTCAGGTTAAGGCCTCCCTGTACATGGACGACGTCGCCGTCTTTTGCTCGGATCCGCCGTCGGTCCGCAGATTGCTGAGCATCTGCGACCAGTTTGAACTGGCCTCGGGAGCGAAAGTTAATCGCAGCAAAAGCGAGGCCATGTTCTTTGGGAACTGGGTCGACCGATCCTTTGTGCCCTTCACCGTCAGGTCAGATTACCTGAAGGTGCTGGGAATATGGTTCGGAGCGGCCGGGGCGTGCACCAAAAACTGGGAGGAGCGTATCGCCAAGGTACGCCAGAAACTGGGAATGTGGGAGCAGCGCTCCCTGTCGATTACGGGCAAGAACCTGGTCATCAGGTGCGAGGTGCTGTCGGTGTTGCTGTACGTGGCGCAGGTGTGGCCCATACCCCGACCCTGCGCCGCCGCAGTCACCCGAGCCGTCTTCCACTTTATCTGGAGATCCAAAATGGACCGTGTCAGGAGGGACACGATGTACAAATCTCCAGAGCAAGGGGGAAAGAACGTACCCAACGTCGCCCTCATCCTGATGGCCACCTTTGTGTGCGGCTGCATCAAGCTCTGCACAGACCCTCGGTACGCAAACACCAAGTGTCACTACGTGCTGAGGTTCTACCTGTCCCCGGTGTTGCGAAGGATGGGCCTGGCCACGCTGCCGCGGAACGTTCCATCCAGTTGGACCGTGCCGGACCACCTGTCCTTCGTGGAAAAGTTCTTAAAGCAAAACACCTTCGACCACAAGGCCGTTAAACAGTGGTCGGCACGTAACGTCCTCGAGACCCTACGGGAAAAGGAGATGGTGGATCCTGTCGGATGGTTCCCCGAGCAGACTGTCGAAGTCATTTGGCAGAATGCCTCATCGCCAGAGCTCACAAACAAGCACCAAGACGTAGCTTGGCTGGTGGTGAGAAGGGCCCTCCCCGTCAGATCCTTCATGCACTCCCGACGTCTCTGTTCCACCGCACGCTGTCCCCGAGGAGGCTGCGCCTGGGACGAGACCGTCATCCATCTCCTTCTGGAATGTGCCTTTGCAAAGAAGGTCTGGAGAGAGATGCGGTGGGCCTTGTCAAGGTTCATCCCGAGCAGCTCCGTAACACGGGACTCTGTGCTCTACGGACTGTTCCCAGGGACGCACACCGAGACAGACATCAACTGCTGCTGGAAGATCATCAACTCGGTGAAAGACGCCCTTTGGTCTGCCCGAAACTTGCTGGTCTTCCAGAGCAAGGAGTTGTCCACGACCGAGTGTTGCAGACTGGCACATTCCAGGGTCCAGGACTACGTGCTGAGGGACGCACTAAAGGTTGGTGCCGTCGCCGCCAAGGCACGATGGGGAAGGGCCACAGTTTAAGGCCCTCCCGCCAGTGTACACTGAGGGGCTGAAATCAGTATAAAAACCCCCTCAGGCCTATGATGTACAAGTGTTCTAATTGTAAATACACTTGTAATCTGTTTGATTGTGAATTGAGTACCATGTATCACACTCATCTGTATTATGCCACATGTAACATGATTGGTGGATTGTAGTGAAATGTATTTTGACAAGAATTGAAATGTATCTTGACCCCTGTATGACTTTGAAAATGTATTATGAAAATGTATAGTAACGTGTCTCTGTAAATTGAGTGCCATGTACCGCAGTTAATTTGTATTGTACCAGATGTGGACTGTATTGTGATGTATGTGAACAAATATTTTTTATGAATAAAGTATATTTTGAAATAAAAAAAAAAAAAAAAATCTGTTCTTATCAGTTTAATATCTGATACGTCCCCTATCTGGGGACCAAATATTAAATTGATTTTTGGAACAGGGAGATGGAACAGGGGCTTGCTCCGTCCACTCCACGCATCGACCTGGTATTGCAGTGCTTCCAGGAGCGGTGCAGCTTCCCCTCTTTGGGGTGGGAAGTCGCAAAAGTCAAAAAGTAGAAATAAAGTTTTTGCACCAGTTTCAGCCGTGCTTTCTTTTCTTTGCCGCCTAGGTTGCTGCTGGCTGTGAAACCCCCCCCCCCCCCTCTTTTCAGCTTCTCGTGCCAGCCCCGCCTTCACACCTTCCTTTGGGGCTGTTTTTCTCTCTGCATTTGCACGTCAAAGTTGTGTTTTTCTTTCTGTATTTGCATATGGGGACGTGTCCTAGATTTCCGGGCGGGGCCTCGCCACCTTTCCCGCTCTGCAGCCAACCTGGACCATGCCCCCGGTGGGATTTCTGAGCCACTGCGCCCCCTGTTGGGAAAGGGGGGGACTGCAAGCCCCGCAGGCACGCGCGCTCCTTTGGGATCCTGCGCGCCGCCCGCCCGCCCGCTGGTTAAGCGCTCCCAAATGCAAATGCTTTCATGGCGTCATCGCCGCCAAAGGGAAGGGGTGCGATACCTGCACGGCTTTTCGTCTCGGTTGCCAGTCCTGGCAAAAAATGCTCTCTTGCTCCAAGTCCGCCGTCACACCTGCGCTCGGTCAACCGCGGCCAGATTGACGGAGAAGACAGAGGCCGAGGAACACTTGCGCGTCAGCGGGAAGTTTACAGGCTATCGCTTCTCGGCCTTTTGGCTAAGATCAAGTGTAGTATCTGTTCTTATCAGTCGTTTTGATCTGGGCAGGTATTCACACTTGATTCTAATGCTAATTGACCTTGAGTAGCGATAGTTGTTTTTCTGGTTTGGGTGGATCTTTATGCTGGCTCTGGCCTAACGCCCTTTGAAAAGCAAACTCTCCCTGCTATTGGTGGATCTTCATGCTGGCTTCGGCCTAACGCCAATCAGGGAAGAGCGATCTGCATAGATGGCGTCCGACGCAGAATCGAGCGAGGGAGCCCGAGATAAGAGCTATCGGGCTCCGATGGAGGCTCCGATGGAGGAGGGAGAACGGGACTGCGGAGCGGAGAGCGATCGGCAGGACGAGGTGGCGACCGACCGAGGAGCGAGCTCGAGGCTCCGGAGCGGAGGGCGATTGGCAGACGCGGAGGCGGCCAACCGGGCGGCGACCTCGGGCGGCCCGAGCGGAGCGCGATTGGCAGATGAGGAGGCGGCCAACCAAGGAGCGAGCTCGGGAGTCCAGAGCGGAGAGCGATTGGCAGACGCGGAGGTGGCCAACCGGGCAACGAGCTCGGGAGGCCTGAGCAGAGGGCGATTGGCAGACGCGGAGGCGGCCAACCGGGCGGCGAGCTCGGGCGGCCCGAGCGGAGGGCGATTGGCAGACGCGGAGGCGGCCAACCGGGCGGCGAGCTCGGGCGGCCCGAGCGGAGAGCGATTGGCAGACGAGGAGGCGGCCAACCAAGGAGCGAGCTTGGGTGTCCAGAGTGGAGAGCGATTGGCAGGCAAGACGGAGGCCAATGCAGCAGCGAGCTCGGGAGGCCGGAGCGCTTTTCGATCGGCCTACGAGGCTGCGGCCTACGGAACAGGGAGCTCGGGAGCCTGGAGAGCAGGGCGACTTGCTAGCGACATTGTGGGCAACCGAGTGGCGAGCCAGGGAGTTCGCAATACTGTCCGAGTCACAGTTAAAAAGGTGGAAGGAGGAGCGCCGGTAGACCGCTCGTTCTTCATCAAGAGAATCGTCCTTGGATGTTGCGGATTCAAAGCTGCCGACATTTTCGCCCTGCAGGATTTCCCCAACGCCGGTTACTTTGACGTAACCTTTAGAGACGTCCCTGGATGCCTGAAATTCCTGCAGGCAGTCAAGGAAAAGAGGAGTCAAGAGCTGCACTTAATTAAAAGTGCCGAGCCGCTCTTCACCCTCCCGTTTCAAAGAAACCGCCTCGTCACTGTACACATGTACAACCCCCACATCCCTGTCATCGACGTGCTCACCTTCCTCGGCAGATACGTCGATGATGCTGGAAATAGCGTGGACATTAATGACCTCTTTGGGATCTGGACGGGGAAACGGCAGATCAAGGTCACGCTGAAAGTGGACGCAAAAGGAACCATCCTGCACCCCCCTTCCAGCTTCGCCATCGGAGGAAGTCGGGGATACATGGTGTACGCCGGCCAACCCAGGGTGTGTCGAACCTGCGGGAAACCGGGGCACGTGGCGGCCAACTGCACGGTCATCATCTGCAGGAACTGCAAGAAAGAAGGCCACCAGACAAAGGACTGCAGAGAAAGTAAGATCTGCAACCTTTGTGGTGAGGCTGGCCACCTCTACAAGTCCTGCCCCAAGCGCAGTCTCAGCCAAGCGCAGGCGGCAAAGAACAATGTGGTGCTCGAGGAGGAGACCGCAAAGGTCGCCCCAAAGGAGACCAACACCGCTCCCAGCACCAAGCCCCTCAGTGATAACACCACGGTCACGGACAACTCTGAGGGAGAAAAGGGAAAGGACACTGCAGGAAACTGCCACGCCTCGGAACCCAACCCTCAGCCTCCTCCCCAGCAGATCGCACCCATGGAAGGGGAGGAACTACGGGGGGACTGGCATACGGTGAATAGGAAAAAGAAACAAGCCAAGAAAAAACCCATCCCCCGCCCAAGCCAAGACCCACCCCCCCCCCCAGGAAAAGGAAAAGTTTGCCCAAAGCGGTTGTTGGCCCCATCGGAGAGAAGCGGCTGCTCCTCGTCTGACGAGGAGAGGGGGTTTGGCAACAGCCGCCACCAACAAAAAAAGCGGCACAGCGCACCAGCACCAGAAGAGACTGAGATGACCCCTCAGCTCCAGAACACCGGAAGCAACGAAGCGACCAGTAAACCCCAGCTCCGGGATACCGGGAGCAACAAAGCGTCCAACGCACACCAGCTCCGGGAAACCGGGAGCAGCAAACCCAGAGGCGACAAGCTGAGGGAAGAACCACCCATGAACGAGGAAAACCCATCCGACATGGAGGAAGACTTCTCTTCACTGCCGTCGTCACCCCAGCGGTGCAACAGCCCCTCGAGAGACCAGGACGGGTACCTCAGCTCAGGGCAAGTAGACAATTTTGCTTACACCGTGGGTATGCAGGCACAGGCCACCGGGCCGGTTTAAGAACTGTTTGTTAAAATGGGACTTTGGACACTATTTTAAATTTTAAAATGGGTTTAAAAATTGCCAGCATAAATGTGCGTAGCATCAAGAGCACTACGCGATGTGTTTCCACCTTGGGGTATCTGGCCAAGGTCAAGGCCGACCTGTTGTTCCTGCAGGAGTGCGGCCTGCCGCACCTCAGCAACTACCGGCAGTGCTCGCGATGGTGGTCCCAGGGCCAATCGATCTGGTCAGGAGGCAACGATTGCCGTGCCTCCGGCCTGGGTATTCTGCTGCGGGGAGGCAACTTCACCATCACCGAAGTTAAGGAGGTGGTGGGCGGCCGCCTCCTCGTAGCAGACGTGTTGTACAAGAACGCCCCGCTCAGGCTGATCAACGTGTACGCCCCGGCTCTCAAGAACGAGCGGCTGGCCGTTTTCCAGCAGCTGCCGCTGCTGCTGGCGACGTCCAGGCCGGTTATTCTGGGCGGTGACTTCAACTGCATCATCGATGCGGCTGGACGATCCGGCAGAGCCGACAGCAAACTGGACGCCACGTCCAGACTCCTGATGGAAGCGGTAAAAGACGCCAAGCTGCACGACGTCTTCAGCAACCCTGCAGACGGAGCGCAGCGTAGATACACCTGGTCGAGACCAGACGGGTCCGTCCGTTCCAGGATAGACTTCCTGTTTGTGTCCCAAGCGCTCGCGGTCAGATCCACCGACGTCACGCCGGTGTTCTTCTCTGACCACTGCCTCTTACTGGCTGACTGTCACCCACAGGAAGAGCAGAAAGTTGGCAGAGGGATATGGAAGCTGAACGTGAAACTGTTGACCCCAGAAAACATTGAGGAACTCAAAAGGGATTACAAAGGTTGGAGAACCGTGAAACCCCTCTTTGATTCCCCGGCGCACTGGTGGGAAACGATCAAGGCGAACATCAAGAGGTTCTTTATCCTCAAAGGTGTTCAGAGGGCGAGAGAGAGACAGAGGGAAACGTCCCGACTCCAGAAAAGCATGCAGAATCTGCTCCTGCTGCAGTCGATGGGGGTCGACGTCGGGGAGGAACTCCAAGAGGTGAAGGGCCAGCAAGCCTCGCTCTACGCCTCCGAGTCCTCCAAGATCATCTTCCGCTCCAGAGTCCGCTCCGTGGAGCAGGACGAGACGTGCTCGCGTTTCTTCTTCCAAAAGGTACACAGAGGGAGCTCTGTGATCGACAGCCTGAAGGAAGAAGACGGTTCTGTGACGTCCTCGCAGCCTGACATACGAAGGATCAGCAAATCCTTCTACGCCGGGCTGTACGACGCGAAGCCCACAGACCGCGTGGCCTCCCAGTCTTTCCTGTCGTCTATCTCGGAGGTGCTAGACGACGGCAAGCGGGAGAGTCTGGACCACCCGTTAACTCTGGACGAGCTGACAAAGGCCGTCCGGTCCTTCGAGACGAGTAAAACTCCCGGAAGCGACGGCTTACCGGTCGAGTTGTATTCGGCTCTGTGGGACTGGATGGGCCCAGACCTGCTGGAAGTGTACGGGGGTATGCTTCTGGCCGGCAGCATGTCAGAATCGATGAGGAAAGGCATCATCACCCTCATCTACAAGCAGAAGGGCGAGAGGGAAGAAATTAGAAACTGGCGGCCCATTTCGCTGCTTAATGTGGACTATAAGATTCTGTCCAAGGTCATCGCCAACAGGGTCAAGTCTGCTCTGGAGCTGGTGATCCACCCCGATCAGACCTGCGCCGTCCCCGGCAGGAAGATCTCCGATAGCCTCGCGCTACTCAGGGATACGATCGCCTACGTGCGCGACAGGAGGGTGGACACCTGCTTAATCAGCTTGGACCAGGAGAAGGCCTTCGACAGAATATCGCACACGTACATGATGGACGTGCTCTCCAAAATGGGTTTTGGGGAGGGAATCCGCAATTGGATCCAACTGCTCTACACAGACATCAGTAGCGCAGTTCTAATCAACGGGTGGGAATCAGAAAGCTTTCCGATCAAATCTGGAGTCAGGCAGGGCTGTCCTCTCTCCTCTGTCTTGTTCGTGTGTTGTATCGAACCTTTTGCCGAGTCCATCAGGAGGGATACGGGCATAAGAGGGGTGACGATCCCAGGCAGCGGAGGCACTCAGGTTAAGGCCTCCCTGTACATGGACGACGTCGCCGTCTTTTGCTCGGATCCGCCGTCGGTCCGCAGATTGCTGAGCATCTGCGACCAGTTTGAACTGGCCTCGGGAGCGAAAGTTAATCGCAGCAAAAGCGAGGCCATGTTCTTTGGGAACTGGGTCGACCGATCCTTTGTGCCCTTCACCGTCAGGTCAGATTACCTGAAGGTGCTGGGAATATGGTTCGGAGCGGCCGGGGCGTGCACCAAAAACTGGGAGGAGCGTATCGCCAAGGTACGCCAGAAACTGGGAATGTGGGAGCAGCGCTCCCTGTCGATTACGGGCAAGAACCTGGTCATCAGGTGCGAGGTGCTGTCGGTGTTGCTGTACGTGGCGCAGGTGTGGCCCATACCCCGACCCTGCGCCGCCGCAGTCACCCGAGCCGTCTTCCACTTTATCTGGAGATCCAAAATGGACCGTGTCAGGAGGGACACGATGTACAAATCTCCAGAGCAAGGGGGAAAGAACGTACCCAACGTCGCCCTCATCCTGATGGCCACCTTTGTGTGCGGCTGCATCAAGCTCTGCACAGACCCTCGGTACGCAAACACCAAGTGTCACTACGTGCTGAGGTTCTACCTGTCCCCGGTGTTGCGAAGGATGGGCCTGGCCACGCTGCCGCGGAACGTTCCATCCAGTTGGACCGTGCCGGACCACCTGTCCTTCGTGGAAAAGTTCTTAAAGCAAAACACCTTCGACCACAAGGCCGTTAAACAGTGGTCGGCGCGTAACGTCCTCGAGACCCTACGGGAAAAGGAGATGGTGGATCCTGTCGGATGGTTCCCCGAGCAGACTGTCGAAGTCATTTGGCAGAATGCCTCATCGCCAGAGCTCACAAACAAGCACCAAGACGTAGCTTGGCTGGTGGTGAGAAGGGCCCTCCCCGTCAGATCCTTCATGCACTCCCGACGTCTCTGTTCCACCGCACGCTGTCCCCGAGGAGGCTGCGCCTGGGACGAGACCGTCATCCATCTCCTTCTGGAATGTGCCTTTGCAAAGAAGGTCTGGAGAGAGATGCGGTGGGCCTTGTCAAGGTTCATCCCGAGCAGCTCCGTAACACGGGACTCTGTGCTCTACGGACTGTTCCCAGGGACGCACACCGAGACAGACATCAACTGCTGCTGGAAGATCATCAACTCGGTGAAAGACGCCCTTTGGTCTGCCCGAAACTTGCTGGTCTTCCAGAGCAAGGAGTTGTCCACGACCGAGTGTTGCAGACTGGCACATTCCAAGGTCCAGGACTACGTGCTGAGGGACGCACTAAAGGTTGGTGCCGTCGCCGCCAAGGCACGATGGGGAAGGGCCACAGTTTAAGGCCCTCCCGCCAGTGTACACTGAGGGGCTGAAATCCGAGTAAAAACCCCCTCAGGCCTATGAAGTACAAGTGTTTTAATTGTAAATACACTTGTAATCTGTTTGATTGTGAATGGAGTACCATGTATCGCATTGATTTGTATTATGCCACATGTAACATGATTGGTGGATTGTAGTGAAATGTATTTTCACAAGAATTGAAATGTATCTTGACCCCTGTATGACTTTGAAAATGTATTATGAAAATGTATAGTAACGTGTCTCTGTAAATTGAGTGCCATGTACCGCAGTTAATTTGTATTGTACCAGATGTGGACTGTATTGTGATGTATGTGAACAAATATTTTTTATGAATAAAGTATATTTTGAAATAAAAAAAAAAAAAATCTGTTCTTATCAGTCGTTTTGATCTGGGCAGGTATTCACACTTGATTCTAATGCTAATTGACCTTGAGTAGCGATAGTTGTTTTTCTGGTTTGGGTGGATCTTTATGCTGGCTCTGGCCTAACGCCCTTTGAAAAGCAAACTCTCCCTGCTATTGGTGGATCTTCATGCTGGCTTCGGCCTAACGCCAATCAGGGAAGAGCGATCTGCATAGATGGCGTCCGACGCAGAATCGAGCGAGGGAGCCCGAGATAAGAGCTATCGGGCTCCGATGGAGGCTCCGATGGAGGAGGGAGAACGGGACTGCGGAGCGGAGAGCGATCGGCAGGACGAGGTGGCGACCGACCGAGGAGCGAGCTCGAGGCTCCGGAGCGGAGGGCGATTGGCAGACGCGGAGGCGGCCAACCGGGCGGCGACCTCGGGCGGCCCGAGCGGAGCGCGATTGGCAGATGAGGAGGCGGCCAACCAAGGAGCGAGCTCGGGAGTCCAGAGCGGAGAGCGATTGGCAGACGCGGAGGTGGCCAACCGGGCAACGAGCTCGGGAGGCCTGAGCAGAGGGCGATTGGCAGACGCGGAGGCGGCCAACCGGGCGGCGAGCTCGGGCGGCCCGAGCGGAGGGCGATTGGCAGACGCGGAGGCGGCCAACCGGGCGGCGAGCTCGGGCGGCCCGAGCGGAGAGCGATTGGCAGACGAGGAGGCGGCCAACCAAGGAGCGAGCTTGGGTGTCCAGAGTGGAGAGCGATTGGCAGGCAAGACGGAGGCCAATGCAGCAGCGAGCTCGGGAGGCCGGAGCGCTTTTCGATCGGCCAGCGAGGCTGCGGCCTACGGAACAGGGAGCTCGGGAGCCTGGAGAGCAGGGCGACTTGCTAGCGACATTGTGGGCAACCGAGTGGCGAGCCAGGGAGTTCGCAATACTGTCCGAGTCACAGTTAAAAAGGTGGAAGGAGGAGCGCCGGTAGACCGCTCGTTCTTCATCAAGAGAATCGTCCTTGGATGTTGCGGATTCAAAGCTGCCGACATTTTCGCCCTGCAGGATTTCCCCAACGCCGGTTACTTTGACGTAACCTTTAGAGACGTCCCTGGATGCCTGAAATTCCTGCAGGCAGTCAAGGAAAAGAGGAGTCAAGAGCTGCACTTAATTAAAAGTGCCGAGCCGCTCTTCACCCTCCCGTTTCAAAGAAACCGCCTCGTCACTGTACACATGTACAACCCCCACATCCCTGTCATCGACGTGCTCACCTTCCTCGGCAGATACGTCGATGATGCTGGAAATAGCGTGGACATTAATGACCTCTTTGGGATCTGGACGGGGAAACGGCAGATCAAGGTCACGCTGAAAGTGGACGCAAAAGGAACCATCCTGCACCCCCCTTCCAGCTTCGCCATCGGAGGAAGTCGGGGATACATGGTGTACGCCGGCCAACCCAGGGTGTGTCGAACCTGCGGGAAACCGGGGCACGTGGCGGCCAACTGCACGGTCATCATCTGCAGGAACTGCAAGAAAGAAGGCCACCAGACAAAGGACTGCAGAGAAAGTAAGATCTGCAACCTTTGTGGTGAGGCTGGTCACCTCTACAAGTCCTGCCCCAAGCGCAGTCTCAGCCAAGCGCAGGCGGCAAAGAACAATGTGGTGCTCGAGGAGGAGACCGCAAAGGTCGCCCCAAAGGAGACCAACACCGCTCCCAGCACCAAGCCCCTCAGTGATAACACCACGGTCACGGACAACTCTGAGGGAGAAAAGGGAAAGGACACTGCAGGAAACTGCCACGCCTCGGAACCCAACCCTCAGCCTCCTCCCCAGCAGATCGCACCCATGGAAGGGGAGGAACTACGGGGGGACTGGCATACGGTGAATAGGAAAAAGAAACAAGCCAAGAAAAAACCCATCCCCCGCCCAAGCCAAGACCCACCCCCCCCCCCAGGAAAAGGAAAAGTTTGCCCAAAGCGGTTGTTGGCCCCATCGGAGAGAAGCGGCTGCTCCTCGTCTGACGAGGAGAGGGGGTTTGGCAACAGCCGCCACCAACAAAAAAAGCGGCACAGCGCACCAGCACCAGAAGAGACTGAGATGACCCCTCAGCTCCAGAACACCGGAAGCAACGAAGCGACCAGTAAACCCCAGCTCCGGGATACCGGGAGCAACAAAGCGTCCAACGCACACCAGCTCCGGGAAACCGGGAGCAGCAAACCCAGAGGCGACAAGCTGAGGGAAGAACCACCCATGAACGAGGAAAACCCATCCGACATGGAGGAAGACTTCTCTTCACTGCCGTCGTCACCCCAGCGGTGCAACAGCCCCTCGAGAGACCAGGACGGGTACCTCAGCTCAGGGCAAGTAGACAATTTTGCTTACACCGTGGGTATGCAGGCACAGGCCACCGGGCCGGTTTAAGAACTGTTTGTTAAAATGGGACTTTGGACACTATTTTAAATTTTAAAATGGGTTTAAAAATTGCCAGCATAAATGTGCGTAGCATCAAGAGCACTACGCGATGTGTTTCCACCTTGGGGTATCTGGCCAAGGTCAAGGCCGACCTGTTGTTCCTGCAGGAGTGCGGCCTGCCGCACCTCAGCAACTACCGGCAGTGCTCGCGATGGTGGTCCCAGGGCCAATCGATCTGGTCAGGAGGCAACGATTGCCGTGCCTCCGGCCTGGGTATTCTGCTGCGGGGAGGCAACTTCACCATCACCGAAGTTAAGGAGGTGGTGGGCGGCCGCCTCCTCGTAGCAGACGTGTTGTACAAGAACGCCCCGCTCAGGCTGATCAACGTGTACGCCCCGGCTCTCAAGAACGAGCGGCTGGCCGTTTTCCAGCAGCTGCCGCTGCTGCTGGCGACGTCCAGGCCGGTTATTCTGGGCGGTGACTTCAACTGCATCATCGATGCGGCTGGACGATCCGGCAGAGCCGACAGCAAACTGGACGCCACGTCCAGACTCCTGATGGAAGCGGTAAAAGACGCCAAGCTGCACGACGTCTTCAGCAACCCTGCAGACGGAGCGCAGCGTAGATACACCTGGTCGAGACCAGACGGGTCCGTCCGTTCCAGGATAGACTTCCTGTTTGTGTCCCAAGCGCTCGCGGTCAGATCCACCGACGTCACGCCGGTGTTCTTCTCTGACCACTGCCTCTTACTGGCTGACTGTCACCCACAGGAAGAGCAGAAAGTTGGCAGAGGGATATGGAAGCTGAACGTGAAACTGTTGACCCCAGAAAACATTGAGGAACTCAAAAGGGATTACAAAGGTTGGAGAACCGTGAAACCCCTCTTTGATTCCCCGGCGCACTGGTGGGAAACGATCAAGGCGAACATCAAGAGGTTCTTTATCCTCAAAGGTGTTCAGAGGGCGAGAGAGAGACAGAGGGAAACGTCCCGACTCCAGAAAAGCATGCAGAATCTGCTCCTGCTGCAGTCGATGGGGGTCGACGTCGGGGAGGAACTCCAAGAGGTGAAGGGCCAGCAAGCCTCGCTCTACGCCTCCGAGTCCTCCAAGATCATCTTCCGCTCCAGAGTCCGCTCCGTGGAGCAGGACGAGACGTGCTCGCGTTTCTTCTTCCAAAAGGTACACAGAGGGAGCTCTGTGATCGACAGCCTGAAGGAAGAAGACGGTTCTGTGACGTCCTCGCAGCCTGACATACGAAGGATCAGCAAATCCTTCTACGCCGGGCTGTACGACGCGAAGCCCACAGACCGCGTGGCCTCCCAGTCTTTCCTGTCGTCTATCTCGGAGGTGCTAGACGACGGCAAGCGGGAGAGTCTGGACCACCCGTTAACTCTGGACGAGCTGACAAAGGCCGTCCGGTCCTTCGAGACGAGTAAAACTCCCGGAAGCGACGGCTTACCGGTCGAGTTGTATTCGGCTCTGTGGGACTGGATGGGCCCAGACCTGCTGGAAGTGTACGGGGGTATGCTTCTGGCCGGCAGCATGTCAGAATCGATGAGGAAAGGCATCATCACCCTCATCTACAAGCAGAAGGGCGAGAGGGAAGAAATTAGAAACTGGCGGCCCATTTCGCTGCTTAATGTGGACTATAAGATTCTGTCCAAGGTCATCGCCAACAGGGTCAAGTCTGCTCTGGAGCTGGTGATCCACCCCGATCAGACCTGCGCCGTCCCCGGCAGGAAGATCTCCGATAGCCTCGCGCTACTCAGGGATACGATCGCCTACGTGCGCGACAGGAGGGTGGACACCTGCTTAATCAGCTTGGACCAGGAGAAGGCCTTCGACAGAATATCGCACACGTACATGATGGACGTGCTCTCCAAAATGGGTTTTGGGGAGGGAATCCGCAATTGGATCCAACTGCTCTACACAGACATCAGTAGCGCAGTTCTAATCAACGGGTGGGAATCAGAAAGCTTTCCGATCAAATCTGGAGTCAGGCAGGGCTGTCCTCTCTCCTCTGTCTTGTTCGTGTGTTGTATCGAACCTTTTGCCGAGTCCATCAGGAGGGATACGGGCATAAGAGGGGTGACGATCCCAGGCAGCGGAGGCACTCAGGTTAAGGCCTCCCTGTACATGGACGACGTCGCCGTCTTTTGCTCGGATCCGCCGTCGGTCCGCAGATTGCTGAGCATCTGCGACCAGTTTGAACTGGCCTCGGGAGCGAAAGTTAATCGCAGCAAAAGCGAGGCCATGTTCTTTGGGAACTGGGTCGACCGATCCTTTGTGCCCTTCACCGTCAGGTCAGATTACCTGAAGGTGCTGGGAATATGGTTCGGAGCGGCCGGGGCGTGCACCAAAAACTGGGAGGAGCGTATCGCCAAGGTACGCCAGAAACTGGGAATGTGGGAGCAGCGCTCCCTGTCGATTACGGGCAAGAACCTGGTCATCAGGTGCGAGGTGCTGTCGGTGTTGCTGTACGTGGCGCAGGTGTGGCCCATACCCCGACCCTGCGCCGCCGCAGTCACCCGAGCCGTCTTCCACTTTATCTGGAGATCCAAAATGGACCGTGTCAGGAGGGACACGATGTACAAATCTCCAGAGCAAGGGGGAAAGAACGTACCCAACGTCGCCCTCATCCTGATGGCCACCTTTGTGTGCGGCTGCATCAAGCTCTGCACAGACCCTCGGTACGCAAACACCAAGTGTCACTACGTGCTGAGGTTCTACCTGTCCCCGGTGTTGCGAAGGATGGGCCTGGCCACGCTGCCGCGGAACGTTCCATCCAGTTGGACCGTGCCGGACCACCTGTCCTTCGTGGAAAAGTTCTTAAAGCAAAACACCTTCGACCACAAGGCCGTTAAACAGTGGTCGGCACGTAACGTCCTCGAGACCCTACGGGAAAAGGAGATGGTGGATCCTGTCGGATGGTTCCCCGAGCAGACTGTCGAAGTCATTTGGCAGAATGCCTCATCGCCAGAGCTCACAAACAAGCACCAAGACGTAGCTTGGCTGGTGGTGAGAAGGGCCCTCCCCGTCAGATCCTTCATGCACTCCCGACGTCTCTGTTCCACCGCACGCTGTCCCCGAGGAGGCTGCGCCTGGGACGAGACCGTCATCCATCTCCTTCTGGAATGTGCCTTTGCAAAGAAGGTCTGGAGAGAGATGCGGTGGGCCTTGTCAAGGTTCATCCCGAGCAGCTCCGTAACACGGGACTCTGTGCTCTACGGACTGTTCCCAGGGACGCACACCGAGACAGACATCAACTGCTGCTGGAAGATCATCAACTCGGTGAAAGACGCCCTTTGGTCTGCCCGAAACTTGCTGGTCTTCCAGAGCAAGGAGTTGTCCACGACCGAGTGTTGCAGACTGGCACATTCCAGGGTCCAGGAGTACGTGCTGAGGGACGCACTAAAGGTTGGTGCCGTCGCCGCCAAGGCACGATGGGGAAGGGCCACAGTTTAAGGCCCTCCCGCCAGTGTACACCGAGGGGCTGAAATCCGTGTAAAAACCCCCTCGGGCCTATGAAGTACAAGTGTTTTAATGTAAATACACTTGTAATCTGTTGACTGTGAATTGAGTACCATGTATCAGCATTGATTTGTATTATGCCACATGTAACATGATTGGTGGATTGTAGTGAAATGTATTTTGACAAGAATTGAAATGTATCTTGACCCCTGTATGACTTTGAAAATGTATTATGAAAATGTATAGTAACGTGTCTCTGTAAATTGAGTGCCATGTACCGCAGTGAATTTGTATTGTACCAGATGTGGACTGTATTGTGATGTATGTGAACAAATATTTTTTATGAATAAAGTATATTTTGAAATAAAAAAAAAAAAAAAAAATCTGTTCTTATCAGTTTAATATCTGATACGTCCCCTATCTGGGGACCAAATATTAAATTGATTTTTGGAACAGGGAGATGGAACAGGGGCTTGCTCCGTCCACTCCACGCATCGACCTGGTATTGCAGTGCTTCCAGGAGCGGTGCAGCTTCCCCTCTTTGGGGTGGGAAGTCGCAAAAGTCAAAAAGTAGAAATAAAGTTTTTGCACCAGTTTCAGCCGTGCTTTCTTTTCTTTGCCGCCTAGGTTGCTGCTGGCTGTGAAACCCCCCCCCCCCCCTCTTTTCAGCTTCTCGTGCCAGCCCCGCCTTCACACCTTCCTTTGGGGCTGTTTTTCTCTCTGCATTTGCACGTCAAAGTTGTGTTTTTCTTTCTGTATTTGCATATGGGGACGTGTCCTAGATTTCCGGGCGGGGCCTCGCCACCTTTCCCGCTCTGCAGCCAACCTGGACCATGCCCCCGGTGGGATTTCTGAGCCACTGCGCCCCCTGTTGGGAAAGGGGGGGACTGCAAGCCCCGCAGGCACGCGCGCTCCTTTGGGATCCTGCGCGCCGCCCGCCCGCCCGCTGGTTAAGCGCTCCCAAATGCAAATGCTTTCATGGCGTCATCGCCGCCAAAGGGAAGGGGTGCGATACCTGCACGGCTTTTCGTCTCGGTTGCCAGTCCTGGCAAAAAATGCTCTCTTGCTCCAAGTCCGCCGTCACACCTGCGCTCGGTCAACCGCGGCCAGATTGACGGAGAAGACAGAGGCCGAGGAACACTTGCGCGTCAGCGGGAAGTTTACAGGCTATCGCTTCTCGGCCTTTTGGCTAAGATCAAGTGTAGTATCTGTTCTTATCAGTCGTTTTGATCTGGGCAGGTATTCACACTTGATTCTAATGCTAATTGACCTTGAGTAGCGATAGTTGTTTTTCTGGTTTGGGTGGATCTTTATGCTGGCTCTGGCCTAACGCCCTTTGAAAAGCAAACTCTCCCTGCTATTGGTGGATCTTCATGCTGGCTTCGGCCTAACGCCAATCAGGGAAGAGCGATCTGCATAGATGGCGTCCGACGCAGAATCGAGCGAGGGAGCCCGAGATAAGAGCTATCGGGCTCCGATGGAGGCTCCGATGGAGGAGGGAGAACGGGACTGCGGAGCGGAGAGCGATCGGCAGGACGAGGTGGCGACCGACCGAGGAGCGAGCTCGAGGCTCCGGAGCGGAGGGCGATTGGCAGACGCGGAGGCGGCCAACCGGGCGGCGACCTCGGGCGGCCCGAGCGGAGCGCGATTGGCAGATGAGGAGGCGGCCAACCAAGGAGCGAGCTCGGGAGTCCAGAGCGGAGAGCGATTGGCAGACGCGGAGGTGGCCAACCGGGCAACGAGCTCGGGAGGCCTGAGCAGAGGGCGATTGGCAGACGCGGAGGCGGCCAACCGGGCGGCGAGCTCGGGCGGCCCGAGCGGAGGGCGATTGGCAGACGCGGAGGCGGCCAACCGGGCGGCGAGCTCGGGCGGCCCGAGCGGAGAGCGATTGGCAGACGAGGAGGCGGCCAACCAAGGAGCGAGCTTGGGTGTCCAGAGTGGAGAGCGATTGGCAGGCAAGACGGAGGCCAATGCAGCAGCGAGCTCGGGAGGCCGGAGCGCTTTTCGATCGGCCAGCGAGGCTGCGGCCTACGGAACAGGGAGCTCGGGAGCCTGGAGAGCAGGGCGACTTGCTAGCGACATTGTGGGCAACCGAGTGGCGAGCCAGGGAGTTCGCAATACTGTCCGAGTCACAGTTAAAAAGGTGGAAGGAGGAGCGCCGGTAGACCGCTCGTTCTTCATCAAGAGAATCGTCCTTGGATGTTGCGGATTCAAAGCTGCCGACATTTTCGCCCTGCAGGATTTCCCCAACGCCGGTTACTTTGACGTAACCTTTAGAGACGTCCCTGGATGCCTGAAATTCCTGCAGGCAGTCAAGGAAAAGAGGAGTCAAGAGCTGCACTTAATTAAAAGTGCCGAGCCGCTCTTCACCCTCCCGTTTCAAAGAAACCGCCTCGTCACTGTACACATGTACAACCCCCACATCCCTGTCATCGACGTGCTCACCTTCCTCGGCAGATACGTCGATGATGCTGGAAATAGCGTGGACATTAATGACCTCTTTGGGATCTGGACGGGGAAACGGCAGATCAAGGTCACGCTGAAAGTGGACGCAAAAGGAACCATCCTGCACCCCCCTTCCAGCTTCGCCATCGGAGGAAGTCGGGGATACATGGTGTACGCCGGCCAACCCAGGGTGTGTCGAACCTGCGGGAAACCGGGGCACGTGGCGGCCAACTGCACGGTCATCATCTGCAGGAACTGCAAGAAAGAAGGCCACCAGACAAAGGACTGCAGAGAAAGTAAGATCTGCAACCTTTGTGGTGAGGCTGGTCACCTCTACAAGTCCTGCCCCAAGCGCAGTCTCAGCCAAGCGCAGGCGGCAAAGAACAATGTGGTGCTCGAGGAGGAGACCGCAAAGGTCGCCCCAAAGGAGACCAACACCGCTCCCAGCACCAAGCCCCTCAGTGATAACACCACGGTCACGGACAACTCTGAGGGAGAAAAGGGAAAGGACACTGCAGGAAACTGCCACGCCTCGGAACCCAACCCTCAGCCTCCTCCCCAGCAGATCGCACCCATGGAAGGGGAGGAACTACGGGGGGACTGGCATACGGTGAATAGGAAAAAGAAACAAGCCAAGAAAAAACCCATCCCCCGCCCAAGCCAAGACCCACCCCCCCCCCCAGGAAAAGGAAAAGTTTGCCCAAAGCGGTTGTTGGCCCCATCGGAGAGAAGCGGCTGCTCCTCGTCTGACGAGGAGAGGGGGTTTGGCAACAGCCGCCACCAACAAAAAAAGCGGCACAGCGCACCAGCACCAGAAGAGACTGAGATGACCCCTCAGCTCCAGAACACCGGAAGCAACGAAGCGACCAGTAAACCCCAGCTCCGGGATACCGGGAGCAACAAAGCGTCCAACGCACACCAGCTCCGGGAAACCGGGAGCAGCAAACCCAGAGGCGACAAGCTGAGGGAAGAACCACCCATGAACGAGGAAAACCCATCCGACATGGAGGAAGACTTCTCTTCACTGCCGTCGTCACCCCAGCGGTGCAACAGCCCCTCGAGAGACCAGGACGGGTACCTCAGCTCAGGGCAAGTAGACAATTTTGCTTACACCGTGGGTATGCAGGCACAGGCCACCGGGCCGGTTTAAGAACTGTTTGTTAAAATGGGACTTTGGACACTATTTTAAATTTTAAAATGGGTTTAAAAATTGCCAGCATAAATGTGCGTAGCATCAAGAGCACTACGCGATGTGTTTCCACCTTGGGGTATCTGGCCAAGGTCAAGGCCGACCTGTTGTTCCTGCAGGAGTGCGGCCTGCCGCACCTCAGCAACTACCGGCAGTGCTCGCGATGGTGGTCCCAGGGCCAATCGATCTGGTCAGGAGGCAACGATTGCCGTGCCTCCGGCCTGGGTATTCTGCTGCGGGGAGGCAACTTCACCATCACCGAAGTTAAGGAGGTGGTGGGCGGCCGCCTCCTCGTAGCAGACGTGTTGTACAAGAACGCCCCGCTCAGGCTGATCAACGTGTACGCCCCGGCTCTCAAGAACGAGCGGCTGGCCGTTTTCCAGCAGCTGCCGCTGCTGCTGGCGACGTCCAGGCCGGTTATTCTGGGCGGTGACTTCAACTGCATCATCGATGCGGCTGGACGATCCGGCAGAGCCGACAGCAAACTGGACGCCACGTCCAGACTCCTGATGGAAGCGGTAAAAGACGCCAAGCTGCACGACGTCTTCAGCAACCCTGCAGACGGAGCGCAGCGTAGATACACCTGGTCGAGACCAGACGGGTCCGTCCGTTCCAGGATAGACTTCCTGTTTGTGTCCCAAGCGCTCGCGGTCAGATCCACCGACGTCACGCCGGTGTTCTTCTCTGACCACTGCCTCTTACTGGCTGACTGTCACCCACAGGAAGAGCAGAAAGTTGGCAGAGGGATATGGAAGCTGAACGTGAAACTGTTGACCCCAGAAAACATTGAGGAACTCAAAAGGGATTACAAAGGTTGGAGAACCGTGAAACCCCTCTTTGATTCCCCGGCGCACTGGTGGGAAACGATCAAGGCGAACATCAAGAGGTTCTTTATCCTCAAAGGTGTTCAGAGGGCGAGAGAGAGACAGAGGGAAACGTCCCGACTCCAGAAAAGCATGCAGAATCTGCTCCTGCTGCAGTCGATGGGGGTCGACGTCGGGGAGGAACTCCAAGAGGTGAAGGGCCAGCAAGCCTCGCTCTACGCCTCCGAGTCCTCCAAGATCATCTTCCGCTCCAGAGTCCGCTCCGTGGAGCAGGACGAGACGTGCTCGCGTTTCTTCTTCCAAAAGGTACACAGAGGGAGCTCTGTGATCGACAGCCTGAAGGAAGAAGACGGTTCTGTGACGTCCTCGCAGCCTGACATACGAAGGATCAGCAAATCCTTCTACGCCGGGCTGTACGACGCGAAGCCCACAGACCGCGTGGCCTCCCAGTCTTTCCTGTCGTCTATCTCGGAGGTGCTAGACGACGGCAAGCGGGAGAGTCTGGACCACCCGTTAACTCTGGACGAGCTGACAAAGGCCGTCCGGTCCTTCGAGACGAGTAAAACTCCCGGAAGCGACGGCTTACCGGTCGAGTTGTATTCGGCTCTGTGGGACTGGATGGGCCCAGACCTGCTGGAAGTGTACGGGGGTATGCTTCTGGCCGGCAGCATGTCAGAATCGATGAGGAAAGGCATCATCACCCTCATCTACAAGCAGAAGGGCGAGAGGGAAGAAATTAGAAACTGGCGGCCCATTTCGCTGCTTAATGTGGACTATAAGATTCTGTCCAAGGTCATCGCCAACAGGGTCAAGTCTGCTCTGGAGCTGGTGATCCACCCCGATCAGACCTGCGCCGTCCCCGGCAGGAAGATCTCCGATAGCCTCGCGCTACTCAGGGATACGATCGCCTACGTGCGCGACAGGAGGGTGGACACCTGCTTAATCAGCTTGGACCAGGAGAAGGCCTTCGACAGAATATCGCACACGTACATGATGGACGTGCTCTCCAAAATGGGTTTTGGGGAGGGAATCCGCAATTGGATCCAACTGCTCTACACAGACATCAGTAGCGCAGTTCTAATCAACGGGTGGGAATCAGAAAGCTTTCCGATCAAATCTGGAGTCAGGCAGGGCTGTCCTCTCTCCTCTGTCTTGTTCGTGTGTTGTATCGAACCTTTTGCCGAGTCCATCAGGAGGGATACGGGCATAAGAGGGGTGACGATCCCAGGCAGCGGAGGCACTCAGGTTAAGGCCTCCCTGTACATGGACGACGTCGCCGTCTTTTGCTCGGATCCGCCGTCGGTCCGCAGATTGCTGAGCATCTGCGACCAGTTTGAACTGGCCTCGGGAGCGAAAGTTAATCGCAGCAAAAGCGAGGCCATGTTCTTTGGGAACTGGGTCGACCGATCCTTTGTGCCCTTCACCGTCAGGTCAGATTACCTGAAGGTGCTGGGAATATGGTTCGGAGCGGCCGGGGCGTGCACCAAAAACTGGGAGGAGCGTATCGCCAAGGTACGCCAGAAACTGGGAATGTGGGAGCAGCGCTCCCTGTCGATTACGGGCAAGAACCTGGTCATCAGGTGCGAGGTGCTGTCGGTGTTGCTGTACGTGGCGCAGGTGTGGCCCATACCCCGACCCTGCGCCGCCGCAGTCACCCGAGCCGTCTTCCACTTTATCTGGAGATCCAAAATGGACCGTGTCAGGAGGGACACGATGTACAAATCTCCAGAGCAAGGGGGAAAGAACGTACCCAACGTCGCCCTCATCCTGATGGCCACCTTTGTGTGCGGCTGCATCAAGCTCTGCACAGACCCTCGGTACGCAAACACCAAGTGTCACTACGTGCTGAGGTTCTACCTGTCCCCGGTGTTGCGAAGGATGGGCCTGGCCACGCTGCCGCGGAACGTTCCATCCAGTTGGACCGTGCCGGACCACCTGTCCTTCGTGGAAAAGTTCTTAAAGCAAAACACCTTCGACCACAAGGCCGTTAAACAGTGGTCGGCGCGTAACGTCCTCGAGACCCTACGGGAAAAGGAGATGGTGGATCCTGTCGGATGGTTCCCCGAGCAGACTGTCGAAGTCATTTGGCAGAATGCCTCATCGCCAGAGCTCACAAACAAGCACCAAGACGTAGCTTGGCTGGTGGTGAGAAGGGCCCTCCCCGTCAGATCCTTCATGCACTCCCGACGTCTCTGTTCCACCGCACGCTGTCCCCGAGGAGGCTGCGCCTGGGACGAGACCGTCATCCATCTCCTTCTGGAATGTGCCTTTGCAAAGAAGGTCTGGAGAGAGATGCGGTGGGCCTTGTCAAGGTTCATCCCGAGCAGCTCCGTAACACGGGACTCTGTGCTCTACGGACTGTTCCCAGGGACGCACACCGAGACAGACATCAACTGCTGCTGGAAGATCATCAACTCGGTGAAAGACGCCCTTTGGTCTGCCCGAAACTTGCTGGTCTTCCAGAGCAAGGAGTTGTCCACGACCGAGTGTTGCAGACTGGCACATTCCAGGGTCCAGGACTACGTGCTGAGGGACGCACTAAAGGTTGGTGCCGTCGCCGCCAAGGCACGATGGGGAAGGGCCACAGTTTAAGGCCCTCCCGCCAGTGTACACTGAGGGGCTGAAATCCGAGTAAAAACCCCCTCAGGCCTATGAAGTACAAGTGTTTTAATTGTAAATACACTTGTAATCTGTTTGATTGTGAATGGAGTACCATGTATCGCATTGATTTGTATTATGCCACATGTAACATGATTGGTGGATTGTAGTGAAATGTATTTTGACAAGAATTGAAATGTATCTTGACCCCTGTATGACTTTGAAAATGTATTATGAAAATGTACAGTAACGTGTCTCTGTAAATTGAGTGCCATGTACCGCAGTTAATTTGTATTGTACCAGATGTGGACTGTATTGTGATGTATGTGAACAAATATTTTTTATGAATAAAGTATATTTTGAAATAAAAAAAAAAAAAAAAAATCTGTTCTTATCAGTTTAATATCTGATACGTCCCCTATCTGGGGACCAAATATTAAATTGATTTTTGGAACAGGGAGATGGAACAGGGGCTTGCTCCGTCCACTCCACGCATCGACCTGGTATTGCAGTGCTTCCAGGAGCGGTGCAGCTTCCCCTCTTTGGGGTGGGAAGTCGCAAAAGTCAAAAAGTAGAAATAAAGTTTTTGCACCAGTTTCAGCCGTGCTTTCTTTTCTTTGCCGCCTAGGTTGCTGCTGGCTGTGAAACCCCCCCCCCCCCCCCTCTTTTCAGCTTC
This sequence comes from Squalus acanthias, assembly GCA_030390025.1. NCBI lineage: Eukaryota > Metazoa > Chordata > Chondrichthyes > Squaliformes > Squalidae > Squalus > Squalus acanthias. The sequence continues at coordinate 16,395,158 of CM059450.1, forward strand.
TCGTGCCAGCCCCGCCTTCACACCTTCCTTTGGGGCTGTTTTTCTCTCTGCATTTGCACGTCAAAGTTGTGTTTTTCTTTCTGTATTTGCATATGGGGACGTGTCCTAGATTTCCGGGCGGGGCCTCGCCACCTTTCCCGCTCTGCAGCCAACCTGGACCATGCCCCCGGTGGGATTTCTGAGCCACTGCGCCCCCTGTTGGGAAAGGGGGGGACTGCAAGCCCCGCAGGCACGCGCGCTCCTTTGGGATCCTGCGCGCCGCCCGCCCGCCCGCTGGTTAAGCGCTCCCAAATGCAAATGCTTTCATGGCGTCATCGCCGCCAAAGGGAAGGGGTGCGATACCTGCACGGCTTTTCGTCTCGGTTGCCAGTCCTGGCAAAAAATGCTCTCTTGCTCCAAGTCCGCCGTCACACCTGCGCTCGGTCAACCGCGGCCAGATTGACGGAGAAGACAGAGGCCGAGGAACACTTGCGCGTCAGCGGGAAGTTTACAGGCTATCGCTTCTCGGCCTTTTGGCTAAGATCAAGTGTAGTATCTGTTCTTATCAGTCGTTTTGATCTGGGCAGGTATTCACACTTGATTCTAATGCTAATTGACCTTGAGTAGCGATAGTTGTTTTTCTGGTTTGGGTGGATCTTTATGCTGGCTCTGGCCTAACGCCCTTTGAAAAGCAAACTCTCCCTGCTATTGGTGGATCTTCATGCTGGCTTCGGCCTAACGCCAATCAGGGAAGAGCGATCTGCATAGATGGCGTCCGACGCAGAATCGAGCGAGGGAGCCCGAGATAAGAGCTATCGGGCTCCGATGGAGGCTCCGATGGAGGAGGGAGAACGGGACTGCGGAGCGGAGAGCGATCGGCAGGACGAGGTGGCGACCGACCGAGGAGCGAGCTCGAGGCTCCGGAGCGGAGGGCGATTGGCGGAGGCGGCCAACCGGGCGGCGACCTCGGGCGGCCCGAGCGGAGCGCGATTGGCAGAGGAGGAGGCGGCCAACCAAGGAGCGAGCTCGGGAGTCCAGAGCGGAGAGCGATTGGCAGACGCGGAGGTGGCCAACCGGGCAACGAGCTCGGGAGGCCTGAGCAGAGGGCGATTGGCAGACGCGGAGGCGGCCAACCGGGCGGCGAGCTCGGGCGGCCCGAGCGGAGAGCGATTGGCAGACGAGGAGGCGGCCAACCAAGGAGCGAGCTTGGGTGTCCAGAGTGGAGAGCGATTGGCAGGCAAGACGGAGGCCAATGCAGCAGCGAGCTCGGGAGGCCGGAGCGCTTTTCGATCGGCCAGCGAGGCTGCGGCCTACGGAACAGGGAGCTCGGGAGCCTGGAGAGCAGGGCGACTTGCTAGCGACATTGTGGGCAACCGAGTGGCGAGCCAGGGAGTTCGCAATACTGTCCGAGTCACAGTTAAAAAGGTGGAAGGAGGAGCGCCGGTAGACCGCTCGTTCTTCATCAAGAGAATCGTCCTTGGATGTTGCGGATTCAAAGCTGCCGACATTTTCGCCCTGCAGGATTTCCCCAACGCCGGTTACTTTGACGTAACCTTTAGAGACGTCCCTGGATGCCTGAAATTCCTGCAGGCAGTCAAGGAAAAGAGGAGTCAAGAGCTGCACTTAATTAAAAGTGCCGAGCCGCTCTTCACCCTCCCGTTTCAAAGAAACCGCCTCGTCACTGTACACATGTACAACCCCCACATCCCTGTCATCGACGTGCTCACCTTCCTCGGCAGATACGTCGATGATGCTGGAAATAGCGTGGACATTAATGACCTCTTTGGGATCTGGACGGGGAAACGGCAGATCAAGGTCACGCTGAAAGTGGACGCAAAAGGAACCATCCTGCACCCCCCTTCCAGCTTCGCCATCGGAGGAAGTCGGGGATACATGGTGTACGCCGGCCAACCCAGGGTGTGTCGAACCTGCGGGAAACCGGGGCACGTGGCGGCCAACTGCACGGTCATCATCTGCAGGAACTGCAAGAAAGAAGGCCACCAGACAAAGGACTGCAGAGAAAGTAAGATCTGCAACCTTTGTGGTGAGGCTGGTCACCTCTACAAGTCCTGCCCCAAGCGCAGTCTCAGCCAAGCGCAGGCGGCAAAGAACAATGTGGTGCTCGAGGAGGAGACCGCAAAGGTCGCCCCAAAGGAGACCAACACCGCTCCCAGCACCAAGCCCCTCAGTGATAACACCACGGTCACGGACAACTCTGAGGGAGAAAAGGGAAAGGACACTGCAGGAAACTGCCACGCCTCGGAACCCAACCCTCAGCCTCCTCCCCAGCAGATCGCACCCATGGAAGGGGAGGAACTACGGGGGGACTGGCATACGGTGAATAGGAAAAAGAAACAAGCCAAGAAAAAACCCATCCCCCGCCCAAGCCAAGACCCACCCCCCCCCCCAGGAAAAGGAAAAGTTTGCCCAAAGCGGTTGTTGGCCCCATCGGAGAGAAGCGGCTGCTCCTCGTCTGACGAGGAGAGGGGGTTTGGCAACAGCCGCCACCAACAAAAAAAGCGGCACAGCGCACCAGCACCAGAAGAGACTGAGATGACCCCTCAGCTCCAGAACACCGGAAGCAACGAAGCGACCAGTAAACCCCAGCTCCGGGATACCGGGAGCAACAAAGCGTCCAACGCACACCAGCTCCGGGAAACCGGGAGCAGCAAACCCAGAGGCGACAAGCTGAGGGAAGAACCACCCATGAACGAGGAAAACCCATCCGACATGGAGGAAGACTTCTCTTCACTGCCGTCGTCACCCCAGCGGTGCAACAGCCCCTCGAGAGACCAGGACGGGTACCTCAGCTCAGGGCAAGTAGACAATTTTGCTTACACCGTGGGTATGCAGGCACAGGCCACCGGGCCGGTTTAAGAACTGTTTGTTAAAATGGGACTTTGGACACTATTTTAAATTTTAAAATGGGTTTAAAAATTGCCAGCATAAATGTGCGTAGCATCAAGAGCACTACGCGATGTGTTTCCACCTTGGGGTATCTGGCCAAGGTCAAGGCCGACCTGTTGTTCCTGCAGGAGTGCGGCCTGCCGCACCTCAGCAACTACCGGCAGTGCTCGCGATGGTGGTCCCAGGGCCAATCGATCTGGTCAGGAGGCAACGATTGCCGTGCCTCCGGCCTGGGTATTCTGCTGCGGGGAGGCAACTTCACCATCACCGAAGTTAAGGAGGTGGTGGGCGGCCGCCTCCTCGTAGCAGACGTGTTGTACAAGAACGCCCCGCTCAGGCTGATCAACGTGTACGCCCCGGCTCTCAAGAACGAGCGGCTGGCCGTTTTCCAGCAGCTGCCGCTGCTGCTGGCGACGTCCAGGCCGGTTATTCTGGGCGGTGACTTCAACTGCATCATCGATGCGGCTGGACGATCCGGCAGAGCCGACAGCAAACTGGACGCCACGTCCAGACTCCTGATGGAAGCGGTAAAAGACGCCAAGCTGCACGACGTCTTCAGCAACCCTGCAGACGGAGCGCAGCGTAGATACACCTGGTCGAGACCAGACGGGTCCGTCCGTTCCAGGATAGACTTCCTGTTTGTGTCCCAAGCGCTCGCGGTCAGATCCACCGACGTCACGCCGGTGTTCTTCTCTGACCACTGCCTCTTACTGGCTGACTGTCACCCACAGGAAGAGCAGAAAGTTGGCAGAGGGATATGGAAGCTGAACGTGAAACTGTTGACCCCAGAAAACATTGAGGAACTCAAAAGGGATTACAAAGGTTGGAGAACCGTGAAACCCCTCTTTGATTCCCCGGCGCACTGGTGGGAAACGATCAAGGCGAACATCAAGAGGTTCTTTATCCTCAAAGGTGTTCAGAGGGCGAGAGAGAGACAGAGGGAAACGTCCCGACTCCAGAAAAGCATGCAGAATCTGCTCCTGCTGCAGTCGATGGGGGTCGACGTCGGGGAGGAACTCCAAGAGGTGAAGGGCCAGCAAGCCTCGCTCTACGCCTCCGAGTCCTCCAAGATCATCTTCCGCTCCAGAGTCCGCTCCGTGGAGCAGGACGAGACGTGCTCGCGTTTCTTCTTCCAAAAGGTACACAGAGGGAGCTCTGTGATCGACAGCCTGAAGGAAGAAGACGGTTCTGTGACGTCCTCGCAGCCTGACATACGAAGGATCAGCAAATCCTTCTACGCCGGGCTGTACGACGCGAAGCCCACAGACCGCGTGGCCTCCCAGTCTTTCCTGTCGTCTATCTCGGAGGTGCTAGACGACGGCAAGCGGGAGAGTCTGGACCACCCGTTAACTCTGGACGAGCTGACAAAGGCCGTCCGGTCCTTCGAGACGAGTAAAACTCCCGGAAGCGACGGCTTACCGGTCGAGTTGTATTCGGCTCTGTGGGACTGGATGGGCCCAGACCTGCTGGAAGTGTACGGGGGTATGCTTCTGGCCGGCAGCATGTCAGAATCGATGAGGAAAGGCATCATCACCCTCATCTACAAGCAGAAGGGCGAGAGGGAAGAAATTAGAAACTGGCGGCCCATTTCGCTGCTTAATGTGGACTATAAGATTCTGTCCAAGGTCATCGCCAACAGGGTCAAGTCTGCTCTGGAGCTGGTGATCCACCCCGATCAGACCTGCGCCGTCCCCGGCAGGAAGATCTCCGATAGCCTCGCGCTACTCAGGGATACGATCGCCTACGTGCGCGACAGGAGGGTGGACACCTGCTTAATCAGCTTGGACCAGGAGAAGGCCTTCGACAGAATATCGCACACGTACATGATGGACGTGCTCTCCAAAATGGGTTTTGGGGAGGGAATCCGCAATTGGATCCAACTGCTCTACACAGACATCAGTAGCGCAGTTCTAATCAACGGGTGGGAATCAGAAAGCTTTCCGATCAAATCTGGAGTCAGGCAGGGCTGTCCTCTCTCCTCTGTCTTGTTCGTGTGTTGTATCGAACCTTTTGCCGAGTCCATCAGGAGGGATACGGGCATAAGAGGGGTGACGATCCCAGGCAGCGGAGGCACTCAGGTTAAGGCCTCCCTGTACATGGACGACGTCGCCGTCTTTTGCTCGGATCCGCCGTCGGTCCGCAGATTGCTGAGCATCTGCGACCAGTTTGAACTGGCCTCGGGAGCGAAAGTTAATCGCAGCAAAAGCGAGGCCATGTTCTTTGGGAACTGGGTCGACCGATCCTTTGTGCCCTTCACCGTCAGGTCAGATTACCTGAAGGTGCTGGGAATATGGTTCGGAGCGGCCGGGGCGTGCACCAAAAACTGGGAGGAGCGTATCGCCAAGGTACGCCAGAAACTGGGAATGTGGGAGCAGCGCTCCCTGTCGATTACGGGCAAGAACCTGGTCATCAGGTGCGAGGTGCTGTCGGTGTTGCTGTACGTGGCGCAGGTGTGGCCCATACCCCGACCCTGCGCCGCCGCAGTCACCCGAGCCGTCTTCCACTTTATCTGGAGATCCAAAATGGACCGTGTCAGGAGGGACACGATGTACAAATCTCCAGAGCAAGGGGGAAAGAACGTACCCAACGTCGCCCTCATCCTGATGGCCACCTTTGTGTGCGGCTGCATCAAGCTCTGCACAGACCCTCGGTACGCAAACACCAAGTGTCACTACGTGCTGAGGTTCTACCTGTCCCCGGTGTTGCGAAGGATGGGCCTGGCCACGCTGCCGCGGAACGTTCCATCCAGTTGGACCGTGCCGGACCACCTGTCCTTCGTGGAAAAGTTCTTAAAGCAAAACACCTTCGACCACAAGGCCGTTAAACAGTGGTCGGCGCGTAACGTCCTCGAGACCCTACGGGAAAAGGAGATGGTGGATCCTGTCGGATGGTTCCCCGAGCAGACTGTCGAAGTCATTTGGCAGAATGCCTCATCGCCAGAGCTCACAAACAAGCACCAAGACGTAGCTTGGCTGGTGGTGAGAAGGGCCCTCCCCGTCAGATCCTTCATGCACTCCCGACGTCTCTGTTCCACCGCACGCTGTCCCCGAGGAGGCTGCGCCTGGGACGAGACCGTCATCCATCTCCTTCTGGAATGTGCCTTTGCAAAGAAGGTCTGGAGAGAGATGCGGTGGGCCTTGTCAAGGTTCATCCCGAGCAGCTCCGTAACACGGGACTCTGTGCTCTACGGACTGTTCCCAGGGACGCACACCGAGACAGACATCAACTGCTGCTGGAAGATCATCAACTCGGTGAAAGACGCCCTTTGGTCTGCCCGAAACTTGCTGGTCTTCCAGAGCAAGGAGTTGTCCACGACCGAGTGTTGCAGACTGGCACATTCCAAGGTCCAGGAGTACGTGCTGAGGGACGCACTAAAGGTTGGTGCCGTCGCCGCCAAGGCACGATGGGGAAGGGCCACAGTTTAAGGCCCTCCCGCCAGTGTACACCGAGGGGCTGAAATCCGTGTAAAAACCCCCTCGGGCCTATGAAGTACAAGTGTTTTAATGTAAATGCACTTGTAATCTGTAGACTGTGAATTGAGTACCATGTATCATATTCATCTGTATTATGCCACATGTAACATGATTGGTGGATTGTAGTGAAATGTATTTTGACAAGAATTGAAATGTATCTTGACCCCTGTATGACTTTGAAAATGTATTATGAAAATGTATAGTAACGTGTCTCTGTAAATTGAGTGCCATGTACCGCAGTTAATTTGTATTGTACCAGATGTGGACTGTATTGTGATGTATGTGAACAAATATTTTTTATGAATAAAGTATATTTTGAAATAAAAAAAAAAAAAAAAAAAAATCTGTTCTTATCAGTTTAATATCTGATACGTCCCCTATCTGGGGACCAAATATTAAATTGATTTTTGGAACAGGGAGATGGAACAGGGGCTTGCTCCGTCCACTCCACGCATCGACCTGGTATTGCAGTGCTTCCAGGAGCGGTGCAGCTTCCCCTCTTTGGGGTGGGAAGTCGCAAAAGTCAAAAAGTAGAAATAAAGTTTTTGCACCAGTTTCAGCCGTGCTTTCTTTTCTTTGCCGCCTAGGTTGCTGCTGGCTGTGAAAACCCCCCCCCCCCCCCCTCTTTTCAGCTTCTCGTGCCAGCCCCGCCTTCACACCTTCCTTTGGGGCTGTTTTTCTCTCTGCATTTGCACGTCAAAGTTGTGTTTTTCTTTCTGTATTTGCATATGGGGACGTGTCCTAGATTTCCGGGCGGGGCCTCGCCACCTTTCCCGCTCTGCAGCCAACCTGGACCATGCCCCCGGTGGGATTTCTGAGCCACTGCGCCCCCTGTTGGGAAAGGGGGGGACTGCAAGCCCCGCAGGCACGCGCGCTCCTTTGGGATCCTGCGCGCCGCCCGCCCGCTGGTTAAGCGCTCCCAAATGCAAATGCTTTCATGGCGTCATCGCCGCCAAAGGGAAGGGGTGCGATACCTGCACGGCTTTTCGTCTCGGTTGCCAGTCCTGGCAAAAAATGCTCTCTTGCTCCAAGTCCGCCGTCACACCTGCGCTCGGTCAACCGCGGCCAGATTGACGGAGAAGACAGAGGCCGAGGAACACTTGCGCGTCAGCGGGAAGTTTACAGGCTATCGCTTCTCGGCCTTTTGGCTAAGATCAAGTGTAGTATCTGTTCTTATCAGTCGTTTTGATCTGGGCAGGTATTCACACTTGATTCTAATGCTAATTGACCTTGAGTAGCGATAGTTGTTTTTCTGGTTTGGGTGGATCTTTATGCTGGCTCTGGCCTAACGCCCTTTGAAAAGCAAACTCTCCCTGCTATTGGTGGATCTTCATGCTGGCTTCGGCCTAACGCCAATCAGGGAAGAGCGATCTGCATAGATGGCGTCCGACGCAGAATCGAGCGAGGGAGCCCGAGATAAGAGCTATCGGGCTCCGATGGAGGCTCCGATGGAGGAGGGAGAACGGGACTGCGGAGCGGAGAGCGATCGGCAGGACGAGGTGGCGACCGACCGAGGAGCGAGCTCGAGGCTCCGGAGCGGAGGGCGATTGGCGCGGAGGCGGCCAACCGGGCGGCGACCTCGGGCGGCCCGAGCGGAGCGCGATTGGCAGAGGAGGAGGCGGCCAACCAAGGAGCGAGCTCGGGAGTCCAGAGCGGAGAGCGATTGGCAGACGCGGAGGTGGCCAACCGGGCAACGAGCTCGGGAGGCCTGAGCAGAGGGCGATTGGCAGACGCGGAGGCGGCCAACCGGGCGGCGAGCTCGGGCGGCCCGAGCGGAGGGCGATTGGCAGACGCGGAGGCGGCCAACCGGGCGGCGAGCTCGGGCGGCCCGAGCGGAGAGCGATTGGCAGACGAGGAGGCGGCCAACCAAGGAGCGAGCTTGGGTGTCCAGAGTGGAGAGCGATTGGCAGGCAAGACGGAGGCCAATGCAGCAGCGAGCTCGGGAGGCCGGAGCGCTTTTCGATCGGCCAGCGAGGCTGCGGCCTACGGAACAGGGAGCTCGGGAGCCTGGAGAGCAGGGCGACTTGCTAGCGACATTGTGGGCAACCGAGTGGCGAGCCAGGGAGTTCGCAATACTGTCCGAGTCACAGTTAAAAAGGTGGAAGGAGGAGCGCCGGTAGACCGCTCGTTCTTCATCAAGAGAATCGTCCTTGGATGTTGCGGATTCAAAGCTGCCGACATTTTCGCCCTGCAGGATTTCCCCAACGCCGGTTACTTTGACGTAACCTTTAGAGACGTCCCTGGATGCCTGAAATTCCTGCAGGCAGTCAAGGAAAAGAGGAGTCAAGAGCTGCACTTAATTAAAAGTGCCGAGCCGCTCTTCACCCTCCCGTTTCAAAGAAACCGCCTCGTCACTGTACACATGTACAACCCCCACATCCCTGTCATCGACGTGCTCACCTTCCTCGGCAGATACGTCGATGATGCTGGAAATAGCGTGGACATTAATGACCTCTTTGGGATCTGGACGGGGAAACGGCAGATCAAGGTCACGCTGAAAGTGGACGCAAAAGGAACCATCCTGCACCCCCCTTCCAGCTTCGCCATCGGAGGAAGTCGGGGATACATGGTGTACGCCGGCCAACCCAGGGTGTGTCGAACCTGCGGGAAACCGGGGCACGTGGCGGCCAACTGCACGGTCATCATCTGCAGGAACTGCAAGAAAGAAGGCCACCAGACAAAGGACTGCAGAGAAAGTAAGATCTGCAACCTTTGTGGTGAGGCTGGTCACCTCTACAAGTCCTGCCCCAAGCGCAGTCTCAGCCAAGCGCAGGCGGCAAAGAACAATGTGGTGCTCGAGGAGGAGACCGCAAAGGTCGCCCCAAAGGAGACCAACACCGCTCCCAGCACCAAGCCCCTCAGTGATAACACCACGGTCACGGACAACTCTGAGGGAGAAAAGGGAAAGGACACTGCAGGAAACTGCCACGCCTCGGAACCCAACCCTCAGCCTCCTCCCCAGCAGATCGCACCCATGGAAGGGGAGGAACTACGGGGGGACTGGCATACGGTGAATAGGAAAAAGAAACAAGCCAAGAAAAAACCCATCCCCCGCCCAAGCCAAGACCCACCCCCCCCCCCAGGAAAAGGAAAAGTTTGCCCAAAGCGGTTGTTGGCCCCATCGGAGAGAAGCGGCTGCTCCTCGTCTGACGAGGAGAGGGGGTTTGGCAACAGCCGCCACCAACAAAAAAAGCGGCACAGCGCACCAGCACCAGAAGAGACTGAGATGACCCCTCAGCTCCAGAACACCGGAAGCAACGAAGCGACCAGTAAACCCCAGCTCCGGGATACCGGGAGCAACAAAGCGTCCAACGCACACCAGCTCCGGGAAACCGGGAGCAGCAAACCCAGAGGCGACAAGCTGAGGGAAGAACCACCCATGAACGAGGAAAACCCATCCGACATGGAGGAAGACTTCTCTTCACTGCCGTCGTCACCCCAGCGGTGCAACAGCCCCTCGAGAGACCAGGACGGGTACCTCAGCTCAGGGCAAGTAGACAATTTTGCTTACACCGTGGGTATGCAGGCACAGGCCACCGGGCCGGTTTAAGCATAAAGAACTGCTTGTTAAAATGGGACTTTGGACACTATTTTAAATTTTAAAATGGGTTTAAAAATTGCCAGCATAAATGTGCGTAGCATCAAGAGCACTACGCGATGTGTTTCCACCTTGGGGTATCTGGCCAAGGTCAAGGCCGACCTGTTGTTCCTGCAGGAGTGCGGCCTGCCGCACCTCAGCAACTACCGGCAGTGCTCGCGATGGTGGTCCCAGGGCCAATCGATCTGGTCAGGAGGCAACGATTGCCGTGCCTCCGGCCTGGGTATTCTGCTGCGGGGAGGCAACTTCACCATCACCGAAGTTAAGGAGGTGGTGGGCGGCCGCCTCCTCGTAGCAGACGTGTTGTACAAGAACGCCCCGCTCAGGCTGATCAACGTGTACGCCCCGGCTCTCAAGAACGAGCGGCTGGCCGTTTTCCAGCAGCTGCCGCTGCTGCTGGCGACGTCCAGGCCGGTTATTCTGGGCGGTGACTTCAACTGCATCATCGATGCGGCTGGACGATCCGGCAGAGCCGACAGCAAACTGGACGCCACGTCCAGACTCCTGATGGAAGCGGTAAAAGACGCCAAGCTGCACGACGTCTTCAGCAACCCTGCAGACGGAGCGCAGCGTAGATACACCTGGTCGAGACCAGACGGGTCCGTCCGTTCCAGGATAGACTTCCTGTTTGTGTCCCAAGCGCTCGCGGTCAGATCCACCGACGTCACGCCGGTGTTCTTCTCTGACCACTGCCTCTTACTGGCTGACTGTCACCCACAGGAAGAGCAGAAAGTTGGCAGAGGGATATGGAAGCTGAACGTGAAACTGTTGACCCCAGAAAACATTGAGGAACTCAAAAGGGATTACAAAGGTTGGAGAACCGTGAAACCCCTCTTTGATTCCCCGGCGCACTGGTGGGAAACGATCAAGGCGAACATCAAGAGGTTCTTTATCCTCAAAGGTGTTCAGAGGGCGAGAGAGAGACAGAGGGAAACGTCCCGACTCCAGAAAAGCATGCAGAATCTGCTCCTGCTGCAGTCGATGGGGGTCGACGTCGGGGAGGAACTCCAAGAGGTGAAGGGCCAGCAAGCCTCGCTCTACGCCTCCGAGTCCTCCAAGATCATCTTCCGCTCCAGAGTCCGCTCCGTGGAGCAGGACGAGACGTGCTCGCGTTTCTTCTTCCAAAAGGTACACAGAGGGAGCTCTGTGATCGACAGCCTGAAGGAAGAAGACGGTTCTGTGACGTCCTCGCAGCCTGACATACGAAGGATCAGCAAATCCTTCTACGCCGGGCTGTACGACGCGAAGCCCACAGACCGCGTGGCCTCCCAGTCTTTCCTGTCGTCTATCTCGGAGGTGCTAGACGACGGCAAGCGGGAGAGTCTGGACCACCCGTTAACTCTGGACGAGCTGACAAAGGCCGTCCGGTCCTTCGAGACGAGTAAAACTCCCGGAAGCGACGGCTTACCGGTCGAGTTGTATTCGGCTCTGTGGGACTGGATGGGCCCAGACCTGCTGGAAGTGTACGGGGGTATGCTTCTGGCCGGCAGCATGTCAGAATCGATGAGGAAAGGCATCATCACCCTCATCTACAAGCAGAAGGGCGAGAGGGAAGAAATTAGAAACTGGCGGCCCATTTCGCTGCTTAATGTGGACTATAAGATTCTGTCCAAGGTCATCGCCAACAGGGTCAAGTCTGCTCTGGAGCTGGTGATCCACCCCGATCAGACCTGCGCCGTCCCCGGCAGGAAGATCTCCGATAGCCTCGCGCTACTCAGGGATACGATCGCCTACGTGCGCGACAGGAGGGTGGACACCTGCTTAATCAGCTTGGACCAGGAGAAGGCCTTCGACAGAATATCGCACACGTACATGATGGACGTGCTCTCCAAAATGGGTTTTGGGGAGGGAATCCGCAATTGGATCCAACTGCTCTACACAGACATCAGTAGCGCAGTTCTAATCAACGGGTGGGAATCAGAAAGCTTTCCGATCAAATCTGGAGTCAGGCAGGGCTGTCCTCTCTCCTCTGTCTTGTTCGTGTGTTGTATCGAACCTTTTGCCGAGTCCATCAGGAGGGATACGGGCATAAGAGGGGTGACGATCCCAGGCAGCGGAGGCACTCAGGTTAAGGCCTCCCTGTACATGGACGACGTCGCCGTCTTTTGCTCGGATCCGCCGTCGGTCCGCAGATTGCTGAGCATCTGCGACCAGTTTGAACTGGCCTCGGGAGCGAAAGTTAATCGCAGCAAAAGCGAGGCCATGTTCTTTGGGAACTGGGTCGACCGATCCTTTGTGCCCTTCACCGTCAGGTCAGATTACCTGAAGGTGCTGGGAATATGGTTCGGAGCGGCCGGGGCGTGCACCAAAAACTGGGAGGAGCGTATCGCCAAGGTACGCCAGAAACTGGGAATGTGGGAGCAGCGCTCCCTGTCGATTACGGGCAAGAACCTGGTCATCAGGTGCGAGGTGCTGTCGGTGTTGCTGTACGTGGCGCAGGTGTGGCCCATACCCCGACCCTGCGCCGCCGCAGTCACCCGAGCCGTCTTCCACTTTATCTGGAGATCCAAAATGGACCGTGTCAGGAGGGACACGATGTACAAATCTCCAGAGCAAGGGGGAAAGAACGTACCCAACGTCGCCCTCATCCTGATGGCCACCTTTGTGTGCGGCTGCATCAAGCTCTGCACAGACCCTCGGTACGCAAACACCAAGTGTCACTACGTGCTGAGGTTCTACCTGTCCCCGGTGTTGCGAAGGATGGGCCTGGCCACGCTGCCGCGGAACGTTCCATCCAGTTGGACCGTGCCGGACCACCTGTCCTTCGTGGAAAAGTTCTTAAAGCAAAACACCTTCGACCACAAGGCCGTTAAACAGTGGTCGGCGCGTAACGTCCTCGAGACCCTACGGGAAAAGGAGATGGTGGATCCTGTCGGATGGTTCCCCGAGCAGACTGTCGAAGTCATTTGGCAGAATGTCTCATCGCCAGAGCTCACAAACAAGCACCAAGACGTAGCTTGGCTGGTGGTGAGAAGGGCCCTCCCCGTCAGATCCTTCATGCACTCCCGACGTCTCTGTTCCACCGCACGCTGTCCCCGAGGAGGCTGCGCCTGGGACGAGACCGTCATCCATCTCCTTCTGGAATGTGCCTTTGCAAAGAAGGTCTGGAGAGAGATGCGGTGGGCCTTGTCAAGGTTCATCCCGAGCAGCTCCGTAACACGGGACTCTGTGCTCTACGGACTGTTCCCAGGGACGCACACCGAGACAGACATCAACTGCTGCTGGAAGATCATCAACTCGGTGAAAGACGCCCTTTGGTCTGCCCGAAACTTGCTGGTCTTCCAGAGCAAGGAGTTGTCCACGACCGAGTGTTGCAGACTGGCACATTCCAGGGTCCAGGAGTACGTGCTGAGGGACGCACTAAAGGTTGGTGCCGTCGCCGCCAAGGCACGATGGGGAAGGGCCACAGTTTAAGGCCCTCCCGCCAGTGTACACTGAGGGGCTGAAATCCGAGTAAAAACCCCCTCAGGCCTATGAAGTACAAGTGTTTTAATTGTAAATACACTTGTAATCTGTTGATGTGAATGGAGTACCATGTATCGCATTGATTTGTATTATGCCACATGTAACATGATTGGTGGATTGTAGTGAAATGTATTTTCACAAGTATTGAAATGTATCTTGATCCCTTGGACTGTATGACTTTGAAAATGTATTATGACAATGTATAGTAACGTGTCTCTGTAAATTGAGTGCCATGTACCGCAGTTAATTTGTATTGTACCAGATGTGGACTGTATTGTGATGTATGTGAACAAATATTTTTTATGAATAAAGTATATTTTGAAATAAAAAAAAAAAAAATCTGTTCTTATCAGTTTAATATCTGATACGTCCCCTATCTGGGGACCAAATATTAAATTGATTTTTGGAACAGGGAGATGGAACAGGGGCTTGCTCCGTCCACTCCACGCATCGACCTGGTATTGCAGTGCTTCCAGGAGCGGTGCAGCTTCCCCTCTTTGGGGTGGGAAGTCGCAAAAGTCAAAAAGTAGAAATAAAGTTTTTGCACCAGTAAAAAAAAAAAAAAAAAAAAAAAAAATCTGTTCTTATCAGTTTAATATCTGATACGTCCCCTATCTGGGGACCAAATATTAAATTGATTTTTGGAACAGGGAGATGGAACAGGGGCTTGCTCCGTCCACTCCACGCATCGACCTGGTATTGCAGTGCTTCCAGGAGCGGTGCAGCTTCCCCTCTTTGGGGTGGGAAGTCGCAAAAGTCAAAAAGTAGAAATAAAGTTTTTGCACCAGTTTCAGCCGTGCTTTCTTTTCTTTGCCGCCTAGGTTGCTGCTGGCTGTGAAACCCCCCCCCCCCCCCCCTCTTTTCAGCTTCTCGTGCCAGCCCCGCCTTCACACCTTCCTTTGGGGCTGTTTTTCTCTCTGCATTTGCACGTCAAAGTTGTGTTTTTCTTTCTGTATTTGCATATGGGGACGTGTCCTAGATTTCCGGGCGGGGCCTCGCCACCTTTCCCGCTCTGCAGCCAACCTGGACCATGCCCCCGGTGGGATTTCTGAGCCACTGCGCCCCCTGTTGGGAAAGGGGGGGACTGCAAGCCCCGCAGGCACGCGCGCTCCTTTGGGATCCTGCGCGCCGCCGCCCGCCCGCTGGTTAAGCGCTCCCAAATGCAAATGCTTTCATGGCGTCATCGCCGCCAAAGGGAAGGGGTGCGATACCTGCACGGCTTTTCGTCTCGGTTGCCAGTCCTGGCAAAAAATGCTCTCTTGCTCCAAGTCCGCCGTCACACCTGCGCTCGGTCAACCGCGGCCAGATTGACGGAGAAGACAGAGGCCGAGGAACACTTGCGCGTCAGCGGGAAGTTTACAGGCTATCGCTTCTCGGCCTTTTGGCTAAGATCAAGTGTAGTATCTGTTCTTATCAGTCGTTTTGATCTGGGCAGGTATTCACACTTGATTCTAATGCTAATTGACCTTGAGTAGCGATAGTTGTTTTTCTGGTTTGGGTGGATCTTTATGCTGGCTCTGGCCTAACGCCCTTTGAAAAGCAAACTCTCCCTGCTATTGGTGGATCTTCATGCTGGCTTCGGCCTAACGCCAATCAGGGAAGAGCGATCTGCATAGATGGCGTCCGACGCAGAATCGAGCGAGGGAGCCCGAGATAAGAGCTATCGGGCTCCGATGGAGGCTCCGATGGAGGAGGGAGAACGGGACTGCGGAGCGGAGAGCGATCGGCAGGACGAGGTGGCGACCGACCGAGGAGCGAGCTCGAGGCTCCGGAGCGGAGGGCGATTGGCAGACGCGGAGGCGGCCAACCGGGCGGCGACCTCGGGCGGCCCGAGCGGAGCGCGATTGGCAGATGAGGAGGCGGCCAACCAAGGAGCGAGCTCGGGAGTCCAGAGCGGAGAGCGATTGGCAGACGCGGAGGTGGCCAACCGGGCAACGAGCTCGGGAGGCCTGAGCAGAGGGCGATTGGCAGACGCGGAGGCGGCCAACCGGGCGGCGAGCTCGGGCGGCCCGAGCGGAGGGCGATTGGCAGACGCGGAGGCGGCCAACCGGGCGGCGAGCTCGGGCGGCCCGAGCGGAGAGCGATTGGCAGACGAGGAGGCGGCCAACCAAGGAGCGAGCTTGGGTGTCCAGAGTGGAGAGCGATTGGCAGGCAAGACGGAGGCCAATGCAGCAGCGAGCTCGGGAGGCCGGAGCGCTTTTCGATCGGCCAGCGAGGCTGCGGCCTACGGAACAGGGAGCTCGGGAGCCTGGAGAGCAGGGCGACTTGCTAGCGACATTGTGGGCAACCGAGTGGCGAGCCAGGGAGTTCGCAATACTGTCCGAGTCACAGTTAAAAAGGTGGAAGGAGGAGCGCCGGTAGACCGCTCGTTCTTCATCAAGAGAATCGTCCTTGGATGTTGCGGATTCAAAGCTGCCGACATTTTCGCCCTGCAGGATTTCCCCAACGCCGGTTACTTTGACGTAACCTTTAGAGACGTCCCTGGATGCCTGAAATTCCTGCAGGCAGTCAAGGAAAAGAGGAGTCAAGAGCTGCACTTAATTAAAAGTGCCGAGCCGCTCTTCACCCTCCCGTTTCAAAGAAACCGCCTCGTCACTGTACACATGTACAACCCCCACATCCCTGTCATCGACGTGCTCACCTTCCTCGGCAGATACGTCGATGATGCTGGAAATAGCGTGGACATTAATGACCTCTTTGGGATCTGGACGGGGAAACGGCAGATCAAGGTCACGCTGAAAGTGGACGCAAAAGGAACCATCCTGCACCCCCCTTCCAGCTTCGCCATCGGAGGAAGTCGGGGATACATGGTGTACGCCGGCCAACCCAGGGTGTGTCGAACCTGCGGGAAACCGGGGCACGTGGCGGCCAACTGCACGGTCATCATCTGCAGGAACTGCAAGAAAGAAGGCCACCAGACAAAGGACTGCAGAGAAAGTAAGATCTGCAACCTTTGTGGTGAGGCTGGTCACCTCTACAAGTCCTGCCCCAAGCGCAGTCTCAGCCAAGCGCAGGCGGCAAAGAACAATGTGGTGCTCGAGGAGGAGACCGCAAAGGTCGCCCCAAAGGAGACCAACACCGCTCCCAGCACCAAGCCCCTCAGTGATAACACCACGGTCACGGACAACTCTGAGGGAGAAAAGGGAAAGGACACTGCAGGAAACTGCCACGCCTCGGAACCCAACCCTCAGCCTCCTCCCCAGCAGATCGCACCCATGGAAGGGGAGGAACTACGGGGGGACTGGCATACGGTGAATAGGAAAAAGAAACAAGCCAAGAAAAAACCCATCCCCCGCCCAAGCCAAGACCCACCCCCCCCCCCAGGAAAAGGAAAAGTTTGCCCAAAGCGGTTGTTGGCCCCATCGGAGAGAAGCGGCTGCTCCTCGTCTGACGAGGAGAGGGGGTTTGGCAACAGCCGCCACCAACAAAAAAAGCGGCACAGCGCACCAGCACCAGAAGAGACTGAGATGACCCCTCAGCTCCAGAACACCGGAAGCAACGAAGCGACCAGTAAACCCCAGCTCCGGGATACCGGGAGCAACAAAGCGTCCAACGCACACCAGCTCCGGGAAACCGGGAGCAGCAAACCCAGAGGCGACAAGCTGAGGGAAGAACCACCCATGAACGAGGAAAACCCATCCGACATGGAGGAAGACTTCTCTTCACTGCCGTCGTCACCCCAGCGGTGCAACAGCCCCTCGAGAGACCAGGACGGGTACCTCAGCTCAGGGCAAGTAGACAATTTTGCTTACACCGTGGGTATGCAGGCACAGGCCACCGGGCCGGTTTAAGCATAAAGAACTGTTTGTTAAAATGGGACTTTGGACACTATTTTAAATTTTAAAATGGGTTTAAAAATTGCCAGCATAAATGTGCGTAGCATCAAGAGCACTACGCGATGTGTTTCCACCTTGGGGTATCTGGCCAAGGTCAAGGCCGACCTGTTGTTCCTGCAGGAGTGCGGCCTGCCGCACCTCAGCAACTACCGGCAGTGCTCGCGATGGTGGTCCCAGGGCCAATCGATCTGGTCAGGAGGCAACGATTGCCGTGCCTCCGGCCTGGGTATTCTGCTGCGGGGAGGCAACTTCACCATCACCGAAGTTAAGGAGGTGGTGGGCGGCCGCCTCCTCGTAGCAGACGTGTTGTACAAGAACGCCCCGCTCAGGCTGATCAACGTGTACGCCCCGGCTCTCAAGAACGAGCGGCTGGCCGTTTTCCAGCAGCTGCCGCTGCTGCTGGCGACGTCCAGGCCGGTTATTCTGGGCGGTGACTTCAACTGCATCATCGATGCGGCTGGACGATCCGGCAGAGCCGACAGCAAACTGGACGCCACGTCCAGACTCCTGATGGAAGCGGTAAAAGACGCCAAGCTGCACGACGTCTTCAGCAACCCTGCAGACGGAGCGCAGCGTAGATACACCTGGTCGAGACCAGACGGGTCCGTCCGTTCCAGGATAGACTTCCTGTTTGTGTCCCAAGCGCTCGCGGTCAGATCCACCGACGTCACGCCGGTGTTCTTCTCTGACCACTGCCTCTTACTGGCTGACTGTCACCCACAGGAAGAGCAGAAAGTTGGCAGAGGGATATGGAAGCTGAACGTGAAACTGTTGACCCCAGAAAACATTGAGGAACTCAAAAGGGATTACAAAGGTTGGAGAACCGTGAAACCCCTCTTTGATTCCCCGGCGCACTGGTGGGAAACGATCAAGGCGAACATCAAGAGGTTCTTTATCCTCAAAGGTGTTCAGAGGGCGAGAGAGAGACAGAGGGAAACGTCCCGACTCCAGAAAAGCATGCAGAATCTGCTCCTGCTGCAGTCGATGGGGGTCGACGTCGGGGAGGAACTCCAAGAGGTGAAGGGCCAGCAAGCCTCGCTCTACGCCTCCGAGTCCTCCAAGATCATCTTCCGCTCCAGAGTCCGCTCCGTGGAGCAGGACGAGACGTGCTCGCGTTTCTTCTTCCAAAAGGTACACAGAGGGAGCTCTGTGATCGACAGCCTGAAGGAAGAAGACGGTTCTGTGACGTCCTCGCAGCCTGACATACGAAGGATCAGCAAATCCTTCTACGCCGGGCTGTACGACGCGAAGCCCACAGACCGCGTGGCCTCCCAGTCTTTCCTGTCGTCTATCTCGGAGGTGCTAGACGACGGCAAGCGGGAGAGTCTGGACCACCCGTTAACTCTGGACGAGCTGACAAAGGCCGTCCGGTCCTTCGAGACGAGTAAAACTCCCGGAAGCGACGGCTTACCGGTCGAGTTGTATTCGGCTCTGTGGGACTGGATGGGCCCAGACCTGCTGGAAGTGTACGGGGGTATGCTTCTGGCCGGCAGCATGTCAGAATCGATGAGGAAAGGCATCATCACCCTCATCTACAAGCAGAAGGGCGAGAGGGAAGAAATTAGAAACTGGCGGCCCATTTCGCTGCTTAATGTGGACTATAAGATTCTGTCCAAGGTCATCGCCAACAGGGTCAAGTCTGCTCTGGAGCTGGTGATCCACCCCGATCAGACCTGCGCCGTCCCCGGCAGGAAGATCTCCGATAGCCTCGCGCTACTCAGGGATACGATCGCCTACGTGCGCGACAGGAGGGTGGACACCTGCTTAATCAGCTTGGACCAGGAGAAGGCCTTCGACAGAATATCGCACACGTACATGATGGACGTGCTCTCCAAAATGGGTTTTGGGGAGGGAATCCGCAATTGGATCCAACTGCTCTACACAGACATCAGTAGCGCAGTTCTAATCAACGGGTGGGAATCAGAAAGCTTTCCGATCAAATCTGGAGTCAGGCAGGGCTGTCCTCTCTCCTCTGTCTTGTTCGTGTGTTGTATCGAACCTTTTGCCGAGTCCATCAGGAGGGATACGGGCATAAGAGGGGTGACGATCCCAGGCAGCGGAGGCACTCAGGTTAAGGCCTCCCTGTACATGGACGACGTCGCCGTCTTTTGCTCGGATCCGCCGTCGGTCCGCAGATTGCTGAGCATCTGCGACCAGTTTGAACTGGCCTCGGGAGCGAAAGTTAATCGCAGCAAAAGCGAGGCCATGTTCTTTGGGAACTGGGTCGACCGATCCTTTGTGCCCTTCACCGTCAGGTCAGATTACCTGAAGGTGCTGGGAATATGGTTCGGAGCGGCCGGGGCGTGCACCAAAAACTGGGAGGAGCGTATCGCCAAGGTACGCCAGAAACTGGGAATGTGGGAGCAGCGCTCCCTGTCGATTACGGGCAAGAACCTGGTCATCAGGTGCGAGGTGCTGTCGGTGTTGCTGTACGTGGCGCAGGTGTGGCCCATACCCCGACCCTGCGCCGCCGCAGTCACCCGAGCCGTCTTCCACTTTATCTGGAGATCCAAAATGGACCGTGTCAGGAGGGACACGATGTACAAATCTCCAGAGCAAGGGGGAAAGAACGTACCCAACGTCGCCCTCATCCTGATGGCCACCTTTGTGTGCGGCTGCATCAAGCTCTGCACAGACCCTCGGTACGCAAACACCAAGTGTCACTACGTGCTGAGGTTCTACCTGTCCCCGGTGTTGCGAAGGATGGGCCTGGCCACGCTGCCGCGGAACGTTCCATCCAGTTGGACCGTGCCGGACCACCTGTCCTTCGTGGAAAAGTTCTTAAAGCAAAACACCTTCGACCACAAGGCCGTTAAACAGTGGTCGGCGCGTAACGTCCTCGAGACCCTACGGGAAAAGGAGATGGTGGATCCTGTCGGATGGTTCCCCGAGCAGACTGTCGAAGTCATTTGGCAGAATGCCTCATCGCCAGAGCTCACAAACAAGCACCAAGACGTAGCTTGGCTGGTGGTGAGAAGGGCCCTCCCCGTCAGATCCTTCATGCACTCCCGACGTCTCTGTTCCACCGCACGCTGTCCCCGAGGAGGCTGCGCCTGGGACGAGACCGTCATCCATCTCCTTCTGGAATGTGCCTTTGCAAAGAAGGTCTGGAGAGAGATGCGGTGGGCCTTGTCAAGGTTCATCCCGAGCAGCTCCGTAACACGGGACTCTGTGCTCTACGGACTGTTCCCAGGGACGCACACCGAGACAGACATCAACTGCTGCTGGAAGATCATCAACTCGGTGAAAGACGCCCTTTGGTCTGCCCGAAACTTGCTGGTCTTCCAGAGCAAGGAGTTGTCCACGACCGAGTGTTGCAGACTGGCACATTCCAGGGTCCAGGACTACGTGCTGAGGGACGCACTAAAGGTTGGTGCCGTCGCCGCCAAGGCACGATGGGGAAGGGCCACAGTTTAAGGCCCTCCCGCCAGTGTACACCGAGGGGCTGAAATCCGAGTAAAAACCCCCTCAGGCCTATGAAGTACAAGTGTTTTAATTGTAAATACACTTGTAATCTGTTGATTGTGAATGGAGTACCATGTATCGCATTGATTTGTATTATGCCACATGTAACATGATTGGTGGATTGTAGTGAAATGTATTTTGACAAGAATTGAAATGTATCTTGACCCCTGTATGACTTTGAAAATGTATTATGAAAATGTATAGTAACGTGTCTCTGTAAATTGAGTGCCATGTACCGCAGTGAATTTGTATTGTACCAGATGTGGACTGTATTGTGATGTATGTGAACAAATATTTTTTATGAATAAAGTATATTTTGAAATAAAAAAAAAAAAAAAATCTGTTCTTATCAGTTTAATATCTGATACGTCCCCTATCTGGGGACCAAATATTAAATTGATTTTTGGAACAGGGAGATGGAACAGGGGCTTGCTCCGTCCACTCCACGCATCGACCTGGTATTGCAGTGCTTCCAGGAGCGGTGCAGCTTCCCCTCTTTGGGGTGGGAAGTCGCAAAAGTCAAAAAGTAGAAATAAAGTTTTTGCACCAGTTTCAGCCGTGCTTTCTTTTCTTTGCCGCCTAGGTTGCTGCTGGCTGTGAAACCCCCCCCCCCCCCCTCTTTTCAGCTTCTCGTGCCAGCCCCGCCTTCACACCTTCCTTTGGGGCTGTTTTTCTCTCTGCATTTGCACGTCAAAGTTGTGTTTTTCTTTCTGTATTTGCATATGGGGACGTGTCCTAGATTTCCGGGCGGGGCCTCGCCACCTTTCCCGCTCTGCAGCCAACCTGGACCATGCCCCCGGTGGGATTTCTGAGCCACTGCGCCCCCTGTTGGGAAAGGGGGGGACTGCAAGCCCCGCAGGCACGCGCGCTCCTTTGGGATCCTGCGCGCCGCCCGCCCGCTGGTTAAGCGCTCCCAAATGCAAATGCTTTCATGGCGTCATCGCCGCCAAAGGGAAGGGGTGCGATACCTGCACGGCTTTTCGTCTCGGTTGCCAGTCCTGGCAAAAAATGCTCTCTTGCTCCAAGTCCGCCGTCACACCTGCGCTCGGTCAACCGCGGCCAGATTGACGGAGAAGACAGAGGCCGAGGAACACTTGCGCGTCAGCGGGAAGTTTACAGGCTATCGCTTCTCGGCCTTTTGGCTAAGATCAAGTGTAGTATCTGTTCTTATCAGTCGTTTTGATCTGGGCAGGTATTCACACTTGATTCTAATGCTAATTGACCTTGAGTAGCGATAGTTGTTTTTCTGGTTTGGGTGGATCTTTATGCTGGCTCTGGCCTAACGCCCTTTGAAAAGCAAACTCTCCCTGCTATTGGTGGATCTTCATGCTGGCTTCGGCCTAACGCCAATCAGGGAAGAGCGATCTGCATAGATGGCGTCCGACGCAGAATCGAGCGAGGGAGCCCGAGATAAGAGCTATCGGGCTCCGATGGAGGCTCCGATGGAGGAGGGAGAACGGGACTGCGGAGCGGAGAGCGATCGGCAGGACGAGGTGGCGACCGACCGAGGAGCGAGCTCGAGGCTCCGGAGCGGAGGGCGATTGGCAGACGCGGAGGCGGCCAACCGGGCGGCGACCTCGGGCGGCCCGAGCGGAGCGCGATTGGCAGATGAGGAGGCGGCCAACCAAGGAGCGAGCTCGGGAGTCCAGAGCGGAGAGCGATTGGCAGACGCGGAGGTGGCCAACCGGGCAACGAGCTCGGGAGGCCTGAGCAGAGGGCGATTGGCAGACGCGGAGGCGGCCAACCGGGCGGCGAGCTCGGGCGGCCCGAGCGGAGGGCGATTGGCAGACGCGGAGGCGGCCAACCGGGCGGCGAGCTCGGGCGGCCCGAGCGGAGAGCGATTGGCAGACGAGGAGGCGGCCAACCAAGGAGCGAGCTTGGGTGTCCAGAGTGGAGAGCGATTGGCAGGCAAGACGGAGGCCAATGCAGCAGCGAGCTCGGGAGGCCGGAGCGCTTTTCGATCGGCCTACGAGGCTGCGGCCTACGGAACAGGGAGCTCGGGAGCCTGGAGAGCAGGGCGACTTGCTAGCGACATTGTGGGCAACCGAGTGGCGAGCCAGGGAGTTCGCAATACTGTCCGAGTCACAGTTAAAAAGGTGGAAGGAGGAGCGCCGGTAGACCGCTCGTTCTTCATCAAGAGAATCGTCCTTGGATGTTGCGGATTCAAAGCTGCCGACATTTTCGCCCTGCAGGATTTCCCCAACGCCGGTTACTTTGACGTAACCTTTAGAGACGTCCCTGGATGCCTGAAATTCCTGCAGGCAGTCAAGGAAAAGAGGAGTCAAGAGCTGCACTTAATTAAAAGTGCCGAGCCGCTCTTCACCCTCCCGTTTCAAAGAAACCGCCTCGTCACTGTACACATGTACAACCCCCACATCCCTGTCATCGACGTGCTCACCTTCCTCGGCAGATACGTCGATGATGCTGGAAATAGCGTGGACATTAATGACCTCTTTGGGATCTGGACGGGGAAACGGCAGATCAAGGTCACGCTGAAAGTGGACGCAAAAGGAACCATCCTGCACCCCCCTTCCAGCTTCGCCATCGGAGGAAGTCGGGGATACATGGTGTACGCCGGCCAACCCAGGGTGTGTCGAACCTGCGGGAAACCGGGGCACGTGGCGGCCAACTGCACGGTCATCATCTGCAGGAACTGCAAGAAAGAAGGCCACCAGACAAAGGACTGCAGAGAAAGTAAGATCTGCAACCTTTGTGGTGAGGCTGGTCACCTCTACAAGTCCTGCCCCAAGCGCAGTCTCAGCCAAGCGCAGGCGGCAAAGAACAATGTGGTGCTCGAGGAGGAGACCGCAAAGGTCGCCCCAAAGGAGACCAACACCGCTCCCAGCACCAAGCCCCTCAGTGATAACACCACGGTCACGGACAACTCTGAGGGAGAAAAGGGAAAGGACACTGCAGGAAACTGCCACGCCTCGGAACCCAACCCTCAGCCTCCTCCCCAGCAGATCGCACCCATGGAAGGGGAGGAACTACGGGGGGACTGGCATACGGTGAATAGGAAAAAGAAACAAGCCAAGAAAAAACCCATCCCCCGCCCAAGCCAAGACCCACCCCCCCCCCCAGGAAAAGGAAAAGTTTGCCCAAAGCGGTTGTTGGCCCCATCGGAGAGAAGCGGCTGCTCCTCGTCTGACGAGGAGAGGGGGTTTGGCAACAGCCGCCACCAACAAAAAAAGCGGCACAGCGCACCAGCACCAGAAGAGACTGAGATGACCCCTCAGCTCCAGAACACCGGAAGCAACGAAGCGACCAGTAAACCCCAGCTCCGGGATACCGGGAGCAACAAAGCGTCCAACGCACACCAGCTCCGGGAAACCGGGAGCAGCAAACCCAGAGGCGACAAGCTGAGGGAAGAACCACCCATGAACGAGGAAAACCCATCCGACATGGAGGAAGACTTCTCTTCACTGCCGTCGTCACCCCAGCGGTGCAACAGCCCCTCGAGAGACCAGGACGGGTACCTCAGCTCAGGGCAAGTAGACAATTTTGCTTACACCGTGGGTATGCAGGCACAGGCCACCGGGCCGGTTTAAGCATAAAGAACTGCTTGTTAAAATGGGACTTTGGACACTATTTTAAATTTTAAAATGGGTTTAAAAATTGCCAGCATAAATGTGCGTAGCATCAAGAGCACTACGCGATGTGTTTCCACCTTGGGGTATCTGGCCAAGGTCAAGGCCGACCTGTTGTTCCTGCAGGAGTGCGGCCTGCCGCACCTCAGCAACTACCGGCAGTGCTCGCGATGGTGGTCCCAGGGCCAATCGATCTGGTCAGGAGGCAACGATTGCCGTGCCTCCGGCCTGGGTATTCTGCTGCGGGGAGGCAACTTCACCATCACCGAAGTTAAGGAGGTGGTGGGCGGCCGCCTCCTCGTAGCAGACGTGTTGTACAAGAACGCCCCGCTCAGGCTGATCAACGTGTACGCCCCGGCTCTCAAGAACGAGCGGCTGGCCGTTTTCCAGCAGCTGCCGCTGCTGCTGGCGACGTCCAGGCCGGTTATTCTGGGCGGTGACTTCAACTGCATCATCGATGCGGCTGGACGATCCGGCAGAGCCGACAGCAAACTGGACGCCACGTCCAGACTCCTGATGGAAGCGGTAAAAGACGCCAAGCTGCACGACGTCTTCAGCAACCCTGCAGACGGAGCGCAGCGTAGATACACCTGGTCGAGACCAGACGGGTCCGTCCGTTCCAGGATAGACTTCCTGTTTGTGTCCCAAGCGCTCGCGGTCAGATCCACCGACGTCACGCCGGTGTTCTTCTCTGACCACTGCCTCTTACTGGCTGACTGTCACCCACAGGAAGAGCAGAAAGTTGGCAGAGGGATATGGAAGCTGAACGTGAAACTGTTGACCCCAGAAAACATTGAGGAACTCAAAAGGGATTACAAAGGTTGGAGAACCGTGAAACCCCTCTTTGATTCCCCGGCGCACTGGTGGGAAACGATCAAGGCGAACATCAAGAGGTTCTTTATCCTCAAAGGTGTTCAGAGGGCGAGAGAGAGACAGAGGGAAACGTCCCGACTCCAGAAAAGCATGCAGAATCTGCTCCTGCTGCAGTCGATGGGGGTCGACGTCGGGGAGGAACTCCAAGAGGTGAAGGGCCAGCAAGCCTCGCTCTACGCCTCCGAGTCCTCCAAGATCATCTTCCGCTCCAGAGTCCGCTCCGTGGAGCAGGACGAGACGTGCTCGCGTTTCTTCTTCCAAAAGGTACACAGAGGGAGCTCTGTGATCGACAGCCTGAAGGAAGAAGACGGTTCTGTGACGTCCTCGCAGCCTGACATACGAAGGATCAGCAAATCCTTCTACGCCGGGCTGTACGACGCGAAGCCCACAGACCGCGTGGCCTCCCAGTCTTTCCTGTCGTCTATCTCGGAGGTGCTAGACGACGGCAAGCGGGAGAGTCTGGACCACCCGTTAACTCTGGACGAGCTGACAAAGGCCGTCCGGTCCTTCGAGACGAGTAAAACTCCCGGAAGCGACGGCTTACCGGTCGAGTTGTATTCGGCTCTGTGGGACTGGATGGGCCCAGACCTGCTGGAAGTGTACGGGGGTATGCTTCTGGCCGGCAGCATGTCAGAATCGATGAGGAAAGGCATCATCACCCTCATCTACAAGCAGAAGGGCGAGAGGGAAGAAATTAGAAACTGGCGGCCCATTTCGCTGCTTAATGTGGACTATAAGATTCTGTCCAAGGTCATCGCCAACAGGGTCAAGTCTGCTCTGGAGCTGGTGATCCACCCCGATCAGACCTGCGCCGTCCCCGGCAGGAAGATCTCCGATAGCCTCGCGCTACTCAGGGATACGATCGCCTACGTGCGCGACAGGAGGGTGGACACCTGCTTAATCAGCTTGGACCAGGAGAAGGCCTTCGACAGAATATCGCACACGTACATGATGGACGTGCTCTCCAAAATGGGTTTTGGGGAGGGAATCCGCAATTGGATCCAACTGCTCTACACAGACATCAGTAGCGCAGTTCTAATCAACGGGTGGGAATCAGAAAGCTTTCCGATCAAATCTGGAGTCAGGCAGGGCTGTCCTCTCTCCTCTGTCTTGTTCGTGTGTTGTATCGAACCTTTTGCCGAGTCCATCAGGAGGGATACGGGCATAAGAGGGGTGACGATCCCAGGCAGCGGAGGCACTCAGGTTAAGGCCTCCCTGTACATGGACGACGTCGCCGTCTTTTGCTCGGATCCGCCGTCGGTCCGCAGATTGCTGAGCATCTGCGACCAGTTTGAACTGGCCTCGGGAGCGAAAGTTAATCGCAGCAAAAGCGAGGCCATGTTCTTTGGGAACTGGGTCGACCGATCCTTTGTGCCCTTCACCGTCAGGTCAGATTACCTGAAGGTGCTGGGAATATGGTTCGGAGCGGCCGGGGCGTGCACCAAAAACTGGGAGGAGCGTATCGCCAAGGTACGCCAGAAACTGGGAATGTGGGAGCAGCGCTCCCTGTCGATTACGGGCAAGAACCTGGTCATCAGGTGCGAGGTGCTGTCGGTGTTGCTGTACGTGGCGCAGGTGTGGCCCATACCCCGACCCTGCGCCGCCGCAGTCACCCGAGCCGTCTTCCACTTTATCTGGAGATCCAAAATGGACCGTGTCAGGAGGGACACGATGTACAAATCTCCAGAGCAAGGGGGAAAGAACGTACCCAACGTCGCCCTCATCCTGATGGCCACCTTTGTGTGCGGCTGCATCAAGCTCTGCACAGACCCTCGGTACGCAAACACCAAGTGTCACTACGTGCTGAGGTTCTACCTGTCCCCGGTGTTGCGAAGGATGGGCCTGGCCACGCTGCCGCGGAACGTTCCATCCAGTTGGACCGTGCCGGACCACCTGTCCTTCGTGGAAAAGTTCTTAAAGCAAAACACCTTCGACCACAAGGCCGTTAAACAGTGGTCGGCGCGTAACGTCCTCGAGACCCTACGGGAAAAGGAGATGGTGGATCCTGTCGGATGGTTCCCCGAGCAGACTGTCGAAGTCATTTGGCAGAATGCCTCATCGCCAGAGCTCACAAACAAGCACCAAGACGTAGCTTGGCTGGTGGTGAGAAGGGCCCTCCCCGTCAGATCCTTCATGCACTCCCGACGTCTCTGTTCCACCGCACGCTGTCCCCGAGGAGGCTGCGCCTGGGACGAGACCGTCATCCATCTCCTTCTGGAATGTGCCTTTGCAAAGAAGGTCTGGAGAGAGATGCGGTGGGCCTTGTCAAGGTTCATCCCGAGCAGCTCCGTAACACGGGACTCTGTGCTCTACGGACTGTTCCCAGGGACGCACACCGAGACAGACATCAACTGCTGCTGGAAGATCATCAACTCGGTGAAAGACGCCCTTTGGTCTGCCCGAAACTTGCTGGTCTTCCAGAGCAAGGAGTTGTCCACGACCGAGTGTTGCAGACTGGCACATTCCAGGGTCCAGGACTACGTGCTGAGGGACGCACTAAAGGTTGGTGCCGTCGCCGCCAAGGCACGATGGGGAAGGGCCACAGTTTAAGGCCCTCCCGCCAGTGTACACTGAGGGGCTGAAATCCGAGTAAAAACCCCCTCAGGCCTATGAAGTACAAGTGTTTTAATTGTAAATACACTTGTAATCTGTTTGATTGTGAATGGAGTACCATGTATCGCATTGATTTGTATTATGCCACATGTAACATGATTGGTGGATTGTAGTGAAATGTATTTTGACAAGAATTGAAATGTATCTTGACCCCTGTATGACTTTGAAAATGTATTATGAAAATGTACAGTAACGTGTCTCTGTAAATTGAGTGCCATGTACCGCAGTTAATTTGTATTGTACCAGATGTGGACTGTATTGTGATGTATGTGAACAAATATTTTTTATGAATAAAGTATATTTTGAAATAAAAAAAAAAAAAAAATCTGTTCTTATCAGTTTAATATCTGATACGTCCCCTATCTGGGGACCAAATATTAAATTGATTTTTGGAACAGGGAGATGGAACAGGGGCTTGCTCCGTCCACTCCACGCATCGACCTGGTATTGCAGTGCTTCCAGGAGCGGTGCAGCTTCCCCTCTTTGGGGTGGGAAGTCGCAAAAGTCAAAAAGTAGAAATAAAGTTTTTGCACCAGTTTCAGCCGTGCTTTCTTTTCTTTGCCGCCTAGGTTGCTGCTGGCTGTGAAACCCCCCCCCCCCCCCTCTTTTCAGCTTCTCGTGCCAGCCCCGCCTTCACACCTTCCTTTGGGGCTGTTTTTCTCTCTGCATTTGCACGTCAAAGTTGTGTTTTTCTTTCTGTATTTGCATATGGGGACGTGTCCTAGATTTCCGGGCGGGGCCTCGCCACCTTTCCCGCTCTGCAGCCAACCTGGACCATGCCCCCGGTGGGATTTCTGAGCCACTGCGCCCCCTGTTGGGAAAGGGGGGGACTGCAAGCCCCGCAGGCACGCGCGCTCCTTTGGGATCCTGCGCGCGCCGCCCGCCCGCTGGTTAAGCGCTCCCAAATGCAAATGCTTTCATGGCGTCATCGCCGCCAAAGGGAAGGGGTGCGATACCTGCACGGCTTTTCGTCTCGGTTGCCAGTCCTGGCAAAAAATGCTCTCTTGCTCCAAGTCCGCCGTCACACCTGCGCTCGGTCAACCGCGGCCAGATTGACGGAGAAGACAGAGGCCGAGGAACACTTGCGCGTCAGCGGGAAGTTTACAGGCTATCGCTTCTCGGCCTTTTGGCTAAGATCAAGTGTAGTATCTGTTCTTATCAGTCGTTTTGATCTGGGCAGGTATTCACACTTGATTCTAATGCTAATTGACCTTGAGTAGCGATAGTTGTTTTTCTGGTTTGGGTGGATCTTTATGCTGGCTCTGGCCTAACGCCCTTTGAAAAGCAAACTCTCCCTGCTATTGGTGGATCTTCATGCTGGCTTCGGCCTAACGCCAATCAGGGAAGAGCGATCTGCATAGATGGCGTCCGACGCAGAATCGAGCGAGGGAGCCCGAGATAAGAGCTATCGGGCTCCGATGGAGGCTCCGATGGAGGAGGGAGAACGGGACTGCGGAGCGGAGAGCGATCGGCAGGACGAGGTGGCGACCGACCGAGGAGCGAGCTCGAGGCTCCGGAGCGGAGGGCGATTGGCAGACGCGGAGGCGGCCAACCGGGCGGCGACCTCGGGCGGCCCGAGCGGAGCGCGATTGGCAGATGAGGAGGCGGCCAACCAAGGAGCGAGCTCGGGAGTCCAGAGCGGAGAGCGATTGGCAGACGCGGAGGTGGCCAACCGGGCAACGAGCTCGGGAGGCCTGAGCAGAGGGCGATTGGCAGACGCGGAGGCGGCCAACCGGGCGGCGAGCTCGGGCGGCCCGAGCGGAGGGCGATTGGCAGACGCGGAGGCGGCCAACCGGGCGGCGAGCTCGGGCGGCCCGAGCGGAGAGCGATTGGCAGACGAGGAGGCGGCCAACCAAGGAGCGAGCTTGGGTGTCCAGAGTGGAGAGCGATTGGCAGGCAAGACGGAGGCCAATGCAGCAGCGAGCTCGGGAGGCCGGAGCGCTTTTCGATCGGCCTACGAGGCTGCGGCCTACGGAACAGGGAGCTCGGGAGCCTGGAGAGCAGGGCGACTTGCTAGCGACATTGTGGGCAACCGAGTGGCGAGCCAGGGAGTTCGCAATACTGTCCGAGTCACAGTTAAAAAGGTGGAAGGAGGAGCGCCGGTAGACCGCTCGTTCTTCATCAAGAGAATCGTCCTTGGATGTTGCGGATTCAAAGCTGCCGACATTTTCGCCCTGCAGGATTTCCCCAACGCCGGTTACTTTGACGTAACCTTTAGAGACGTCCCTGGATGCCTGAAATTCCTGCAGGCAGTCAAGGAAAAGAGGAGTCAAGAGCTGCACTTAATTAAAAGTGCCGAGCCGCTCTTCACCCTCCCGTTTCAAAGAAACCGCCTCGTCACTGTACACATGTACAACCCCCACATCCCTGTCATCGACGTGCTCACCTTCCTCGGCAGATACGTCGATGATGCTGGAAATAGCGTGGACATTAATGACCTCTTTGGGATCTGGACGGGGAAACGGCAGATCAAGGTCACGCTGAAAGTGGACGCAAAAGGAACCATCCTGCACCCCCCTTCCAGCTTCGCCATCGGAGGAAGTCGGGGATACATGGTGTACGCCGGCCAACCCAGGGTGTGTCGAACCTGCGGGAAACCGGGGCACGTGGCGGCCAACTGCACGGTCATCATCTGCAGGAACTGCAAGAAAGAAGGCCACCAGACAAAGGACTGCAGAGAAAGTAAGATCTGCAACCTTTGTGGTGAGGCTGGCCACCTCTACAAGTCCTGCCCCAAGCGCAGTCTCAGCCAAGCGCAGGCGGCAAAGAACAATGTGGTGCTCGAGGAGGAGACCGCAAAGGTCGCCCCAAAGGAGACCAACACCGCTCCCAGCACCAAGCCCCTCAGTGATAACACCACGGTCACGGACAACTCTGAGGGAGAAAAGGGAAAGGACACTGCAGGAAACTGCCACGCCTCGGAACCCAACCCTCAGCCTCCTCCCCAGCAGATCGCACCCATGGAAGGGGAGGAACTACGGGGGGACTGGCATACGGTGAATAGGAAAAAGAAACAAGCCAAGAAAAAACCCATCCCCCGCCCAAGCCAAGACCCACCCCCCCCCCCAGGAAAAGGAAAAGTTTGCCCAAAGCGGTTGTTGGCCCCATCGGAGAGAAGCGGCTGCTCCTCGTCTGACGAGGAGAGGGGGTTTGGCAACAGCCGCCACCAACAAAAAAAGCGGCACAGCGCACCAGCACCAGAAGAGACTGAGATGACCCCTCAGCTCCAGAACACCGGAAGCAACGAAGCGACCAGTAAACCCCAGCTCCGGGATACCGGGAGCAACAAAGCGTCCAACGCACACCAGCTCCGGGAAACCGGGAGCAGCAAACCCAGAGGCGACAAGCTGAGGGAAGAACCACCCATGAACGAGGAAAACCCATCCGACATGGAGGAAGACTTCTCTTCACTGCCGTCGTCACCCCAGCGGTGCAACAGCCCCTCGAGAGACCAGGACGGGTACCTCAGCTCAGGGCAAGTAGACAATTTTGCTTACACCGTGGGTATGCAGGCACAGGCCACCGGGCCGGTTTAAGAACTGTTTGTTAAAATGGGACTTTGGACACTATTTTAAATTTTAAAATGGGTTTAAAAATTGCCAGCATAAATGTGCGTAGCATCAAGAGCACTACGCGATGTGTTTCCACCTTGGGGTATCTGGCCAAGGTCAAGGCCGACCTGTTGTTCCTGCAGGAGTGCGGCCTGCCGCACCTCAGCAACTACCGGCAGTGCTCGCGATGGTGGTCCCAGGGCCAATCGATCTGGTCAGGAGGCAACGATTGCCGTGCCTCCGGCCTGGGTATTCTGCTGCGGGGAGGCAACTTCACCATCACCGAAGTTAAGGAGGTGGTGGGCGGCCGCCTCCTCGTAGCAGACGTGTTGTACAAGAACGCCCCGCTCAGGCTGATCAACGTGTACGCCCCGGCTCTCAAGAACGAGCGGCTGGCCGTTTTCCAGCAGCTGCCGCTGCTGCTGGCGACGTCCAGGCCGGTTATTCTGGGCGGTGACTTCAACTGCATCATCGATGCGGCTGGACGATCCGGCAGAGCCGACAGCAAACTGGACGCCACGTCCAGACTCCTGATGGAAGCGGTAAAAGACGCCAAGCTG
This sequence comes from Squalus acanthias, assembly GCA_030390025.1. Classification (NCBI taxonomy): domain Eukaryota; kingdom Metazoa; phylum Chordata; class Chondrichthyes; order Squaliformes; family Squalidae; genus Squalus; species Squalus acanthias. The sequence continues at coordinate 16,427,065 of CM059450.1, forward strand.
CACGACGTCTTCAGCAACCCTGCAGACGGAGCGCAGCGTAGATACACCTGGTCGAGACCAGACGGGTCCGTCCGTTCCAGGATAGACTTCCTGTTTGTGTCCCAAGCGCTCGCGGTCAGATCCACCGACGTCACGCCGGTGTTCTTCTCTGACCACTGCCTCTTACTGGCTGACTGTCACCCACAGGAAGAGCAGAAAGTTGGCAGAGGGATATGGAAGCTGAACGTGAAACTGTTGACCCCAGAAAACATTGAGGAACTCAAAAGGGATTACAAAGGTTGGAGAACCGTGAAACCCCTCTTTGATTCCCCGGCGCACTGGTGGGAAACGATCAAGGCGAACATCAAGAGGTTCTTTATCCTCAAAGGTGTTCAGAGGGCGAGAGAGAGACAGAGGGAAACGTCCCGACTCCAGAAAAGCATGCAGAATCTGCTCCTGCTGCAGTCGATGGGGGTCGACGTCGGGGAGGAACTCCAAGAGGTGAAGGGCCAGCAAGCCTCGCTCTACGCCTCCGAGTCCTCCAAGATCATCTTCCGCTCCAGAGTCCGCTCCGTGGAGCAGGACGAGACGTGCTCGCGTTTCTTCTTCCAAAAGGTACACAGAGGGAGCTCTGTGATCGACAGCCTGAAGGAAGAAGACGGTTCTGTGACGTCCTCGCAGCCTGACATACGAAGGATCAGCAAATCCTTCTACGCCGGGCTGTACGACGCGAAGCCCACAGACCGCGTGGCCTCCCAGTCTTTCCTGTCGTCTATCTCGGAGGTGCTAGACGACGGCAAGCGGGAGAGTCTGGACCACCCGTTAACTCTGGACGAGCTGACAAAGGCCGTCCGGTCCTTCGAGACGAGTAAAACTCCCGGAAGCGACGGCTTACCGGTCGAGTTGTATTCGGCTCTGTGGGACTGGATGGGCCCAGACCTGCTGGAAGTGTACGGGGGTATGCTTCTGGCCGGCAGCATGTCAGAATCGATGAGGAAAGGCATCATCACCCTCATCTACAAGCAGAAGGGCGAGAGGGAAGAAATTAGAAACTGGCGGCCCATTTCGCTGCTTAATGTGGACTATAAGATTCTGTCCAAGGTCATCGCCAACAGGGTCAAGTCTGCTCTGGAGCTGGTGATCCACCCCGATCAGACCTGCGCCGTCCCCGGCAGGAAGATCTCCGATAGCCTCGCGCTACTCAGGGATACGATCGCCTACGTGCGCGACAGGAGGGTGGACACCTGCTTAATCAGCTTGGACCAGGAGAAGGCCTTCGACAGAATATCGCACACGTACATGATGGACGTGCTCTCCAAAATGGGTTTTGGGGAGGGAATCCGCAATTGGATCCAACTGCTCTACACAGACATCAGTAGCGCAGTTCTAATCAACGGGTGGGAATCAGAAAGCTTTCCGATCAAATCTGGAGTCAGGCAGGGCTGTCCTCTCTCCTCTGTCTTGTTCGTGTGTTGTATCGAACCTTTTGCCGAGTCCATCAGGAGGGATACGGGCATAAGAGGGGTGACGATCCCAGGCAGCGGAGGCACTCAGGTTAAGGCCTCCCTGTACATGGACGACGTCGCCGTCTTTTGCTCGGATCCGCCGTCGGTCCGCAGATTGCTGAGCATCTGCGACCAGTTTGAACTGGCCTCGGGAGCGAAAGTTAATCGCAGCAAAAGCGAGGCCATGTTCTTTGGGAACTGGGTCGACCGATCCTTTGTGCCCTTCACCGTCAGGTCAGATTACCTGAAGGTGCTGGGAATATGGTTCGGAGCGGCCGGGGCGTGCACCAAAAACTGGGAGGAGCGTATCGCCAAGGTACGCCAGAAACTGGGAATGTGGGAGCAGCGCTCCCTGTCGATTACGGGCAAGAACCTGGTCATCAGGTGCGAGGTGCTGTCGGTGTTGCTGTACGTGGCGCAGGTGTGGCCCATACCCCGACCCTGCGCCGCCGCAGTCACCCGAGCCGTCTTCCACTTTATCTGGAGATCCAAAATGGACCGTGTCAGGAGGGACACGATGTACAAATCTCCAGAGCAAGGGGGAAAGAACGTACCCAACGTCGCCCTCATCCTGATGGCCACCTTTGTGTGCGGCTGCATCAAGCTCTGCACAGACCCTCGGTACGCAAACACCAAGTGTCACTACGTGCTGAGGTTCTACCTGTCCCCGGTGTTGCGAAGGATGGGCCTGGCCACGCTGCCGCGGAACGTTCCATCCAGTTGGACCGTGCCGGACCACCTGTCCTTCGTGGAAAAGTTCTTAAAGCAAAACACCTTCGACCACAAGGCCGTTAAACAGTGGTCGGCGCGTAACGTCCTCGAGACCCTACGGGAAAAGGAGATGGTGGATCCTGTCGGATGGTTCCCCGAGCAGACTGTCGAAGTCATTTGGCAGAATGCCTCATCGCCAGAGCTCACAAACAAGCACCAAGACGTAGCTTGGCTGGTGGTGAGAAGGGCCCTCCCCGTCAGATCCTTCATGCACTCCCGACGTCTCTGTTCCACCGCACGCTGTCCCCGAGGAGGCTGCGCCTGGGACGAGACCGTCATCCATCTCCTTCTGGAATGTGCCTTTGCAAAGAAGGTCTGGAGAGAGATGCGGTGGGCCTTGTCAAGGTTCATCCCGAGCAGCTCCGTAACACGGGACTCTGTGCTCTACGGACTGTTCCCAGGGACGCACACCGAGACAGACATCAACTGCTGCTGGAAGATCATCAACTCGGTGAAAGACGCCCTTTGGTCTGCCCGAAACTTGCTGGTCTTCCAGAGCAAGGAGTTGTCCACGACCGAGTGTTGCAGACTGGCACATTCCAGGGTCCAGGACTACGTGCTGAGGGACGCACTAAAGGTTGGTGCCGTCGCCGCCAAGGCACGATGGGGAAGGGCCACAGTTTAAGGCCCTCCCGCCAGTGTACACTGAGGGGCTGAAATCCGAGTAAAAACCCCCTCAGGCCTATGAAGTACAAGTGTTTTAATTGTAAATACACTTGTAATCTGTTTGATTGTGAATGGAGTACCATGTATCGCATTGATTTGTATTATGCCACATGTAACATGATTGGTGGATTGTAGTGAAATGTATTTTCACAAGTATTGAAATGTATCTTGACCCCTGTATGACTTTGAAAATGTATTATGAAAATGTATAGTAACGTGTCTCTGTAAATTGAGTGCCATGTACCGCAGTTAATTTGTATTGTACCAGATGTGGACTGTATTGTGATGTATGTGAACAAATATTTTTTATGAATAAAGTATATTTTGAAATAAAAAAAAAAAAAAAAAAAATCTGTTCTTATCAGTTTAATATCTGATACGTCCCCTATCTGGGGACCAAATATTAAATTGATTTTTGGAACAGGGAGATGGAACAGGGGCTTGCTCCGTCCACTCCACGCATCGACCTGGTATTGCAGTGCTTCCAGGAGCGGTGCAGCTTCCCCTCTTTGGGGTGGGAAGTCGCAAAAGTCAAAAAGTAGAAATAAAGTTTTTGCACCAGTTTCAGCCGTGCTTTCTTTTCTTTGCCGCCTAGGTTGCTGCTGGCTGTGAAACCCCCCCCCCCCCCTCTTTTCAGCTTCTCGTGCCAGCCCCGCCTTCACACCTTCCTTTGGGGCTGTTTTTCTCTCTGCATTTGCACGTCAAAGTTGTGTTTTTCTTTCTGTATTTGCATATGGGGACGTGTCCTAGATTTCCGGGCGGGGCCTCGCCACCTTTCCCGCTCTGCAGCCAACCTGGACCATGCCCCCGGTGGGATTTCTGAGCCACTGCGCCCCCTGTTGGGAAAGGGGGGGACTGCAAGCCCCGCAGGCACGCGCGCTCCTTTGGGATCCTGCGCGCCGCCCGCCCGCTGGTTAAGCGCTCCCAAATGCAAATGCTTTCATGGCGTCATCGCCGCCAAAGGGAAGGGGTGCGATACCTGCACGGCTTTTCGTCTCGGTTGCCAGTCCTGGCAAAAAATGCTCTCTTGCTCCAAGTCCGCCGTCACACCTGCGCTCGGTCAACCGCGGCCAGATTGACGGAGAAGACAGAGGCCGAGGAACACTTGCGCGTCAGCGGGAATTTAACAGGCTATCGCTTCTCGGCCTTTTGGCTAAGATCAAGTGTAGTATCTGTTCTTATCAGTTTAATATCTGATACGTCCCCTATCTGGGGACCAAATATTAAATTGATTTTTGGAACAGGGAGATGGAACAGGGGCTTGCTCCGTCCACTCCACGCATCGACCTGGTATTGCAGTGCTTCCAGGAGCGGTGCAGCTTCCCCTCTTTGGGGTGGGAAGTCGCAAAAGTCAAAAAGTAGAAATAAAGTTTTTGCACCAGTTTCAGCCGTGCTTTCTTTTCTTTGCCGCCTAGGTTGCTGCTGGCTGTGAAACCCCCCCCCCCCCCTCTTTTCAGCTTCTCGTGCCAGCCCCGCCTTCACACCTTCCTTTGGGGCTGTTTTTCTCTCTGCATTTGCACGTCAAAGTTGTGTTTTTCTTTCTGTATTTGCATATGGGGACGTGTCCTAGATTTCCGGGCGGGGCCTCGCCACCTTTCCCGCTCTGCAGCCAACCTGGACCATGCCCCCGGTGGGATTTCTGAGCCACTGCGCCCCCTGTTGGGAAAGGGGGGGACTGCAAGCCCCGCAGGCACGCGCGCTCCTTTGGGATCCTGCGCGCCGCCCGCCCGCTGGTTAAGCGCTCCCAAATGCAAATGCTTTCATGGCGTCATCGCCGCCAAAGGGAAGGGGTGCGATACCTGCACGGCTTTTCGTCTCGGTTGCCAGTCCTGGCAAAAAATGCTCTCTTGCTCCAAGTCCGCCGTCACACCTGCGCTCGGTCAACCGCGGCCAGATTGACGGAGAAGACAGAGGCCGAGGAACACTTGCGCGTCAGCGGGAAGTTTACAGGCTATCGCTTCTCGGCCTTTTGGCTAAGATCAAGTGTAGTATCTGTTCTTATCAGTCGTTTTGATCTGGGCAGGTATTCACACTTGATTCTAATGCTAATTGACCTTGAGTAGCGATAGTTGTTTTTCTGGTTTGGGTGGATCTTTATGCTGGCTCTGGCCTAACGCCCTTTGAAAAGCAAACTCTCCCTGCTATTGGTGGATCTTCATGCTGGCTTCGGCCTAACGCCAATCAGGGAAGAGCGATCTGCATAGATGGCGTCCGACGCAGAATCGAGCGAGGGAGCCCGAGATAAGAGCTATCGGGCTCCGATGGAGGCTCCGATGGAGGAGGGAGAACGGGACTGCGGAGCGGAGAGCGATCGGCAGGACGAGGTGGCGACCGACCGAGGAGCGAGCTCGAGGCTCCGGAGCGGAGGGCGATTGGCAGACGCGGAGGCGGCCAACCGGGCGGCGACCTCGGGCGGCCCGAGCGGAGCGCGATTGGCAGAGGAGGAGGCGGCCAACCAAGGAGCGAGCTCGGGAGTCCAGAGCGGAGAGCGATTGGCAGACGCGGAGGTGGCCAACCGGGCAACGAGCTCGGGAGGCCTGAGCAGAGGGCGATTGGCAGACGCGGAGGCGGCCAACCGGGCGGCGAGCTCGGGCGGCCCGAGCGGAGGGCGATTGGCAGACGCGGAGGCGGCCAACCGGGCGGCGAGCTCGGGCGGCCCGAGCGGAGAGCGATTGGCAGACGAGGAGGCGGCCAACCAAGGAGCGAGCTTGGGTGTCCAGAGTGGAGAGCGATTGGCAGGCAAGACGGAGGCCAATGCAGCAGCGAGCTCGGGAGGCCGGAGCGCTTTTCGATCGGCCAGCGAGGCTGCGGCCTACGGAACAGGGAGCTCGGGAGCCTGGAGAGCAGGGCGACTTGCTAGCGACATTGTGGGCAACCGAGTGGCGAGCCAGGGAGTTCGCAATACTGTCCGAGTCACAGTTAAAAAGGTGGAAGGAGGAGCGCCGGTAGACCGCTCGTTCTTCATCAAGAGAATCGTCCTTGGATGTTGCGGCTTCAAAGCTGCCGACATTTTCGCCCTGCAGGATTTCCCCAACGCCGGTTACTTTGACGTAACCTTTAGAGACGTCCCTGGATGCCTGAAATTCCTGCAGGCAGTCAAGGAAAAGAGGAGTCAAGAGCTGCACTTAATTAAAAGTGCCGAGCCGCTCTTCACCCTCCCGTTTCAAAGAAACCGCCTCGTCACTGTACACATGTACAACCCCCACATCCCTGTCATCGACGTGCTCACCTTCCTCGGCAGATACGTCGATGATGCTGGAAATAGCGTGGACATTAATGACCTCTTTGGGATCTGGACGGGGAAACGGCAGATCAAGGTCACGCTGAAAGTGGACGCAAAAGGAACCATCCTGCACCCCCCTTCCAGCTTCGCCATCGGAGGAAGTCGGGGATACATGGTGTACGCCGGCCAACCCAGGGTGTGTCGAACCTGCGGGAAACCGGGGCACGTGGCGGCCAACTGCACGGTCATCATCTGCAGGAACTGCAAGAAAGAAGGCCACCAGACAAAGGACTGCAGAGAAAGTAAGATCTGCAACCTTTGTGGTGAGGCTGGTCACCTCTACAAGTCCTGCCCCAAGCGCAGTCTCAGCCAAGCGCAGGCGGCAAAGAACAATGTGGTGCTCGAGGAGGAGACCGCAAAGGTCGCCCCAAAGGAGACCAACACCGCTCCCAGCACCAAGCCCCTCAGTGATAACACCACGGTCACGGACAACTCTGAGGGAGAAAAGGGAAAGGACACTGCAGGAAACTGCCACGCCTCGGAACCCAACCCTCAGCCTCCTCCCCAGCAGATCGCACCCATGGAAGGGGAGGAACTACGGGGGGACTGGCATACGGTGAATAGGAAAAAGAAACAAGCCAAGAAAAAACCCATCCCCCGCCCAAGCCAAGACCCACCCCCCCCCCCAGGAAAAGGAAAAGTTTGCCCAAAGCGGTTGTTGGCCCCATCGGAGAGAAGCGGCTGCTCCTCGTCTGACGAGGAGAGGGGGTTTGGCAACAGCCGCCACCAACAAAAAAAGCGGCACAGCGCACCAGCACCAGAAGAGACTGAGATGACCCCTCAGCTCCAGAACACCGGAAGCAACGAAGCGACCAGTAAACCCCAGCTCCGGGATACCGGGAGCAACAAAGCGTCCAACGCACACCAGCTCCGGGAAACCGGGAGCAGCAAACCCAGAGGCGACAAGCTGAGGGAAGAACCACCCATGAACGAGGAAAACCCATCCGACATGGAGGAAGACTTCTCTTCACTGCCGTCGTCACCCCAGCGGTGCAACAGCCCCTCGAGAGACCAGGACGGGTACCTCAGCTCAGGGCAAGTAGACAATTTTGCTTACACCGTGGGTATGCAGGCACAGGCCACCGGGCCGGTTTAAGCATAAGAACTGTTTGTTAAAATGGGACTTTGGACACTATTTTAAATTTTAAAATGGGTTTAAAAATTGCCAGCATAAATGTGCGTAGCATCAAGAGCACTACGCGATGTGTTTCCACCTTGGGGTATCTGGCCAAGGTCAAGGCCGACCTGTTGTTCCTGCAGGAGTGCGGCCTGCCGCACCTCAGCAACTACCGGCAGTGCTCGCGATGGTGGTCCCAGGGCCAATCGATCTGGTCAGGAGGCAACGATTGCCGTGCCTCCGGCCTGGGTATTCTGCTGCGGGGAGGCAACTTCACCATCACCGAAGTTAAGGAGGTGGTGGGCGGCCGCCTCCTCGTAGCAGACGTGTTGTACAAGAACGCCCCGCTCAGGCTGATCAACGTGTACGCCCCGGCTCTCAAGAACGAGCGGCTGGCCGTTTTCCAGCAGCTGCCGCTGCTGCTGGCGACGTCCAGGCCGGTTATTCTGGGCGGTGACTTCAACTGCATCATCGATGCGGCTGGACGATCCGGCAGAGCCGACAGCAAACTGGACGCCACGTCCAGACTCCTGATGGAAGCGGTAAAAGACGCCAAGCTGCACGACGTCTTCAGCAACCCTGCAGACGGAGCGCAGCGTAGATACACCTGGTCGAGACCAGACGGGTCCGTCCGTTCCAGGATAGACTTCCTGTTTGTGTCCCAAGCGCTCGCGGTCAGATCCACCGACGTCACGCCGGTGTTCTTCTCTGACCACTGCCTCTTACTGGCTGACTGTCACCCACAGGAAGAGCAGAAAGTTGGCAGAGGGATATGGAAGCTGAACGTGAAACTGTTGACCCCAGAAAACATTGAGGAACTCAAAAGGGATTACAAAGGTTGGAGAACCGTGAAACCCCTCTTTGATTCCCCGGCGCACTGGTGGGAAACGATCAAGGCGAACATCAAGAGGTTCTTTATCCTCAAAGGTGTTCAGAGGGCGAGAGAGAGACAGAGGGAAACGTCCCGACTCCAGAAAAGCATGCAGAATCTGCTCCTGCTGCAGTCGATGGGGGTCGACGTCGGGGAGGAACTCCAAGAGGTGAAGGGCCAGCAAGCCTCGCTCTACGCCTCCGAGTCCTCCAAGATCATCTTCCGCTCCAGAGTCCGCTCCGTGGAGCAGGACGAGACGTGCTCGCGTTTCTTCTTCCAAAAGGTACACAGAGGGAGCTCTGTGATCGACAGCCTGAAGGAAGAAGACGGTTCTGTGACGTCCTCGCAGCCTGACATACGAAGGATCAGCAAATCCTTCTACGCCGGGCTGTACGACGCGAAGCCCACAGACCGCGTGGCCTCCCAGTCTTTCCTGTCGTCTATCTCGGAGGTGCTAGACGACGGCAAGCGGGAGAGTCTGGACCACCCGTTAACTCTGGACGAGCTGACAAAGGCCGTCCGGTCCTTCGAGACGAGTAAAACTCCCGGAAGCGACGGCTTACCGGTCGAGTTGTATTCGGCTCTGTGGGACTGGATGGGCCCAGACCTGCTGGAAGTGTACGGGGGTATGCTTCTGGCCGGCAGCATGTCAGAATCGATGAGGAAAGGCATCATCACCCTCATCTACAAGCAGAAGGGCGAGAGGGAAGAAATTAGAAACTGGCGGCCCATTTCGCTGCTTAATGTGGACTATAAGATTCTGTCCAAGGTCATCGCCAACAGGGTCAAGTCTGCTCTGGAGCTGGTGATCCACCCCGATCAGACCTGCGCCGTCCCCGGCAGGAAGATCTCCGATAGCCTCGCGCTACTCAGGGATACGATCGCCTACGTGCGCGACAGGAGGGTGGACACCTGCTTAATCAGCTTGGACCAGGAGAAGGCCTTCGACAGAATATCGCACACGTACATGATGGACGTGCTCTCCAAAATGGGTTTTGGGGAGGGAATCCGCAATTGGATCCAACTGCTCTACACAGACATCAGTAGCGCAGTTCTAATCAACGGGTGGGAATCAGAAAGCTTTCCGATCAAATCTGGAGTCAGGCAGGGCTGTCCTCTCTCCTCTGTCTTGTTCGTGTGTTGTATCGAACCTTTTGCCGAGTCCATCAGGAGGGATACGGGCATAAGAGGGGTGACGATCCCAGGCAGCGGAGGCACTCAGGTTAAGGCCTCCCTGTACATGGACGACGTCGCCGTCTTTTGCTCGGATCCGCCGTCGGTCCGCAGATTGCTGAGCATCTGCGACCAGTTTGAACTGGCCTCGGGAGCGAAAGTTAATCGCAGCAAAAGCGAGGCCATGTTCTTTGGGAACTGGGTCGACCGATCCTTTGTGCCCTTCACCGTCAGGTCAGATTACCTGAAGGTGCTGGGAATATGGTTCGGAGCGGCCGGGGCGTGCACCAAAAACTGGGAGGAGCGTATCGCCAAGGTACGCCAGAAACTGGGAATGTGGGAGCAGCGCTCCCTGTCGATTACGGGCAAGAACCTGGTCATCAGGTGCGAGGTGCTGTCGGTGTTGCTGTACGTGGCGCAGGTGTGGCCCATACCCCGACCCTGCGCCGCCGCAGTCACCCGAGCCGTCTTCCACTTTATCTGGAGATCCAAAATGGACCGTGTCAGGAGGGACACGATGTACAAATCTCCAGAGCAAGGGGGAAAGAACGTACCCAACGTCGCCCTCATCCTGATGGCCACCTTTGTGTGCGGCTGCATCAAGCTCTGCACAGACCCTCGGTACGCAAACACCAAGTGTCACTACGTGCTGAGGTTCTACCTGTCCCCGGTGTTGCGAAGGATGGGCCTGGCCACGCTGCCGCGGAACGTTCCATCCAGTTGGACCGTGCCGGACCACCTGTCCTTCGTGGAAAAGTTCTTAAAGCAAAACACCTTCGACCACAAGGCCGTTAAACAGTGGTCGGCGCGTAACGTCCTCGAGACCCTACGGGAAAAGGAGATGGTGGATCCTGTCGGATGGTTCCCCGAGCAGACTGTCGAAGTCATTTGGCAGAATGCCTCATCGCCAGAGCTCACAAACAAGCACCAAGACGTAGCTTGGCTGGTGGTGAGAAGGGCCCTCCCCGTCAGATCCTTCATGCACTCCCGACGTCTCTGTTCCACCGCACGCTGTCCCCGAGGAGGCTGCGCCTGGGACGAGACCGTCATCCATCTCCTTCTGGAATGTGCCTTTGCAAAGAAGGTCTGGAGAGAGATGCGGTGGGCCTTGTCAAGGTTCATCCCGAGCAGCTCCGTAACACGGGACTCTGTGCTCTACGGACTGTTCCCAGGGACGCACACCGAGACAGACATCAACTGCTGCTGGAAGATCATCAACTCGGTGAAAGACGCCCTTTGGTCTGCCCGAAACTTGCTGGTCTTCCAGAGCAAGGAGTTGTCCACGACCGAGTGTTGCAGACTGGCACATTCCAGGGTCCAGGACTACGTGCTGAGGGACGCACTAAAGGTTGGTGCCGTCGCCGCCAAGGCACGATGGGGAAGGGCCACAGTTTAAGGCCCTCCCGCCAGTGTACACCGAGGGGCTGAAATCAGTATAAAAACCCCCTCGGGCCTATGAAGTACAAGTGTTTTAATTGTAAATACACTTGTAATCTGTTGATTGTGAATGGAGTACCATGTATCGCATTGATTTGTATTATGCCACATGTAACATGATTGGTGGATTGTAGTGAAATGTATTTTGACAAGAATTGAAATGTATCTTGACCCCTGTATGACTTTGAAAATGTATTATGAAAATGTATAGTAACGTGTCTCTGTAAATTGAGTGCCATGTACCGCAGTTAATTTGTATTGTACCAGATGTGGACTGTATTGTGATGTATGTGAACAAATATTTTTTATGAATAAAGTATATTTTGAAATAAAAAAAAAAAAAAATCTGTTCTTATCAGTTTAATATCTGATACGTCCCCTATCTGGGGACCAAATATTAAATTGATTTTTGGAACAGGGAGATGGAACAGGGGCTTGCTCCGTCCACTCCACGCATCGACCTGGTATTGCAGTGCTTCCAGGAGCGGTGCAGCTTCCCCTCTTTGGGGTGGGAAGTCGCAAAAGTCAAAAAGTAGAAATAAAGTTTTTGCACCAGTTTCAGCCGTGCTTTCTTTTCTTTGCCGCCTAGGTTGCTGCTGGCTGTGAAACCCCCCCCCCCCCCCTCTTTTCAGCTTCTCGTGCCAGCCCCGCCTTCACACCTTCCTTTGGGGCTGTTTTTCTCTCTGCATTTGCACGTCAAAGTTGTGTTTTTCTTTCTGTATTTGCATATGGGGACGTGTCCTAGATTTCCGGGCGGGGCCTCGCCACCTTTCCCGCTCTGCAGCCAACCTGGACCATGCCCCCGGTGGGATTTCTGAGCCACTGCGCCCCCTGTTGGGAAAGGGGGGGACTGCAAGCCCCGCAGGCACGCGCGCTCCTTTGGGATCCTGCGCGCCGCCCGCCCGCTGGTTAAGCGCTCCCAAATGCAAATGCTTTCATGGCGTCATCGCCGCCAAAGGGAAGGGGTGCGATACCTGCACGGCTTTTCGTCTCGGTTGCCAGTCCTGGCAAAAAATGCTCTCTTGCTCCAAGTCCGCCGTCACACCTGCGCTCGGTCAACCGCGGCCAGATTGACGGAGAAGACAGAGGCCGAGGAACACTTGCGCGTCAGCGGGAAGTTTACAGGCTATCGCTTCTCGGCCTTTTGGCTAAGATCAAGTGTAGTATCTGTTCTTATCAGTCGTTTTGATCTGGGCAGGTATTCACACTTGATTCTAATGCTAATTGACCTTGAGTAGCGATAGTTGTTTTTCTGGTTTGGGTGGATCTTTATGCTGGCTCTGGCCTAACGCCCTTTGAAAAGCAAACTCTCCCTGCTATTGGTGGATCTTCATGCTGGCTTCGGCCTAACGCCAATCAGGGAAGAGCGATCTGCATAGATGGCGTCCGACGCAGAATCGAGCGAGGGAGCCCGAGATAAGAGCTATCGGGCTCCGATGGAGGCTCCGATGGAGGAGGGAGAACGGGACTGCGGAGCGGAGAGCGATCGGCAGGACGAGGTGGCGACCGACCGAGGAGCGAGCTCGAGGCTCCGGAGCGGAGGGCGATTGGCAGACGCGGAGGCGGCCAACCGGGCGGCGACCTCGGGCGGCCCGAGCGGAGCGCGATTGGCAGATGAGGAGGCGGCCAACCAAGGAGCGAGCTCGGGAGTCCAGAGCGGAGAGCGATTGGCAGACGCAGACGCGGAGGTGGCCAACCGGGCAACGAGCTCGGGAGGCCTGAGCAGAGGGCGATTGGCAGACGCGGAGGCGGCCAACCGGGCGGCGAGCTCGGGCGGCCCGAGCGGAGGGCGATTGGCAGACGCGGAGGCGGCCAACCGGGCGGCGAGCTCGGGCGGCCCGAGCGGAGAGCGATTGGCAGACGAGGAGGCGGCCAACCAAGGAGCGAGCTTGGGTGTCCAGAGTGGAGAGCGATTGGCAGGCAAGACGGAGGCCAATGCAGCAGCGAGCTCGGGAGGCCGGAGCGCTTTTCGATCGGCCAACGAGGCTGCGGCCTACGGAACAGGGAGCTCGGGAGCCTGGAGAGCAGGGCGACTTGCTAGCGACATTGTGGGCAACCGAGTGGCGAGCCAGGGAGTTCGCAATACTGTCCGAGTCACAGTTAAAAAGGTGGAAGGAGGAGCGCCGGTAGACCGCTCGTTCTTCATCAAGAGAATCGTCCTTGGATGTTGCGGATTCAAAGCTGCCGACATTTTCGCCCTGCAGGATTTCCCCAACGCCGGTTACTTTGACGTAACCTTTAGAGACGTCCCTGGATGCCTGAAATTCCTGCAGGCAGTCAAGGAAAAGAGGAGTCAAGAGCTGCACTTAATTAAAAGTGCCGAGCCGCTCTTCACCCTCCCGTTTCAAAGAAACCGCCTCGTCACTGTACACATGTACAACCCCCACATCCCTGTCATCGACGTGCTCACCTTCCTCGGCAGATACGTCGATGATGCTGGAAATAGCGTGGACATTAATGACCTCTTTGGGATCTGGACGGGGAAACGGCAGATCAAGGTCACGCTGAAAGTGGACGCAAAAGGAACCATCCTGCACCCCCCTTCCAGCTTCGCCATCGGAGGAAGTCGGGGATACATGGTGTACGCCGGCCAACCCAGGGTGTGTCGAACCTGCGGGAAACCGGGGCACGTGGCGGCCAACTGCACGGTCATCATCTGCAGGAACTGCAAGAAAGAAGGCCACCAGACAAAGGACTGCAGAGAAAGTAAGATCTGCAACCTTTGTGGTGAGGCTGGTCACCTCTACAAGTCCTGCCCCAAGCGCAGTCTCAGCCAAGCGCAGGCGGCAAAGAACAATGTGGTGCTCGAGGAGGAGACCGCAAAGGTCGCCCCAAAGGAGACCAACACCGCTCCCAGCACCAAGCCCCTCAGTGATAACACCACGGTCACGGACAACTCTGAGGGAGAAAAGGGAAAGGACACTGCAGGAAACTGCCACGCCTCGGAACCCAACCCTCAGCCTCCTCCCCAGCAGATCGCACCCATGGAAGGGGAGGAACTACGGGGGGACTGGCATACGGTGAATAGGAAAAAGAAACAAGCCAAGAAAAAACCCATCCCCCGCCCAAGCCAAGACCCACCCCCCCCCCCAGGAAAAGGAAAAGTTTGCCCAAAGCGGTTGTTGGCCCCATCGGAGAGAAGCGGCTGCTCCTCGTCTGACGAGGAGAGGGGGTTTGGCAACAGCCGCCACCAACAAAAAAAGCGGCACAGCGCACCAGCACCAGAAGAGACTGAGATGACCCCTCAGCTCCAGAACACCGGAAGCAACGAAGCGACCAGTAAACCCCAGCTCCGGGATACCGGGAGCAACAAAGCGTCCAACGCACACCAGCTCCGGGAAACCGGGAGCAGCAAACCCAGAGGCGACAAGCTGAGGGAAGAACCACCCATGAACGAGGAAAACCCATCCGACATGGAGGAAGACTTCTCTTCACTGCCGTCGTCACCCCAGCGGTGCAACAGCCCCTCGAGAGACCAGGACGGGTACCTCAGCTCAGGGCAAGTAGACAATTTTGCTTACACCGTGGGTATGCAGGCACAGGCCACCGGGCCGGTTTAAGCATAAAGAACTGCTTGTTAAAATGGGACTTTGGACACTATTTTAAATTTTAAAATGGGTTTAAAAATTGCCAGCATAAATGTGCGTAGCATCAAGAGCACTACGCGATGTGTTTCCACCTTGGGGTATCTGGCCAAGGTCAAGGCCGACCTGTTGTTCCTGCAGGAGTGCGGCCTGCCGCACCTCAGCAACTACCGGCAGTGCTCGCGATGGTGGTCCCAGGGCCAATCGATCTGGTCAGGAGGCAACGATTGCCGTGCCTCCGGCCTGGGTATTCTGCTGCGGGGAGGCAACTTCACCATCACCGAAGTTAAGGAGGTGGTGGGCGGCCGCCTCCTCGTAGCAGACGTGTTGTACAAGAACGCCCCGCTCAGGCTGATCAACGTGTACGCCCCGGCTCTCAAGAACGAGCGGCTGGCCGTTTTCCAGCAGCTGCCGCTGCTGCTGGCGACGTCCAGGCCGGTTATTCTGGGCGGTGACTTCAACTGCATCATCGATGCGGCTGGACGATCCGGCAGAGCCGACAGCAAACTGGACGCCACGTCCAGACTCCTGATGGAAGCGGTAAAAGACGCCAAGCTGCACGACGTCTTCAGCAACCCTGCAGACGGAGCGCAGCGTAGATACACCTGGTCGAGACCAGACGGGTCCGTCCGTTCCAGGATAGACTTCCTGTTTGTGTCCCAAGCGCTCGCGGTCAGATCCACCGACGTCACGCCGGTGTTCTTCTCTGACCACTGCCTCTTACTGGCTGACTGTCACCCACAGGAAGAGCAGAAAGTTGGCAGAGGGATATGGAAGCTGAACGTGAAACTGTTGACCCCAGAAAACATTGAGGAACTCAAAAGGGATTACAAAGGTTGGAGAACCGTGAAACCCCTCTTTGATTCCCCGGCGCACTGGTGGGAAACGATCAAGGCGAACATCAAGAGGTTCTTTATCCTCAAAGGTGTTCAGAGGGCGAGAGAGAGACAGAGGGAAACGTCCCGACTCCAGAAAAGCATGCAGAATCTGCTCCTGCTGCAGTCGATGGGGGTCGACGTCGGGGAGGAACTCCAAGAGGTGAAGGGCCAGCAAGCCTCGCTCTACGCCTCCGAGTCCTCCAAGATCATCTTCCGCTCCAGAGTCCGCTCCGTGGAGCAGGACGAGACGTGCTCGCGTTTCTTCTTCCAAAAGGTACACAGAGGGAGCTCTGTGATCGACAGCCTGAAGGAAGAAGACGGTTCTGTGACGTCCTCGCAGCCTGACATACGAAGGATCAGCAAATCCTTCTACGCCGGGCTGTACGACGCGAAGCCCACAGACCGCGTGGCCTCCCAGTCTTTCCTGTCGTCTATCTCGGAGGTGCTAGACGACGGCAAGCGGGAGAGTCTGGACCACCCGTTAACTCTGGACGAGCTGACAAAGGCCGTCCGGTCCTTCGAGACGAGTAAAACTCCCGGAAGCGACGGCTTACCGGTCGAGTTGTATTCGGCTCTGTGGGACTGGATGGGCCCAGACCTGCTGGAAGTGTACGGGGGTATGCTTCTGGCCGGCAGCATGTCAGAATCGATGAGGAAAGGCATCATCACCCTCATCTACAAGCAGAAGGGCGAGAGGGAAGAAATTAGAAACTGGCGGCCCATTTCGCTGCTTAATGTGGACTATAAGATTCTGTCCAAGGTCATCGCCAACAGGGTCAAGTCTGCTCTGGAGCTGGTGATCCACCCCGATCAGACCTGCGCCGTCCCCGGCAGGAAGATCTCCGATAGCCTCGCGCTACTCAGGGATACGATCGCCTACGTGCGCGACAGGAGGGTGGACACCTGCTTAATCAGCTTGGACCAGGAGAAGGCCTTCGACAGAATATCGCACACGTACATGATGGACGTGCTCTCCAAAATGGGTTTTGGGGAGGGAATCCGCAATTGGATCCAACTGCTCTACACAGACATCAGTAGCGCAGTTCTAATCAACGGGTGGGAATCAGAAAGCTTTCCGATCAAATCTGGAGTCAGGCAGGGCTGTCCTCTCTCCTCTGTCTTGTTCGTGTGTTGTATCGAACCTTTTGCCGAGTCCATCAGGAGGGATACGGGCATAAGAGGGGTGACGATCCCAGGCAGCGGAGGCACTCAGGTTAAGGCCTCCCTGTACATGGACGACGTCGCCGTCTTTTGCTCGGATCCGCCGTCGGTCCGCAGATTGCTGAGCATCTGCGACCAGTTTGAACTGGCCTCGGGAGCGAAAGTTAATCGCAGCAAAAGCGAGGCCATGTTCTTTGGGAACTGGGTCGACCGATCCTTTGTGCCCTTCACCGTCAGGTCAGATTACCTGAAGGTGCTGGGAATATGGTTCGGAGCGGCCGGGGCGTGCACCAAAAACTGGGAGGAGCGTATCGCCAAGGTACGCCAGAAACTGGGAATGTGGGAGCAGCGCTCCCTGTCGATTACGGGCAAGAACCTGGTCATCAGGTGCGAGGTGCTGTCGGTGTTGCTGTACGTGGCGCAGGTGTGGCCCATACCCCGACCCTGCGCCGCCGCAGTCACCCGAGCCGTCTTCCACTTTATCTGGAGATCCAAAATGGACCGTGTCAGGAGGGACACGATGTACAAATCTCCAGAGCAAGGGGGAAAGAACGTACCCAACGTCGCCCTCATCCTGATGGCCACCTTTGTGTGCGGCTGCATCAAGCTCTGCACAGACCCTCGGTACGCAAACACCAAGTGTCACTACGTGCTGAGGTTCTACCTGTCCCCGGTGTTGCGAAGGATGGGCCTGGCCACGCTGCCGCGGAACGTTCCATCCAGTTGGACCGTGCCGGACCACCTGTCCTTCGTGGAAAAGTTCTTAAAGCAAAACACCTTCGACCACAAGGCCGTTAAACAGTGGTCGGCACGTAACGTCCTCGAGACCCTACGGGAAAAGGAGATGGTGGATCCTGTCGGATGGTTCCCCGAGCAGACTGTCGAAGTCATTTGGCAGAATGCCTCATCGCCAGAGCTCACAAACAAGCACCAAGACGTAGCTTGGCTGGTGGTGAGAAGGGCCCTCCCCGTCAGATCCTTCATGCACTCCCGACGTCTCTGTTCCACCGCACGCTGTCCCCGAGGAGGCTGCGCCTGGGACGAGACCGTCATCCATCTCCTTCTGGAATGTGCCTTTGCAAAGAAGGTCTGGAGAGAGATGCGGTGGGCCTTGTCAAGGTTCATCCCGAGCAGCTCCGTAACACGGGACTCTGTGCTCTACGGACTGTTCCCAGGGACGCACACCGAGACAGACATCAACTGCTGCTGGAAGATCATCAACTCGGTGAAAGACGCCCTTTGGTCTGCCCGAAACTTGCTGGTCTTCCAGAGCAAGGAGTTGTCCACGACCGAGTGTTGCAGACTGGCACATTCCAGGGTCCAGGAGTACGTGCTGAGGGACGCACTAAAGGTTGGTGCCGTCGCCGCCAAGGCACGATGGGGAAGGGCCACAGTTTAAGGCCCTCCCGCCAGTGTACACTGAGGGGCTGAAATCCGAGTAAAAACCCCCTCAGGCCTATGAAGTACAAGTGTTTTAATTGTAAATACACTTGTAATCTGTTGATGTGAATGGAGTACCATGTACCGCATTGATTTGTAATATGCCACATGTAACATGATTGGTGGATTGTAGTGAAATGTATTTTCACAAGTATTGAAATGTATCTTGATCCCTTGGACTGTATGACTTTGAAAATGTATTATGACAATGTATAGTAACGTGTCTCTGTAAATTGAGTGCCATGTACCGCAGTTAATTTGTATTGTACCAGATGTGGACTGTATTGTGATGTATGTGAACAAATATTTTTTATGAATAAAGTATATTTTGAAATAAAAAAAAAAAAAAATCTGTTCTTATCAGTTTAATATCTGATACGTCCCCTATCTGGGGACCAAATATTAAATTGATTTTTGGAACAGGGAGATGGAACAGGGGCTTGCTCCGTCCACTCCACGCATCGACCTGGTATTGCAGTGCTTCCAGGAGCGGTGCAGCTTCCCCTCTTTGGGGTGGGAAGTCGCAAAAGTCAAAAAGTAGAAATAAAGTTTTTGCACCAGTTTCAGCCGTGCTTTCTTTTCTTTGCCGCCTAGGTTGCTGCTGGCTGTGAAACCCCCCCCCCCCCCTCTTTTCAGCTTCTCGTGCCAGCCCCGCCTTCACACCTTCCTTTGGGGCTGTTTTTCTCTCTGCATTTGCACGTCAAAGTTGTGTTTTTCTTTCTGTATTTGCATATGGGGACGTGTCCTAGATTTCCGGGCGGGGCCTCGCCACCTTTCCCGCTCTGCAGCCAACCTGGACCATGCCCCCGGTGGGATTTCTGAGCCACTGCGCCCCCTGTTGGGAAAGGGGGGGACTGCAAGCCCCGCAGGCACGCGCGCTCCTTTGGGATCCTGCGCGCCGCCCGCCCGCTGGTTAAGCGCTCCCAAATGCAAATGCTTTCATGGCGTCATCGCCGCCAAAGGGAAGGGGTGCGATACCTGCACGGCTTTTCGTCTCGGTTGCCAGTCCTGGCAAAAAATGCTCTCTTGCTCCAAGTCCGCCGTCACACCTGCGCTCGGTCAACCGCGGCCAGATTGACGGAGAAGACAGAGGCCGAGGAACACTTGCGCGTCAGCGGGAAGTTTACAGGCTATCGCTTCTCGGCCTTTTGGCTAAGATCAAGTGTAGTATCTGTTCTTATCAGTCGTTTTGATCTGGGCAGGTATTCACACTTGATTCTAATGCTAATTGACCTTGAGTAGCGATAGTTGTTTTTCTGGTTTGGGTGGATCTTTATGCTGGCTCTGGCCTAACGCCCTTTGAAAAGCAAACTCTCCCTGCTATTGGTGGATCTTCATGCTGGCTTCGGCCTAACGCCAATCAGGGAAGAGCGATCTGCATAGATGGCGTCCGACGCAGAATCGAGCGAGGGAGCCCGAGATAAGAGCTATCGGGCTCCGATGGAGGCTCCGATGGAGGAGGGAGAACGGGACTGCGGAGCGGAGAGCGATCGGCAGGACGAGGTGGCGACCGACCGAGGAGCGAGCTCGAGGCTCCGGAGCGGAGGGCGATTGGCAGACGCGGAGGCGGCCAACCGGGCGGCGACCTCGGGCGGCCCGAGCGGAGCGCGATTGGCAGATGAGGAGGCGGCCAACCAAGGAGCGAGCTCGGGAGTCCAGAGCGGAGAGCGATTGGCAGACGCGGAGGTGGCCAACCGGGCAACGAGCTCGGGAGGCCTGAGCAGAGGGCGATTGGCAGACGCGGAGGCGGCCAACCGGGCGGCGAGCTCGGGCGGCCCGAGCGGAGGGCGATTGGCAGACGCGGAGGCGGCCAACCGGGCGGCGAGCTCGGGCGGCCCGAGCGGAGAGCGATTGGCAGACGAGGAGGCGGCCAACCAAGGAGCGAGCTTGGGTGTCCAGAGTGGAGAGCGATTGGCAGGCAAGACGGAGGCCAATGCAGCAGCGAGCTCGGGAGGCCGGAGCGCTTTTCGATCGGCCAACGAGGCTGCGGCCTACGGAACAGGGAGCTCGGGAGCCTGGAGAGCAGGGCGACTTGCTAGCGACATTGTGGGCAACCGAGTGGCGAGCCAGGGAGTTCGCAATACTGTCCGAGTCACAGTTAAAAAGGTGGAAGGAGGAGCGCCGGTAGACCGCTCGTTCTTCATCAAGAGAATCGTCCTTGGATGTTGCGGATTCAAAGCTGCCGACATTTTCGCCCTGCAGGATTTCCCCAACGCCGGTTACTTTGACGTAACCTTTAGAGACGTCCCTGGATGCCTGAAATTCCTGCAGGCAGTCAAGGAAAAGAGGAGTCAAGAGCTGCACTTAATTAAAAGTGCCGAGCCGCTCTTCACCCTCCCGTTTCAAAGAAACCGCCTCGTCACTGTACACATGTACAACCCCCACATCCCTGTCATCGACGTGCTCACCTTCCTCGGCAGATACGTCGATGATGCTGGAAATAGCGTGGACATTAATGACCTCTTTGGGATCTGGACGGGGAAACGGCAGATCAAGGTCACGCTGAAAGTGGACGCAAAAGGAACCATCCTGCACCCCCCTTCCAGCTTCGCCATCGGAGGAAGTCGGGGATACATGGTGTACGCCGGCCAACCCAGGGTGTGTCGAACCTGCGGGAAACCGGGGCACGTGGCGGCCAACTGCACGGTCATCATCTGCAGGAACTGCAAGAAAGAAGGCCACCAGACAAAGGACTGCAGAGAAAGTAAGATCTGCAACCTTTGTGGTGAGGCTGGTCACCTCTACAAGTCCTGCCCCAAGCGCAGTCTCAGCCAAGCGCAGGCGGCAAAGAACAATGTGGTGCTCGAGGAGGAGACCGCAAAGGTCGCCCCAAAGGAGACCAACACCGCTCCCAGCACCAAGCCCCTCAGTGATAACACCACGGTCACGGACAACTCTGAGGGAGAAAAGGGAAAGGACACTGCAGGAAACTGCCACGCCTCGGAACCCAACCCTCAGCCTCCTCCCCAGCAGATCGCACCCATGGAAGGGGAGGAACTACGGGGGGACTGGCATACGGTGAATAGGAAAAAGAAACAAGCCAAGAAAAAACCCATCCCCCGCCCAAGCCAAGACCCACCCCCCCCCCCAGGAAAAGGAAAAGTTTGCCCAAAGCGGTTGTTGGCCCCATCGGAGAGAAGCGGCTGCTCCTCGTCTGACGAGGAGAGGGGGTTTGGCAACAGCCGCCACCAACAAAAAAAGCGGCACAGCGCACCAGCACCAGAAGAGACTGAGATGACCCCTCAGCTCCAGAACACCGGAAGCAACGAAGCGACCAGTAAACCCCAGCTCCGGGATACCGGGAGCAACAAAGCGTCCAACGCACACCAGCTCCGGGAAACCGGGAGCAGCAAACCCAGAGGCGACAAGCTGAGGGAAGAACCACCCATGAACGAGGAAAACCCATCCGACATGGAGGAAGACTTCTCTTCACTGCCGTCGTCACCCCAGCGGTGCAACAGCCCCTCGAGAGACCAGGACGGGTACCTCAGCTCAGGGCAAGTAGACAATTTTGCTTACACCGTGGGTATGCAGGCACAGGCCACCGGGCCGGTTTAAGAACTGTTTGTTAAAATGGGACTTTGGACACTATTTTAAATTTTAAAATGGGTTTAAAAATTGCCAGCATAAATGTGCGTAGCATCAAGAGCACTACGCGATGTGTTTCCACCTTGGGGTATCTGGCCAAGGTCAAGGCCGACCTGTTGTTCCTGCAGGAGTGCGGCCTGCCGCACCTCAGCAACTACCGGCAGTGCTCGCGATGGTGGTCCCAGGGCCAATCGATCTGGTCAGGAGGCAACGATTGCCGTGCCTCCGGCCTGGGTATTCTGCTGCGGGGAGGCAACTTCACCATCACCGAAGTTAAGGAGGTGGTGGGCGGCCGCCTCCTCGTAGCAGACGTGTTGTACAAGAACGCCCCGCTCAGGCTGATCAACGTGTACGCCCCGGCTCTCAAGAACGAGCGGCTGGCCGTTTTCCAGCAGCTGCCGCTGCTGCTGGCGACGTCCAGGCCGGTTATTCTGGGCGGTGACTTCAACTGCATCATCGATGCGGCTGGACGATCCGGCAGAGCCGACAGCAAACTGGACGCCACGTCCAGACTCCTGATGGAAGCGGTAAAAGACGCCAAGCTGCACGACGTCTTCAGCAACCCTGCAGACGGAGCGCAGCGTAGATACACCTGGTCGAGACCAGACGGGTCCGTCCGTTCCAGGATAGACTTCCTGTTTGTGTCCCAAGCGCTCGCGGTCAGATCCACCGACGTCACGCCGGTGTTCTTCTCTGACCACTGCCTCTTACTGGCTGACTGTCACCCACAGGAAGAGCAGAAAGTTGGCAGAGGGATATGGAAGCTGAACGTGAAACTGTTGACCCCAGAAAACATTGAGGAACTCAAAAGGGATTACAAAGGTTGGAGAACCGTGAAACCCCTCTTTGATTCCCCGGCGCACTGGTGGGAAACGATCAAGGCGAACATCAAGAGGTTCTTTATCCTCAAAGGTGTTCAGAGGGCGAGAGAGAGACAGAGGGAAACGTCCCGACTCCAGAAAAGCATGCAGAATCTGCTCCTGCTGCAGTCGATGGGGGTCGACGTCGGGGAGGAACTCCAAGAGGTGAAGGGCCAGCAAGCCTCGCTCTACGCCTCCGAGTCCTCCAAGATCATCTTCCGCTCCAGAGTCCGCTCCGTGGAGCAGGACGAGACGTGCTCGCGTTTCTTCTTCCAAAAGGTACACAGAGGGAGCTCTGTGATCGACAGCCTGAAGGAAGAAGACGGTTCTGTGACGTCCTCGCAGCCTGACATACGAAGGATCAGCAAATCCTTCTACGCCGGGCTGTACGACGCGAAGCCCACAGACCGCGTGGCCTCCCAGTCTTTCCTGTCGTCTATCTCGGAGGTGCTAGACGACGGCAAGCGGGAGAGTCTGGACCACCCGTTAACTCTGGACGAGCTGACAAAGGCCGTCCGGTCCTTCGAGACGAGTAAAACTCCCGGAAGCGACGGCTTACCGGTCGAGTTGTATTCGGCTCTGTGGGACTGGATGGGCCCAGACCTGCTGGAAGTGTACGGGGGTATGCTTCTGGCCGGCAGCATGTCAGAATCGATGAGGAAAGGCATCATCACCCTCATCTACAAGCAGAAGGGCGAGAGGGAAGAAATTAGAAACTGGCGGCCCATTTCGCTGCTTAATGTGGACTATAAGATTCTGTCCAAGGTCATCGCCAACAGGGTCAAGTCTGCTCTGGAGCTGGTGATCCACCCCGATCAGACCTGCGCCGTCCCCGGCAGGAAGATCTCCGATAGCCTCGCGCTACTCAGGGATACGATCGCCTACGTGCGCGACAGGAGGGTGGACACCTGCTTAATCAGCTTGGACCAGGAGAAGGCTTTCGACAGAATATCGCACACGTACATGATGGACGTGCTCTCCAAAATGGGTTTTGGGGAGGGAATCCGCAATTGGATCCAACTGCTCTACACAGACATCAGTAGCGCAGTTCTAATCAACGGGTGGGAATCAGAAAGCTTTCCGATCAAATCTGGAGTCAGGCAGGGCTGTCCTCTCTCCTCTGTCTTGTTCGTGTGTTGTATCGAACCTTTTGCCGAGTCCATCAGGAGGGATACGGGCATAAGAGGGGTGACGATCCCAGGCAGCGGAGGCACTCAGGTTAAGGCCTCCCTGTACATGGACGACGTCGCCGTCTTTTGCTCGGATCCGCCGTCGGTCCGCAGATTGCTGAGCATCTGCGACCAGTTTGAACTGGCCTCGGGAGCGAAAGTTAATCGCAGCAAAAGCGAGGCCATGTTCTTTGGGAACTGGGTCGACCGATCCTTTGTGCCCTTCACCGTCAGGTCAGATTACCTGAAGGTGCTGGGAATATGGTTCGGAGCGGCCGGGGCGTGCACCAAAAACTGGGAGGAGCGTATCGCCAAGGTACGCCAGAAACTGGGAATGTGGGAGCAGCGCTCCCTGTCGATTACGGGCAAGAACCTGGTCATCAGGTGCGAGGTGCTGTCGGTGTTGCTGTACGTGGCGCAGGTGTGGCCCATACCCCGACCCTGCGCCGCCGCAGTCACCCGAGCCGTCTTCCACTTTATCTGGAGATCCAAAATGGACCGTGTCAGGAGGGACACGATGTACAAATCTCCAGAGCAAGGGGGAAAGAACGTACCCAACGTCGCCCTCATCCTGATGGCCACCTTTGTGTGCGGCTGCATCAAGCTCTGCACAGACCCTCGGTACGCAAACACCAAGTGTCACTACGTGCTGAGGTTCTACCTGTCCCCGGTGTTGCGAAGGATGGGCCTGGCCACGCTGCCGCGGAACGTTCCATCCAGTTGGACCGTGCCGGACCACCTGTCCTTCGTGGAAAAGTTCTTAAAACAAAACACCTTCGACCACAAGGCCGTTAAACAGTGGTCGGCACGTAACGTCCTCGAGACCCTACGGGAAAAGGAGATGGTGGATCCTGTCGGATGGTTCCCCGAGCAGACTGTCGAAGTCATTTGGCAGAATGCCTCATCGCCAGAGCTCACAAACAAGCACCAAGACGTAGCTTGGCTGGTGGTGAGAAGGGCCCTCCCCGTCAGATCCTTCATGCACTCCCGACGTCTCTGTTCCACCGCACGCTGTCCCCGAGGAGGCTGCGCCTGGGACGAGACCGTCATCCATCTCCTTCTGGAATGTGCCTTTGCAAAGAAGGTCTGGAGAGAGATGCGGTGGGCCTTGTCAAGGTTCATCCCGAGCAGCTCCGTAACACGGGACTCTGTGCTCTACGGACTGTTCCCAGGGACGCACACCGAGACAGACATCAACTGCTGCTGGAAGATCATCAACTCGGTGAAAGACGCCCTTTGGTCTGCCCGAAACTTGCTGGTCTTCCAGAGCAAGGAGTTGTCCACGACCGAGTGTTGCAGACTGGCACATTCCAGGGTCCAGGAGTACGTGCTGAGGGACGCACTAAAGGTTGGTGCCGTCGCCGCCAAGGCACGATGGGGAAGGGCCACAGTTTAAGGCCCTCCCGCCAGTGTACACTGAGGGGCTGAAATCCGAGTAAAAACCCCCTCAGGCCTATGAAGTACAAGTGTTTTAATTGTAAATACACTTGTAATCTGTTGATGTGAATGGAGTACCATGTATCGCATTGATTTGTATTATGCCACATGTAACATGATTGGTGGATTGTAGTGAAATGTATTTTCACAAGTATTGAAATGTATCTTGATCCCTTGGACTGTATGACTTTGAAAATGTATTATGACAATGTATAGTAACGTGTCTCTGTAAATTGAGTGCCATGTACCGCAGTTAATTTGTATTGTACCAGATGTGGACTGTATTGTGATGTATGTGAACAAATATTTTTTATGAATAAAGTATATTTTGAAATAAAAAAAAAAAAAAAAATCTGTTCTTATCAGTCGTTTTGATCTGGGCAGGTATTCACACTTGATTCTAATGCTAATTGACCTTGAGTAGCGATAGTTGTTTTTCTGGTTTGGGTGGATCTTTATGCTGGCTCTGGCCTAACGCCCTTTGAAAAGCAAACTCTCCCTGCTATTGGTGGATCTTCATGCTGGCTTCGGCCTAACGCCAATCAGGGAAGAGCGATCTGCATAGATGGCGTCCGACGCAGAATCGAGCGAGGGAGCCCGAGATAAGAGCTATCGGGCTCCGATGGAGGCTCCGATGGAGGAGGGAGAACGGGACTGCGGAGCGGAGAGCGATCGGCAGGACGAGGTGGCGACCGACCGAGGAGCGAGCTCGAGGCTCCGGAGCGGAGGGCGATTGGCAGACGCGGAGGCGGCCAACCGGGCGGCGACCTCGGGCGGCCCGAGCGGAGCGCGATTGGCAGATGAGGAGGCGGCCAACCAAGGAGCGAGCTCGGGAGTCCAGAGCGGAGAGCGATTGGCAGACGCGGAGGTGGCCAGCCGGGCAACGAGCTCGGGAGTCCTGATCAGAGGGCGATTGGCAGACGCGGAGGCGGCCAACCGGGCGGCGAGCTCGGGCGGCCCGAGCGGAGGGCGATTGGCAGACGCGGAGGCGGCCAACCGGGCGGCGAGCTCGGGCGGCCCGAGCGGAGAGCGATTGGCAGACGAGGAGGCGGCCAACCAAGGAGCGAGCTTGGGTGTCCAGAGTGGAGAGCGATTGGCAGGCAAGACGGAGGCCAATGCAGCAGCGAGCTCGGGAGGCCGGAGCGCTTTTCGATCGGCCAGCGAGGCTGCGGCCTACGGAACAGGGAGCTCGGGAGCCTGGAGAGCAGGGCGACTTGCTAGCGACATTGTGGGCAACCGAGTGGCGAGCCAGGGAGTTCGCAATACTGTCCGAGTCACAGTTAAAAAGGTGGAAGGAGGAGCGCCGGTAGACCGCTCGTTCTTCATCAAGAGAATCGTCCTTGGATGTTGCGGATTCAAAGCTGCCGACATTTTCGCCCTGCAGGATTTCCCCAACGCCGGTTACTTTGACGTAACCTTTAGAGACGTCCCTGGATGCCTGAAATTCCTGCAGGCAGTCAAGGAAAAGAGGAGTCAAGAGCTGCACTTAATTAAAAGTGCCGAGCCGCTCTTCACCCTCCCGTTTCAAAGAAACCGCCTCGTCACTGTACACATGTACAACCCCCACATCCCTGTCATCGACGTGCTCACCTTCCTCGGCAGATACGTCGATGATGCTGGAAATAGCGTGGACATTAATGACCTCTTTGGGATCTGGACGGGGAAACGGCAGATCAAGGTCACGCTGAAAGTGGACGCAAAAGGAACCATCCTGCACCCCCCTTCCAGCTTCGCCATCGGAGGAAGTCGGGGATACATGGTGTACGCCGGCCAACCCAGGGTGTGTCGAACCTGCGGGAAACCGGGGCACGTGGCGGCCAACTGCACGGTCATCATCTGCAGGAACTGCAAGAAAGAAGGCCACCAGACAAAGGACTGCAGAGAAAGTAAGATCTGCAACCTTTGTGGTGAGGCTGGTCACCTCTACAAGTCCTGCCCCAAGCGCAGTCTCAGCCAAGCGCAGGCGGCAAAGAACAATGTGGTGCTCGAGGAGGAGACCGCAAAGGTCGCCCCAAAGGAGACCAACACCGCTCCCAGCACCAAGCCCCTCAGTGATAACACCACGGTCACGGACAACTCTGAGGGAGAAAAGGGAAAGGACACTGCAGGAAACTGCCACGCCTCGGAACCCAACCCTCAGCCTCCTCCCCAGCAGATCGCACCCATGGAAGGGGAGGAACTACTGGGGGACTGGCATACGGTGAATAGGAAAAAGAAACAAGCCAAGAAAAAACCCATCCCCCGCCCAAGCCAAGACCCACCCCCCCCCCCAGGAAAAGGAAAAGTTTGCCCAAAGCGGTTGTTGGCCCCATCGGAGAGAAGCGGCTGCTCCTCGTCTGACGAGGAGAGGGGGTTTGGCAACAGCCGCCACCAACAAAAAAAGCGGCACAGCGCACCAGCACCAGAAGAGACTGAGATGACCCCTCAGCTCCAGAACACCGGAAGCAACGAAGCGACCAGTAAACCCCAGCTCCGGGATACCGGGAGCAACAAAGCGTCCAACGCACACCAGCTCCGGGAAACCGGGAGCAGCAAACCCAGAGGCGACAAGCTGAGGGAAGAACCACCCATGAACGAGGAAAACCCATCCGACATGGAGGAAGACTTCTCTTCACTGCCGTCGTCACCCCAGCGGTGCAACAGCCCCTCGAGAGACCAGGACGGGTACCTCAGCTCAGGGCAAGTAGACAATTTTGCTTACACCGTGGGTATGCAGGCACAGGCCACCGGGCCGGTTTAAGCATAAAGAACTGCTTGTTAAAATGGGACTTTGGACACTATTTTAAATTTTAAAATGGGTTTAAAAATTGCCAGCATAAATGTGCGTAGCATCAAAAGCACTACGCGATGTGTTTCCACCTTGGGGTATCTGGCCAAGGTCAAGGCCGACCTGTTGTTCCTGCAGGAGTGCGGCCTGCCGCACCTCAGCAACTACCGGCAGTGCTCGCGATGGTGGTCCCAGGGCCAATCGATCTGGTCAGGAGGCAACGATTGCCGTGCCTCCGGCCTGGGTATTCTGCTGCGGGGAGGCAACTTCACCATCACCGAAGTTAAGGAGGTGGTGGGCGGCCGCCTCCTCGTAGCAGACGTGTTGTACAAGAACGCCCCGCTCAGGCTGATCAACGTGTACGCCCCGGCTCTCAAGAACGAGCGGCTGGCCGTTTTCCAGCAGCTGCCGCTGCTGCTGGCGACGTCCAGGCCGGTTATTCTGGGCGGTGACTTCAACTGCATCATCGATGCGGCTGGACGATCCGGCAGAGCCGACAGCAAACTGGACGCCACGTCCAGACTCCTGATGGAAGCGGTAAAAGACGCCAAGCTGCACGACGTCTTCAGCAACCCTGCAGACGGAGCGCAGCGTAGATACACCTGGTCGAGACCAGACGGGTCCGTCCGTTCCAGGATAGACTTCCTGTTTGTGTCCCAAGCGCTCGCGGTCAGATCCACCGACGTCACGCCGGTGTTCTTCTCTGACCACTGCCTCTTACTGGCTGACTGTCACCCACAGGAAGAGCAGAGAGTTGGCAGAGGGATATGGAAGCTGAACGTGAAACTGTTGACCCCAGAAAACATTGAGGAACTCAAAAGGGATTACAAAGGTTGGAGAACCGTGAAACCCCTCTTTGATTCCCCGGCGCACTGGTGGGAAACGATCAAGGCGAACATCAAGAGGTTCTTTATCCTCAAAGGTGTTCAGAGGGCGAGAGAGAGACAGAGGGAAACGTCCCGACTCCAGAAAAGCATGCAGAATCTGCTCCTGCTGCAGTCGATGGGGGTCGACGTCGGGGAGGAACTCCAAGAGGTGAAGGGCCAGCAAGCCTCGCTCTACGCCTCCGAGTCCTCCAAGATCATCTTCCGCTCCAGAGTCCGCTCCGTGGAGCAGGACGAGACGTGCTCGCGTTTCTTCTTCCAAAAGGTACACAGAGGGAGCTCTGTGATCGACAGCCTGAAGGAAGAAGACGGTTCTGTGACGTCCTCGCAGCCTGACATACGAAGGATCAGCAAATCCTTCTACGCCGGGCTGTACGACGCGAAGCCCACAGACCGCGTGGCCTCCCAGTCTTTCCTGTCGTCTATCTCGGAGGTGCTAGACGACGGCAAGCGGGAGAGTCTGGACCACCCGTTAACTCTGGACGAGCTGACAAAGGCCGTCCGGTCCTTCGAGACGAGTAAAACTCCCGGAAGCGACGGCTTACCGGTCGAGTTGTATTCGGCTCTGTGGGACTGGATGGGCCCAGACCTGCTGGAAGTGTACGGGGGTATGCTTCTGGCCGGCAGCATGTCAGAATCGATGAGGAAAGGCATCATCACCCTCATCTACAAGCAGAAGGGCGAGAGGGAAGAAATTAGAAACTGGCGGCCCATTTCGCTGCTTAATGTGGACTATAAGATTCTGTCCAAGGTCATCGCCAACAGGGTCAAGTCTGCTCTGGAGCTGGTGATCCACCCCGATCAGACCTGCGCCGTCCCCGGCAGGAAGATCTCCGATAGCCTCGCGCTACTCAGGGATACGATCGCCTACGTGCGCGACAGGAGGGTGGACACCTGCTTAATCAGCTTGGACCAGGAGAAGGCTTTCGACAGAATATCGCACACGTACATGATGGACGTGCTCTCCAAAATGGGTTTTGGGGAGGGAATCCGAAATTGGATCCAACTGCTCTACACAGACATCAGTAGCGCAGTTCTAATCAACGGGTGGGAATCAGAAAGCTTTCCGATCAAATCTGGAGTCAGGCAGGGCTGTCCTCTCTCCTCTGTCTTGTTCGTGTGTTGTATCGAACCTTTTGCCGAGTCCATCAGGAGGGATACGGGCATAAGAGGGGTGACGATCCCAGGCAGCGGAGGCACTCAGGTTAAGGCCTCCCTGTACATGGACGACGTCGCCGTCTTTTGCTCGGATCCGCCGTCGGTCCGCAGATTGCTGAGCATCTGCGACCAGTTTGAACTGGCCTCGGGAGCGAAAGTTAATCGCAGCAAAAGCGAGGCCATGTTCTTTGGGAACTGGGTCGACCGATCCTTTGTGCCCTTCACCGTCAGGTCAGATTACCTGAAGGTGCTGGGAATATGGTTCGGAGCGGCCGGGGCGTGCACCAAAAACTGGGAGGAGCGTATCGCCAAGGTACGCCAGAAACTGGGAATGTGGGAGCAGCGCTCCCTGTCGATTACGGGCAAGAACCTGGTCATCAGGTGCGAGGTGCTGTCGGTGTTGCTGTACGTGGCGCAGGTGTGGCCCATACCCCGACCCTGCGCCGCCGCAGTCACCCGAGCCGTCTTCCACTTTATCTGGAGATCCAAAATGGACCGTGTCAGGAGGGACACGATGTACAAATCTCCAGAGCAAGGGGGAAAGAACGTACCCAACGTCGCCCTCATCCTGATGGCCACCTTTGTGTGCGGCTGCATCAAGCTCTGCACAGACCCTCGGTACGCAAACACCAAGTGTCACTACGTGCTGAGGTTCTACCTGTCCCCGGTGTTGCGAAGGATGGGCCTGGCCACGCTGCCGCGGAACGTTCCATCCAGTTGGACCGTGCCGGACCACCTGTCCTTCGTGGAAAAGTTTGTACAGAAAAACACCTTCGACCACAAGGCCGTTAAACAGTGGTCGGCGCGTAACGTCCTCGAGACCCTACGGGAAAAGGAGATGGTGGATCCTGTCGGATGGTTCCCCGAGCAGACTGTCGAAGTCATTTGGCAGAATGTCTCATCGCCAGAGCTCACAAACAAGCACCAAGACGTAGCTTGGCTGGTGGTGAGAAGGGCCCTCCCCGTCAGATCCTTCATGCACTCCCGACGTCTCTGTTCCACCGCACGCTGTCCCCGAGGAGGCTGCGCCTGGGACGAGAACGTCATCCATCTCCTTCTGGAATGTGCCTTTGCAAAGAAGGTCTGGAGAGAGATGCGGTGGGCCTTGTCAAGGTTCATCCCGAGCAGCTCCGTAACACGGGACTCTGTGCTCTACGGACTGTTCCCAGGGACGCACACCGAGACAGACATCAACTGCTGCTGGAAGATCATCAACTCGGTGAAAGACGCCCTTTGGTCTGCCCGAAACTTGCTGGTCTTCCAGAGCAAGGAGTTGTCCACGACCGAGTGTTGCAGACTGGCACATTCCAAGGTCCAGGACTACGTGCTGAGGGACGCACTAAAGGTTGGTGCCGCCGCCGCCAAGGCACGATGGGGAAGGGCCACAGTTTAAGGCCCTCCCGCCAGTGTACACCGAGGGGCTGAAATCCGTATAAAAACCCCCTCGGGCCTATGAAGTACAAGTGTTTAAATGTAAATGCACTTGTAATCTGTAGACTGTGAATTGAGTACCATGTATCACACTCATCTGTATTATGCCACATGTAACATGATTGGTGGATTGTAGAGAAATGTATTTTGACAAGAATTGAAATGTATCTTGATCCCTGTATGACTTTGAAAATGTATTATGAAAATGTATTGTAACGTGTCTCTGTAAATTGAGTGCCATGTACCGCAGTTAATTTGTATTGTACCAGATGTGGACTGTATTGTGATGTATGTGAACAAATATTTTTTATGAATAAAGTATATTTTGAAATAAAAAAAAAAAAAAAAAATCTGTTCTTATCAGTTTAATATCTGATACGTCCCCTATCTGGGGACCAAATATTAAATTGATTTTTGGAACAGGGAGATGGAACAGGGGCTTGCTCCGTCCACTCCACGCATCGACCTGGTATTGCAGTGCTTCCAGGAGCGGTGCAGCTTCCCCTCTTTGGGGTGGGAAGTCGCAAAAGTCAAAAAGTAGAAATAAAGTTTTTGCACCAGTTTCAGCCGTGCTTTCTTTTCTTTGCCGCCTAGGTTGCTGCTGGCTGTGAAACACCCCCCCCCCCCCCTCTTTTCAGCTTCTCGTGCCAGCCCCGCCTTCACACCTTCCTTTGGGGCTGTTTTTCTCTCTGCATTTGCACGTCAAAGTTGTGTTTTTCTTTCTGTATTTGCATATGGGGACGTGTCCTAGATTTCCGGGCGGGGCCTCGCCACCTTTCCCGCTCTGCAGCCAACCTGGACCATACCCCCGGTGGGATTTCTGAGCCACTGCGCCCCCTGTTGGGAAAGGGGGGGACTGCAAGCCCCGCAGGCACGCGCGCTCCTTTGGGATCCTGCGCGCCGCCCGCCCGCTGGTTAAGCGCTCCCAAATGCAAATGCTTTCATGGCGTCATCGCCGCCAAAGGGAAGGGGTGCGATACCTGCACGGCTTTTCGTCTCGGTTGCCAGTCCTGGCAAAAAATGCTCTCTTGCTCCAAGTCCGCCGTCACACCTGCGCTCGGTCAACCGCGGCCAGATTGACGGAGAAGACAGAGGCCGAGGAACACTTGCGCGTCAGCGGGAAGTTTACAGGCTATCGCTTCTCGGCCTTTTGGCTAAGATCAAGTGTGGTATCTGTTCTTATCAGTCGTTTTGATCTGGGCAGGTATTCACACTTGATTCTAATGCTAATTGACCTTGAGTAGCGATAGCTGTTTTTCTGGTTTGGGTGGATCTTTATGCTGGCTCTGGCCTAACGCCCTTTGAAAAGCAAACTCTCCCTGCTATTGGTGGATCTTCATGCTGGCTTCGGCCTAACGCCAATCAGGGAAGAGCGATCTGCATAGATGGCGTCCGACGCAGAATCGAGCGAGGGAGCCCGAGATAAGAGCTATCGGGCTCCGATGGAGGAGGGAGAACGGGACTGCGGAGCGGAGAGCGATCGGCAGGACGAGGTGGCGACCGACCGAGGAGCGAGCTCGAGGCTCCGGAGCGGAGGGCGATTGGCAGACGCGGAGGCGGCCAACCGGGCGGCGACCTCGGGCGGCCCGAGCGGAGCGCGATTGGCAGATGAGGAGGCGGCCAACCAAGGAGCGAGCTCGGGAGCCCAGAGCGGAGAGCGATTGGCAGACGCGGAGGTGGCCAACCGGGCAACGAGCTCGGGAGTCCTGATCAGAGGGCGATTGGCAGACGCGGAGGCGGCCAACCGGGCGGCGAGCTCGGGCGGCCCGAGCGGAGGGCGATTGGCAGACGCGGAGGCGGCCAACCGGGCGGCGAGCTCGGGCGGCCCGAGCGGAGAGCGATTGGCAGACGAGGAGGCGGCCAACCAAGGAGCGAGCTTGGGTGTCCAGAGTGGAGAGCGATTGGCAGGCAAGACGGAGGCCAATGCAGCAGCGAGCTCGGGAGGCCGGAGCGCTTTTCGATCGGCCAGCGAGGCTGCGGCCTACGGAACAGGGAGCTCGGGAGCCTGGAGAGCAGGGCGACTTGCTAGCGACATTGTGGGCAACCGAGTGGCGAGCCAGGGAGTTCGCAATACTGTCCGAGTCACAGTTAAAAAGGTGGAAGGAGGAGCGCCGGTAGACCGCTCGTTCTTCATCAAGAGAATCGTCCTTGGATGTTGCGGCTTCAAAGCTGCCGACATTTTCGCCCTGCAGGATTTCCCCAACGCCGGTTACTTTGACGTAACCTTTAGAGACGTCCCTGGATGCCTGAAATTCCTGCAGGCAGTCAAGGAAAAGAGGAGTCAAGAGCTGCACTTAATTAAAAGTGCCGAGCCGCTCTTCACCCTCCCGTTTCAAAGAAACCGCCTCGTCACTGTACACATGTACAACCCCCACATCCCTGTCATCGACGTGCTCACCTTCCTCGGCAGATACGTCGATGATGCTGGAAATAGCGTGGACATTAATGACCTCTTTGGGATCTGGACGGGGAAACGGCAGATCAAGGTCACGCTGAAAGTGGACGCAAAAGGAACCATCCTGCACCCCCCTTCCAGCTTCGCCATCGGAGGAAGTCGGGGATACATGGTGTACGCCGGCCAACCCAGGGTGTGTCGAACCTGCGGGAAACCGGGGCACGTGGCGGCCAACTGCACGGTCATCATCTGCAGGAACTGCAAGAAAGAAGGCCACCAGACAAAGGACTGCAGAGAAAGTAAGATCTGCAACCTTTGTGGTGAGGCTGGTCACCTCTACAAGTCCTGCCCCAAGCGCAGTCTCAGCCAAGCGCAGGCGGCAAAGAACAATGTGGTGCTCGAGGAGGAGACCGCAAAGGTCGCCCCAAAGGAGACCAACACCGCTCCCAGCACCAAGCCCCTCAGTGATAACACCACGGTCACGGACAACTCTGAGGGAGAAAAGGGAAAGGACACTGCAGGAAACTGCCACGCCTCGGAACCCAACCCTCAGCCTCCTCCCCAGCAGATCGCACCCATGGAAGGGGAGGAACTACTGGGGGACTGGCATACGGTGAATAGGAAAAAGAAACAAGCCAAGAAAAAACCCATCCCCCGCCCAAGCCAAGACCCACCCCCCCCCCCCCCAGGAAAAGGAAAAGTTTGCCCAAAGCGGTTGTTGGCCCCATCGGAGAGAAGCGGCTGCTCCTCGTCTGACGAGGAGAGGGGGTTTGGCAACAGCCGCCACCAACAAAAAAAGCGGCACAGCGCACCAGCACCAGAAGAGACTGAGATGACCCCTCAGCTCCAGAACACCGGAAGCAACGAAGCGACCAGTAAACCCCAGCTCCGGGATACCGGGAGCAACAAAGCGTCCAACGCACACCAGCTCCGGGAAACCGGGAGCAGCAAACCCAGAGGCGACAAGCTGAGGGAAGAACCACCCATGAACGAGGAAAACCCATCCGACATGGAGGAAGACTTCTCTTCACTGCCGTCGTCACCCCAGCGGTGCAACAGCCCCTCGAGAGACCAGGACGGGTACCTCAGCTCAGGGCAAGTAGACAATTTTGCTTACACCTTGGGTATGCAGGCACAGGCCACCGGGCCGGTTTAAGCATAAAGAACTGCTTGTTAAAATGGGACTTTGGACACTATTTTAAATTTTAAAATGGGTTTAAAAATTGCCAGCATAAATGTGCGTAGCATCAAAAGCACTACGCGATGTGTTTCCACCTTGGGGTATCTGGCCAAGGTCAAGGCCGACCTGTTGTTCCTGCAGGAGTGCGGCCTGCCGCACCTCAGCAACTACCGGCAGTGCTCGCGATGGTGGTCCCAGGGCCAATCGATCTGGTCAGGAGGCAACGATTGCCGTGCCTCCGGCCTGGGTATTCTGCTGCGGGGAGGCAACTTCACCATCACCGAAGTTAAGGAGGTGGTGGGCGGCCGCCTCCTCGTAGCAGACGTGTTGTACAAGAACGCCCCGCTCAGGCTGATCAACGTGTACGCCCCGGCTCTCAAGAACGAGCGGCTGGCCGTTTTCCAGCAGCTGCCGCTGCTGCTGGCGACGTCCAGGCCGGTTATTCTGGGCGGTGACTTCAACTGCATCATCGATGCGGCTGGACGATCCGGCAGAGCCGACAGCAAACTGGACGCCACGT
This sequence comes from Squalus acanthias, assembly GCA_030390025.1. Classification (NCBI taxonomy): domain Eukaryota; kingdom Metazoa; phylum Chordata; class Chondrichthyes; order Squaliformes; family Squalidae; genus Squalus; species Squalus acanthias. Next base: position 16,462,319 of record CM059450.1, read on the forward strand.
CCAGACTCCTGATGGAAGCGGTAAAAGACGCCAAGCTGCACGACGTCTTCAGCAACCCTGCAGACGGAGCGCAGCGTAGATACACCTGGTCGAGACCAGACGGGTCCGTCCGTTCCAGGATAGACTTCCTGTTTGTGTCCCAAGCGCTCACGGTCAGATCCACCGACGTCACGCCGGTGTTCTTCTCTGACCACTGCCTCTTACTGGCTGACTGTCACCCACAGGAAGAGCAGAAAGTTGGCAGAGGGATATGGAAGCTGAACGTGAAACTGCTGACCCCAGAAAACATTGAGGAACTCAAAAGGGATTACAAAGGTTGGAGAACCGTGAAACCCCTCTTTGATTCCCCGGCGCACTGGTGGGAAACGATCAAGGCGAACATCAAGAGGTTCTTTATCCTCAAAGGTGTTCAGAGGGCGAGAGAGAGACAGAGGGAAACGTCCCGACTCCAGAAAAGCATGCAGAATCTGCTCCTGCTGCAGTCGATGGGGGTCGACGTCGGGGAGGAACTCCAAGAGGTGAAGGGCCAGCAAGCCTCGCTCTACGCCTCCGAGTCCTCCAAGATCATCTTCCGCTCCAGAGTCCGCTCCGTGGAGCAGGACGAGACGTGCTCGCGTTTCTTCTTCCAAAAGGTACACAGAGGGAGCTCTGTGATCGACAGCCTGAAGGAAGAAGACGGTTCTGTGACGTCCTCGCAGCCTGACATACGAAGGATCAGCAAATCCTTCTACGCCGGGCTGTACGACGCGAAGCCCACAGACCGCGTGGCCTCCCAGTCTTTCCTGTCGTCTATCTCGGAGGTGCTAGACGACGGCAAGCGGGAGAGTCTGGACCACCCGTTAACTCTGGACGAGCTGACAAAGGCCGTCCGGTCCTTCGAGACGAGTAAAACTCCCGGAAGCGACGGCTTACCGGTCGAGTTGTATTCGGCTCTGTGGGACTGGATGGGCCCAGACCTGCTGGAAGTGTACGGGGGTATGCTTCTGGCCGGCAGCATGTCAGAATCGATGAGGAAAGGCATCATCACCCTCATCTACAAGCAGAAGGGCGAGAGGGAAGAAATTAGAAACTGGCGGCCCATTTCGCTGCTTAATGTGGACTATAAGATTCTGTCCAAGGTCATCGCCAACAGGGTCAAGTCTGCTCTGGAGCTGGTGATCCACCCCGATCAGACCTGCGCCGTCCCCGGCAGGAAGATCTCCGATAGCCTCGCGCTACTCAGGGATACGATCGCCTACGTGCGCGACAGGAGGGTGGACACCTGCTTAATCAGCTTGGACCAGGAGAAGGCCTTCGACAGAATATCGCACACGTACATGATGGACGTGCTCTCCAAAATGGGTTTTGGGGAGGGAATCCGCAATTGGATCCAACTGCTCTACACAGACATCAGTAGCGCAGTTCTAATCAACGGGTGGGAATCAGAAAGCTTTCCGATCAAATCTGGAGTCAGGCAGGGCTGTCCTCTCTCCTCTGTCTTGTTTGTGTGTTGTATCGAACCTTTTGCCGAGTCCATCAGGAGGGATACGGGCATAAGAGGGGTGACGATCCCAGGCAGCGGAGGCACTCAGGTTAAGGCCTCCCTGTACATGGACGACGTCGCCGTCTTTTGCTCGGATCCGCCGTCGGTCCGCAGATTGCTGAGCATCTGCGACCAGTTTGAACTGGCCTCGGGAGCGAAAGTTAATCGCAGCAAAAGCGAGGCCATGTTCTTTGGGAACTGGGTCGACCGATCCTTTGTGCCCTTCACCGTCAGGTCAGATTACCTGAAGGTGCTGGGAATATGGTTCGGAGCGGCCGGGGCGTGCACCAAAAACTGGGAGGAGCGTATCGCCAAGGTACGCCAGAAACTGGGAATGTGGGAGCAGCGCTCCCTGTCGATTACGGGCAAGAACCTGGTCATCAGGTGCGAGGTGCTGTCGGTGTTGCTGTACGTGGCGCAGGTGTGGCCCATACCCCGACCCTGCGCCGCCGCAGTCACCCGAGCCGTCTTCCACTTTATCTGGAGATCCAAAATGGACCGTGTCAGGAGGGACACGATGTACAAATCTCCAGAGCAAGGGGGAAAGAACGTACCCAACGTCGCCCTCATCCTGATGGCCACCTTTGTGTGCGGCTGCATCAAGCTCTGCACAGACCCTCGGTACGCAAACACCAAGTGTCACTACGTGCTGAGGTTCTACCTGTCCCCGGTGTTGCGAAGGATGGGCCTGGCCACGCTGCCGCGGAACGTTCCATCCAGTTGGACCGTGCCGGACCACCTGTCCTTCGTGGAAAAGTTCCTAAAGCAAAACACCTTCGACCACAAGGCCGTTAAACAGTGGTCGGCGCGTAACGTCCTCGAGACCCTACGGGAAAAGGAGATGGTGGATCCTGTCGGATGGTTCCCCGAGCAGACTGTCGAAGTCATTTGGCAGAATGCCTCATCGCCAGAGCTCACAAACAAGCACCAAGACGTAGCTTGGCTGGTGGTGAGAAGGGCCCTCCCCGTCAGATCCTTCATGCACTCCCGACGTCTCTGTTCCACCGCACGCTGTCCCCGAGGAGGCTGCGCCTGGGACGAGACCGTCATCCATCTCCTTCTGGAATGTGCCTTTGCAAAGAAGGTCTGGAGAGAGATGCGGTGGGCCTTGTCAAGGTTCATCCCGAGCAGCTCCGTAACACGGGACTCTGTGCTCTACGGACTGTTCCCAGGGACGCACACCGAGACAGACATCAACTGCTGCTGGAAGATCATCAACTCGGTGAAAGACGCCCTTTGGTCTGCCCGAATCTTGCTGGTCTTCCAGAGCAAGGAGTTGTCCACGACCGAGTGTTGCAGACTGGCACATTCCAAGGTCCAGGAGTACGTGCTGAGGGATGGACTAAAGGTTGGTGCCGCCGCCGCCGCCAAGGCACGATGGGGAAGGGCCACAGTTTAAGGCCCTCCCGCCAGTGTACACCGAGGGGCTGAAATCCGTATAAAAACCCCCTCGGGCCGTATGTCCCAAATTGTCTGAATGTAAATATACACAACATTTGAAATGTAACTGGCATGAAACAAACGAACCTGCCATGTAATGTATTGAACGTGGACTGTACGATAAGAAATATGATCTGTATGTAATTGATATGGATTGTATTGTAATGTATTTGAACAAATTTTTTATGAATAAAGTATATTTTTGAAACAAAAAAAACTTGTTCTTATGCTAATTCACCTTGAGTAGCGATAGTTGTTTTTCTGGTTTGGGTGGATCTTTATGCTGGCTCTGGCCTAACGCCCTTTGAAAAGCAAACTCTCCCTGCTATTGGTGGATCTTCATGCTGGCTTCGGCCTAACGCCAATCAGGGAAGAGCGATCTGCATAGATGGCGTGTGAGGGAGCCCGGAATAAGGTCAGAGTGACAGTCAAGAAGGTGGAAGGAGGAGCGCCGGCAGACCACTCGTTCTTCATCAGGAGAATCGTCCTTGGATGTTGCGGATTCAAAGCTGCGGACATTTTCGCTCTGCAGGAGTAACCTTTAGAAACGTCACTGGATGCCTGAAATTCCTGCAGGCAGTCAAGGAAAAGAGGAGTGAAGAGCTGCACTTAATTAAAAGTGCCGAGTCGCTCTTCACCCTCCCGTCGCAAAGAAACCGCCTCGTCACTGTACACATGTACAACCCCCACATCCCCGTCATCGACGTGCTCACCTTCCTTGGCAGATACGTCGATGATGCTGGAAATAGCGTGGACATCAACGACCTCTTTGGGATCTGGACGGGGAAACGGCAGATCAAGGTCACGCTGAAAGTGGACGCCAAAGGAACCATCCTGCACCCCCCTTCCAGCTTCGCCATTGGAGGAAGTCGGGGATACATGGTGTACGCCGGCCAACCCAGGGTGTGTCGAACCTGCGGGAAACCGGGGCACGTGGCGGCCAACTGCACGGTCATCATCTGCAGGAACTGCAAGAAAGAAGGCCACCAGACAAAGGACTGCAGAGAAAGTAAGATCTGCAACCTTTGTGGTGAGGCTGGTCACCTCTACAAGTCCTGCCCCAAGCGCAGTCTCAGCCAAGCGCAGGCGGCAAAGAACAATGTGGTGCTCGAGGAAGAGACGCCAGCGGTGGAGGAGGAGCCTTTCTTTCTTCCACAGAGCGGTCGGCAGCGGGGAAGGAGGAGCGGACCTGGTTGGAGCGGCGGCGAGTCGATAAAGGGAGCCCCGAGGCTCAGGTAGGCCTCACACCAGCGTCGACAGCGGCGGAGGAGGAGCCTTTTTTCTTCCACAGAGCGGTCGGCAGCGGGGAAGGAGCTTCGCGGGCTTTTTTCAAAGTCAGAGGGCGGGGCCAATTCATTGGTACCCGTATATAGGTGGAGCTGTTGCTAAGCCCGAGACACTAAACTAGTAGTGTCTCCCACCCTCCCACCTCCTCTAACCTTTAGGGGTAGAGGGAATTTAAAAGGTAGGTTCGATTTATATTTTGTTTTCAGGGACTTAACTTAATAAAGTAATATAAGGGTTAAGTCATGGCAGGAAATCTCGGAACTGTGTCGTGCTCCTCCTGTGCTATGTGGGAAATCAGGCACACTTCCAGTGTCCCTGACAACTATGTGTGCAAGAAGTGCGTCCAGCTGCAGCTCCTGACGGACCGCATGGCGGCGCTGGAGCTGCGGATGGACTCACTCTGGAGCATCCACGATGCCGAGAACCTTGTGGATTACTCATTTAGTGAGTTGAACACACCGCGGGTAAAGGCTCGGTCAGACAGTAAATGGGTGACCAAGAGGCAGGGCAATATCAGGAAGGTAGTGCAGGAGTCCCCTGCGGGCGTCTCCCTCCAAAACAGATATACCGTTTTGGATACTGTTGGGGGAAATGACCTACCAGGGGAAGGCACCAGCAGCCAGGTTCATGGCACCATGGCTGGCTCTGCTGCGCAGCAGGGCGGGAAAAAAGAGTGGTAGAGCTATAGTGATAGGGGACTCAATTGTAAGGGGAATAGATAGGAGTTTCTGTGGCCGCAACCGAGATTCCAGGATGGTATGTTGCCTCCCTGGTGCAAGGGTCAAGGATGTCTCGGAGCGGCTGCAGAACATTCTGGAAAGGGAGGGTGAAGAGCCAGCTGTTGTGGTGCATGTAGGTACCAACGATATAGGTAAAAAGCGGGAAGAGGTCCTACAAGCAGAATTTAGGGAGCTAGGAGCTAAATTGAAAAGTAGGACCTCAAAAGGTAGTAATCTCTGGGTTGCTACCAGACTATTTTTCGAGTCGTGTCGGAACTCCGAGGACAACACAGATCTTCATGACAGCAGACGGTCCAGCCTGCTAGCCGGAGCAGAAACGAGTAAACAAGTGGGGTACAGAGACCCCTGACCAACACGTGGGTGATCAGGTGCTGCGGTGAAAAACATCCGATCAGAGTTTTCGGAATTCTCCGAGTTATCACGAGTGGTGAGCATGAGTCTCGATCCTACAAGTCTAGTTTAGAGCAGGTATTGATAGGGGAGGGTTTAAGTTTTAAGGATAACTGTAATGTGTGCCCCCATTTATGATGCGTCGTTCGTTCCTCGTTTCCCTGAAATTAGTCACATAACTGCGTGTAAGATTGTACTGTCATTAATCTGTGCTTATGACATGTATTTCGTAATCTTGAATAATATGCAATAAAGATTTTCCATTTCGTACCATTCAACCGGGTCTACCTGAGTTTTCTCTCCATTACTGCTCTCGCATCTAAGTCCAGTGTCAGAACCGTAAGGGCGAGTGGGTCGAACCACTCACAGGTGTCTAGTGCTCCCAGACTGGCTGGAGACCAGAACAGGCAACAAGGCCTAAACTCGCACTAACATCCAGGCTGAGCACAGAGCCACACGAATCTCACAGGTTCAGAGAAACCCTTACAGCAATTGAGAGCATTAATCACCCAAGCCAGGGACGGCCTCTATATGACACTGTTGGTGGGAAAAACAGATAATTCACCCCCACTGAAAGTAGACTGCCTATTGGACACAGGAGCAGAATTGACGGTCTTCCCCACACAATATGCCCAAGAATACCTGCTAGATGGGAAAACTGAGAAAGCCTTAGGGGCCAGTGGAGAAGACATCATCTTACATAGAACCCACAAAATGACCTTGTGTTTCGGCCCCCATGAAACAAGGGAACATATATGGATTGGACCCGTCACTGCCCCCATCATAGGCTTGGACATATTGACAAAGCTAGACTTTAGCCTACACTTCACTGGGAATGGAGGCATAGGCTGGACGGTCCAAAACGGCCCCCGCAGGTTAAGAGCTGTGAAAGAGAATAGTAAGGACGAGTGGGGACTGAAGGACCATCCTATCTGGGCGCGAGATAAATATGAGTGCGGAACCCTACGGATAGATCCCGTAACGTTCACAGGGAAGCCGCCACCTTCCACAAAACAGTACCCTATAAGCCCCGCCGCCATTTTGCCTATAATCAAACAACTGGAAAAAGGAGGGGTGTTAATTAAGACACACTCTGCCTCCAACAGCCCCATGTGGCCAGTGGTAAAATCCAGCGGACAATGGCGACTGACCATTGATTATCGCAAGGCCAACGAGTGCATAGAACAAAAGACCCAATTGGTGGCGGACCCGTCAGTTATTTTTAACTCCTTGGGATCTGAGGAAGAAATCTTCTCAGTAATCGATATGGCCAATGGCTTTTGGGCCGTACCCTTAGCCAAAGAGGTGCAGCCGTGGTTCGCCTTTACGGTAAAACAACAACAGTACACCTGGACAAGGATGCCACAGGGCTTCCACAGTAGTCCTACGGTGTACCACCGAGCGATACAGACAGACCTACGAACACTGCCCCCTCTGGAATCTACGGTGATCCAATATGTAGATGATATCCTTATAGCCTCAAAGACAGAAGAGCAACACCGGAAAGACCTTCTGATAATCCTAGGGCACCTAGAGCGGGCAGGACACAGAGCAACGTGAGATAAAGCACAGATTAATAAAACCACAGTCACATACCTAGGACAACAGATATCCAAGGGAAATAGGGAACTGACGGCGGATAGGAAAAAAACCAATTCAAATGGCCGCATGCCCACGAACCATTAAAGCCCTGAGATCATTTCTCGGCCTGTGTAACTTCAGCCGCCTCTGGATAGAATCATACAGCCAAAAAGCGCAGCCTTTGACCAAACTGCTAAAGGACAATCCGGGTTCCAGGGATCAGATCGCATTAAACCCAGAGCAAATGAGAACGTTCGAAGAACTGAAGCGCGCCCTATGTAGCGCACCGGCTTTAGCTATTCCCGATGCGCGGATGCCATTCCGCCTCTACGTACACGAAAAGGATGGGTATATGACAGCAGTACTAACCCAGGCCCACGGAGATAGACACAGGCCCGTAGGATACTATAGTACCCAGTTGGATTTGGTGGCCCAAGGATGGGGTAGCTGTCTGAGAGCTATGCAAGCAACCTGCCTAGCAATAGAAGTTACAGCCCGGGTAGTTTTATCACAAAAGTTGGTGGTTCAATGCCCGCACACCGTCCATGCTATGTTAGGAATGAATAAGGTAGCTCAAGTGACCGCCTCTCAATGGACCCCGATTATGGAAACAGATAATTTGATCATTACTAAATCCGGGCCGGGCAATCCAGCAAGCAAGATGCCCCTGACAAACCCCGAAGAACTAGAAAGTGACCACAACTGTGTAAACCTGTTAGACGCCATGCAGGAAAGGGCTGAGATGCAGGAACTGCCTTTACACAATCCCGAAATGGTCCTTTACACGGATGGGTCATCCTTTGTGGAAAAAGGAACCCGATTAACAGGGTGGGCGGTCACAACAGAATTTGCAGTAATAAGAGCAGGAAGTATGGGAGGAGGGACCTCAGCACAACAGGCAGAACTAGTCGCCCTCACCCAAGCCTGTCTCTATGCTCGAGACAAGACGGCCAATATATATACCGATTCTAGATATGCCTTTGGCATCGCTCATGACTTCGGACAACTATGGAAACAAAGAGGTTTTCTGACAGCTGCAGGTACACCCATAAAAAATGGAAGAGAGGTAACAGCATTAATGGATGCCATTCAGTTACCCAAAGAAGTGGCCATACTAAAATGTAAGGGCCATAACAAAGAAGATACCCCTGAAGCCAGGGGCAACGCTAGGGCAGACGAAGCAGCAAAATATGCCGCCCGTACCATTGCCCCCCCCCCCCAACACCTCAGGTGCGATATATCACGACAAACAACGACCAAAGGGACATCTTACTCATGCAAAGAGAGACCCCAAGGGAGGAACAATGGACATGGTTAGAAAATGGGTTGCAACCCAATAAAGATGGCATATGGCAACATCTCAAAATGGGAGCAGTAGGATGCCCAAAGAAACTGATGCCGTTTTTGGCCCAACAAATACACTCGCGTGGACACATAGCCGCACAGCAAATGACAGCCAGATTCCAGAGAAACTGGTGGGCAAAAGGGTTTCAAACTCAAGCCCAAAGAATAGTGGAGCAATGTGTGACATGCCAAAAAGTAAATCCCGGACAAAAAATTGAAGTACCAATGTTAAAAGCACCCGCTCCAGCAGGGCCCTTCCAACATTTGCAGGTTGACTATATTTCCTTGCCAAAATGTCAGGGATATACAGATGTATTGGTGATGGTCGACCGCTTTTCACGATGGATCGAAGCCACCCCAGTTAGAAGCGCCACCGCTGCTGCAACCGCGAAAGTCTTGTGTAAAGACTACATTCCAAGATGGGGCGTGCCCTTATGTATTGACTCAGACCAAGGCACACATTTTACGGGAGAAATAATTAAAGAACTTTGTAGACTACTACAAATAAAATGGTCACTGCATTGCCCATACCACCCCCAATCATCAGGACAAGTGGAAAGAGCAAACAGGACAATTAAACAACGGCTCACTAAGTACCACTCGGAAGGAGTGCCATGGCCTCAGGCCCTACCCCTCGTCCTATGTAGTATTAGAGCCACCCCGAATAGGACCACTGGACTCAGTCCCTATGAGGTCGTTACCGGTAGACCAATGTCGCTACACGGAACAATAGATCTAGGTAGGGCTGACATTCATCTTCTAAGTGATACAGTATTAAAGTATTGTAAAGATCTAACCGATGCTGTCAGTTTTGCTTCCCAACAGGTCAGTGCAGCTTGGCAAGAACCCCCACCGGGAGGACAGTTTAGTCCCCGGGCTACAAGTTTGGGTGAAGAAAATAAAGCCAGCCCCCCTGGAAGACAAGTGGGAAGGTCCATATGTCATCCTGCTGACCACAGAAGCAGCCGTGAAAGTACAAGGAAAAAAAGCTTGGATACACGCAACACACGTGAAAAGAGATACGACAGGAGCCTCAACAGAAGAATAAATTGGACTTATTGTGGACTATGATTCCCATCAGCATACTGTTAGCCATCTCCTTTACCCCTTTTCTAACATGGGTAGGAAGTATAGAGAATAACCTATTTTATCAGACCCACCTACAGATACACGGAAACCGGAGTGTATGTTACCCTCTAGCCACATCAGTGGAATCCTTGTTTGCAGCCACACCAGGTTGGCAATCCCTCCCACTGTATACCGTCCACACCACGAAACAGAAATGCGAGGGCCAGACGGGCCGATATAGCCAGGGCATTCGAGGGCGATGCGTGCAGCTAATAAGCTCGACAGACCCCGTTTGCCGAGGGCCCGCGGGTAAGAACTGCACAACGTCAGGTAGCTATCCCCTGTGTTTTACGGGTAAGGGATGGGGATGCGTATATGCCCTTGTCCCCCAGGACAATACCTGCATACAACAACAATGTGCCCGACACCGCTGTCAGGCACCCAGGGGCCAGCTGGCCTGTACATGCGATGAACAAAGGTGCTTTAATGTGACAGCAGGAAGACAATTTATTTGTGGTCGGTGTAATGGGACCCATGTATCATCCGGTAAATGGACCTTCCCATTTGATACATTTCAGCTGTCCGGGTCTGGGGGAAACTCAAATGACCCCCTTAACTATTATTATAAACAGTTTGCGAAGGTTGATAGCCGGGAGGTCAAATGCTACCGAGCAAAGAACGGATTTGCGTTCCTCCTCAATGGAACATATACAACAGCGACGCCAAAACTCCCCTCTCTCTTCGCGGTAGGAGTAATCGCCCCCGTAGCTGTTCCCTGCCCCACCAATATACCATCCAGACGGAAACGCCGGGCAGTCTCCAAGGAGTTCTGTGCAGATTGGCGGGACCCGACCACACTGGGTAGCTCGGTAGGGTGGGGTATTCTTTCGGCCATATCACTGGGAGGGGGCGCAGGAGTAATAGCAGCCAAGAATCGGAATTATCTAATGTGCGGAATCACCCTCCTGGGCAATAGCACCATTAAAGCATTAACCGCCATAAATAAGGAAATGGCAACCCTGCGTCTTTTTAGCATGCAAAACCGATATGCTTTGGACTACCTCTTGGCACAAGAGGGAGGTGTGTGTCTGATTATAGGAGACAAATGTATCACAAACGTAAATAGTGAGAAACAAAATATCCAAGACACTATAGACAAGATTGTAAATCAACTGGACGACTTCATTGAAGCCGGAGGCGGTGAAGGATGGTTTGCATGGCTGAGAACATTGGGACAGAAATTAATGTATAGTTTGATTGTTATAAGTGGTGTAATTTTGGGAATTATTATTTTTGTAACTATTATCAAGTGTTGTATAAAACGTGCAGGAGCTACTATATCCCCTCACCTCTCCCGAATTAGGGTAGAAGTAGACACAGCAGAGGAGGCGAAATCCCCAGAGGAAGCCTGTTCGGTCCTACACAGTTATCTGTAAACTCGAAATTAAAACCCTTTTGGTTGTGTTCATGGCCAGAACACAAACAAAACGGAGCCACGGGTATGGTCTTGATAAAGTGCACTATCGAGAGGATACCTCGTATATAATGATTCTTGGAGATTGTACAAAGAATCAAAAGGGAGGAATGTGGAAACGTGAATAAAATGGACGACGAATTGGCTTACAAAGAATGGCTTCGCACAAGGAAAGTCTAGATTAGATTAAAGAGTGCAAAGCTAGCAGAAAGGAGAGAGACCTGCCCCAGCCTGGGGCCAAGATGATTGACTAGCTATTGTGCGGCGCCCAATCATGATCCGGCACTTTAGGGAGGCAGGTGCAGCAGTGAGACAAGTCAGTTCTTGCCCGCCAGACTGAAGACCAGGTCATGGCTAAACTGAAAGGGCTAAAGGGAGCCCCATTGGAGAACGCTTGTTGCCAGGGAAGTGATGTAATGACCCATGCCTCACTGTATAAAAGGGGCTTCCCTGCCGGTACTCTCGCTCTCCCCCTTTTTGGGTAGAAGCCATGTGGATCATCAAGAGGGTCAGACACCTCCCGGGGACGTAAATGCTGGCAACACGTGCCTAACCCGGTGTGACTCTCGGGACACGAATGTACGGTAGAGAACCTCAATGTACTGTGTAACCATCGCCGAACAGTTGGAAGTAATAAAGTGTTGTTTTAACTCTCCGAACCCTCGAGCCTGAATTACTCTTCGTACAGCGGAACTCCAGACGAGAACCTAGGAAAACCCGGTTCTAACAACACCAAGACAAGACCCATCACCCCCCCAGGAAAAGGAAAAGGTCGCCAAAAGCGGTTCTTGACCCCATCGGACAGCAGCAGCTGCTCCTCGTCTGACGAGGAGAGGGGGTTTGGCAACAGCCGCCACCGACAAAGAAAGCGGCACAGCACACGAGCACCAGAGGAGACTGAGACAACCCCTCAGCTCCAGGACACCGGAAGCAACGAAGTGACCAGTACACCCCAGCTCGGGGATACCGACAGCAATGAAGCGTCCAACGCACACCAGCTCCGGGAAACCGGGAGCAACGGAGCGTCCGACGCACACCAGCTCCGGGAAACCGGGAGCAGCGAAACCAGAGGCGACAAGCTGAGGGAAAAACCACCCATGAACGAGGAAAACCCATCCGACATGGGGGATGACTTCTCCTCACCGCCATCGTCACCCCAGCGGTGCAACAGCCCCTCGAGAGACCAGGACGGGTACCTCAGCTCAGGGCTAAGATCAAGTGTAGTATCTGTTCTAAGACCCTTCTGTCTCTTGAATGTGGACCCCAAAGACAGCCTGAAATCTTCAAACAGCGACCGGGAAGACGATATGAAGACGCTGGTGTTACACCCACAACAACACATGCATGTCACCGTGGCATTCTGCACTTCCCTGGATTTGCTGAGCTTCCAAGAGAAGTGGTTTAAGATGAGGGAACGTAAACGGGAGTTTAAGCAGGACATCGTGATTGAGTACAACAGTAAGACTACACAGAAAGGATTTGGAAAGAGAGTTACAAAGCACCGAACAAAGTACCGAAGTTTGAAGAAGAAAGCTCCAAATTGATTTGCGGTTTAAATGCTAATAAGCTAGCTTTGATGTTGTTTCCCCATGGATGGTAATAATCAATTCATTAGACTGTTTCAGCAATTGATAAACACCTCACATCCATGGTATCAGGAAGTCTCTGAACCCTTTTGGCTATGAACACAGAGATAAAAAACACAGAGACACAAGCACAGGAAAGCAGTCAGGTCCAGCAAAGGCTGTGAGGCCAGTCAGGTTTTTTAATACAGAAAGGTGTGAGGGCAGTTCAGCCTAGCAAAGACTACAAGAAGGTTAGAATGCAGGGGCGTAGTGAGAAGTTATTTTGTTTGTCAAGCAAGATGTCTCACTATGTGGGGAAGTGTAGCATGTTCATTATTTTGTATTATTCTGCAAAGACAAGTTGTACTCATTAAACTAAGTGAATTTGATCGTAAAAAAAATAAAAAACTGTTTTCAGTTTAAATTCTGGTTTTGGTGGATCTTTATGCTAGTTCTGGTCTGAAACCCTTGGAAAAGCAAACTCTCCCTGCTATTGGTGGATCTTCATGCTGGCTTCGGCCTAACACCAATCAGGGAAGAGAAATCTGCATAAATGGAGTCGGATGGAGAAGTGAGCGAGGAAGCCCGAGAAAAGAGCTATCGGGAGGCGAGACGGCGGCTGACTGTGGGGGGAGCTCGGGAGTCCAGAGCGGAGCGCGATCAAGCAGGTCGAGGCGGTGGCCAACCGAGAAGCGAGCTCGAGACTCTGGAGCCGAGAGCAATTGACAGGCGAGGCGGTGGCCAACCAAGGAGCGAGCTCGGGAGCCCGGAGCAAAGAGCGATTGGCAGGCAAGACGGCGGCCAATGCAGCCGCGAGCTCGGGAGGCCGGAGCGCAGATCGATCGGCCGGCGAGGCTGCGGCCTACGGAGCAGGGAGCCTGGAGAGCAGGGCGATCTGCAAGCGAGATTGTGGGCAACCGAGTGGCGAGTCAGGGAGTTCGCAATACTGTCCGAGTCACAGTCAAGAAGGTGGAAGGAGGAGCGCCGGTAGACCGCTCGTTCTTCATCAAGAGAATCGTCCTTGGATGTTGCGGATTCAAAGCTGCGGACATTTTCGCTCTGCAGGATTTCCCCAACGCCGGTTACTTTGACGTAACCTTTAGAGACGTCCCTGGATGCCTGAAATTCCTGCAGGCAGTCAAGGAAAAGAGGCGTCAAGAGCTGCACTTAATTAAAAGTGCCGAGCCGCTCTTCACCCTCCCGTCGCAAAGAAACCGCCTCGTCACTGTACACATGTACAACCCCCACATCCCTGTCATCGACGTGCTCACCTTCCTCGGCAGATACGTCGATGATGCTGGAAATAGCGTGGACATTAATGACCTCTTTGGGATCTGGACGGGGAAACGGCAGATCAAGGTCACGCTGAAAGTGGACACAAAAGGAACCATCCTGCACCCCCCTTCCAGCTTCGCCATCGGAGGAAGTCGGGGATACATGGTGTACGCCGGCCAACCCAGGGTGTGTCGAACCTGCGGGAAACCGGGGCACGTGGCGGCCAACTGCACGGTCATCATCTGCAGGAACTGCAAGAAAGAAGGCCACCAGACAAAGGACTGCAGAGAAAGTAAGATCTGCAACCTTTGTGGTGAGGCTGGTCACCTCTACAAGTCCTGCCCCAAGCGCAGTCTCAGCCAAGCGCAGGCGGCAAGGAACAATGTGGTGCTCGAGGAAGAGACCGCAAAGGTCGCCCCAAAGGAGACCAACACCGCTCCCAGCACCAAGCCCCTCAGTGATAACACCACGGTCATGGACGACTCTGAGGGAGAAAAGGGAAAGGACACTGCAGGAAACTGCCACGCCTCGGAACCCAACCCTCAGCCTCCTCAGCAGAAGGGCGAGAGGGAAGAAATTAGAAACTGGCGGTCCATTTCGCTGCTTAATGTGTGTTGTGTTTTGAGATTGCTTTTGACCCAGTCCCCCGGCCATACAGAGAGGGTGGGGCTGGAGCCTGAGGGGGAAGTGCAGGGGAGTTTGGTCCCCTACCTCATGGAGAGAGGTTTGGCGGTCAGTTACAGTTCTTAATGTAATGTCCTATTTACAGTGTTTTAATAAATAGTAAAAAGAAATCCTGTCTCCTTGACTAATGAATGTTAGGTCAAGATGCAAAAATGTGGACTACAAGATTCTGTCCAAGGTCATCGGCAACAGGGTCAAGTCTGCTCTGGAGCTGGTGATCCACCCGGATCAGACCTGCGCCGTCCCCGGCAGTAAGATTTCCGATAGCCTCGCGGGACCACGTGGCGGTACGACTTACTGTGACATAGAACCCCATGTTGGCCACAGCTACTTGGTAACCCTACACTCAACTCAAGAGGACCTTGAGAGTCAGTTACTCCTGCCAAGAGAGTCATAGTCACTCCCGCCATTTACCCGCGCTTCACTGAATTTCTTCACTTTGACATTCAGAGTACTGGGCAGAAATCACATCGCATCAACACCCGCCTGCAGCCTTCGCGATGATTTGTTTTGCGCCAGGGCATGAATGCCGTGTCATCAACATACTGATCGGCACCGAACTGAAATCAAAATCCAACAGACAGATTGCAGATAAACGCTGTGCCTTGCGTAAAGAGGCAGCAAGAGCAGAGACAGAGGCAACATCCGACTCTCAGGCATGAAGCTAGGATTAAATTGCTCATGTCCCAGAAGAGAGGTGGCAGGCGAGATTATGTATGGTCAGAAAAGGAGATAGAGCTCCTGCTGGAGCTAGAAAAACAGTTCCAGGGCTGCCGGGATAGAAATATAAAAATTAGCAGCATTTTGACATCCAAGACTAATAAACAAATCTGATAAGCGGCGAATCCTCCAAAGGGTGGCGGTAAAAATAACATCAGCCCCAGGGCCACAGCGAAAAATCGCATAGACCTCCTCAGAAGACAAACACGGGACACAACCAACAGAGTACCCTACGTCGTCCAGTACTTCCCCGGAGCGGAGAAACTACGCCATGTTCTTCGCAGCCTTCAACATGTCATCGATGACGACCAACACCTCGCTAAGGCCATCTCCACGCCTCCACTACTCGCCTTCAAACAGCCGCCTAACCTCAAACAGACCATCGTTCACAGCAAATTACCCAGCTTTCAGGAGAACAGCGACCACGACACCACACAACCCTGCCACGGCAACCTCTGCAAGACATGCCAGATCATCAACACAGATACCATCATCACACGTGAGGACACCACCCACCAGGTACATGGTACATACTCATGTGACTCGGCCAACGTTGTCTACCTCATACTTTGCAGGAAAGGATGCCCCGGAGCATGGTACATCGGCGAGACCATGCAGACACTGCGACAACGTATGAACGGACACCGCACAACAATCGCCAGGCAGGAGTGTTCCCTCCCAGTCGGGGAACACTTCAGCAGTCAAGGACATTCAGCCTCCGATCTTCGGGTAAGCGTTCTCCAAGGCGGCCTTCGAGACACACGACAACGCAAAATCGTCGAGCAGAAACTGATAGCCAAGTTCCGCACCCATGAGGACGGCCTCAACCGGGATCTTGGGTTCATGTCATGCTACATGTAACCCCACCTGACGTAGAGTCATCCAGACTCGAGTCGTCGTTGGCTTGTTCTCTCTACACAGATGCGGCCGGACCTGCTGTGATTTCCAGCAAAAAAAGTTTTTTGTTTTCCATACAGACCCCAGCATCTGCCACATTTGACCCCTTGTGACCCCACCTCATTGTCTTTGACGTAATGTTTTCCTGACTGACCTGTTTGGACACCATCCACACCTTTGATTGCCGTGATTATCTCTCTGCCGAGGTGTGATAAAGGGCAGTTAGAAAGATTAACTGTAATCATCTGGCAATGTTCTCTGACTATATATGCTGTGCCTATATGCATCACTTCACTTCACCTGACGAAGGAGCAGCGCTCCGAAAGCTTGTGATTTCAAATAAAGCTGTTGGACTATAACCTGGTGTTGTGCGACTTCTCACATTTGTCCAATAAACTCTGTCAGCGTGGAGGAGGAGCCTACATCTGTATCCCCAGAGGTAGAAGTTGACCCTATTCCAGAACAACAGAGCAGGCAGAAAAGAATACTGCGCGGAATAGGGAGCATCCCGAGACACAGAGAACTTGAGGCTCAGCTTAGTAAAGCTGAAGAACTACTTCGCGTCAAGAACGGCCAGGATTATAAGGCCGAGTTTAGGACTGATCGAGAGGATAACCGAGCTAGTGCTCGATAAAGGAAAACCCCGGAAGAACATGAGAATAAAAGTGCCTAAGGGTTGTAAAGATAGACGGAAAGGCAGAACAGCCAAAAACTCGGGTGCCACAAAAAGATGTGCGTCCAAGAAGGCGGAACATAAAAGCATTCAGATCCTATACCAAAAAGATAGGAAAAGACTAGCAAGATAGATAATGGGGGCGCCAATCATGTCAAGTTGCCCTCTAGATAAAGACGATCTAGGGAAGAATTTCGTAGATAAACTTTCCTCTGCAAATAATAAAGCAAACATTAATAAATTTCCAGCTTACAAAGGTCGAAAAAACTACGGTGAATTAACGGTAGCCATTGAAAAAGAGGAGATAAGAGCAGGCTCTGGCGGACATTGAGGGAACTACCGCAGCCGGGCCGGATGGGATGAGGAAAGATCATATTTCCGAATTAATAGTTGAGGATGAGACAACGCTCCCCCGTCTCTTCACACTTTGGCTCCCTACGGCAGCTATTCCAGAAATTCTTAAAAAAAGCAGAACAGTGCTTATACTGAAGACTGAGAAAGCGGAACTATTGACCAATACCGACAACTGGAGGCCGATTACTATCGGGCCAATATTGCTCCGGCTATTTAACAAAATAATGGCGAGAAGACTCAGCGAAGAGATAGATCTGAATCCCTGTCAGAAAGGATTCATTGCCGCTACGCTGGGTGTAATGAAAATATAGCCATCCTGAAAAACATCATCAGGGGATCCAAAAGAAATAAAAAAGGAGCTCGCAGTTGTCTTTATTGATCTGGCAAAAGCTTTCGACACTGTCGGGAATAAAATGATTTCCAAGGCCCTTGGAAGGATGGGAGTGCCCAAGTCATTTATTCAACTTATCCAGGACCTCTACACTAATACATCCACTGTAATAGAAGACGACATGTTCACCACTGACTCAATACTTATTCATAAAGGTGTTAAACAGGGCGATCCGCTCTCACCCATTTTATTTAATAACAATGGACCCCCTTCCTTTGTGCGCTCGACCAAGCCAATATGGGTGTAACAATGAAATATAAGAAGAAATTAATATCCTGCTCATCACTCGCGTTCGCGGATGATATTGCTGTCTTAAGCGACTCGTATGTAGGAATGGCAAAAAATTTAAAAATCAGTCAGTCTTTTTGCGAACATACGGGATTGCAAATAAATATGAAAAAGACAGCAGGGTTCCATTTAATTAGTAAAGCCAAGACCTTTATTTATAACCACTTTGACAACTGGTGGTTGAACGGATACCCTGTACGTTATATCCCCCCAGGGGAAACAGAGCTATCTGGGCACACAAATTGATCCATGGTCTGGAATTGCGGAAGATCGATGGGTGGAAAAACTCGAGGTGTGGATGAAGAGTCTTGGGGGATGCCAAATTAAAACCGAGCCAGAAGTTGGAAATTCTCAAGACATATATCATCCCGAGGCTGTATTATCATCTTACCCTCACCGAGGCATCGCAGCACACCCTAATTGAGCTTCATCGGTCAATCAAGAAGGGAGTTAAAGATATTCTTCACCTTCCTGCGGATATTACGGATGGAGCCCTGTATTCCGCAAAGAGAGATGGCGGCTTGGGCCTACCCAAATTAGAAGTTTTAATCCCATCTGCCGTCATAAGGAAAGAGGGTTCCGACGACATGGTAATTAGAGTGTCCTATGAATTCTGCGGGGAGAATATCACCAAATCCGTAGTAAGATTAAGGGAACTTAAAATTCTAACGGAAATTGAGGAATTCCTAAAATTAGGAGAAAACTCGTCCGCATAAGGTAGTGACCTCCCCCCCCGTACTTGAAGTTATGATGGAGTTGCGAGGTGCGTGCGCCCGACTCCAAAGTAAAAGAATAAGACCAAGGAATAGGTACGAGGGTAACGGCATCCGTTACTACAGGAACGATAGAATATCGAACAGTAGGACCAATTCATTTAATAACATTAAACAGTCAAGTTTCATAAAAGGACTATTATTAAGGTGCAATCTATAACCAATGAGATGCACCTCATCATATGGCAGACAGGATGCTATTAAAATTTGTAGGAGATGTAATAGCGCGAATGAGAGCTTGCCGCATATATCCGGCAGGTGTCTTGCAGTTAAGAACGCAAGAATTAAGAGACACAACAAGATTGTAGATAAGTTGAAAGACCATGTATCCAAATATGGTTGGACAACATTTGTTGAACCGAGGATTATTGACAACGAAGGAAAAATCTGGAAACCAGACTTGATTTTTTATGGAAGAGTCTGAAGTTGGAGTTGTCGACATCACTGTAAGATGGGAGGATAACAATCTGTCTCTGGAAAATGCCTGGAGTGAAAAATGTGCTAAATATAGCCATTTAAAATCAGGAAATTTTGGGGTTAACTAACGGAACATCAGTTAGTTTCTTTGGTTTTGTCATTGGAGCCAGGGGGAAATCGTTTATTAAAAACAATTCATTGATGAAATTTTTGAACAAAGAAAAATTTAAGACGTTTGCCAAAGATACATCAAGACTAACCATATTATTAACCTTGGAAATACTGCAGATTTTTAATGATGCCTAAATTGGCATAGGATCGGCATGCAGGATTATTTTAATATTACTTTAACATGCACTAATATCTTTGATTGGCAAATTTCTGTGTCTGATGCTAGTGACGAACCATGGTCGGACCCAAGAAGAATGAAATGGCATCCCTTGATTGCTCAATAAGCATTATATTTTCGTTTTAGGTTTTTGATTCCCCTCTCCTGCAAGCTGCAGGTTGAGCACGATCAAGATCCCGCGCCAACATATATTTGTACGCTGTGGCACTTTGCTAGATATGACTGTGTGGACGAGCCACATTAAAACTTGAAAATACACTCGTTTAATGGATCGTAATGACCCAGAGTGCTTTTACAGAGTAGTGGTGAGAGAGGGTTCCCTTGCTTGACGCTTCTCTGAGGATGGGATCTGTTTTGGTTCTGTCACCCTCTATTACCGTTGAAGTATCGGTATATCGGTCCTCAACTAGGTGAATGAACCCTTTGGGCACGCCTAGTCTCCCGAGGGCCTCAGAGACCATTTTGTGCCCGACTGAATCGAATGCTTTAGCCAAGTCTACAAAGACGATGGCCAGCTCCTTCTTGTTCCTCTTTGCCTCCTTTATGATGTTCTGCAGGATGGCAATGTTCTCATTGCATCCGGGGGTGGCGGCTATGACACCTTTTTGCCGAGGGGCGAGTTCCACAGCTTCACTTCGCCTTTTTGCCATGATCTTTGTAAAGAGTCGCAGTAACATGGCTCCGATTGTTATCGGCCGCCAGTTGTCTGTTTTTGAGGAGCTCCACATCCTCGGTTTTGGGGATGAACACTGTCCGGCTTTTTTCCCCCCCCAGAGTCTCTGGGATTGCTGCCGTTTTGAGCCATAGAGTGAAGAGTCGTGGGAGTAGGGTCTCATCATCTCCCATGATGTCGGTGATGTCATCGACATTCATGCCGTCCGGCCCGGCTGCCCTTGTCTTGTTGATGCCTTCAAGAGCCTGTTCGACCTCCTCGTTCTCTATGGCGATCATTAGCTCGCTGTAATTTTTCCTGCCTGTGTATTTAGCGAATTTATTTCTATTTGCCTTGTTATTAGGCGTGGATAGCTTTTCGGTGAAGCACTTTTCAAGTTCCTCTTTGCTGAGAGGACAACCTGTTGCGGCTGGTGCACCCGTGATTTGGCGTGCCAGCCTTTTACGGTCTTTTTGATACAATGCCTGTAGCCTTTTGTATGCAGCCTTTTTCGTGGCCCATCTCTCTTTAGCACCGGAGTTGAAAGCTGTTCCGTCTCCGCGCGTTCTCTCATTACCGGCCTTTGGCCTCATGGTCTTGAGGCGCGGCTTTTCTGATCACTGACTCCGTGACACTTTCGATTAAGCCAAGACCCAGGGCCTTGCTATCTGGGCCTTTATCACGGAGGAGTTCCTCAGCTTTGGTGAGCTGGTCATCAAGTTCTCTGTGCTTGGGTATGGCCCCCGGCGGGTGCAGTACCCGTTTATACCAGACAGGGTCTACTTCGTTTTGGTCGGTGTCAATGTTACCCTCCGTGACTGGGGGCCCGGGCTCATCACCCACAGTTGCGGGGTTGATCGGGGCCACGGATCTTGCTCTTTCGGCCGTTTTTTGGAGGACGCGACGTTTGTCTGAAATCTGTTATTGGTCTTCGATTTCAGTATTTCGCTGATTTTCTTATTAATATCTCGGCAGCCATGGAATTGCTGCTCTCGTGCAAGTTTTCATAGCGTGAGGTCTGCAGTATGATGGGGTGCTTCTCGTAGGATAGAGATTACATCGTAGTAGTAATCCTTTTATGAATATCGACTGCTTCATATTGTGAAATGAGTTTCTCCAGCAATTGGATATCCTATCATTCCTGTAATATCTGATGCCACTACCTTGGGCTAGGAGATTCGCCCACCTCTCGAACTCCCATGCTCTCCAACCCTTGTACCTATTCCTTGGCTTTGTTCTTTTACTGAGGAGATGGACGCACACACCTCGCAGCTCCACTGTAACCTCAGGTATGGGAGGGAGATCGCTACCTATTGGAGAAGTTTTCTCCTGAACTTAGGAATTCCTCAATCTCTAAGTTCCCTTAATTTTGATACAGATTTGCTGGTGTTCTCTCCACAGAATTCAAAGGAGGCTCTAATTACCTCATCGGAACCCTCAAGAGACTCGAGCTTCCTAATGATGGCTGATGGAATTAAAATTTCTAGTTTAGGTTGGCCCAGGCCACCATCTCTGTTGGCGGAATACAAGATTCCGTCTGTAATATCCGAGGGAAGATGAAGTATGTCTTTTACTCCCTGCTTGATCAAACGATCAAGCTCGATTAAGGTATTCTGTGAGGCCTCGGTAAAGGTCAGGTGGTACAAACTGGGGATGATGTGCGTCTTTAGGATTTCCAATTTCTGTGTGGGCTTTAATTTGGATTCCTTAAGACTCATCATCCAAAGCTCGAGTTTATCAGCCCATCTATCCTCCGCGACTCCCGACCAAGGATCAATCCGTGTTCCCAGGTAACTCTCGGATTCCCCTGGGGGGGATATAACACACGGGGTATCCATTCAGCCACCAGTTGTCCAGGTGGTTGTAAATGAAGGTCTTAACTTTACTGCTTAGATGGAAACCTGCTGCCTTTTTCATGTTTATTCACATAATAATTGAATGATCTTAAAATTTTGTCATTCCTGCGTAGGAGTTGCTTAGGACAGCTATATCGTCCGCAAAAGCGAGTGATGAGCAAGATATAGATTTGTTATTATATCTCATCGTTACACCCATGTTGGCTTGATCGAGCGAGCACAGAAGGATGTTCATTGTAATGTTGAATAAGATGGGTGAAAGAGGGTCGCCCTGTTTGACACCTCTTTGAATGGATATTGACACTGTAGTGAACCTATCGCCTTCTATTACTGTGGAAGTGTTTGTATAGAGATCCTCAATGAGGTGAATAAATGTCTTGGGCACACCCATCCTTCCAAGGGCCTTGGAAATCATTTTGTGCCCTACGGAACCAAAAGCCTTTGCCAGGTCAATGAAGACAACGGTTAGCTCCTTTTCTGTTTCTTTTAGCTCCCCTGATATTTTTTAGGATGTCAATGTTTTCATTGCACCCTGGGGTGGCAGCAATGAATCCCTTCTGGCGGGGATTCAGATCTACAACTTCACTAAGCCTTTTCGCCATGATTTTATTAAATAGCCGGAGTATTAAATATTACAGTGTTCAGCGCCATTCGCAACTCCTCAGGTAATGAAGCAGTCCAGGGTTAAGGACATCTCCTCTGGGCTGGAGAGGAACTTGGAGTGGGAGGGGAAAATCCAGTTGTCATGGTCCACGTAGGTACCAATGACATAGGTAGGACAAAGAAAGAAGTTCGGCTGAGGGAGTATGAGCAGCTAGGGGCTAAATTAAAAAGCAGAACCACAAACGTAATAATGTCTGGTCTTCCGGGGTTTACCTTTGTCGAGCACTAACTCTGTTACGCTCTCAATTAACCCTAAACTCAAGGCCTTATTGTCCTGGCCTTTCTTGGCGCGGAGGAGTTCCTCCGCTTTACTAAGCTGGGCATCTAGCTCCCTATGTCTCGGAATACTCCCTGGTAGACGCAGTACTCGTTTCTGCCGGCTCTGCTGTTCGGGGTCAGGGTCTACGTCGATCTCGGGGGCTGCGGACCCAGTCTCGTCCTCCACAATCTCGGGGATTAATGGGGACAAAGTTGTTTTTGCAGCCGCTTTTTGCAGGATTCGACGCTTGTCTGAGATTTGTCTGTCAGTCTTTGTTGTCAGAATGCTGCTTATTTTAATGTTGATGTCGCGGCAACCCTGGAACTGTTTATCTAGCTCCAGTAGGAGCTCGTTTCCTTTTCTGTCCAGACATAATCTCACCTACCAGCTCTCTTATGGGACATGAGTGGTTTTATTCTAGCCTCATTCCCAAGAGTAGGATGTTCGTGCCTTTCGTGCCGGCTGAGGCCTCTGTGTTGTAAACCTGGCTTCACAGGCCGAGCACGGGAATAAGCCTTCTAATATTGGCACTATCTTGCCTTTACATTTGGCGCAGTGGCAGGCTATCGATCTCTACTCCCCTGATCTGTTGCATTTAGAGCACTTAGTTGTAAAGGCTTTAATTTGATGTTTCTTTCAGAGGAGTTCTAAACAAACTGATGGTTTGATATATATCGTTACATGTGTGGCAAAATAGGCCGATGAGGTAGTTGATAATTATTTCTGCCGGGCAATTACGGTCACCGACGGGCTCGATCCTCACACCTTCATAGCAGGTGTTGGTTATTGATGTCTTGGGACCTGTAGCTGGATCACTTCATTCTGGATCAATATCTGCCCCCTTGAGTGCGCAAAAGCTTTGGCTATAGAATACTTGGGTCGACTAGGCCTGTATTCACTAGAGTTTAGAAGAATGAGAGGGGGAATCTCACTGAAACGTATAAAATTCTGACAGGGCTAGACAGACAGGATGCAGGGAGGATGGGTCCCCAGGCTCATCCTGATGGCCACCTTTGTGTGCGGCTGCATCAAGCTGTGCACAGACCCTCGGTCCGCAAACACCAAGTGTCACTACGTGCTGAGGTTCTACCTGTCCCCGGTGTTGCGAAGGATGGGCCTGACCACGCTGCCGCGGAACGCTCCATCCAGTTGGACCGTGCCGGACCACCTGTCCTTCGTGGAAAAGTTTGTGAAGGGAAACACCTTCGACCACAAGGCCGTAAAACAGTGGTCAGCACGTAACGTCCTCGAGACCCTACGGAAAAAGGAGATGGTGGATCCTGTCGGATGGTTCCCCGAGCAGACTGTCGAAGTCATTTGGCAGAATGCCTCATCGCCAGAGCTCACAAACAAGCACCAAGACGTAGCTTGGCTGGTGGTGAGAAGGGCCCTCCCTGTCAGATCCTTCATGCACTCCCGGCGTCTCTGCTCCACCGCACGCTGTCCCCGAGGAGGCTGCGCCTGGGACGAGACCGTCATCCATCTCCTTCTGGAATGTGCCTTTGCAAAGAAGGTCTGGAAGGAGATGCGGTGGTCCTTGTCAAGGTTCATCCGGAGCAGCTCCGTAACACAGGACTCTGTGCTCTACGGACTGTTCCCAGGGACGCACACTGAGACAGACATCAACTGCTGCTGGAAGATCATCAACTCGGTGAAAGACGCCCTTT
Source organism: Squalus acanthias (assembly GCA_030390025.1). Lineage (NCBI taxonomy): Eukaryota > Metazoa > Chordata > Chondrichthyes > Squaliformes > Squalidae > Squalus > Squalus acanthias. Next base: position 16,486,648 of record CM059450.1, read on the forward strand.
GGTCTGCCCGAAACTTGCTGGTCTTCCAGAGCAAGGAGTTGTCCACGACCGAGTGTTGCAGACTGGCACATTCCAAGGTCCAGGAGTACGTGCTGAGGGACGCACTAAAGGTCGTTGCCGCCGCCGCCAAGGCACGATGGGGAAGGGCCACAGTTTAAGGCCCTCCCGCCAGTGTACACTGAGGGGCTGAAATCAATATAAAAACCCCCTCGGGCCGTATGTCCCAAATTGTCTGAATGTAAATATACACAACATTTGAAATGTAACTGGCATGAAACAAACGAACCTGCCATGTAATGTATTGAACGTGGACTGTACGATAAGAAATATGATCTGTATGTAATTGATATGGATTGTATTGTAATGTATTTGAACAAATTTTTTATGAATAAAGTATATTTTTGAAACAAAAAAAACTTGTTCTTATGCTAATTCACCTTGAGTCGCGAAACTTGTTTTTCTGGTTTGGACCGATCTTTATGCTGGCTCTGGCCTAACGCCCTTTGAAAAGCAAACTCTCCTTGCTATTGGTGGATCTTCATGCTGGCTTCGGCCGAACGCCAATCAGGGAAGAGCGATCTGCATAGATGGCGTCAGACGGAGGAGCGAGCGAGGGAGCCGGAATAAGGTCAGAGTGACAGTCAAGAAGGTGGAAGGAGGAGCGCCGGTAGACCGCTCGTTCTTCATCAAGAGAATCGTCCTTGGATGTTGCGGATTCAAAGCTGCCGACATTTTCGCTCTGCAGGATTTCCCCAACGCCGGTTACTTTGACGTAACCTTTAGAAACGTCGCTGGATGCCTGAAATTCCTGCAGGCAGTCAAGGAAAAGAGGAGTCAAGAGCTGCACTTAATTAAAAGTGCCGAGTCGCTCTTCACCCTCCCGTCGCAAAGAAACCGCCTCGTCACTGTACACATGTACAACCCCCACATCCCTGTCATCGACATGCTCACCTTCCTCGGCAGATACGTCGATGATGCTGGAAATAGCGTGGACATCAATGACCTCTTTGGGATCTGGACGGGGAAACGGCAGATCAAGGTCACGCTGAAAGTGGACGCAAAAGGAACCATCCTGCACCCCCCTTCCAGCTTCGCCATCGGAGGAAGTCGGGGATACATGGTGTACGCCGGCCAACCCAGGGTGTGTCGAACCTGCGGGAAACCGGGGCACGTGGCGGCCAACTGCACGGTCATCATCTGCAGGAACTGCAAGAAAGAAGGCCACCAGACAAAGGACTGCAGAGAAAGTAAGATCTGCAACCTTTGTGGTGAGGCTGGTCACCTCTACAAGTCCTGCCCCAAGCGCAGTCTCAGCCAAGCGCAGGCGGCAAGGAACAATGTGGTGCTCGAGGAAGAGACGCCAGCGGCGGAGGAGGAGCCTTTCTTTCTTCCACAGAGCGGTCGGCAGTGGGGAAGGAGGAGCGGACCTGGTTGGAGCGGCGGCGAGTCGATAAAGGGAGCCCCGAGGCTCAGGTAGGCCTCACACCAGCGTCGACAGCGGTGGAGGAAGAGCCTTTCTTTCTTCCACAGAGCGGTCGGCAGCGGGGAAGGAGCTTCACGGGCTTTTTTCCAAAGTCAGAGGGCGGGGCCAATTCATTGGTACCCGTATATAGGTGGAGCTGTTGCTAAGCCTGAGACACTAAACTAGTAGTGTCTCCCACCCTCCCACCTCCTTTAACCTTTAGCGGTAGAGGGAATTTAAAAGGTAGGTTCGATTTATATTTTGTTTTCAGGGACTTAACTTAATAAAGTAATATAAGGGTTAAGTCATGGCAGGAAATCTCGGAACCGTGTCGTGCTCCTCCTGTGCTATGTGGGAAATCAGGGACACGAACAACTATGTGTGCAGGAAGTGCGTCCAGCTGCAGCTCCTGACGGACCGCATGGCGGCACTGGAGCTGCGGATGGACTCGCTCTGGAGCATCCACGATGCCGAGAACTTTGTGGATTACTCATTTAGTGAGTTGAACACACCGCGGGTAAAGGCTAGGTCAGACAGTAAATGGGTGACCAAGAGGCAGGGCAATATCAGGAAGGTAGTGCAGGAGTCCCCTGCGGGCGTCTCCCTCCAAAACAGATATACCGTTTTGGATACTGTTGGGGGAAATGACCTACCAGGGGAAGGCACCAGCAGCCAGGTTCATGGCACCATGGCTGGCTCTGCTGCGCAGCAGGGCGGGAAAAAGAGTGGTAGAGCTATAGTGATAGGGGACTCAATTGTAAGGGGAATAGACAGGAGTTTCTGTGGCCGCAACCGAGATTCCAGGATGGTATGTTGCCTCCCTGGTGCAAGGGTCAAGGATGTCTCGGAGCGGCTGCAGAACATTCTGGAAAGGGAGGGTGAAGAGCCAGCTGTTGTGGTGCATGTAGGTACCAACATATTGGTAAAAAGCGGGAAGAGGTCCTACAAGCAGAATTTAGGGAGCTAGGAGCTAAATTGAAAAGTAGGACCTCAAAAGGTAGTAATCTCTGGGTTGCTACCAGTGCCACGTGCTAATCAGAGTAGCATGAACAGGATAGCGAGATTAAATACGTGGCTTGAGCAGTGGTGCAGGAGGGAGGGATTCAAATACCTGAGGCATTGGAACCAGTTCTGGGGGAAGTGGGACCTGTACAAAAGGGACGGTCTGCACTTGGGCAGGACTGGAACCGATGTCCTCGGGGTAATATTTGCTAAGGCAGTTCGGGAGGATTTAAACTAATATGGCAGGGGAATGGGAACCTATGTAGCGAAACAGGGGGAAGTAATATGCAGTCAGAAACAAATGTTAGAAGGGTGAGAAACAATAAGGGAAATCCGAGTAAACAAAGGCAAGAAACACAAAGGGCCATACTAAATCATAAGTCTAAAAGGACAAAGGGTGTTAATAAAACAAGCCTAAAGGCTCTGTGTCTTAATGCAAGGAGTATCCGTAATAAGGTGGATGAATTGACTGTGCAAATTGATGTTAACGGATATGATGTGATTGGGATTACAGAGACGTGGCTCCAGAACAATCAAGGCTGGGAACTGAATATCCAGGGGTATTCAACATTCAGGAAGGATAGAATAAAAGGAAAAGGGGGTGGGGTAGCATTGCTGGTTAAAAAAGGAGATTAATGCAATAGCTAGGAAGGACATTAGCTTGGAGGATGTGGAATCAATATGGGTTGAGCTGCAGAACACCAAAGGGCAGAAAACATTAGTGGGGGTTGTGTACAGACCTCCAAACAGTAGTAGTGAGGTGGGGGAGGGTATGAAACAGGAAATCAGAGGTGCGTGCAAAAAAGGCGCAGCAGTTATCATGGGTGACTTTAATATGCATATAGATTGGGCTACTCAAACTGGAAGCAATACGGTGGAGGAGGATTTCCTGGAGTGTTTAAGGGATGGTTTCCTAAACCAATATGTTGAGGAACCAACTAGAGGGGAGGCCATCCTGGACTGGGTGTTGTGTAATGAGGAAGGACTAATCAGCAATCTTGTGGTGCGAGGCCCCTTGGGGAAGAGTGACCATAGTATGGTGGAGTTCTACATTAGGATGGAGAAGGAAACAGTTAATTCAGAGACCATGGTCCAGAACTTAAATAAGGGCAACTTTGAGGGTATGAGGCGTGAATTGGCGAGGTTAGATTGGCAAGCGATATTTAAGGGGTTATCAGTGGAAGGGCAATGGCAGACATTTAGAGATCGCATGGATGAACTACAGCAATTGTACATCCCTGTCTGGCGTAAAAATAAAAAAGGGAAGGTGGCTCAACCATGGCTAACAAGGGAAATCAGGGATAGTATTAAAAGCAAGGAAGTGGCATACAAATTGGCCAGAAGTAGCAGCAAACCCGGGGACTGGGAGAACTTTAAAACTCAGCAGAGGAGGACGAAGGGTTTGATTAGGGCAGGGAAAATAAAATATGAAAGGAAGCTTGCGGAGAACATTAAAACGGACTGCAAAAGCTTCTATAAATATGTAAAAAGAAAGAGGTTAGTAAAAACAAACGTAGGTCCCCTGCAGTCAGAAACAGGGGAAGTCATAATGGGGAACAAAGAAATGGCAGATCAATTGAACAAGTACTTTGGTTCGGTGTTTACTGTGGAGGACACAAACAACCTTCCGGAAATAAAAGAGATCAAAGGATCTGGTAAGAGGGAGGAGCTGAGGGAAATCCTTATCAGTCGGGAAAAGGTGTTGGGGAAATTGATGGGACTGAAGGCTGATAAATCCCCGGGGCCTGATGGTCTGCATCCCAGAGTACTTAAGGAGGTGGCCTTGGAAATAGTGGATGCATTGACGATCATTTTCCAACATTCCTTAGACTCTGGATCAGTTCCGAAGGAGTGGAGGGTGGCTAATGTAACCCCTCTTTTTAAAAAAGGAGGGAGGGAGAAAGCAGGGAATTATAGACCGGTCAGCCTGACATCGGTGGTGGGTAAAATGATGGAATCAATTATTAAAGATGTCATAACAGACCATTTGGAAAGTGGCGACATGATAGGTCCAAGTCAGCACGGATTTGTGAAAGGGAAATCATGCTTGACAAATCTTCTGGAATTTTTTGAGGATGTTTCCAATAGGGTGGACGGGGGGGGAACCAGTAGATGTGGTGTATTTGGACTTTCAGAAGGCCTTCGACAAGGTCCCACACAAGAGATTGGTGTGCAAAGTTAAAGCACATGGGATTGGGGGTAATGTGTTGACGTGGATTGAGAACTGGTTGGCACACAGGAAACAAAGAGTAGGAGTAAATGGGTACTTTTCAGAATGGCAGGCAGTGACCAGCGGGGTACCGCAGGGTTCGGTGCTGGGGCCCCAGCTGTTTACATTATATATTAATGATTTGGACGAAGGGATTCATTGTAATATCTCCAAATTTGCGGATGACACTAAATTGGGAGGCAGTGTGAACAATGAGGAGGATGCTAGGAGGCTACAGAGTGACTTGGACAGGTTGGGTGAATGGGCAAATGTATGGCAGATGAAGTACAATGTGGATAAATGTGAGGTTATCCACTTTGGTGGTAAAAATAGGGAGGCAGACTATTACCTGAATGGTGGCAGATTAGGGAAAGGGGAGGTGCAACGAGACCTGGGCGTCATGGTACATCAGTCACTGAAGGTGGGAAGGCAAGTGCAGCAGGCAGTCAAGAAAGCAAATGGCATGATGGCCTTCATAGCAAGGGGATTTGAGTACAGGAGTAGGGAGGTGATGCTACAGTTGTACAGGGCCTTGGTGAGGCCACACCTGGAGTATTGTGTGCAGTTTTGGTCTCCTAACTTGAGGAAGGACATTCTTGCTATTGAGGGAGTGCAACAAAGGTTCACTAGATTGATTCCTGGGATGGCCAGACTGACATATCAAGAAAGACTGGATCAACTGGACTTGTATCCTCTGGAGTTCAGAAGAATGAGGGGGGATCTTATAGAGACGTTTAAAATCCTGACTGGTTTAGACAAATTAGATGCGGGCAGAATGTTTCCAATGTTAGGGAAAACTAAAACCAGGGGTCACAGTCCAAGGATAAAGGGGAAGCCATTTAAGACTGAGATGAGGAGGAACTTCTTCACCCAGAGAGTGGTGAATCTGTGGAATTCTCTACCACAGAAGGTTGTTGAGGCCAGTTCGCTAAATATATTCAAAAGGGAGTTAGATATAATACTCACAACTAGGGGGATCAAGGGGTATGGCGAGAAAGCAGGAATGGGTACTGAGGTAGCATGTTCAGCCATGAACGCATTAAATGGCGGTGCAGGCTCGAAGGACCGAATGGTCTACTCCTGCACCTATTTTCTATGTTTCTATGAGACCGCAAAGGTCGTCCCAAAAGGAGACCAACACCGCTCCCAGCACCAAGCCCCTCAGTGATAACACCACGAAGATGGACGACTCTGAGGGAGAAAAGGGAAAGGACACTGCAGGAAACGGCCACGCCTCAGAACCCAGCCCTCAGCCTCCTCCCCAGCAGATACAATCCATGGAAGAGGAGGAAAAACTGGGGGACTGGCAGTTGGTGAAGAGGAAAAAGAAACGCACCAAGAAATGACCCATCAGCCCGCCAGGAAAAGGAAAAGGAAAAGGTGCCCCAAAGGCCCAGCTGGGTGGGACAAAGCGGTTCATGTCCCCAACAGACAGCAGCGGCTGCTCCTCGTCTGACCAGAATAAGGTCAGAGTGACAGTCAAGAAGGAGCGCCGGTAGACCGCTCGTTCTTCATCAAGAGAATCGTCCTTGGATGTTGCAGATTGAAAGCTGCCGACATTTTCGCTCTGCAGGATTTCCCCAACGCCGGTTACTTTGACGTAACCTTTAGAGACGTCCCTGGATGCCTGAAATTCCTGCAGGCAGTCAAGGAAAAGAGGAGTCAAGAGCTGCATTTAATTAAAAGTGCCGAGTCGCTCTTCACCCTCCCGTCGCAAAGAAACCGCCTCGTCACTGTACACATGTACAACCCCCACATCCCTGTCATCGACGTGCTCACCTTCCTTGGCAGATACGTCGATGATGCTGGAAATAGCGTGGACATCAACGACCTCTTTGGGATCAGGACGGGTAAACGGCAGATCAAGGTCACGCTGAAAGTGGACGCAAAAGGAACCATCCTGCACCCCCCTTCCAGCTTCGCCATCGGAGGAAGTCGGGGATACATGGTGTACGCCGGCCAACCCAGGGTGTGTCGAACCTGCGGGAAACCTGGGCACGTGGCGGCCAACTGCACGGTCATCATCTGCAGGAACTGCAAGAAAGAAGGCCACCAGACAAAGGACTGCAGAGAGAGTAAGATCTGCAACCTTTGTGGTGAGGCTGGTCACCTCTACAAGTCCTGCCCCAAGCGCAGTCTCAGCCAAGCGCAGGCGACAAAGAACAATGTGGTGCTCGAGGAAGAGACCGCAAAGGTCGCCCCAAAGGAGACCAACACCACTCCCAGCACCAAGCCCCTCAGTGATAACACCACGGTCATGGACGACTCTGAGGGAGAAAAGGGAAAGGACACTGCAGGAAACTGCCACGCCTCGGAACCCAACCCTCAGCCTCCTCCCCAGCAGATCGCACCCAGGGAAGGGGAGGAACTACTGGGGGACTGGCAGACGGTGAAGAGGAAAAAGAAACGTACCAAGAAAAAGCCCAGCAACCCCCCAGGAAAAGGAAAAGGTGCCCCAAAGGCCCAGCTGGGTGGGACAAAGCAGCTCACGTCCCAAACGGACAGCAGCGGCTGCTCCTCGTCTGACGAGGAAGGGCGCGAAAGGAACAGCCGCCACCAACACAAAGAGCGGCAAAACACACAGGAGGAAAACCAGACTGAGATGGCCCCTCAGCTCCAGACCACCGGGAGCAGCGAAGTGCCCAGCGCACACCAGCTCAGGCAAAGCGGGAGCAACCAAGTGTCCAACGCAGCGATACCACAGGCGACAGGCAGAGGGAAGAGCCACCACCGACCGAGGGCAGTCCAGGCTGCAAGGGGGACCCCTTCACAACACCGCCATCACCACCCCGTCGGTACAACCCTCCCCCACCCTCAAGAGACCAGGACTGGTTTCTCAGCCCAGGGCCAGTAAAGCTGTTCTCGAACACCGTGGGTATGCAGGAACAGACCCAAGAGCTGGGAACAGCATAACGGACTGCTTGTTCAAATGGGACTTCGGAACTTATTTAAATGGCTTTAAAAATCGCTACGATCAACGTACGTAGTTTAAAATCAACTACGCGAAAGGGGGAAAGAACGTACCCAACGTCGCCCTCATCCTGATGGCCACCTTTGTGTGCGGCTGCATCAAGCTCTGCACAGACCCTCGGTACGCAAACACCAAGTGTCACTACGTGCTGAGGTTCTACCTGTCCCCGGTGTTGCGAAGGATGGGCCTGGCCACGCTGCCGCGGAACGCTCCATCCAGTTGGACCGTGCCGGACCACCTGTCCTTCGTGGAAAAGTTTGTGAAGGGAAACACCTTCGACCACAAGGCCGTAAAACAGTGGTCGGCACGTAACGTCCTCGAGACCCTACGGGAAAAGGAGATGGTGGATCCTGTCGGATGGTTCCCCGAGCAGACTGTCGAAGTCATTTGGCAGAATGCCTCATCGCCAGAGCTCACAAACAAGCACCAAGACGTAGCTTGGCTGGTGGTGAGAAGGGCCCTCCCAGTCAGATCCTTCATGCACTCCCGACGTCTCTGCTCCACCGCACGCTGTCCCCGAGGAGGCTGCGCCTGGGACGAGACCGTCATCCATCTCCTTCTGGAATGTGCCTTTGCAAAGAAGGTCTGGAAAGAGATGCAGTGGTCTTTGTCACGAGGTTCATCCCGAGCAGCTCCGTAACACAGGACTCTGTGCTTTACGGACTGTTCCCAGGGACGCACACCGAGACAAACATCAACTGCTGCTGGAAGATCATCAACTCGGTGAAAGACGCCCTTTGGTCTGCCCGAAACTTGCTGGTCTTCCAGAGCAAGGAGTTGTCCACGACCGAGTGTTGCAGACTGGCACATTCCAAGGTCCAGGACTACGTGCTGAGGGACGCACTAAAGGTTGGTGCCGCTGCCGCCAAGGCACGATGGGGAAGGGCCACAGTTTAAGGCCCTCCCGCCATTGTACACTGAGGGGCTGGAACCAGTATAAAAAACCCCTTCTAGCCGTATGACGCAGAAAATGTACTTGTAATCTGTTTCTGTCAATAGAGAACCATGTACTGCATTCATCTGTATTGTGCTATATTTAATGTCTTGTCAAAATACTTTACATGACATTACTTTACAATACAATACAATCCACAAGTGTTGGTGTCTTTTGACAAATTTTATGAATAAAATATATTTTTGAAATAAAAAACTATCAGGAAACGATGGACATTGAAGGCATCGATTCGCCCAGACTGCCGGATACACTAATAGAATTGGGGTTGAGGAGAATTTTCAGGATCAATGAGAGAAATAAACCTGAAAACAGATACGCGGACTGGAGAAAGTGGGAATTTGCCAGATGGGCAAAGCTACAGTGCCAAAGCTCCGGAATCCACTATTACAGGAACGACAGGACAGCCAACTCATGGACAAACACATTTCACAACCCTAAACAGTCATAATTCATGATGGATTTACTACTGAGGTGTAAGCTCTACCCCTCTAGGTGCACCCTATCATATGGCCACAGCAACGCTGTAACAGTGTGTAGAAAGATGCTCGATGGTGAATTAATCACTAGCACACATATCTGGACGATGCCCCATGGCCAAGAATGCAAGGATCAAGCGCCACAATAACATTTTGGACAAACTGAAAGAACACGTGTCCAAATACAGATGACGTCGCATATCGAACCCAGCTTCTCAACACAGGATGGGAGACTGTGGAAGCCAGACATTATTTTCACCAAAGGGCAGGAGGTGGCGGTGGTCGATGTGACGGTTCGGTATGAAGCTAGCAACAGGGCGCTCGAGAGGGCATAGATGGAAAAGACAGAAATATAAGCATCTGGAACCCCAGATCATCGACATGACCAAGGGCTCATCAATCCAGTTCTTTGGCTTCGTAATGGGCGCAAGAGGTAAATGGCTCGAGATCAACAACTCTCTAATGCAATAACCTTAAGATTGAGAGGTACAATGCCTTCTCAAAACATATAGGGCCGGATTTTCTGCTCGGTGGTACCGACCTTAATGCTCTGGGCCCACGTATATTTCCGCTTTCTGGATGAGGACTCCCGGGCAGCGTACGGGCTTCGATCGTAGGGGAGAGCCGCCCACAAGAGCTGTCAAAATTTATATTTGCAAAGGCCACACCCCTGACTTTTTTTAAAACTCTTCAGAGGCCGTCAACACTGAACATAAAAACTGACTGGAAAAGTTTTTATAGATATGTGAAGAGAAAAAGATTGGTGAAATCAAGTGTAGGTCCCTTGCAGTCAGAAGCGGGGAAGTTATAATGGGGAACAAAGAAATGGCAAACCAATTAAATACATATTTTGGTTCTGTCTTCACAAAGGAGGAGACAAATAACCTCCCAGAGATGTTGGAGAACATACGGTCTGATGAAAGGGAGGAACTGAAAGAAATCAGTATTTGTACGGAAATGGTGTTAGGGAAATTGACGGGATTGAAGGCCGATAAATCCCCAGGGCCTGATAATCTACATCCTAGGGTACTTCAGGAAGTGGCCCTAGAAATAGTAGATGCATTGCTGAACATCTTCCAACATTCGATGGAATCTGGAACTGTACCCATGGATTGGAGGGTAGCTAATGTTACCCCACTATTCAAAAAGGGCGGTAGAGAGAAAGCAGGCAATTACAGACCGGTAAGCCTGACATCGGTAGTGGGGAAAATGCTAGAGTCCATTATAAAGGATGTAATAGCTGAGCACTTGAAAAACAGTGACAGGATCGGACAAAGTCAACATGGATTTACAAAAGGTAAATCGTGCTTTACTAATCTACTGGAATTTTTTGAGGATGTAACTGGGAAAATAGATAAGGGAGAACCAGTAGATGTGGTGTATTTGGACTTTCAAAAGGCTTTCGATAAGGTCCCGCATAAGAGATTAGCGTGTAAAGTTAAGGCACATGGGATTGGGGGCAAGGTATTGACTTGGATAGAGAACTGGTTGGCGGACAGAAAGCAGAGTGTAGGAATTAATGGGTCTTTTTCCGAGTGGCAAGCAGTGACTAGTGGGGTACCGCAGGGATTGGTCCTTGGACCCCAGCTATTCACAATATACATTAATGATCTAGATAAGGGAACTAAATGTAATATCTCCAAGTTTGCAGATGACACAAAGCTGGGTGGGAGTGTGTGCTGCGAGGAGGATACCGAGAAACTCCAGGATGATTTGGACAGGTTGGGTGAGTGGGCAGAAGCATGGCAGATGCAATATAACGTGGATAAATGCGAGCTTATCCACTTTGGTGTCAAAAACAGAAAAGGCAGACTATTATCTGAATGGCAATAGATTGGGAGAAGGGGAAGTGCAACGAGACCTGGGTGTCCTTGTGCACCAGTCGCTGAAGGTAAGCATGCAGGTGCAGCAGGCGGTGAAGAAGGCAAATGGTATGTTGGCCTTCATAGCGAAAGGGTTTGAGTATAGGAACAGGGATGTCCTGCTGCAGTTGTACAGGGCCTTGGTGAGTCCACACCTTGAGTACTGTGTGCAGTTTTGGTCGCCTTATCTGAGGAAGGATGTTCTTGCCATGGAGGGAGTTCAGCGAAGATTCACAAGGCTGATACCTGGGATGGCAGGAATGACATGAGGAGAGATTAGGTCGATTGGGCTTATACTCGCTGGAGTATAGAAGAATGAGAGGGGATCTCATCGAAACATATAAAATTCTGACATGTCTGGACAAACTAGATGCAGGAAGAATTCTGACAGGAATTCTGACAGGTCTGGACAAACTAGATGCAGGAAGAATGTTCCCGATGGTCAGAGAGTCCAGAACTAGGGGTCATAATCTAAGGATAAGGGGTAAGCCATTTAGGACAGAAATGAGGAAGAATTTCTTCACCCAGAGAGTGGTGAACCTGTGGAATTCTCTACCACAGAAGGTAGTTGAGGCCAAGTCATTAAATATATTCAAGAATGAGTTAGATATATTTCTTAAAGCTAAAGGGATCAAGGGATATGGGGAGAAGGCAGGTACAGGGTACTGAGTTTGGATGATCAGCCATGATCTCATCGAATGGCGGAGCAGGCTCGAGGGGCCGAATGGCCTACTCCTGCTCCTATCTTTCTATGTAAATGCTAAGTTCTTTGTAGTTTTAAAAAAAACTTTTGTAAACTTTTAGAAACTTAAAGACTTTTACGTGGATTTGAAGAATCTTAAATAGTTTTAAAGAGATTTCAAGCAATTTAAAGAATTTTAAAAAGCCCTGAAAACATTCATTAAATTTAATTAATCAGCAAAGTGAAATGGAAGGACCAAGCACAATTCGCATGATTAAGAGAGCTCAGAATTCACTGACTGACATCAGCACACTCCTCAATGAGGTTGAGGCAAAGCGCCCGCGGATCCTTGGGAATGAGAAGTCCAGGGCGCCGCGCAAAGGACAGATGACAGCTTAGACAGAAGTTGCCCAGGCTGTCAGCGCGAACTCCACGGACAGCGGAACAATGCTGCAAAAAAATTAATGATTTGATGCGATCTGCCAAAGTTTGTACAGTTATTAGAAATGTCAACTGTAACATGTTTAAATTTAACTGAATTATTTTTTTAAATGTCTTGCACGCATGGGTGTTCGAAAGTGACTTCATTATCCAGGCATCTGAACTTGTCATAAAATGTTATGGCTTTGGGGTTAGCTCCGGATCATCCATTGTCCTCTTATCTTTACTCCACAGCTTTGAGTTCTGAAATTTGCAGGCAATCAAGGCAGAAGGGAGTGAACCGCTGCTTTCAATAATCACTGCTGTTCACCCTCCCATCGCAAAGGAATCGGATTGTTACTGTACACATGTACAACCCGCAAATCCCGGTTATCGATGTGCTGACGTTCCTTGACAGGTAAGTCGATGCTGTTGGAAACAGCATCGACATCAAATGACCTGTTCGGGATCTGGACGAGCAAACGCCAGATGAAAGCGACGTTGAATGCGGACGCCAAATGAGCGATTCTGCACACCCCTCCTCCAGCTTTGCCATCGGAGGAAGTCGAGGGTACATGGTTTACGCGGGAGCCAAGGTAAATTGCAGCAAAAGCGAGGCCATGTTCTTTGGCAACTGGGTCCACCGATCCTGTGTGCCCTTCACCGTCAGGTCAGATTACCTGAAGGTGCTGGGAATATGGTTTGGAGTGGACGGGGCATGCATCAAAAACTGGACGGAGCGTACTGCCAAGGTCAAGCAGAAACTGGGAATATTCCCGATCGATTGCGGGCAAAAACCTGGTCATCAGGTGCGAAGTGCTCTGTGTTGCTGTACGTGGCGCAGGTGTGGCCCATACCCCGCTCCTGCACCGCCCACAGGCACCCGAGCCATCTTCCACTTCACCTGAAGATCAAAAATGGAGTGTGTCCAGAGGGACACGATGTACAAATCTCCAGATAAAGGGGGAAAGAATGTACCCAACGTCGCCCTCATCCTGATGGCCACCTTTGTGTGCGGCTGCATCAAGATGTGCACAGACCCTCGGTACGCAAACACCAAGTGTCACGACATACTGAGGTTCTACCTGTCCCTGGTGTTGCGAAGGATGGGCCTGGCCACGCTGCCGCTGAACGCTCCATCCAGTTGGACCGTGCCGGACCACCTGTCCTTCGTGGAAAAGTTTGTAAAGAGAAACACCTTCGACCACAAGGCCGTAAAACAGTGGTCAGCACGTAACGTCCTGGAGACCCTACGGAAAAAGGAGATGGTGGATCCTGTCGGATGGTTCCCCGAGCAGACTGTCGAAGTCATTTGGCAGAATGCCTCATCGCCAGAACATTCAAACAAGACGTAGCTTGGCTGGTGATGAGAAGGGCCCTCCCAGTCAGATCCTTCATGCACACCCGGCGCCACCGCATGCTGCCCTCGAGGCGGCTGCGGTGGGGACTAGATAGTCATCCATCTCCTTCTGGAATGCGCCTTTGCAAAGAAGGTCTGGAAAGAGATGGTGGTTTTTGTCGAGGTTCATCCCGAGCAACTCCGTAACACAGGACTCTGTGCTCTACGGACTGTTCCCAGGGACGCACACCGAGACAAACATCAACTGCTGCTGGAAGATCATCAACTCGGTGAAAGACGCCCTTTGGTCTGCCCAAAACTTGCTGGTCTTCCAGAGCAAGGAGTTGTCCACAACCGAGTGTTGCAGACTGGCACATTCCAAGGTCCAGGAGTACGTGCTGAGGGACGCACTAAAGGTTGGTGCCGCCACTGCAAAGACACGATGGGGAAAGGCCACAGTTTAAGGCCCTCCCGCCAGTGTACACAGGGGATGGAACTAGTGTAAAAAAAACCCTCGTACTGTATGTATCAGGAAATGTCCAAGTGAAAATGCACACGTAATCCTTTCTTTAAGTACTGTGGAAATGTGAATAAAATGGACGACGAATTGGCTTGCAAAGAATGGCTTCGCACAAGGAAAGTCTAGATTAGATCAAAGAGTGCAAAGCTAGCAGAAAGGAGAGAGACCTGCCCCAGCCTGGGGCCAAGATGATTGACTAGCTATTGTGCGGCGCCCAATCACGATCCGGCACTTTAGGGAGGCAGGTGCAGCAGTGAGACAAGTCAGGACTTGCCCGCCAGACTGAAGACCAGGTCATGGCCAAACTGAAAGGGCTAAAGGGACCCCCATTGGAGAACGCTTGTTGCCAGGGAAGTGATGTAATGACCCATGCCTCACTGTATAAAAGGGGCTCTCTCTCTTTTTGGCTAGAAGCCATGTGGATCATATAGGGGTTTTGTGTGTGCCACGCCTGAGGCTCTGTGCTTAACCTGGGTGCTAGTGCGAGATTAGGCCTCGTTGCCTGTTCTGGTCTCCAGCCAGCCTTGTAGCACTGGACACCTGTGAGTGGTTCGACCCACTCGCCCTTACGGTTCTGACACTGGACTTAGATGCGAGAGCAATAACACAGAGAAAACTCAGGTAGACCCGGTTGAATAGTGCGAAATGGAAAATCTTTATTGCATATTATTCAAGATTACGAAATACATGTCATAAGCACAGATTAATGACAGTACAATCTTACACGCAGTTATGTAACTAATTTTAGGGAAACGAGGAGCGCACGACACATCGTAAAAGGGGGCACACATTACAATTATCCTTAAAACTTAAACCCTCCCCTATCAATACCTGACCTAAACTAGATTTGTAGGATCGAGACTCATGCTCACCACTCGTGATAACTCGGAGAATTCCGAAACTCTGCTCGGATGTTTTTACCGCAGCACCTGACCACCCACGTGTTGATCAGGGGTCTCTGTACCCCACTTGTTTACTCGTTTCTGCTCCGGCTAGCAGGCTGGACCGTCTGCTGTCATGAAGATCTGTGTTGTCCTCGGAGTTCCGGCACGACTCGAAAAATAGTCTTCCTGTGCCCTCGCCCCGATGCGATAAAACTCGAAGAATGGTCTTCCTGTGCCCTCACGCCAGTTTGTAAAACTCAAAGAATAGTCTTCCTGGGCAAGGAAAGTGTTTATTCGACCTACAGGCGCGGTCGGGGCTTACTGACCGTGGCGATACGTATGGTCGTCTTCTTCTCTTCTCATCTCATCTCATCTCGGGCCTTCGGTTCCAACACCGTTTACCGACTTCTCGGGATGGTGTGCCCGTTTCAAGGCTTCACAGCCCAGTTCCACACAGATCTTCGCGGCAAGCCACGAGGTTGATCCTGGCGGATCAGAAAGTTCAATAGTCTTCTAGCAAGTCGAGCAGCAAGAGTCAAGAGACAGCAGTCAAGAGTCAAGAACGAGATGGACGGTTGTACCTTACAGTTATAGTGCGGTGATTCCTCTTTTCCTGCCCAATCTTAATGTCTTTTCTTTTGTTAGGGTTTTGGCGCTCAAACTTCTTGTATAGGGTGATCTCCGTTTAATGGGTTTCGGTGATACTTGTAACTGCCTGAGTACCCGTTAATACTTCTCCCATTGTGTAACCGTTCAGTATTCTCCCTGGAGGGCTTTTGGGGCTTCCAAATGTTTCTGTAACTACCCGCAAACGGCTCTCTCATCGTAGAGTCGTGGGGATTTTGCATATTAATGCCTTTGGATGGGTTCTTGATCGCTTGGTACAATAGCCCTTATTCGCACCTGGGAGACCGATTCCAGTATTTATGTGTAAAATGCAAACCCATTATGTCTTGTGATTTATCTCAAATGTGCTGAGTCTTGTCCGATCTCGCACAAATGTCTATTGGAACGCCATCTTGTCTGCTTATCGAAAAGTCCAGAATGTTCTGCCACGAGGCGTGGCGGCCATTTTACAGGCTGCTTGTGTCCACTTTGGAAACCTGACAGCATTCTGCTGAAATAAAGCTGTTCGCACGAAACTATGTGTCTCCTCCTTATTTATAAAATCGCGATTAATATTGCGAATTCTACAGTCCCTCCTGTTGATGCGAATAACTCCGCTTATCGTATCAAAAATATTGTGGTGAGCAATATTATCTCGATTCTCCACATCCAGAAATTCCCATAACTTAAACTATCTAGGGTCTCTGTGTCGTCCTTATTTCCCAGGAAAAATTACATTCCTATAACACCGTAGGCAGCATTTGCCTTTAACTTACACCACTTGTTTTTCCTTCCAGGTGTAACCAGGCCGATGCCTCTCGCACCACCTGTAGATGCATATTTTTTATTCAAGGAAAAGAAAACCAGAAACAAAACCAAACAATCATATTCAACAACAACACCAACACCAAAATAATCAAAACCAACTCTTAGACATGTAGAGTTCCAAACGTAATTACAGTTTCTGAGAAAAATCACGATCGATTATAACACTTCCGAGGCGCACGTGGCAAACGGGAGTGACGCCATTTTGTCTGATTACACGGTGCTTTCATCGTGCACGCGCACGTAACGTTCTCGCCACTCTCCCGTGTTTTCGTTCTTGGTGAGGCGTTTGCCTCTCTTACAATGCACGACCAATAAGTATACCACAATAAACACTTGGCATACAACTAAAATGTGGGAGGCTATTCTAATCCAGGAAGGCACTTCAATGTTGGTGAACAGATTCCACCACGGTGGAATTACTATGTCCAGAATTTCTGTCCCTATCTCGACAGTCTTCTGTTCTAGGGTGTAAAAATGTTTTTGCGATACCGCGACGGCTTTCAAAAGCTTGGTGAGGTGTTCAGGGAGAGGGGGAATGAGGTATCCGAAATGCGCGACAAATCGCTGCAGGTCGGTGAAGTTCTCTTTTACGGTAAGATGAACCGTGGATGGTTCAGGGATTGGGACAATTCGCTGTTGTGCTACTTGAACTTCCGCCCTGGGTTTGAAACAGAAACTGCTGTCACTCACCGGACACCGGCTACGGTTTCCATGCTGGTAGTGTTGCGCTGCAGTGGTAACACAATATGTTCCACCCCCGATGTATGCTACCTGCGGAGGCACATGATCTTGTGCCATTGCCTCCATGGTGCAATTCATGGGCTTGGCACCAGCCGTTCTGAACCCGCACTGTGGTGTTAAAAAGGCATTCAAGTGCTGGGGACACAGTATTATGTGTGCTCCCCTGCCACGACAACCAGAGAGATCTGTACCTGTCATCGTTTGCTCCCAGCGGATGATGTAAGGTGGAACCGCTGCATAGCGAATGTGGGCTCCCCCCTGAATGATACCAATGTTCTCTACCCGATACACCGGGGCGGGCTTTGTTGTGTCGCCCAAAACCGGCATACGTAATACTATACCCATGATAGTATGGTTTGATCGTCCACAGTCCACGGGGACTGGGTATGCTTCTGAAGCTAGCCTGAGCTGGCACGGGCTTAATGTGTTCTGAAAAGGGTGGAGCGCCTGCAGGTGTTTGTTACTTATCCAGGACGGGACCAAACCTTGTTTTAAATCCTCCAAATTACTGTGGCCCTCGCCCAGTAACCACGCCCCGTAAAGCACGCACACCTCATTCTGCGCAGCCTGATCGGACGCATTCCGATCTTCCCTGATCAGGGCATTTACCGTTCTCGCGTGTTTCTCCAGCTCAGCTATTATTTCTTTTAAATGGAGAGTCATATCCTGGTCCTGGTGTAACCCAGACCCAACCACCTTATTTTCATCTGTGAAAATGCTTTTCAATTGCGTTTTTAAGCCATTAATCTGGGTCTGCAGCTCCACGCTGTCTAGAGCGTTGACCACAGATGGACCTGTGTTGAAAGCAGTGAACACGTCGTTCACAACACCCCTTCTTTGCCTCCCCACCTGATCCAAAACTTCATGTGGTGCGGTGTACAAACTTGTTTTATCAATTTCCGCGAAATCGAACTCATAGAATTGTCTGAACATCTTGGTCAACAGGACCTGATATAACTGTTCCGTCTTTTTGGGGCACCACTCTGGTAACCGTACCTCGGTGAGATTTAAAATCACCGAGGCCACCGCGTAATGTACCCCCTGAAATAGTATCTGGTCTGTGGGGACCAGTACCAAACCATTCCCGGGTCCCTTACTGGTTTTAGGGCACCCTTCTTCCTTAGCTAGAACCACCGGAATCGTGGGCGGGGCTTTGCGTGGGCGCGTAATGAGTTCAGTGGCATTTACCGGGATCGGGGAGTATGGGGCTCCGCACCCCCTGGTGCTCGCATCCCACCTCATCCCCTGTCCGTTATCCTGCCATTGATTGATGAAAAATATGGAGATGCCTTTGGGGCAAACATACTTTGACCCCCACATACATACATAAATTCCCTCATCCGGTTCCCACCATTTGTCCCAACAGACTCTCACTTGTCCGTTTGTCCCCGTAATTGTCCGATGGGTATTATTACCCAGTCGCTCCCACTCGACCGAAGAGTTCCTCATGTTTTTGCTCAGCTTTCGTAGCCACCACCATCGGCTCAATGGGACATTCCCATTACAAGTCAAACAAATCCGTTTGCCGACGGTGACGCTGATTCTGGGTGCGATGATCCTTACTTTGGGGCACAGTAAAGAAGTCTCTTGGTAGGCAAAACCCGATGTGCTGGAATACTCAGTTGAGTTCGTTCCCAGCCATCCTGGCCACCTTCCCTTGTGGAAATAGGTGGTGGTCTCCTCAGCCTCTCGTCTTCCGGTCCCATCCACCGCGATGGGGGCCGTGTCCCCGGAGCATCCAAACACCACAACATCCTTGGTGTGGCCTCGATAGGCCAATCCACATCCGATTGCCGCGAGCAATACTAGAATTCGTTCCATCCTTCCTTGGTTCCTGTGATCAGATAGAATGAGGTAGCCAGCCTCGCAAGAGTCTCTGGCTTTTGTGAAGGGTGAGCGGGTCCCCTGACCTCGCCTCACGTAAGAAAACATGTGCGCTGGATAAACTTTAACTAATCCTATCTCTAAAACTCCCATCATTTTACCTCTTTCTATTAAACAAAATTAAACTACCGACTTAAACGGATTTAAAACTATAACCTTATAATTAAAACTATAACCTTATGACCTCATCTAAAACTATAAACTTATTCTTAACCTTAAACTGTACAGCGCCGCCCGTTCCCAGGGCGGCCTATTTAAATTCTGAAAAGGCTGCCACGAGCTTTTCCCGACGGTGGGAGGGCATTGACCCCTCCCTTTGATCTGCCGCAGCCTGTTGCTGCTGCGCTGGGACTGGGCTCTCCCTGGGCTGCCTTAGCCTTGAGCCTACGCCTTGGGACACTCTGGGGACTTGACCATATCTTCCTGGGCTGGGGTATCCGACTTGACCTACGGAGAGTTACCGGGGGCAGGAACTCCAGGACCGACGGACCGGGTTCCGAGACTTCCACCGTGGCGACCTGTGGTCCCAGCACAGTCGCTGGCTCCGCCTCCCCTAACTCCGCCTCCCTGAACTCGGGATCTGCAGCTTGTGGCACCGCCCTACTTGGCCCAGTAGGCGGCCCTTCACTCGCAGTCCCTACCTCCCTCGAGGGCAAGACGTTCAAGGCGGGCGGCTCGGGCTCTGAGGCTTCCATCGCCACGCCCTGTGGTCCCACCACAGCGGCTGGCTCCGCCTCCCCTAGCTCCTCCCCCGAGTTCGGGACCTGCAGCTTCGGCCTCCACCCTGTGTGGATCTCTATCTGCAGCCCCTGTCTCCCCTATACCTGAATCGGGGGAGACCCTTTCGTCCTCCGATTCCAGCTCCTCCTCGCTTGTGTCACTATCTTCGTCGAGCTCTTCCTCATCTGTCTCCCAACCCCAATAAAATATCTCACATTTTTCTAGGATGTCCTCTCCCCTGATGCAAGCTGCTTTGCCTGCCTGTGTGCCCTGTGGCCCTACCCGGCGCTGCGAGTCCCCACTCGCCGGTTTGGCCCCTGTGGTTGGCCCTTGTGCACCTGGCTTATACAGTTTGCACTGATTTACGTGGAACCACTTAGTGCGCCGAGGTACCTTTACGGCGTATACCATGGGACTCGCCTTATCTACAATGCTGTAGGGTCCCATATACAGTGGTTCCAGACTCCCTACTCTGGCGTAGTTTCTGACCATGACCTGGTCTCCTACTTCCCACTCCCGCTTTTTGCGGGGTTCCAGCAACAGGCGATTGCCCTGATGCTGCCTTCCCATGTTCCCAGCCGCCTGCTCATAAACCTGCTTCAGGCGCTCCAAGAGGGTCTGGACGAACTTGTCCCTGCTTATCTCTTGGAGCTGACCCTCAGTGAGCACTGGCGCTAGCACATGGGTGGGGGTTCGCATGATCCTCCCAGTCATCACCTCGTGCGGGGAATACCCCGTACTTTTCGACTGACTGGCCCGGACCCCCATGAGGACTAAAGGCAGAACACCTCCGCCCATTTTTGGGGCGAGTTCATAGTCTCTTTCCTCAATTTCTCCTTCAGGGTCCGGTTCATGCGTTCAACAATCCCGGATGACTGGGGATTGTGTGCTACGTGCCATTTCCCTTCAATGCCCAAAAGCATGAGGGTGTTCTGCATCACCTGGTCGGTGAAATGACTCCCTTGGTCTGACTCCACAAAACGGGGAAGTCCCCACCGCGAGAACACTTCCCGGACCAAGATTTTTGCAGTACCCAGCGCCGTAGCTGTTCTACAGGGGAAGGCTTCCACCCATTTGGAAAACACATCCACCAAGACGAGGCAGTATTTATAGCCTCCCTGGGCAGTGGGCAGGGGCCCTATATAGTCGATCTGTATCGACTGCCATGGTCCCTCTACCCTCCTGACGTGCCCCATGGGCACTTTCCTTTTCTGGGGGTCTGGGTTGTTTGCAGCGCACACGAGACAGCTTGCACAGAACTCGCGGACCTGCTCCCTGAGCCCCGGCCACCATCCCGCTTGCTCTACCTGTTGCCAGGTAACCTCGGGCCCGGGGTGCCCTGCCCCCGGTCCCTCGTGAGCCAACTGGAGGAATTCCCTCCTGTGCTGCTGCGGCACAACCCACTGCTCCTCGCGGAACAGCATGCCTTCCTTAACGGAGAGGGTTGCCGTACTGTACGGACCCTCTACCTGCTTCCCCTCAGCAAGGGTTCTGAGGACTGCTTTTAGGGCGGGATCCTGGTTCTGGACGGTCTTAAGGTCTAGGGGCAATGCTACCCTGGTGTTCCCGGGATTCCCGTCCCTGCCTTGGATCGCTGCCACGGGTCTGGGCCCATAGGGGTCCCAGAAAATGCCGTTGCGGGCACCCTCCCTGGCTAGCGCATCCGCCTGCTGGTTGCCCTCCCCACGGGGCTCTGTGGAGGAGTGAGCCTTCACCTTATGGATGAAAATCTCCCCTTCCTCCCCTACTGCTGCTAGGATCTTTTCCAGCAAGGGCTTCACCGTTAAAGGTCGTCCGTCCGCGGAGGTGTATCCACGGCGGGACCAAATGGCCAGGTATTCCGTACACGAATTGCATGTGAACATACTGTCCGAGCAAATCGTGTATGGGGTTGGGAAAATTTCTGGGTGGGTAACGACGTACACCACTGCAGACAGCTCAGCCTGCTGCGCGCTCATGGTGCTGGGGAGCTTAATCGCCAGGGCAAGGTTTGCCGCAGGGTCATAAACTCCGCACCCTGTGAGTCGTTCGCCAGCGGACACTGTGCTGGAACCATCAACATAAATCTCGCGCCCAGTGGGATGTATCCCGGCCCGCAAACCTATGTTGACTTCCCACACCCCTTCCACCGAACACTGGTGGGCTGTACCGGGGTATACCAAATTGGCCGCAAGCCTGGGCTCGCAAAGACCTTTAACTCAAAGTTCCATCTGGGAAAGAAGAAGGGTCCAGCGCGCAATACGCACGCTGCTTACGGTCCCATCTTTAATCCTCCCATCTAGAAGCATCTTAGTTGGTGTGTGATGGGTGAGGAGAGTGATGGGAGAGAGCCCTGTGAAGATCGCTGATCTTTTCACAGCCCAATGCGTGGCTAAAAGGTGCCTTTCGCAATTGGAGAAACTTCTCTCCACATCCGTTAACACCCTGGACGAATAGACAACCGGCCTCAGCTTGCCGTGACGCTCTTGGAGCAGCACAGCGCTCAAGCTGTCCCCGCTGGCAGCTACCTCCAGGAAAAACTCCTTCCCCCCATCTATGGCCCCTAAAGCTGGCGTGGTCTGCAGATCCCTTTTTAACTTCTCGAAAGCTGCCTGGCATCCCTCGTCCCAAGACCACTCCACTCCCTTATGGAGGAGTCGGAGCAGCGGCGCCGCTGTGGCCGCATAGTCTTCGATAAAATCCCTGCAGTAACCGGTCAGTCCCAAAAAGGACCTCACACCCCTTATGGTGTTGGGAATCGGTAACTCTTGCACCGACTCCCTCCTAGCCTTATCTATGGCTCTTTCCCCAGCGCGAATGGTCAGCCCCAGGAATTTTACTTCCTCCTGACCGATACGTGCTTTCTTAGGGTTCACTTTAAAACCCTTTCTCGCTAGCAGCTCCAATAATTCGGCCAGCAGTGGTCCATGCTCCTCCCTTGAATCTGTAAATAAGAGCAAATCATCCACGTACTGCATTGGGCTGACTAAACTCCTTTAAACTTCCTGCCATACACTGATGGAAAATACTGGGGCTGTTGTGGAAACCCTGTGGCAGACAGTTCCATGTGTACTGTTGTCCTTTGAAAGTAAAGGCAAACTTGTACTGGTCCTCTCGCCGCAGCGGGATGGACCAAAAACCGTTCGAGATATCCAGCACCGTGAACGTGGTCGCGGACGCTGGGATACTCCCTATTAGGTCAGCGACTGCTGCTACCGTGGGCGCGCAGGCGGGAATGTTACTGTTAAGGACTCTGTAGTCCACCATGGCCCTCCACGAATTATCCGGCTTCCTAACCGGCCATAATGGGGAGTTCACGTGTGTGGCTATCGGCCTCAACACGCCCTGCTGCACCAAGGAGGACATTGCTGTCTCCATGTCGGGTTCTGCTTCTTTGGGGAAGTTATACTGCTTTTGGGGCCGGGTCATGGGGTCCCCATCTACGCTGACCTCACACCCGGTAACCCTCCCACAATCGTGCTTGTGGGTTGCAAACGCGTGCATATTATCTGACACGTACGTTTGCATGTCCGTTGGGACATCGGCGACCATAAGCCCGAGGTCGTAGCCTCCGGATGGCTTCATGGTACACAGGGCCCCTGTTCCTTCCTCCCCCGGAATTACCACTACCTCGCCTTTTCCACCCTTAGCCCCCCAGAGACAGTGATTCCTGAGGTCCACGAGGATCCCGTGCCCCGATAGGAGATCGGACCCGAGGATACCTCTCCCACCCCCCTCTTGCCATTTCATCAGTATGCACTTCCACGTGGTGTGGAGTGCTCCTAAATGAATGGATAGCGGAAGGGAGAACGCGCCAGCCTGTTCTTTTCCCGTGAACCCCGCTAATGTGAATGGGACCTTGGTAGATAGCGGTGAGTCAAAAGGGCTATCTGTATGAATCACGGTGCAAGAAGCTCCCGTGTCCAACAAATAACTACCCTTCTGTTGCTCTACCTCCATCTCCACCAGGGGTCGTTTCCACGCATCATAGCTGAGCGGACACAGGTAGACGGGCTGTGCGGGCTCTAGTCATTGGGTACTATTGGACGGGGCTGTGGCACCTGCGGGGCCGGTAGCAACCGCCACCCTTCCATGCGCACTCATGAGGGTGCGCATGGCTCCCAACACTGATTCGATCGCGTCGGGATGGATGGGGGCACTAGCTCCCCTATCAGAGACAGGCGCCTGGGCTCGGACCGCGGGATTTTTATCCCTGGAATCCTTCCAAGGGTTCCTGCAGTTCTTACGTCAGTGCCCTGTCTTCCCACACCCGTAACAAGCATTACTGGCCTGCGGGGCGCGGTTACCCTCCTAATGCCACTCCTTTTGAGCCGGGGCTGCGGGTCGTGCCTCATGCACCTTTCCCTTAAGGGGACGTGCTCCCATACTCCTGATATTACGGTACCCTACCGTGAGTCGATTTAGGACCGACTCCTCTGTAGTGGCGGGGTTAGTGGGATCAAACCACGCTTTTGCCTGCTCCCTGACGGCTGGCAAACTGTTGGTTACTATACACCTGAGCCAATGAGTTAAACTGGCACCGTTTAAATAGGCGCGCTCTGGCGCACCTGGGCAGCTACGCTGGTATACTGGCCACAGCCTGTCGGCGAAAACCTTCGGGGGCTCTCCCTCCATCTGCACTGTTTGTCCCAGTCTAACAAACGGACCTTCATCGTCCATTCCCAACACTTCTAGGACCTCATCTCTTAGCTCCCCATAGGTATTAAGTCCCCTCTTGCTCTCGTCTGAGAGACACTGAAGGATCGAACTATCTAGTGAGAACAACAGCATTTTTGCTTTTTCTCCATCGTCGCAGCCGTTAATGGCTGCGGTTTGCTCTACTTCCCTGAAATGTATGGAAGGGTCGTCTGACTCGGCCAGCTTCCGTACGTGACTGATCATAACCCTCAGCTGGTGTGAGCTGTGAGGCAACACAAGCTGGTTGAGGAGATCCCCCTCTTCCCCACCTGCCCCGGTCGGGCCCCTTTTGATACCCGTGACCGGACACAACGGTCCCGGCTTCACTTCCACCTCAGTGGGCTCTTTCTTTACTTCTACCACTTCCTCCCTCACCCAGGTTGCCGAATAGCTGGGTGGCGCGGAGGGCATAGTGGCTAATACTTCCTCTGCTTTGTTCGGTGGGGATTTCTGAAATCCCTCATCTACTAGCGGCTGGTGTGCTGACGGGCTGATAAGGCACACCATGCCGTGCGCTTTGTTCAAGGCCTTTTTAAGGTTCCCTATCTCCTTTTGGCAGACGCTGTGATCGGCCCCCTGAAATCTATCCTCGAGGGCCATCTTATATGCCGCCCTAACTCCCGTTAAGCTCTCTTCCTGGGCTTTTATTTGGGCAGCTAGGCAGGCACATCGTTCCTTTAATCTACCCTCACTTAACTTTGCCTCAGTGACCTGGCACTCGAGGTAATCTATTTTTGCCTCATGGTGGTTGGCGACTAACTGGCGTTCTTGATGCAACGCATTTAAAGTCGTGATGAGCTGCTGCCCCCCCGCGACCTTCTCGTCCATTTCCACCTCTAAACTCTTGATCTGAGCTGCCTGCGCTATGATGACCTGGTCCGAAATTTGGACTTGTCTTTTATAGCACATCAGCCAGACCGCTTTCTCCACTGCCTTTTTATGTTCCTTGCTATCTGTCTATCTCTCGGCTGCCTCTAGTGGACGCTTATCCACCAGCAGGTCACTTATCCATTTCTTAGTCAAATTCACTTTTCCAAACACATAATCTGCTATTCTCTCTTCCATGACATTTCGCCCATTCATACCAGGGTCTAACACATTATTCTCTCGCTGCCAATGTCCTGCCGCGGTCGCCATTTTCTGTAAGGGTTTTGTGTGTGCCACGCCTGAGGCTCTGTGCGTAGCCTGGGTGCTAGTGCGAGATTAGGCCTCGTTGCCTGTTCTGGTCTCCAGCCAGCCTGGTAGCACTGGACACCTGTGAGTGGTTCGACCCAGGCTTAGCGGAGCTTCTAAATTCTCGGCGCCCTCCGGGCCGACCTTCGGCAGGTCCTCCCACAAAACTCTGCGCGCATCCTCGCTGGACGGATCCGAAGAGAACAGAGCCCCGTAATAGGCCCGGGCCTCCGCGCTGATGCCCTCCGGATCCGAGACCAGAGATCCGTCGTCGGCCAGCAGCCCCAAGAGCTGCTTACGGACCCCCCGTCTTTTTTCCAGCGAGTAGAAGAAGGGGGAGCCGCGGTCCAGGTCCCGCAGGAACTGGATCCGCGACCTCACGTACGCGCCTCGGGACCCGACCAGCTGCAGGTCCTTCAGCGCGCCCTTCTTCTCTTCGTACACCTTCCGCAGGGCCGGGTCCTCGACGACCTGACCGAGACGGGACTCCAGGTCGAGCACTTCTTTCTCCAATCGCCCGACCCGGGCCTCCCGCCTCTTGGTCGACCCCTTCGCGTACTCCTGACAGAAGACGCGGACGTGAGCCTTGCCCACGTCCCACCATAGCCTCAAGGAGGGGAAGCCTCCCCACTTCCTTCTCCAGTCGGCCCAGAACCGGCGAAACGAATCCCGGAACCGCGCGTCCTCCAGCAGCAGGTTGTTAAAATGCCAGTACGTGGACACCCCCCGCGCGCGCAGCGGAGCGAGCTCCGCCCACACCAGGTGGTGGTCCGTGCACGGCACCGGCCGCATGGAAGCCGCCGGAACGCAGGAGACGTACGCCCGGGAAATGTAAAGGCGGTCGATTCTGGACCTTCCTCCTCCAGACCTCACGCTCGTGAAGGCGCTGGAGTCGGGATGGAGATTTCGCCAGACGTCCACCAAGTCGAAGGACCCGACCAGGTCCCTCAACTTCTCCATCGCCGCCGGGCTTCGCGGGGGACCCGACCGGTCCCGCGCCTCGAGGGTACAATTGAAATCCCCCCCGAGGATGACGCTCTCGCCCACGTCGATGGAGCCCAGAAGAGCGGACACTTCTCCGAAGAAGCGCACTTGCTGCGCACCGGTCCGGGGGGCGTACACGTTCACTAAATGGAGCGGCACGCCTCCCAGGCGAACAGTGACCTGGAGCAAGCGGCCCGGCACGTGCTCCTTGACCCTCAAGATCTCCGGCTGAAAATGCGGGGCCAGCAAGACAGCCACCCCGCAGGAATTGTTAGAGAGGTGACTCATGCTGACCCCTCCTTGCCACTCCAGGAGCCACGTGGCCTCGTCTCCCGGAACGGTGTGGGTTTCTTGCAGGAAGCACACCGCATATTTCCCGTCCCGAAGGACCGAGAAGTTATTGAATCTACGGCGCGCCTCCCTGCTGCCGTTGATGTTGAGGCTGGCTATGGTTATCTTCATCTCAGAAGCATAGTGCAACCTCTACCTAACGGAGGGGAGGGAGCGCGGTCACTGACGACCGCCACTCCCTCAGCAGCCCAGTGTGGAAACTCTTGAGCCGACGCAGCTTGAGCCGGCCAACGTCCTTGTCCGCGCCCATGATTTTAACGGCGGCGCGGACGGACACGACGAGCAGCGCCAGCTCCGACCACTTGTCGAGGGCCAGCCGGATCTTCTTGTGACGACCCTGGCTCGTGGCCATAAAATCCCGGAGTTCCCCTACGGGGATGAGGGGAGAGTCGGTGAAGGGCACGAGGGCGTCCATCACCTCGCTGCCGATGGACTCCAAATCGTCCTCGATGCCCACCACCGAGTCCCCGTCCTCCTCCGGGAGGTCGTCACCGGCGGCCGACCCGTCCGTCGCACGGGGTGCAGCGAACGGCTCGGCCGCACCGGCCGGCCCCGCCTCCGTCACGATCCCACCCCCAGGATCGGTGGCAGAGGAGTCCACCCTGGGCTCCTTCAGGGGCGCCGGGCCGGGAGGCGGCGGCGGTTCGGGGCCCCCCCCCCGCCTCAGGCGCCGGAGCAACCGGGGAGAAAATAATCTCAAAGTCCTCCAGTACGTCCGGCGCCAACATCAGAGACGGAGTCAGGGGGCTTTCTGTCTCCCCGCCACCAACCTCCGACCCAGCGGGCTGGGGATTGTTATACTCCTCCACCAGGTCGAGCAGTCCCTGGGAGATATCTGGGTTGTAAAAGGCGGGCTCGGCTTCAGCCTCTTTGGCCTCGCCCGCCCCAGTCCCCAGGACGCCCGACCCGGCGAGGAGCAACGGTTCCGGAACTACATTTTCTTCCGCGGGTTGTTCCGCCCCCCCCCCCCCCCCCCCCCCACGGGCAGGGTCTCTTCCCCATCCCCGGGAGGCACAGGTCGGACAGACTCGGCTGTCTCACCCTCCCGAGGGACAGGCGACCCCTGCCGCTCGCACGCGACGAGAGTGGGGCGCAGCACCCGCGGCGGGCGACTCCCCCCCTTCTGCGGAGGGACCTTCCTCCTCGCAGTCCTCCTCCTCCTGGGGGCGGAGCTTTCTTTTTAACATGTTGGGGCCCGGAGAGGGGGAGGCCTCCATGTCTGCTGGGGCCTCCCTCTCTGCCCCCTTCTGACGACTGGGTTTCTTGGGCCCCTCGGGCCCGAGCCCGGCCGCAGGTCTTGATTTAGCTGCCTTGGCAGTTGCGGTCACGGTCACGGGCCCGGGCACGAGGACCCCCCCAGTCTCATGCGTCCCGATCAACTCCGCGATGTACTCGGGCGTGAGTTCGGTCAACTCGGATGTTTCCTCCACGAGGGGATCCGCCCTTAGGTGTTTAGTTTTTCTAAGCGCCTTCCTTCCCCTCGGACGCTCTCCCTCCCCCCTGCCGGAGGCCGTGATGGTGTTGGCCTCCGATTTCGACCGCGCATCCGTCGCCGTCGACGCGCGGACAGTATCAGGGGGAGGGGGGGGGCGGCGGCGCCAGCCCTGGCCGCGCCAGGTGTCGTGGCGGCCGTGGAGGCGGGGCAGTTTTTGCGGACGTGCCCCACCTCCTTACAGGCGTAGCACCGCACGCCGTCCGAGGTCCAGAAGACGCGGTGGGCGGTCCCCCCGTGGAGCACCGTGAACGCGCCTTCCGCGTCCTCCTCCCGCGCCAGCCGTACGAAAAGCTGGCGCCGGAAGGAGAAAACGTGCCGAAGGCTGGCTTCCCGGAAGCCGAGCGGGATGGGTGTGATCCCCGACCTCACCTCCCCCAGTTGACGTAGGTGGGGGAGGAGGAGCTCACCCGGAACAAAGGGCGGGACGTTGGAAACAACAATCCTTTGCGCGGTGGCCTCAAGGGGGTCCACCGGCAGGAAGGTCCCGCTCACGGTGAGCCCCTTCTCGATGGCCAGGGACACCGCCCGCTCCGACCCCAGGAAGAACACAGCCTTGCCGTACATCTTAGAGGCGGCGACGATGGCTGAAGGGCCGACAACCCCAGCCATGGCTTTTACGCACGCCTCTATTGTCATGTTGGGGTGAGTGTAGCTCTTGACCCCATTCTTCCTCGTAAGGAGGGTAAAAGGTGACGGGGTAACAGGAGGACTCGTGGCTGCGGCCGTGGCCGCGGCTGCCACGCTCGCATACGTCCTCGCTGCCCCCGCCACCGACGAAGATGTGCTCGCCATAATGGACGGGTCTTTAAGGGCTACACTCACCCCAAGTCACAGGCCTGAAGGTGTTAATGGCCTCGGTTTTTTTGTTTTTGTTTTCCCCTGAGCAGAGGGAGCTCTTAAATTGAAGGCACACCTCTCCCTTTATATGAATTAATTAGGAGAGGGGCCTTCTCCCCTCTGCTCAATAGGTACTTAATTAAAAGTAATTTGAGGTGCCTCTTAGAGAGAGAGGCAAGAGACAAAGAGAGAGAGAGGGGGGGTGGGAAGGAGGGAAGCCGCAAGGGCAGGGTCGCCACTCAGGATGGTGGGTGGGTGGGTGTTGGCAGGGGGTGCACTCTCCGATGTAATAAAAGTCTTTGGTGGTGGTCTTCTGGTGGGGGGAGAAGATGTCTTCACCTGGGATAGCTGGAGATGCCCAGGCTCAGTCCTGCACCAGGTCTTAACGATGCCCAATTAGATGTTGTTTGAATTGGGGACTTCACCTAGGCAGCTCCAGCTGTCCCAGGTCAGGCAATGGGAAAGGGGTGTTTAATATGGTGTGTGCGGCCTAGCTTTTACAGAAGCCACACACACACACACACCCCCCGAGTGCGGTCCCAGGCGAGGACAGACGGAGGCAGAGGCTGAGGCTGAGGCTGCGAGGGACTCAGCTCAACTCGGTGCTGCGTGAACGGGTGAGCGCCGTTTGCTGAGAAGAGGAGGGGAAAGGAGAGGTCTCTTTTCTCTGTGCCTAGAAGGAGAAGGAGCCACGAAGGACAGAGTGGAGACCTTTCCACCTCCACCACGCCTGCAGCTGCAGCTAAAACCACGACTGCTGCTGAGGTGAGAGAGGAGAGGAGAGGAGAGAGAGGAGACCAGCAACAACAACAGAGGGAAGCCTTTCCATCACTGCCTCCCCAACTGGTCTCCATTACGAGAGAGGGAGAGAGGGGAGAACAAGACCAACATCTGCTTGGAAGGAGGGAGAGCGAGCCATCGAGAAGGAAAACAACATCGAGAGGTGGGTGTTAAAAAGGGCACTCTCCAAAAGACTTTGTATTTGAGGTGGGGGGAGGAAAGGAGAAGACGACCGGGATAGCAAGGGGAGTGTGTGTGGCTCTTGCTAACAACTCGGCCACACACACTATCAACAAGCACCCCTTGCCTATAGCTTCACATTTTAGAACATTGTTAAGACCTGGTTGTGGACTGAGCCTGGGCATCTCCAGCTTTATTTTTTCCCAGGTGAAGACATCTTCTCCCCCCACCAGAAGAACATCAACAAAGACTTTATTTATCATCGGAGAGTGCCCCTCCCCCGGAAGCTCCCACCCACCCACTATCCTGAGTGGCGAATAGGCCCGTGCGGCCTTCCCCCTTCCTCCTTCCCACCCCCTCTCTCTCTCTCTCTCTCTCTGCCTCTCTCTAACGAGGCACCTCAAACCTTATTTATTACCCAATTGAGCAGAGGGGAGAAGGCCACTCCCAATTCCAATCATAAAAGGGAGAGGTGTGCCTTCTTTTTCTCAAAACAACCCCCTCTGCTCGGGGGAAAAGACAAAAAAGTCCAAGGCCACTTAAACATCACCCGGCCTGTGACTTGGGGTGGGTGTAGCCCTTTATACCACCTCAGTATGGCGAGCACATCTTCGCCGGCGGCGGGGCAAGCAAGGTCGTACGCGGGTGTGGCAGCCACGGCCACAGCTGGTCCCGCTGCTTCTGCTGCCCCGTCGCCTTTCAGGCTATTGACAAAAAAGCTGGGGGTGAAGAGCTACACTCACCCCAACATGACCATAGAGGCTTGCGTCAAAGCCATGGCTGGGGTAGTCGGCCCCTCAGCCATCGTTGCGGCCTCTAAAATGTACGGTAAGGCTGTGTTCTTCCTGCGGTCGGAGCGGGCGGTGTCCCTGGCCGTCACCGAGGGGCTCACCGTGGGCGGGACCTTCCTGCCGGTGGATCCGCTCGAGGCCACCGAGCAGCGACTCATACTATCGAATGTCCCGCCCTTTGTTCCGGTTGAGCTCCTCCTCCCCCACCTACGTCAACTGGGGGAGGTGAGGTCGGGGATTAATCCGATCCCGCTCGGCTGCAGGGAGGCCAGCCTCCGGCACGTCTTCTCCTTCCGGCGCCAGCTGTTTATCCAGCTGGCGCGGGAGGAAGACACGGAAGGCGTATTTAGCATAACACACGAGGGGACCGCCTACCGCGTCTTCTGGACGTCGGACGGTGTGCGGTGCCACGCCTGTAAGGAGGTGGGGCACATAAGAAAGAACTGCCCCGCCTCCAAGGCCGCCAAAGCATCTGAGGCGGCCAAGGCTAGCGCCGCCGCCGCTCCTCCCCCTGTTTCTGTCCGCGCGTCTGCGACACCCGATGCGCGGTCGACGCCGGAGGTCAACGCCGTCGCGGCCTCCGGCGAAGGGGAGGGGGAGCGTCCGAGTGGAAGGAAGGCGCGGAGGAAAAGCAAACACCTTCAGGCGGGTCCCCTTCACATATATGATGACTTACCCGAGCTTACGCCCCTACACCTTGCGCGGGTGGCGGCGGAGTTCGAGAATGCGAGGGACCTTGTGCCCGGGCCTGCGGCCGCATCCGCCAAGGCGGCAAAATCGAGACCTGCGGCCGTGACTGGGCCCGGGACCCCCGAGCAGACCGATCGACAGGGGGGAGCGGAGGTGGAGGCCTCGGTATGCATGGAGGTCTCCCAACCTTCGTGTCCCTCCTCTTCGAAAAGGAGGCGCGACATCCTGGATGAGGGGGAGGACCGCGAGGAACGGGGTCCCCCCTCGCAAGGGGAGTCGTTGCCCGCCGCGGGTGCTGCGCCCCCCCCCACCGACACCATCACCGACATCCGGCAGGGGTCGCCTGTCCCCCGGGAGGGCATGACAGATGAGTCTGTCCAGCCTGTGCCTCCCGGGGATGGGGGAGAGGCCCTGCTCATGGGGGGGGCCGCGGAACTACCCGCGGTGGGGAGTTACGCTGATCCGTTGTTTCTCGCCAGGTCGGGTATCCTGGGGACCGGGGCGGGCGAGGCCGACGAGGCAGAGCCCGCCGTGTACGGTCAGGACCACTCCCAGGCACTGCTCGACCTGGTTGAGCAATATAACCAGGGTACCCGGTCCGCTGGGTCGGAGGATGGTGGCGGTGAAGGGGAAGGCCCCCTGACTCCGTCTGCGACGCTGGCGCCGGGGTTGTTGAGGGAACTGGCACTAATGTGCTCCCCGGTTTCCCTGTGCACCCCGGTGCCGGGGGGGGAGGGGGGCCCCGAGCCGCCGCCGCTTCCTGACCCGGCGCCTCTGGAGGAGCCCAGGGAGGACTCCTCTGCTGCCGATCCTGGGGGTGGGATCGGGGCAGAGGTAGGGCTGGCCGATGGCGACCCCCCGGAGGAGGACGAGGACCCGGCGGAGGACACTGAGGATGATATGGAATCCGTCGCCAGTGAGGCGGCGGATGCCCTCGTGCCCTCCTCCGGGTCTCCCCTCATCCCCGTTGTGGAACTCCGGGACTTTGTGGCCATGGGCCAGGGTCGCCAGGATATAATCCGGCTGGCCATCGATAAATGGTCGGATCTGGCGCTGCTCGTTTGCTCCGTCCGCGCCGCAGTCAAAACCATGGGCGCGGACGGGGGCGTGGGCCTGGCCGAGCGGCGTCGGATCCAGAATTTCCTCGCTGGGCTTGGAAGGGAGTGGCGGTCGACTAGCGGCCGCGCTCCCTCCTCCCGTTACAGTAAGGTAGAGGTTGCACTATGCTCTTGTCATGAAGATAACCATAGCCAGCCTCAACATCAACGGCAGCAGAGAGGCACGCCGTAGATTTAATAACTTCTCGTCCCTTCGGGAAGGGAGGCATGCGGTGTGCTTCCTGCAGGAAACTCACACCGTTCCGGGAGACGAGGCCACGTGGCTCCTGGAGTGGCGAGGAGGGGTCAGCATGAGTCACCTCTCCTCCAACGTTTCCGGTGGGGTGGCTATCTTGCTGGCCCCGCATTTTCAGCTGGAGATCTTGGGGGTCAAGGAGCATGTGCTGGGCCGCTTGCTCCAGGTCACTGTTCGTCTGGGGGGCGTGCCGCTCCATTTAGTGAACGTGTACGCCCCCCAGCCCGGTGCGCAGCAAGTGCGCTTCTTCGATGAAGTGTCCGCTCTTCTGGGCACCGTCGACGTCGGCGAGTGCGTCATCCTCGGGGGGGATTTTAATTGTACCCTCGAGACGAGGGACCGTTCGGGCCCTCCGCGAAGCCTGACGGCGACGGTGAAGTTGAGGGACCTGGTCGGGTCCTTCGACTTGGTGGACGTCTGGCGAAATCTCCATCCCGACTCCAGCGCCTTCACTTGGGTGGGGTCTGGAGGAGGAAGGTCCAGAATCGACCGCCTTTATATTTCCCGGGCGTACGTCTCCTGTGTTCCGGCGGCTTCCATGCGGCCGGTGCCGTGCACGGACCACCACCTGGTGTGGGCGGAGCTCGCTCCGTTGCAGGCGCCGGGGGGGTCCGCGTACTGGCATTTTAACAACCTGCTGCTGGAGGACGTGCGGTTCCGGGATTCGTTTCGCCGGTTCTGGGCCGACTGGAGAAGGAAGCAGGGGGGCTTCCCCTCCTTGAGGCTATGGTGGGACGTGGGCAAGGCTCACGTCCGTCTCTTCTGTCAGGAGTACGCGAAGGGGTCGACCAAGAGGCGGGAGGCCCGGGTCGGGCGATTGGAGAAAGAAGTGCTCGACCTGGAGTCCCGTCTCGGTCAAGTCGTCGAAGACCCGGCCCTGCGGAAGGTGTACGAAGAGAAGAAGGGCGCGCTGAAGGACCTGCAGCTGGTCGGGTCCCGAGGCGCGTACGTGAGGTCGCGGATCCAGTTCCTGCGGGACCTGGACCGCGGCTCCCCCTTCTTCTACTCGCTGGAAAAAAGACGAGGGGTCCGTAAGCAGCTCTTGGGGCTGCTGGCCGACGACGGATCTCTGGTCTCGGATCCGGAGGGGATCAGCGCGGGGACCCGGGCCTATTACGGGGCTCTGTTCTCTCCGGATCCGTCCAGCGTTTTGTGGGAGGACCTGCCGAAGGTCGGCCCGGAGGGCGCCGAAGAATTGGACGCTCCGCTAAGTTTGGCGGAGCTGACCGGCGCCCTGCGCCAGCTCTCGAGGGGAAAGTCCCCGGGGCTGGACGGGCTGACCGTGGAGTTCCACAGGGCGTTCTGGGACGTCTTGGGGGGCGACTACGCGTGGGTCCTGGGGGAAAGTCTGGCGACCGGGGAGATGCCCCTCTCTTGGCGCAGGGCGGTTATCGTCCTGCTGCCCAAGAGGGGTGATCTCCGCCTTTTAAAAAACTGGCGCCCGGTCTCCCTCCTCAGCACGGACTATAAAATTTTTGCCAGGGCCATGTCTGCCCGCCTCGGCACCGTGCTGGCCCACATGATCCACCCCGACCAGTCCTACACGGTCCCGGGCCGGACAATCCACGACAACATCCATCTGGTCCGGGACCTGGTCCACCTTTCCCAGAGGACTGGTCTGTCGGTCGCCTTCCTTTCCCTGGATCAGGAGAAGGCGTTCGACAGGGTGGATCACGAGTATCTTTTCGGGACTCTGCGCGCATCCGACTTCTGTACGCCGCCGCGGAGTGTCTGATTAAAGTTAACGGGTCTTTGACGGCGCCCCTTCGCTTCAGGAGGGGGGTGCGTCAGGGATGCCCCATGTCCGGTCAGTTATATGCTGTTTGCGTGGAGCCTTTCCTGCGCCTCCTGCGGAAGAGGTTGACGGGACTGGCTCTGCAAGGGCCGGGCGTGGAGGTCGTCTTCTCGGCTTACGCCGATGACGTGCTCCTCATGGTCACGGATCCCGTCGACCTGTGGAGGATGCGAGAATGCCAGCAGATTTACTCGGACGCATCCTCCGCCAGGATCAACTGGGAGAAATGTTCTGGACTCCTGGTGGGCCAGTGGCAGGTGGACTCCCTGCCGGAGGAGTTCAGGCCCTTCGCCTGGAGCACAACACACCTCCTCTACTTGGGAGTCTACCTCGGCCCTGCCGAGGACACCTGGCTGGCGAACTGGCAAGAGCTGGAGGCCAAGGTCACCGCTCGCCTAGGACGCTGGACGGGGTTGCTCCGAGTGTTGTCCTACAGGGGTTGAGCGCTGGTCATAAACCAGCTGGTGGCCGCCATGTTGTGGTACCGGTTGGTCACTTTGATCCCTCCCCCTGCGTTTGTCGCCAAGATACAGAAGATGCTCATCGACTTCTTCTGGGACAAAAGGAAGCACTGGGTCTCTGCCGCGGTTCTGTGTCTCCCGCTTAGGGAGGGCGGTCAGGCGCTGGTGTGCCTTCGCACCCAGGCGGCGACTTTCCGTCTTCAGACGCTGCAGAGGTACCTTTACGTCGAGAATCCTCCCAGATGGTGTGCGCTGGCGACGTATTTCTTCCGCCAGATGCACGGCCTCAACTACGACACGCAGCTCCTGTTTGTGGAATTGGGCCGCACGCGAGCCTACCTGTGGGAGCTGCCTGTCTTTTACCAGGAACTGCTATGGGTCTGGAACCAGGTCGCCTCCAGGCGGAGTTCTCCCCCGTCAGGAGTGGCGGCTCTCCTTCGGGAGCCGCTGTTCAGGAATCCGCACCTCCACGTCCGACGGATCGGCTGGCTGGCGGAGGGCAGGGCTGTGCCAGGCAAGGTGACCAGAGTCAGGGACCTGCTCGATGGTGGAGGAGCGGGCTGGATGGCGCCGGAGGAGTTGGCGCGGCGCCTCTCCTGGGTAGACGTCTGGCGCGCGGCCAAAGCCATCGAGTTGCTGAAAGTGGCACTGGGCCCGGACTCCACTAGGTGTATCGAGGAGGCTCAAGCACGTGGGGCGATCCCGTCCGAACTGACCTCCGTTCGGACGGAATTCCTCATCGGCGCACGGCCCCGAAACCCCTCTCGGGAACCGGCGCCTCACAACTTGAGCCGTCTCGGGGAAATGCCCTCCGTGCCCTTCAGTTCTGCACGGAGGGGTTTCCTGTACGGGCTGCTCCTGCACACTTTCCACTTTGTCATCTTCGCCTGCCGTCCGGACACGCCTTGGCGTGCCATCTTGCCGTCCGGCGGAGGCGAAGGTCCCCAATGGAGGGCTCTCTATGCGGGAGTACTCCCCTTTTCTATTGGGGACATGGCCTGGAGGGTGTTGCACGGAGCAGTCCCGTGCAATCGGTTTTTAAGTAGGTTCACGGACTCCCAGGCCGCCTGTCTTTTTTGCGGCCTCGAGGAGTCCGTGTTCCACGTTTATGTGGAATGTGAGAGGTTGCAGCCCCTCTTTGAATATTTGAAGGGGCTGCTCCTCGCTTTTTGGTTGCACTTCAGTCCCACGCTCCTGATCTACGGTCACCCGGTGCGGAGGGGAGAGAGCAGGTCGGAGGACCTCCTCGTAGGACTGCTCCTGGGCCTGGCCAAAGTGGCCATTAACAGGTCCAGGCAGCGGGCGGTCGAGGGGGTCGTTCGGCCCAGTTGCCTGCCTCTCTTCCGCGGCTATGTTCGCGCCCGGGTGGCCCTGGAGATGGAGCATGCGGTGTCCGCCGGCACACTTGAAGCCTTCCGAGACCGGTGGGCGCCGCAGGGACTGGAGTGCATCGTTTCCCCGGGAAATGTTATTTTAATTTAATGCACTCCAAGTTGTCCGCTTCGCAGAAGGCCCAAGGTGGAAGACCCGGAGGAGAGTGGCCTGGGCGGGAGGCCCAGCACGGAGAACCCCAGGCGGGGGGCCCAGGGCGGGGCGGCTGGTCGGCAGAGGTGGAGTCAGGAGATGCGGTTGCTTCACCCCGGGTGCTCGCGGGGAATGCCGGTGCGGAGGGTCCGGTGCAGAAGGCCCAAGGTGGAAGACCCAGAGGAGAGTGGCCTGGGCGGGAGGCCCAGCACGGAGAACCCCAGGCGGGGGGCCCAGGGCGGGGCGGCTGGTCGGCAGAGGTGGAGACGGGAGATGCGGTTGATTCACCCCGGCTGGGTGCGGAGGGTCCGGTGCAGAAGGCCCAAGGTGGAAGACCCGGAGGAGAGTGGCCTGGGCGGGAGGCCCAGCACGGAGAACAATTGAGTGGATGGTCGGGTGGGCGGTGCCAGTGGGACTGGCGCGGAACCGGTTTCTTGGGTTATTGGAGTGGATGTTATATGTGGCATTTAGTTGGATTGTGATGGTGCTATATGTTTGTACACTGTGGTGTTGAAATGGGTTGTTTTATGTGGAGTTAAGTGAGATGTATTATTTTAATATAAAAAAAAGTGTGGTATTGTTTGGGGGTATTTGTACTGTATTTTGATGGATGAATGTAATGGTTTTACTATGTAATTTGTATTATTGGTTTGAATAAAAGATTCACACCTGCGCTCGGTCAACCGCGGCCAGATTGACGGAGAAGACAGAGGCCGAGGAACACTTGCGCGTCAGCGGGAAGTTTAAAGGCTATCGCTTCTCGGCCTTTTGGCTAAGATCAAGTGTAGTATCTGTTCTTAACAGTTATTTTGATCTGGGCAGGTATTCACACTTGATTCTAATGCTAATTGACCTTGAGTCGCGATACTTGTTTTTCTGGTTTGGGTGGATCTTTATGCTGGCTCTGGCCTAACGCCCTTTGAAAAGCAAACTCTCCCTGCTATTGGTGGATCTTCATGCTGGCTTCGGCCTAACGCCAATCAGGGAAGAGCGATCTGCATAGATGGCGTCCGATGCAGAATCGAGCGAGGGAGCCCGAGATAAGAGCTATCGGGCTCCGATGGAGGAGGGAGATCGGGACTGCGGAGCGGAGAGCGATCGGCAGGACGAGGTGGCGACCGACCGAGGAGCGAGCTCGAGGCTCCGGAGCGGAGTGCGATTGGCACACGAGAAGGCGGCCAACCGGGCGGCGACCTCGGGCGGCCCGAGCGGAGCGCGATTGGCAGATGAGGAGACGGCCAACCGAGGAGCGAGCTCGGGAGTCCAGAGCGGAGAGCGATTGGCAGACGCGGAGGCGGCCAACCGGGCAGCGAGCTCGGGAGGCCCGAGCGGAGGGCGATTGGCAGACGCGGAGGCGGCCAACCGGGCGGCGAGCTCGGGCGGCCCGAGCGGAGAGCGATTGGCAGACGAGGAGGCGGCCAACCAAGGAGCGAGCTTGGGTGTCCAGAGCGGAGAGCGATTGGCAGGCAAGACGGCGGCCAATGCAGCAGCGAGCTCGGGAGGCCGGAGCGCAGATCGATCGGCCGGCGAAGCTGCGGCCTACGGAGCAGGGAGCTCGGGAGCCTGGAAAGCAGGGCGACTTGCTAGCGACATTGTGGGCAACCGAGTGGCGAGCCAGGGAGTTCGCAATACTGTCCGAGTCACAGTCAAGAAGGTGGAAGGAGGAGCGCCGGTAGACCGCTCGTTCTTCATCAAGAGAATCGTCCTTGGATGTTGCGGATTCAAAGCTGCCGACATCTTCGCTCTGCAGGATTTCCCCAACGCCGGTTACTTTGACGTAACCTTTAGAGACGTGGTGTACGCCGGCCAACCCAGGGTGTGTCGAACCTGCGGGAAACCGGGGCACGTGGCGGCCAACTGCACGGTCATCATCTGCAGGAACTGCAAGAAAGAAGGCCACCAGACAAAGGACTGCAGAGAAAGTAAGATCTGCAACCTTTGTGGTGAGGCTGATCACCTCTACAAGTCCTGCCCCAAGCGCAGTCTCAGCCAAGCGCAGGCGGCAAGGAACAATGTGGTGCTCGAGGAAGAGACCGCAAAGGTCGCCCCAAAGGAGACCAACACCGCTCCCAGCACCAAGCCCCTCAGTGATAACACCACGGTCATGGACAACTCTGAGGGAGAAAAGGGAAAGGACACTGCAGGAAACTGCCACGCCTCGGAACCCAACCCTCAGCCTCCCCCCCCAGCAGATCGCATCCAGGGAAGGGGAGGAACTACTGGGGGACTGGCAGACGGTGAATAGGAAAAAGAAACGTACCAAGAAAAAGCCCACCCCCCCCCCCCAAGCCAAGACCCACCACCCCCCCCAGGAAAAGGAAAAGTTTGCCCAAAGCGGTTGTTGGCCCCATCGGAGAGAAGCGGCTGCTCCTCGTCTGACGAGGAGAGGGGGTTTGGCAACAGCCGCCACCAACAAAAAAAGCGGCACAGCGCACCAGCACCAGAAGAGACTGAGATGACCCCTCAGCTCCAGAACACCGGAAGCAACGAAGCGACCAGTAAACCCCAGCTCCGGGATACCGGGAGCAACAAAGCGTCCAACGCACACCAGCTCCGGGATACCGGGAGCAGCAAACCCAGAGGCGACAAGCTGAGGGAAGAACCACCCATGAACGAGGAAAACCCATCCGACATGGAGGAAGACTTCTCTTCACTGCCGTCGTCACCCCAGCGGTGCAACAACCCCTCGAGAGACCAGGACGGGTACCTCAGCTCAGGGCAAGTAGAAAATTTTGCTTACACCTTGGGTATGCAGGCACAGGCCACCGGGCCGGGAACAGCATAAAGAACTGCTTGTTAAAATGGGACTTTGGACACTATTTTAAATTTTAAAATGGGTTTAAAAATTGCCAGCATAAATGTGCGTAGCATCAAAAGCACTACGCGATGTGTTTCCACCTTGGGGTATCTGGCCAAGGTCAAGGCCGACCTGTTGTTCCTGCAGGAGTGCGGCCTGCCGCACCTCAGCAACTACCGGCAGTGCTCGCGATGGTGGTCCCAGGGCCAATCGATCTGGTCAGGAGGCAACGATTGCCGTGCCTCCGGCCTGGGTATTCTGCTGCGGGGAGGCAACTTCACCATCACCGAAGTTAAGGAGGTGGTGGGCGGCCGCCTCCTCGTAGCAGACGTGTTGTACAAGAACGCCCCGCTCAGGCTGATCAACGTGTACGCCCCGGCTCTCAAGAACGAGCGGCTGGCCGACGTCCAGGCCGGTTATTCTGGGCGGTGACTTCAACTGCATCATCGATGCGGCTGGACGATCCGGCAGAGCCGACAGCAAACTGGACGCCACGTCCAGACTCCTGATGGAAGCGGTAAAAGACGCCAAGCTGCACGACGTCTTCAGCAACCCTGCAGACGGAGCGCAGCGTAGATACACCTGGTCGAGACCAGACGGGTCCGTCCGTTCCAGGATAGACTTCCTGTTTGTGTCCCAAGCGCTCGCGGTCAGATCCACCGACGTCACGCCGGTGTTCTTCTCTGACCACTGCCTCTTACTGGCTGACTGTCACCCACAGGAAGAGCAGAAAGTTGGCAGAGGGATATGGAAGCTGAACGTGAAACTGTTGACCCCAGAAAACATTGAGGAACTCAAAAGGGATTACAAAGGTTGGAGAACCGTGAAACCCCTCTTTGATTCCCCGGCGCACTGGTGGGAAACGATCAAGGCGAACATCAAGAGGTTCTTTATCCTCAAAGGTGTTCAGAGGGCGAGAGAGAGACAGAGGGAAACGTCCCGACTCCAGAAAAGCATGCAGAATCTGCTCCTGCTGCAGTCGATGGGGGTCGACGTCGGGGAGGAACTCCAAGAGGTGAAGGGCCAGCAAGCCTCGCTCTACGCCTCCGAGTCCTCCAAGATCATCTTCCGCTCCAGAGTCCGCTCCGTGGAGCAGGACGAGACGTGCTCGCGTTTCTTCTTCCAAAAGGTACACAGAGGGAGCTCTGTGATCGACAGCCTGAAGGAAGAAGACGGTTCTGTGACGTCCTCGCAGCCTGACATACGAAGGATCAGCAAATCCTTCTACGCCGGGCTGTACGACGCGAAGCCCACAGACCGCGTGGCCTCCCAGTCTTTCCTGTCGTCTATCTCGGAGGTGCTAGACGACGGCAAGCGGGAGAGTCTGGACCACCCGTTAACTCTGGACGAGCTGACAAAGGCCGTCCGGTCCTTCGAGACGAGTAAAACTCCCGGAAGCGACGGCTTACCGGTCGAGTTGTATTCGGCTCTGTGGGACTGGATGGGCCCAGACCTGCTGGAAGTGTACGGGGGTATGCTTCTGGCCGGCAGCATGTCAGAATCGATGAGGAAAGGCATCATCACCCTCATCTACAAGCAGAAGGGCGAGAGGGAAGAATTCAGAAACTGGCGGCCCATTTCGCTGCTTAATGTGGACTATAAGATTCTGTCCAAGGTCATCGCCAACAGGGTCAAGTCTGCTCTGGAGCTGGTGATCCACCCCGATCAGACCTGCGCCGTCCCCGGCAGGAAGATCTCCGATAGCCTCGCGCTACTCAGGGATACGATCGCCTACGTGCGCGACAGGAGGGTGGACACCTGCTTAATCAGCTTGGACCAGGAGAAGGCCTTCGACAGAATATCGCACACGTACATGATGGACGTGCTCTCCAAAATGGGTTTTGGGGAGGGAATCCGCAATTGGATCCAACTGCTCTACACAGACATCAGTAGCGCAGTTCTAATCAACGGGTGGGAATCAGAAAGCTTTCCGATCAAATCTGGAGTCAGGCAGGGCTGTCCTCTCTCCTCTGTCTTGTTCGTGTGTTGTATCGAACCTTTTGCCGAGTCCATCAGGAGGGATACGGGCATAAGAGGGGTGACGATCCCAGGCAGCGGAGGCACTCAGGTTAAGGCCTCCCTGTACATGGACGACGTCGCCGTCTTTTGCTCGGATCCGCCGTCGGTCCGCAGATTGCTGAGCATCTGCGACCAGTTTGAACTGGCCTCGGGAGCGAAAGTTAATCGCAGCAAAAGCGAGGCCATGTTCTTTGGGAACTGGGTCGACCGATCCTTTGTGCCCTTCACCGTCAGGTCAGATTACCTGAAGGTGCTGGGAATATGGTTCGGAGCGGCCGGGGCGTGCACCAAAAACTGGGAGGAGCGTATCGCCAAGGTACGCCAGAAACTGGGAATGTGGGAGCAGCGCTCCCTGTCGATTGCGGGCAAGAACCTGGTCATCAGGTGCGAGGTGCTGTCGGTGTTGCTGTACGTGGCGCAGGTGTGGCCCATACCCCGACCCTGCGCCGCCGCAGTCACCCGAGCCGTCTTCCACTTTATCTGGAGATCCAAAATGGACCGTGTCAGGAGGGACACGATGTACAAATCTCCAGAGCAAGGGGGAAAGAACGTACCCAACGTCGCCCTCATCCTGATGGCCACCTTTGTGTGCGGCTGCATCAAGCTCTGCACAGACCCTCGGTACGCAAACACCAAGTGTCACTACGTGCTGAGGTTCTACCTGTCCCCGGTGTTGCGAAGGATGGGCCTGGCCACGCTGCCGCGGAACGTTCCATCCAGTTGGACCGTGCCGGACCACCTGTCCTTCGTGGAAAAGTTTGTTCAGAAAAACACCTTCGACCACAAGGCCGTTAAACAGTGGTCGGCACGTAACATCCTCGAGACCCTACGGGAAAAGGAGATGGTGGATCCTGTCGGATGGTTCCCCGAGCAGACTGTCGAAGTCATTTGGCAGAATGCCTCATCGCCAGAGCTCACAAACAAGCACCAAGACGTAGCTTGGCTGGTGGTGAGAAGGGCCCTCCCCGTCAGATCCTTCATGCACTCCCGACGTCTCTGTTCC
Organism: Squalus acanthias; assembly: GCA_030390025.1. Lineage (NCBI taxonomy): Eukaryota > Metazoa > Chordata > Chondrichthyes > Squaliformes > Squalidae > Squalus > Squalus acanthias. The sequence goes on from CM059450.1 coordinate 16,529,119, forward strand.
ACCGCACGCTGTCCCCGAGGAGGCTGCGCCTGGGACGAGACCGTCATCCATCTCCTTCTGGAATGTGCCTTTGCAAAGAAGGTCTGGAGAGAGATGCGGTGGGCCTTGTCAAGGTTCATCCCGAGCAGCTCCGTAACACGGGACTCTGTGCTCTACGGACTGTTCCCAGGGACGCACACCGAGACAGACATCAACTGCTGCTGGAAGATCATCAACTCGGTGAAAGACGCCCTTTGGTCTGCCCGAAACTTGCTGGTCTTCCAGAGCAAGGAGTTGTCCACGACCGAGTGTTGCAGACTGGCACATTCCAAGGTCCAGGACTACGTGCTGAGGGACGCACTAAAGGTTGGTGCCGTCGCCGCCAAGGCACGATGGGGAAGGGCCACAGTTTAAGGCCCTCCCGCCAGTGTACACCGAGGGGCTGAAATCAGTATAAAACCCCCCTCGGGCCGTATGAAGTACAAGTGTTTTAATGTAAATTCACTTGTAATCTGTGGACTGTGAATTGAGTACCATGTATCATATTCATCTGTATTATGCCAAATGTAACATGATTGGTGGATTGTAGTGAAATGTATTTTGACAAGAATTGAAATGTATCTTGACCCCTGTATGACTTTGAAAATGTATTATGACAATGTATAGTAACGTGTCTCTGTAAATTGAGTGCCATGTACCGCAGTTAATTTGTATTGTACCAGATGTGGACTGTATTGTGATGTATGTGAACAAATATTTTTTATGAATAAAGTATATTTTGAAATAAAAAAAAAATCTGTTCTTATCAGTTGTTTTGATCTGGGCAGGTATTCACACTTGATTCTAATGCCAATTGACCTTGAGTCGAGATACTTGTTTTTCTGGTTTGGGTGGATCTTTATGCTGGCTCTGGCCTAAGGCCCTTTGAAAAGCAAACTCTCCCTGCTATTGGTGGATCTTCATGCTGGCTTCGGCCTAACGCCAATCAGGGAAGAGCGATCTGCATAGATGGCGTCCGACGAAGAATTGAGCGAGGGAGCCCGAGATAAGAGCTATCGGGCTCCGATGGAGGAGGGAGATCGGGACTGCGGAGCGGAGAGCGATCGGCAGGGCGAGGTGGCGACCAACCGAGGAGCGAGCTCGAGGCTCCGGAGCGAAGTGCGATTGGCACACGAGAAGGCGGCCAACCGGGCGGCGAGCTCGGGAGGCCCGAGCGGAGAGCGATTGGCAGAGGAGGAGGCGGCCAACCAAGGAGCGAGCTCGGGAGTCCAGAGCGGAGAGCGATTGGCAGACGCGGAGGCGGCCAACCGGGCGGCGAGCTCGGGAGGCCCGAGCGGAGGGCGATTGGCAGACGCGGAGGCGGCGAGCTCGGGAGGCCCGAGCGGAGGGCGATTGGCAGACGCGGGGGCGGCCAACCGGGCGGCGAGCTCGGGCGGCCTGAGCGGAGGGCGATTGGCAGACGAGGAGGCGGCCAACCAAGGAGCGAGCTCGGGAGTCCAGAGCGGAGAGCGATTGGCAGACGCGGAGGTGGCCAACCGGGCAACGAGCTCGGGAGGCCCGAGCGGAGGGCGATTGGCAGACGCGGAGGCGGCCAACCGGGCGGCGAGCTCGGGCGGCCCGAGCGGAGGGCGATTGGCAGACGAGGAGGCGGCCAACCAAGGAGCGAGCTTGGGTGTCCAGAGCGGAGAGCGATTGGCAGGCAAGACGGCGGCCAATGCAGCAGCGAGCTCGGGAGGCCGGAGCGCAGATCGATCGGCCGGCGAGGCTGCGGCCTACGGAACAGGGAGCTCGGGAGCCTGGAGAGCAGGGCGATCTGCTAGCGACATTGTGGGCAACCGAGTGGCGAGCCAGGGAGTTCGCAATACTGTCCGAGTCACAGTTAAGAAGGTGGAAGGAGGAGCGCCGGTAGACCGCTCGTTCTTCATCAAAAGAATCGTCCTTGGATGTTGCGGATTCAAAGCTGCCGACATTTTCGCTCTGCAGGATTTCCCCAACGCCGGTTACTTTGACGTAACCTTTAGAGACGTCCCTGGATGCCTGAAATTCCTGCAGGCAGTCAAGGAAAAGAGGAGTGAAGAGCTGCACTTAATTAAAATTGCCGAGTCGCTCTTCACCCTCCCGTCGCAAAGAAACCGCCTCGTCACTGTATACATGTACAACCCCCACATCCCTGTCATCGACGTGCTCACCTTCCTCGGCAGATACGTCGATGATGCTGGAAATAGCGTGGACATTAATGACCTCTTTGGGATCTGGACGGGGAAACGGCAGATCAAGGTCACGCTGAAAGTGGACGCAAAAGGAACCATCCTGCACCCCCCTTCCAGCTTCGCCATCGGAGGAAGTCGGGGATACATGGTGTACACCGGCCAACCCAGGGTGTGTCGAACCTGCGGGAAACCGGGGCACGTGGCGGCCAACTGCACGGTCATCATCTGCAGGAACTGCAAGAAAGAAGGCCACCAGACAAAGGACTGCAGAGAAAGTAAGATCTGCAACCTTTGTGGTGAGGCTGGTCACCTCTACAAGTCCTGCCCCAAGCGCAGTCTCAGCCAAGCGCAGGCGGCAAGGAACAATGTGGTGCTCGAGGAAGAGACCGCAAAGGTCGCCCCAAAGGAGACCAACACCGCTCCCAGCACCAAGCCCCTCGGTGATAACACCACGGTCATGGACAACCCTGAGGGAGAAAAGGGAAAGGACACTGCAGGAAATGGCCACGCCTCGGAACCCAGCCCTCCGCCTCCTCCCCATGTAGAATTCGCAAAATTATCACGATTTTATAAAATAAGGAGACATAAAGTTTCGTACAAACAGCTTTATTTCAGCAGAATGCTGTCAGGTTTTCAAAGTGGACACAAACAGCCTGTAAAATGGCCACCACGCCTCGTGGCAGAACGTTCTAGACTTTTCAATGAGCAGACAAGATGGCGTTCCAATAAACATTTGTGCGAGATCGGACAAGACTCAGCACATTTGAGATAATTGACAAGACATAATGGGTTTGCATTTTATGCATAAATACTGGAATCGGTCTCCCAGGTGCGAATAAGGGCTATTGTACCGAGCGATCAAGAACCCATCCAAAGACATTAATATGCAAAATCCCCACGACTCTACGATGAGAGAGCCGTTTGCGGGTAGTTACAGAAAGCATTTGGCAGCCCCAAAACCCCTCCAGGGAGAATACTGACCGGTTCCACAATGGGAGAAGTATTAACGGGTACTCAGACAGTTACAAGTATCACCGAAACCCATTAAACGGAGATCACCCTATACAAGAAGTTTGAGCGCCAAAACCCTGACAAAAGAAAGACATTAAGATTGGGCGGGTAAAGAGGAATTACAGCACTATAACTGTAAGGTACAACCGTCCATCTGTCTCTTGCTCTTGCCTCTTGACTCCTTGCCGCTTGCCTCGTGCCTCTGCCTCTTGCAGCTCTTGCTGTTTGACTTGCTGGAAGACTATTGAACTTTCTGATCCGCCAGGATCAACCTCGTGGCTTGCCGCGAAGATCTGTGAAGAACTGGGCTGTGAGGCCTTGAAACGGGCACACCATCCCGAGAAGTCGGTAAACGGTGTTGGAACCGAAGGCCCGAGATGAGATGAGATGAGAAGAGAAGAAGACGACAATACGTATCGCCACGGTCAGTAAGCTCCGACCGCGCCTGCAAGTCGAATAAACATTTTCCTTGCCCAGGAAGACCATTCTTCGAATTTTATCGCATCGGTGTGAGGGCACAGGAAGACTCTTTTTTGAGTAGTGTCGGAACTCCGAGGACAACACAGATCTTCATGACAGCAGACGGTCCAGCCTGCTAGCCGGAGCAGAGACGAGTAAACAAGTGGGGTACAGAGACCCCTGATCAACACGTGGGTGGTCAGGTGCTGCAGGAAAAACATCCGAGCAGAGTTTCGGAATTCTCCGAGTTATCACTAGTGGTGAGCATGAGTCTCGATCCTACAAATCTAGTTTAGGACAGGTATTGATAGGGGAAGGTTTAAGTTTTAAGGATAATTGTAATGTGTGCCCCCGTTTACGATGTGTCGTGCGCTCCTCGTTTCCCAAAAATTAGTTACATAACTGCGTGTAAGATTGTACTGTCATTAATCTGTGCTTATGACATGTATTTCATAATCTTGAATAATATGCAATAAAGATTTTCCATTTCGCACTATTCAACCGGGTCTACCCGAGTTTTCTCTGCATTAATGCTCTCGCACCTAAGTCCAGTGTCAGAACCATAAGGGCGAGTGGGTCGAACCACTCACAGGTGTCTAGTGTTACCAGGCTGGCTGGAGACCAGAACAGGCAACAAGGCCTAACCTCGCACTAGCAACCAGGCTAAGCACAGAGCCACAGGTCTCACCCCTTACACCCAGCAGATAGAATCCATGGAAGAGGAAGCAGCAGAGGAGAAACCGGAAGATTGGCAGGTGGGGGGGAATAAAACCAAGAAAAAGCCCAGCAACCCCCCAGGAAAAGGAAAAGGTGCCCCAAAGGCCCAGCTGGGTGGGACAAAGCAGCTCACGTCCCAAACGGACAGCAGCGGCTGCTCCTCGTCTGACGAGGAAGGGCGCGAAAGGAACAGCCGCCACCAACACAAAGAGCGGCAAAACGCACAGGAGGAAAACCAGACCGAGATGGCCCCTCAGCTCCAGACCACCGGGAGCAGCGAAGTGCCCAGCGCACACCAGCTCGGGCAAAGCGGGAGCAACCAAGCGTCCAACGCAGCGATACCACAGGCGACAGGCAGAGGGAAGAGCCACCACCGACCGAGGGCAGTCCAGGCTGCAAGGGGGACCCCTTCACAACACCGCCATCACCACCCCGTCGGTACAACCCTCCCCCCCTCAAGAGACCAGGACTGGTTTCTCAGCCCAGGGCCAGTAAAGCTGTTCTCGAACACCGTGGGGGTATGCAGGAACAGACCCAAGGGCTGGGAACAGCATAACGGACTGCTTGTTCAAATGGGACTTCGGAACTTATTTAAATGGATTTAAAAATCGCTACGATCAACGTACGTAGTTTAAAATCAACTACGCGAAAGGGGGAAAGAACGTACCCAACGTCGCCCTCATCCTGATGGCCACCTTTGTGTGCGGCTGCATCAAGCTCTGCACAGACCCTCGGTACGCAAACACCAAGTGTCACTACGTGCTGAGGTTCTACCTGTCCCCGGTGTTGCGAAGGATGGGTCTGGCCACGCTGCCGCGGAACGCTCCATCCAGTTGGACCGTGCCGGACCACCTGTCCTTCGTGGAAAAGTTTGTGAAGGGAAACACCGTCGACCACAAGCCCGTAAAACAGTGGTCGGCACGTAACGTCCTCGAGACCCTACGGGAAAAGGAGATGGTGGATCCTGTCGGATGGTTCCCCGAGCAGACTGTCGAAGTCATTTGGCAGAATGCCTCATCGCCAGAGCTCACAAACAAGCACCAAGACGTAGCTTGGCTGGTGGTGAGAAGGGCCCTCCCTGTCAGATCCTTCATGCACTCCCGGCGTCTCTGCTCCACCGCACGCTATCCCCGAGGAGGCTGCGCCTGGGACGAGACCGTCATCCATCTCCTTCTGGAATGTGCCTTTGCAAAGAAGGTCTGGAGAGAGATGCGGTGGTCCTCGTCAATGTTCATCCCGAGCAGCTCCGTAACACAGGACTCTGTGCTCTACGGACTGTTCCCAGGGACGCACACCGAGACAGACATCAACTGCTGCTGGAAGATCATCAACTCGGTGAAAGACGCCCTTTGGTCTGCCCGAAACTTGCTGGTCTTCCAGAGCAAGGAGTTGTCCACGACCGAGTGTTGCAGACTGGCACATTCCAAGGTCCAGGAGTACGTGCTGAGGGACGCACTAAAGGTTGGTGCCGCCGCCGCCAAGGCACGATGGGGAAGGGCCACAGTTTAAGGCCCTCCCGCCAGTGTACACTGAGGGGCTGAAATCAGTATAAAAACCCCCTCGGGCCGTATGTCCCAAATTGTCTGAATGTAAATATACACAACATTTGAAATGTAACTGGCATGAAACAAACGAACCTGCCATGTAATGTATTGAACGTGGACTGTACGATAAGAAATATGATCTGTATGTAATTGATAAGGATTGTATTGTAATGTATTTGAACAAATTTTTTATGAATAAAGTATATTTTTGAAACAAAAAAAACTTGTTCTTATGCTAATTGACCTTGAGTCGAGATACTTGTTTTTCTGGTTTGGGTGGATCTTTATGCTGGCTCTGGCCTAACGCCCTTTGAAAAGCAAACTCTCCCTGCTATTGGTGGATCTTCATGCTGGCTTCGGCCTAACGCCAATCAGGGAAGAGCGATCTGCATAGATGGCGTCTGACGCAGAATCGAGCGAGGGAGCCCAGAATAAGGTCAGAGTGACAGTCAAGAAGGTGGAAGAAGGAGCGCCGGTAGACCGCTCGTTCTTCATCAGGAGAATCGTCCTTGGATGTTGCGGATTCAAAGCTGCCGACATTTTCGCTCTGCAGGAGTAACCTTTAGAAACGTCACTGGATGCCTGAAATTCCTGCAGGCAGTCAAGGAAGAGGAGTCAAGAGCTGCACTTAATTAAAAGTGCCGAGTCGCTCTTCACCCTCCCGTCGCAAAGAAACCGCCTCGTCACTGTACACATGTACAACCCCCACATCCCTGTCATCGACATGCTCACCTTCCTCGGCAGATACGTCGATGATGCTGGAAATAGCGTGGACATCAATGACCTCTTTGGGATCTGGACGGGGAAACGGCAGATCAAGGTCACGCTGAAAGTGGACGCAAAAGGAACCATCCTGCACCCCCCTTCCAGCTTCGCCATCGGAGGAAGTCGGGGATACATGGTGTACGCCGGCCAACCCAGGGTGTGTCGAACCTGTGGGAAACCTGGGCACGTGGCGGCCAACTGCACGGTCATCATCTGCAGAAACTGCAAGAAAGGCGGCCACCAGACAAAGGACTGCAGAGAGAGTAAGATCTGCAACCTTTGTGGTGAGGCTGGTCACCTCTACAAGTCCTGCCCCAAGCGCAGTCTCAGCCAAGCGCAGGCGGCAAGGAACAATGTGGTGCCCGAGGAAGAGACGCCAGCGGCGGAGGAGGAGCCTTTCTTTCTTCCACAGAGTGGTCGGCAGCGGGGAAGGAGGAGCGGACCTGGTTGGAGCGGCAGCGAGTCGATAAAGGGAGCCCCGAGGCTCAGGTAGGCCTCACACCAGCGTCGACAGCGGCGGAGGAGGAGCCTTTCTTTCTTCCAGAGCGGTCGGCAGCGGGGAAGGAGCTTCACGGGCTATTTTCAAAGTCAGAGGGCGGGGCCAATTCATTGGTACCCGTATATCGGTGGAGCTGTTGCTAAGCCCAAGACACTACACTAGTAGTGTCTCCAACCCTCCCACCTCCTCTAACCTTTAGGGGTAGAGGGAATTTAAAAGGTAGGTTCGATTTATATTTTGTTTTCAGGGACTTAACTTAATAAAGTAATATAAGGGTTAAGTCATGGCAGGAAATCTCGGAACCGTGTCGTGCTCCTCCTCTGCTATGTGGGAAATCAGGGACACTTCCAGTGTCTCTGACAACTATGTGTGCAGGAAGTGCGTCCAGCTGCAGCTCCTGACGGACCGCATGGCGGCACTGGAGCTGCGGATGGACTCGCTCTGGAGCATCCCCGATGCCGAGAACTTTGTGGATTACTCATTTAGTGAGTTGAACACACCGTGGGTAAAGGCTAGGTCAGACAGTAAATGGTTGACCAAGAGGCAGGGCAATATCAGGAAGGTAGTGCAGGAGTCCCCTGCGGGCGTCTCCCTCCAAAACAGATATACCGTTTTGGATACTGTTGGGGGAAATGACCTACCAGGGGAAGGCACCAGCAGCCAGGTTCATGGCACCATGGCTGGCTCTGCTGCGCAGCAGGGCGGGAAAAAAGAGTGGTAGAGCTATAGTGATAGGGGACTCAATTGTAAGGGGAATAGACAGGAGTTTCTGTGGCCGCAACCGAGATTCCAGGATGGTATGTTGCCTCCCTGGTGCAAGGGTCAAGGATGTCTCGGAGCGGCTGCAGAACATTCTGGAAAGGGAGGGTGAAGAGCCAGCTGTTGTGGTGCATGTAGGTACCAACGATATAGGTAAAAAGCGGGAAGAGGTCCTACAAGCAGAATTTAGGGAGCTCGGAGCTAAATTGAAAAGTAGGACCTCAAAGGTAGTAATCTCTGGGTTGCTACCAGTGCCACGTGCTAATCAGAGTAGCATGAACAGGATAGCGAGATTAAATACGTGGCTTGAGCAGTGGTGCAGGAGGGAGGGATTCAAATACCTGAGGCATTGGAACCAGTTCTGGGGGAAGTGGGACCTGTACAAAAGGGACGGTCTGCACTTGGGCAGGACTGGAACCGATGTCCTCGGGGTAATATTTGCTAAGGCAGTTCGGGAGGATTTAAACTAATATGGCAGGGGAATGGGAACCGATGTAGCGAAACAGGGGGAAGTAATCTGCAGTCAGAAACAAATGTTAGAAGGGTGAGAAACAATAAGGGAAATCCGAGTAAACAAAGGCAAGAAACACAAAGGGCCATACTAAATCATAAGTCTAAAAGGACAAAGGGTGTTAATAAAACAAGCCTAAAGGCTCTGTGTCTTAATGCAAGGAGTATCCGTAATAAGGTGGATGAATTGACTGTGCAAATTGATGTTAACGGATATGATGTGATTGGGATTACAGAGACGTGGCTCCAGAACAATCAAGGCTGGGAACTGAATATCCAGGTGTATTCAACATTCAGGAAGGATAGAATAAAAGGAAAAGGGGGTGGGGTAGCATTGCTGGTTAAAAAGGAGATTAATGCAATAGCTAGGAAGGACATTAGCTTGGAGGATGTGGAATCAATATGGGTTGAGCTGCAGAACACCAAAGGGCAGAAAACGTTAGTGGGGGTTGTGTACAGACCTCCAAACAGTAGTAGTGAGGTGGGGGAGGGTATGAAACAGGAAATCAGAGGTGCGTGCAAAAAAGGCGCAGCAGTTATCATGGGTGACTTTAATATGCATATAGATTGGGCTACTCAAACTGGAAGCAATACGGTGGAGGAGGATTTCCTGGAGTGTTTAAGGGATGGTTTCCTAAACCAATATGTTGAGGAACCAACTCGAGGGGAGGCCATCCTGGACTGGGTGTTGTGTAATGAGGAAGGACTAATCAGCAATCTTGTGGTGCGAGGCCCCTTGGGGAAGAGTGACCATAGTATGGTGGAGTTCTACATTAGGATGGAGAAGGAAACAGTTAATTCAGAGACCATGGTCCAGAACTTAAATAAGGGCAACTTTGAGGGTATGAGGCGTGAATTGGCGAGGTTAGATTGGCAAGCGATATTTAAGGGGTTATCAGTGGAAGGGCAATGGCAGACATTTAGAGATCGCATGGATGAACTACAGCAATTGTACATCCCTGTCTGGCGTAAAAATAAAAAAGGGAAGGTGGCTCAACCATGGCTAACAAGGGAAATCAGGGATAGTATTAAAAGCAAGGAAGTGGCATACAAATTGGCCAGAAGTAGCAGCAAACCCGGGGACTGGGAGAACTTTAAAACTCAGCAGAGGAGGACGAAGGGTTTGATTAGGGCAGGGAAAATAAAATATGAAAGGAAGCTTGCGGAGAACATTAAAACGGACTGCAAAAACTTCTATAAATATGTAAAAAGAAAGAGGTTAGTAAAAACAAACGTAGGTCCCCTGCAGTCAGAAACAGGGGAAGTCATAATGGGGAACAAAGAAATGGCAGATCAATTGAACAAGTACTTTGGTTCGGTGTTTACTGTGGAGGACACAAACAACCTTCCGGAAATAAAAGAGATCAAAGGATCTGGTAAGAGGGAGGAGCTGAGGGAAATCCTTATCAGTCGGGAAAAGGTGTTGGGGAAATTGATGGGACTGAAGGCTGATAAATCCCCGGGGCCTGATGGTCTGCATCCCAGAGTACTTAAGGAGGTGGCCTTGGAAATAGTGGATGCATTGACGATCATTTTCCAACATTCCTTAGACTCTGGATCAGTTCCGAAGGAGTGGAGGGTGGCTAATGTAACCCCTCTTTTTAAAAAAGGAGGGAGGGAGAAAGCAGGGAATTATAGACCGGTCAGCCTGACATCGGTGGTGGGTAAAATGATGGAATCAATTATTAAAGATGTCATAACAGACCATTTGGAAAGTGGCGACATGATAGGTCCAAGTCAGCACGGATTTGTGAAAGGGAAATCATGCTTGACAAATCTTCTGGAATTTTTTGAGGATGTTTCCAATAGGGTGGACGGGGGGGGAACCAGTAGATGTGGTGTATTTGGACTTTCAGAAGGCCTTCGACAAGGTCCCACACAAGAGATTGGTGTGCAAAGTTAAAGCACATGGGATTGGGGGTAATGTGTTGACGTGGATTGAGAACTGGTTGGCACACAGGAAACAAAGAGTAGGAGTAAATGGGTACTTTTCAGAATGGCAGGCAGTGACCAGCGGGGTACCGCAGGGTTCGGTGCTGGGGCCCCAGCTGTTTACATTATATATTAATGATTTGGACGAAGGGATTCATTGTAATATCTCCAAATTTGCGGGTGACACTAAATTGGGAGGCAGTGTGAACAATGAGGAGGATGCTAGGAGGCTACAGAGTGACTTGGACAGGTTGGGTGAATGGACAAATGTATGGCAGATGAAGTACAATGTGGATAAATGTGAGGTTATCCACTTTGGTGGTAAAAATAGGGAGGCAGACTATTACCTGAATGGTGGCAGATTAGGGAAAGGGGAGGTGCAACGAGACCTGGGCGTCATGGTACATCAGTCACTGAAGGTGGGAAGGCAAGTGCAGCAGGCAGTCAAGAAAGCAAATGGCATGATGGCCTTCATAGCAAGGGGATTTGAGTACAGGAGTAGGGAGGTGATGCTACAGTTGTACAGGGCCTTGGTGAGGCCACACCTGGAGTATTGTGTGCAGTTTTGGTCTCCTAACTTGAGGAAGGGCATTCTTGCTATTGAGGGAGTGCAACAAAGGTTCACTAGATTGATTCCTGGGATGGCCAGACTGACATATCAAGAAAGACTGGATCAACTGAACTTGTATCCTCTGGAGTTCAGAAGAATGAGGGGGGATCTTATAGAGACGTTTAAAATCCTGACTGGTTTAGACAAATTAGATGCGGGCAGAATGTTTCCAATGTTAGGGAAAACTAAAACCAGGGGTCACAGTCCAAGGATAAAGGGGAAGCCATTTAAGACTGAGATGAGGAGGAACTTCTTCACCCAGAGAGTGGTGAATCTGTGGAATTCTCTACCACAGAAGGTTGTTGAGGCCAGTTCGCTAAATATATTCAAAAGGGAGTTAGATATAATACTCACAACTAGGGGGATCAAGGGGTATGGCGAGAAAGCAGGAATGGGGTACTGAGGTAGCATGCTCAGCCATGAACGCATTAAATGGCGGTGCAGGCTCGAAGGACCGAATGGTCTACTCCTGCACCTATTTTCTATGTTTCTATGAGACCACAAAGGTCGTCCCAAAAGGAGACCAACACCGCTCCCAGCACCAAGCCCCTCAGTGATAACACCACGAAGATGGACGACTCTGAGGGAGAAAAGGGAAAGGACACTGCAGGAAACGGCCACGCCTCGGAACCCAGCCCTCAGCCTCCTCCCCAGCAGATACAATCCATGGAAGAGGAGGAAAAACTGGGGGACTGGCAGTTGGTGAAGAGGAAAAAGAAACGCACCAAGAAATGACCCATCAGCCCGCCAGGAAAAGGAAAAGGTGCCCCAAAGGCCCAGCTGGGTGGGACAAAGCAGTTCATGTCCCCAACAGACAGCAGCGGCTGCTCCTCGTCTGACCAGAATAAGGTCAGAGTGACAGTCAAGAAGGAGCGCCGGTAGACCGCTCGTTCTTCATCAAGAGAATCGTCCTTGGATGTTGCGGATTCAAAGCTGCCGACATTTTCGCTCTGCAGGATTTCCCCAACGCCGGTTACTTTGACGTAACCTTTAGAAACGTCACTGGATGCCTGAAATTCCTGCAGGCAGTCAAGGAAAAGAGGAGTCAAGAGCTGCACTTAATTAAAAGTGCCGAGTCGCTCTTCACCCTCCCGTCGCAAAGAAACCGCCTCGTCACTGTACACATGTACAACCCCCACATCCCCGTCATCGACATGCTCACCTTCCTCGGCAGATACGTCGATGATGCTGGAAATAGCGTGGACATCAACGACCTCTTTGGGATCTGGACGGGGAAACGGCAGATCAAGGTCACGCTGAAAGTGGACGCCAAAGGAACCATCCTGCACCCCCCTTCCAGCTTCGCCATCGGAGGAAGTCAGGGATACATGGTGTACGCCGGCCAACCCAGGGTGTGTCGAACCTGCAGGAAACCTGGGCACGTGGCGGCCAACTGCACGGTCATCATCTGCAGGAACTGCAAGAAAGAAGGCCACCAGACAAAGGACTGCAGAGAAAGTAAGATCTGCAACCTTTGTGGTGAGGCTGGTCACCTCTACAAGTCCTGCCCCAAGCGCAGTCTCAGCCAAGCGCAGGCGACAAAGAACAATGTGGTGCTCGAGGAAGAGACCGCAAAGGTCGCCCCAAAGGAGACCAACACCGCTCCCAGCACCAAGCCCCTCAGTGATAACACCACGGTCATGGACGACCCTGAGGGAGAAAAGGGAAAGGACACTGCAGGAAACTGCCACGCCTCGGAACCCAACCCTCAGCCTCCTCCCCAGCAGATCGCATCCAGGGAAGGGGAGGAACTACTGGGGGACTGGCAGTTTGTGAAGAGGAAAAAGAAACATACCAAGAAAAAGCCCAGCAACCCCCCAGGAAAAGGAAAAGGTGCCCCAAAGGCCCAGCTGGGTGGGACAAAGCAGCTCACGTCCCAAACGGACAGCAGCGGCTGCTCCTCGTCTGACGAGGAAGGGCGCGAAAGGAACAGCCGCCACCAACACAGAGCGGCAAAACGCACAGGAGGAAAACCAGACCGAGATGGCCCCTCAGCTCCAGACCACCGGGAGCAGCGAAGTGCCCAGCGCACACCAGCTCGGGCAAAGCGGGAGCAACCAAGCGTCCAACGCAGCGATACCACAGGCGACAGGCAGAGGGAAGAGCCACCACCGACCGAGGGCAGTCCAGGCTGCAAGGGGGACCCCTTCACAATACCGCCGTCATCACCCCGTCGGTACAACCCTCCCCCCCCCTCAAGAGACCAGGACTGGTTTCTCAGCCCAGGGCCAGTAAAGCTGTTCTCGAACACCGTGGGTATGCAGGAACAGACCCAAGAGCTGGGAACAGCATAACGGACTGCTTGTTCAAATGGGACTTCGGAACTTATTTAAATGGCTTTAAAAATCGCTACGATCAACGTACGTAGTTTAAAATCAACTACGCGAAAGGGGGAAAGAACGTACCCAACGTCGCCCTCATCCTGATGGCCACCTTTGTGTGCGGCTGCATCAAGCTCTGCACAGACCCTCGGTACGCAAACACCAAGTGTCACTACGTGCTGAGGTTCTACCTGTCCCCGGTGTTGCGAAGGATGGGCCTGGCCACGCTGCCGCGGAACGCTCCATCCAGTTGGACCGTGCCGGACCACCTGTCCTTCGTGGAAAAGTTCGCAAAGAGAAACACCTTCGACCACAAGGCCGTAAAACAGTGGTCGGCACGTAACGTCCTCGAGACCCTACGGGAAAAGGAGATGGTGGATCCTGTCGGATGGTTCCCCGAGCAGACTGTCGAAGTCATTTGGCAGAATGACTCATCGCCAGAGCTCACAAACAAGCACCAAGACGTAGCTTGGCTGGTGGTGAGAAGGGCCCTCCCAGTCAGATCCTTCATGCACTCCCGACGTCTCTGTTCCACCGCACGCTGTCCCCGAGGAGGCTGCGCCTGGGACGAGACCGTCATCCATCTCCTTCTGGAATGTGCCTTTGCAAAGAAGGTCTGGAAAGAGATGCAGTGGTCTTTGTCGAGGTTCATCCCGAGCAGCTCCGTAACACAGGACTCTGTGCTTTACGGACTGTTCCCAGGGACGCACACCGAGACACACATCAACTGCTGCTGGAAGATCATCAACTCGGTGAAAGACGCCCTTTGGTCTGCCCGAAACTTGCTGGTCTTCCAGAGCAAGGAGTTGTCCACGACCGAGTGTTGCAGACTGGCACATTCCAAGGTCCAGGACTACGTGCTGAGGGACGCACTAAAGGTTGGTGCCGCCGCCGCCAAGGCACGATGGGGAAGGGCCACAGTTTAAGGCCCTCCCGCCATTGTACACCGAGGGGCTGGAACCAGTATAAAAAACCCTTTCGGGCCGTATGACGCAGAAAATGTACTTGTAATCTGTTTCTGTAAATAGAGAACCATGTACTGCATTCATCTGTATTGTGCTATATTTAATGTCTTGTCAAAATACTTTACATGACATTACTTTACAATACAATACAATCTACAAGTGTTGGTGTCTTTTGACAAATTTTATGAATAAAATATATTTTTGAAATAAAAAACTATCAGGAAACGATGGACATTGAAGGCATCGATTCGCCCAGACTGCCGGATACACTAATAGAATTGGGGTTGAGGAGAATTTTCAGGATCAATGAGAGAAATAAACCTGAAAACAGATACGCGGACTGGAGAAAGTGGGAATTTGCCAGATGGGCAAAGCTACAGTGCCAAAGCTCCGGAATCCACTATTACAGGAACGACAGGACAGCCAACTCATGGACAAACACATTTCACAACCCTAAACAGTCATAATTCATGATGGATTTACTACTGAGGTGTAAGCTCTACCCCTCTAGGTGCACCCTATCATATGGCCACAGCAACGCTGTAACAGTGTGTAGAAAGATGCTCGATGGTGAATTAATCACTAGCACACATATCTGGACGATGCCCCATGGCCAAGAATGCAAAGATCAAGCGCCACAATAACATTTTGGACAAACTGAAAGAACACGTGTCCAAATACAGATGACGTCGCATATCGAACCCAGGTTCTCAACACAGGATGGGAGACTGTGGAAGCCAGACATTATTTTCACCAAAGGGCAGGAGGTGGCGGTGGTCGATGTGACGGTTCGGTATGAAGCTAGCAACAGGGCGCATGAGATGGCATAGATGGAAAAGACAGAAATATAAGCATCTGGAACCCCAGATCATCGACATGACCAAGGGCTCATCAATCCAGTTCTTTGGCTTCGTAATGGGCGCAAGAGGTAAATGGCTCGAGATCAACAACTCTCTAATGCAATAACCTTAAGATTGAGAGGTACAATGCCTTCTCAAAACATATAGGGCCGGATTTTCCGCTCGGCGGCACCGACCTTAATGCTCTGGGCCCACGTATATTTCCGCTTTCTGGATGAGGACTCCTGGGCAGCGTACGGGCTTCGATCGTAGGGGAGAGCCGCCCACAACAGCTGTCAAAATTTATATTTGCAAAGGCCACACCCCTGACTTTTTTTAAAACTCTTCAGAGGCCGTCAACACTGAACATAAAAACTGACTGTAAAAGTTTTTATAGATATGTGAAGAGAAAAAGATTGGTGAAATCAAGTGTAGGTCCCTTGCAGTCAGAAGCGGGGAAGTTATAATGGGGAACAAAGAAATGGCAGACCAATTAAATACATATAAGAACATAAGAAATAGGAGCAGGAGTAGGCCAATCGGCCCCTCGAGCCTGCTCCGCCATTCAACAAGATCATGGCTGATCTGATCCTAACCGCCAATCTACTATCTATCACAGAACCATCTCCTGCATCTAACAGAATTGCACACACGAAATAGGAGCAGAATCAGGCTACACAGTCCCTGGGCCCGCTCCACTACCCACAGGGCCATGACCGATCCGAACCTAGACTCATGTCCAAATTCCTGCCCGCTCCCCGTAACCCTTAATGCCCTTTACTTCTAGGAAACTGTCTATTTCTGTTTTAAATTTAATTAATGTTGTAGCTTCTACAGCTTTTTGTGGCAGCATATTCCATGGACCTACCACCCTCTGAGTGAAGTAGTTCCTCCTCATCTCAGTTTTGAAAGAGCAGCCCCTTATTCTAAGACTATGTCCCCTAGTTCTCGTCTCACCCGTCATCGGGAACATCCTCCCCGCATCCACCCGATCCAACCCCTTCACAATCTTATATGTTTCAATAAGATCGCCTCTCATTCTTCTGAACTCCAATGAGTAGAGTCCCAATCTACCCAACCTCTCCTCATATGACCACCCCCTCATCCCCGGGATTAACCGAGTGAACCTTTTTTGCACTGCCTCGAGAGCAAGGATGTCTTTCCTTAAGTAAGGACACCAAAACTGTATGCAGTATTCCAGGTGCGGTCTCACCAATACCTTGTACAACTGAAGCAATACCTCCCTATTTTTATATTCTATCCCCCTAGCAATGAAAGCCAACATTCCATTTGCCTTCTTAATCACTTGCTGCACCTGCATACTAACCTTTTGAGTTTCGTGCACCAGGACCCCCAGATCCCTTTGCACTTCAGTACTCTCCAGTTTCTTGCCATTAAGATAATAAATTGCTCTAGGATTTTTCCTGCCAAAGTGCATCACCTCACACTTTCCAGTGTTGTATTCCATCTGCCAAATCTCTGCCCACTTACTTAGCCTGTCTATGTCCCCTTGCAGGTTTTTTATGTCCTCCTCACTCACTACTTTCCCTCCCATCTTTGTATCATCTGCAAATTTTGATATGTTACACTTGGTCCCTTCCTCCAAATCGTTAATATAGATTGTGAAGAGTTGGGGACCCAGCACTGACCCCTGTGGAACACCACTAGTTACTGATTGCCAGTCTGAGAATGAACCATTTATCCCAACTCTTTGCTTTCTGTTAGATAGCCAATCCTCTATCCATGCCAGAATATTACCCCCAATCCCGTGATTTTTTACCTTAAGCAATAATCTTTTGTGTGGCACCTTGTCAAATGCCTTTTGGAAGTCTAAATACACTACGTCCACTGGTTCCCCTTTATCCACTCTATATGTTACTTCCTCAAAGAACTCCAGCAAATTTGTCAAACATGACTTCCCCTTCGTAAAACCATGCTGACTTTGTCCTATTAAATTATGATTATCCAAATGTCCTGTTACTGTTTCCTTAATAATGGACTCCAAAATTTTACCTACCACAGATGTTAGGCTAACCGGTCTATAGTTACCAGCCTTCTGTCTACTGCCCTTTTTAAATAAGGGTGTTACATTAGCAGTTTTCCAGTCTGCCGGGACCTTATTTTGGTTCTGTCTTCACAAAGGAGGACACAAATAACCTCCCAGAGATGTTGGAGAACATACGGTCTGATGAAAGGGAGGAACTGAAAGAAATCAGTATTTGTACGGAAATGGTGTTAGGGAAATTGACGGGATTGAAGGCCGATAAATCCCCAGGGCCTGATAATCTACATCCTAGGGTACTTAAGGACGTGGCCCTAGAAATAGTAGATGCATTGCTGAACATCTTCCAACATTCGATGGAATCTGGAACTGTACCCATGGATTGGAGGGTAGCTAATGTTACCCCACTATTCAAAAAGGGTGGTAGAGAGAAAGCAGGCAATTACAGACCGGTAAGCCTGACATCGGTAGTGGGGAAAATGCTAGAGTCCATTATAAAGGATGTAATAGCTGAGCACTTGAAAAACAGTGACAGGATCGGACAAAGTCAACATGGATTTACAAAAGGTAAATCGTGCTTTACTAATCTACTGGAATTTTTTGAGGATGTAACTGGGAAAATAGATAAGGGAGAACCAGTAGATGTGGTGTATTTGGACTTTCAAAAGGCTTTCGATAAGGTCCCGCATAAGAGATTAGCGTGTAAAGTTAAGGCACATGGGATTGGGGGCAAGGTATTGACTTGGATAGAGAACTGGTTGGCGGACAGAAAGCAGAGAGTAGGAATTAATGGGTCTTTTTCCGAGTGGCAAGCAGTGACTAGTGGGGTACCGCAGGGATCGGTCCTTGGACCCCAGCTATTCACAATATACATTAATGATCTAGATAAGGGAACTAAATGTAATATCTCCAAGTTTGCAGATGACACAAAGCTGGGTGGGAGTGTGTGCTGCGAGGAGGATACCGAGAAACTCCAGGATGATTTGGACAGGTTGGGTGAGTGGGCAGAAGCGTGGCAGATGCAATATAACGTGGATAAATGCGAGCTTATCCACTTTGGTGTCAAAAACAGAAAGGCAGACTATTATCTGAATGGCAATAGATTGGGAGAAGGGGAAGTGCAACGAGACCTGGGTGTCCTTGTGCACCAGTCGCTGAAGGTAAGCATGCAGGTGCAGCAGGCGGTGAAGAAGGCAAATGGTATGTTGGCCTTCATAGCGAAAGGGTTTGAGTATAGGAACAGGGATGTCCTGCTGCAGTTGTACAGGGCCTTGGTGAGTCCACACCTTGAGTACTGTGTGCAGTTTTGGTCGCCTTATCGGAGGAAGGATGTTCTTGCCATGGAGGGAGTTCAGCGAAGATTCACAAGGCTGATACCTGGGATGGCAGGAATGACATGAGGAGAGATTAGGTCGATTGGGCTTATATTCGCAGGAGTATAGAAGAATGAGAGGGGATCTCATCGAAACATATAAAATTCTGACAGGTCTGGACAAACTAGATGCAGGAAGAATGTTCCCGATGGTCGGAGAGTCCAGAACTAGGGGTCATAATCTAAGGATAAGGGGTAAGCCATTTAGGACA
Source organism: Squalus acanthias (assembly GCA_030390025.1). Classification (NCBI taxonomy): domain Eukaryota; kingdom Metazoa; phylum Chordata; class Chondrichthyes; order Squaliformes; family Squalidae; genus Squalus; species Squalus acanthias. The sequence goes on from CM059450.1 coordinate 16,547,825, forward strand.
GAAATGAGGAAGAATTTCTTCACCCAGAGAGTGGTGAACCTGTGGAATTCTCTACCACAGAAGGTAGTTGAGGCCAAGTCATTAAATATATTCAAGAATGAGTTAGATATATTTCTTAAAGCTAAAGGGATCAAGGGATATGGGGAGAAGGCAGGTACAGGGTACTGAGTTTGGATGATCAGCCATGATCTCATCGAATGGCGGAGCAGGCTCGAGGGGCCGAATGGCCTACTCCTGCTCCTATCTTTCTATGTAAATGCTAAGTTCTTTGTAGTTTTTAAAAAAAACTTTTGTAAACTTTTAGAAACTTAAAGGGGTAAAAATTCAGTTGGTTGCGCCTCCCGTTAGCGCCTTAGGAGGGCGCTAATGGGGCGCAAAGCCGCTAACGCCCGGGCGCAGCGATGTTTGCGCCGCTCGGGAACTTAACTAGAGATTGTGCGGCGGCGCTAAAACTTACCGCTGCGACCACCTGCGCGCGCAGATTGTGACGTCATTCCATGGTGCAACGCCCTTGTGGCGCCCCCGGAGCGGAAATTGAGTGGCGCCTTACTGCCTGGCGCATCCAACGACCGGAAGACTGGAACGCTATCAATCGCTGTGTGGCTGGGGGGGGCGCTATTTAAAGGGGGCCTCTTCCTGTCTTTTTCTGTGGTCGACATTTTTGCACCACTCGTTCTGAGAGAGAGAGAGAGAGAGAGAGATTCGGAGAGAGAGAAAGAGAGACTTCTGCATTGACTCAACGCTTTGTGAGGTAGTTTTGCCTACTGATCCTAACTTCGCTGGTACTTTAGTTGCTGTCCTTCATTACTTTGCTTGCAAAGAGAATATGGGGGCTGCACTGATTGGGGGCGTCGTCCTGCTCCAGCTGAATCGGAGGGATACAGAGACGCAGAGAGAGAGTGGCAATGATGGCCAGACGGAGGAGGGCCAACAGGCGTATGTACAGGTGAGCTTACCCTCCCAGGGTATATCGTGAACAGCTCTCCTACATTCATATGTCTGAGGAGCTGTGTTTGCGAAGGCTGCGATTCAGCAAGGAGGTGGTCACTGAGCTCTGCCACCTGCTGCAGCCAGATCTGCAGCCTCAACTGAGGTCCAGGACGTCATTGTCGGTGGCAGTGAAGGTCACAGTGGCTCTCAACTTTTACGCTACTGGCTCATTTCAAGCTGCTGCTGGGGACCTCGCCAATATCTCCCAGTTCGCGGTGCATTGCTGCATCCGGCAGGTCACAAATGCCCTCTTTAAAAGGAGACGAGAGTTCATCTCTTTCCCCATGACCCCAGACAAGCAGCGTGACCGCGCTCTGGGCTTTGCGAGGGTAGCGGGCTTCCCCATGGTGCAGGGCGCCATTGACTGCACGCATGTGGCTTTGCGTGCTCCGCATGAGAATGCCGAGGAATTCCGGAACAGAAAGGGGTTCCATTCCTTGAATGTTCAGTTGGTCTGTGACCACAGACAGCTGATACTCGCTGTCAATGCCCACTATCCTGGCAGCTGCCACGATGCTTTTATCCTGCGCCAGACTACTGTGGCAGAACTTTGAGGCACCGCATCAGCCAGTTGGTTGGCTTCTCAGGGACAAGGGGTATGCATTGAGCACCTGGCTGATGACACCGCTCCGTACGCCCAACACCCCTGCTGAGCTGCGGTACAATGAGAGCGAAATGCAAAAACCAAAAGTGAAAGGGAGGCACATAGGGAAAGCCCAAAAGTGGTGACGATTACCGCGACGCCCTTGTACCCTACCTATCCTGCAGCCCCCCCTACAGCCCCTCCGGCATATGAACAGCCCACGCCCCAACCCCGATCAGACGAAGCCCATATTGCTAAAATAAATACTCCTCTTCCGGACTCATCAGACGAAGGAGATATAACCGAGAAACCACGCCCACGCCTTGCCCCCATCAGATTACAAAAACATGAAGTAGGCGGCCAAAATCTCCGAATTTATACCTATTACCCGGCCAACCCAAAAGATATAGATCAATGGGGAACTGATATGCCGCACCCAAAGAAAAGCGGAGTAAAAGCCTGGCAGTTCTTGGAACGAAAAAGAACAATCTATAACCTGCACCCATTTGATGGATGCCAGGTTATAGCAGTAGTAGTTAGCGCAAGAGAGTCGGCCGTCCTGACGGCAATAGTAAATATGACCGTCACCAGACGAGCAAACGCCCTACTTAACGCAGCCAGACAAGCACACCAAGTGGCATTAGCGGCGCATCAAGCAGCCCACCCACCTCCAGCTGCCGGAGCCGTACTCCCTGCCGTACCACCTCCAGCTCCACCAGTTCTAATAGTCCCCCCTGACCTAGCTATGATAGAGTCAGAAGCCGATAGGACAGAAGGGTGGACAGCCATTAGAAATTGGCTACAGGAAAGGGGCCCAACCAATCCAGACTGGTCCAAAATAGCCTCCTGTGTCCAAAAAGAAAAAGACCCCAATGACTTTGCCGTTCGTTTTGCTAACCAGTGGATAGAGTACTCTGGCATGGGACAGAATACCGAAGCAGAGGTGGATGCCTGCACCCATGAACCCTTAAAAAATGCATTTATGAATGGTTTGAGACCTGACCTGGCAAAATTGGTAAAATTAACAATGGCAGACTGGAAAACAAACGCAGTCTCTTTTGCGAACTTGACCCAACAAGCCGTAACCCAGGATAGAGAACACTGTGCCAATCTCCGAGTCATGAAAGTAAACCCCCCGGAGCGAGCAAGCTCTGCACCCCCCTCGGGAAACCCAGATAAGAAACCAGGCACTTGCTACAAATGTGGGAAAGAGGGACACTGGGCGAGAACATGCCGAGTGGGTAACAGGGGTAGATGAAGAAGCAACAACGGTGGAAGAGGTGGGGGAGGGCAATGGCAAGGACGGGCAGTCCCAGATAATCAACCCGGTACAAACCCGTGGCAGACCCTGGGCGCTGCCGGCCTTTATGACACCCAGATAATTACCTCCTCCCCACCGACCCTTAGCTCTGGAGAAATGGCGATAGTGGAAATGTACCGTAACTCAAACTCCACCGGAAGGGAAACCTTCGATGGCATGGCCCGACAGCAAGCAAAAAACTAATAGACCCCACCAACGAACCCCTGAAGGTAGAGGTACCTTGGCAATTGAGAGCATTAATCACCCAAGCCAGGGACGGCCTCTATATGACTTTGTTGGTGGGAAAAACAGATAATTCACCCCCACTGAAAGTAGACTGCCTATTGGACACAGGAGCAGAATTGACGGTCTTCCCCACACAATATGCCCAAGAATACCCGCTAGATGGGAAAACTGAGAAAGCCTTAGGGGCCAGTGGAAAAGACATCATCTTACATAGAACCCACAAAATGACCTTGTGTTTCGGCCCCCATGAAACAAGGGAACATATATGGATTGGACCCGTCACTGCCCCCATCATAGGCTTGGACATATTGACAAAGCTAGACTTTAGCCTACACTTCACTGGGAATGGAGGCATAGGCTGGACGGTCCAAAACGGCCCCCGCAGGATAAGAGCTGTGAAAGAGAATAGTAAGGACGAGTGGGGACTGAAGGACCATCCTATCTGGGCGCGAGATAAATATGAGTGCGGAACCCTACGGATAGATCCCGTAACGTTCACAGGGAAGCCGCCACCTTCCACAAAACAGTACCCTATAAGCCCCGCCGCCATTTTGCCTATAATCGAACAACTGGAAAAAGGAGGGGTGTTAATTAAGACACACTCTGCCTCCAACAGCCCCATGTAGCCAGTGGTAAAATCCAGCGGACAATGGCGACTGACCATTGATTATCGCAAGGCCAACGAGTGCATAGAACAAAAGACCCAATTGGTGGCGGACCCGTCAGTTATTTTTAACTCCTTGGGATCTGAGGAAGAAATCTTCTCAGTAATCGATATGGCCAATGGCTTTTGGGCCGTACCCTTAGCCAAAGAGGTGCAGCCGTGGTTCGCCTTTACGGTAAAACAACAACAGTACACCTGGACAAGGATGCCACAGGGCTTCCACAGTAGTCCTACGGTGTACCACCGAGCGATACAGACAGACCTACGAACACTGCCCCCTCTGGAATCTACGGTGATCCAATATGTAGATGATATCCTTATAGCCTCAAAGACAGAAGAGCAACACCGGAAAGACCTTCTGATAATCCTAGGGCACCTAGAGCGGGCAGGACACAGAGCAACGTGGGATAAAGCACAGATTAATAAAACCACAGTCACATACCTAGGACAACAGATATCCAAGGGAAATAGGGAACTGACGGCGGATAGGAAAAAAACCAATTCAAATGGCCGCATGCCCACGAACCATTAAAGCCCTGAGATCATTTCTCGGCCTGTGTAACTTCAGCCGCCTCTGGATAGAATCATACAGCCAAAAGGCGCAGCCTTTGACCAAACTGCTAAAGGACAATCCGGGTTCCAGGGATCAGATCGCATTAAACCCAGAGCAAATGAGAACGTTCGAAGAACTGAAGCGCGCCCTATGTAGCGCACCGGCTTTAGCCATTCCCGATGCGCGGATGCCATTCCGCCTCTACGTACACGAAAAGGATGGGTATATGACAGCAGTACTAACCCAGGCCCACGGAGATAGACACAGGCCCGTAGGATACTATAGTACCCAGTTGGATTTGGTGGCCCAAGGATGGGGTAGCTGTCTGAGAGCTATGCAAGCAACCTGCCTAGCAATAGAAGTTACAGCCCCGGTAGTTTTATCACAAAAGTTGGTGGTTCAATGCCCGCACACCGTCCATGCTATGTTAGGAATGAATAAGATAGCTCAAGTGACCGCCTCTCGATGGACCCCGATTATGGAAACAGATAATTTGATCATTACTAAATCCGGGCCGGGCAATCCAGCAAGCATGATACCCCTGACAAACCCCGAAGAACTAGAAAGTGACCACAACTGTGTAAACCTGTTAGACGCCATGCAGGAAAGGGCTGAGACGCAGGAACTGCCTTTACACAATCCCGAAATGGTCCTTTACACGGATGGGTCATCCTTTGTGGAAAAAGGAACCCGATTAACAGGGTGGGCGGTCACAACAGAATTTGCAGTAATAAGAGCAGGAAGTATGGGAGGAGGGACCTCAGCACAACAGGCAGAACTAGTCGCCCTCACCCAAGCCTGTCTCTATGCTCGAGACAAGACGGCCAATATATATACCGATTCTAGATATGCCTTTGGCATCGCTCATGACTTCGGACAACTATGGAAACAAAGAGGTTTTCTGACAGCTGCAGGTACACCCATAAAAAATGGAAGAGAGGTAACAGCATTAATGGATGCCATTCAGTTACCCAAAGAAGTGGCCATACTAAAATGTAAGGGCCATAACAAAGAAGATACCCCTGAAGCCAGGGGCAACGCTAGGGCAGACGAAGCAGCAAAATATGCCGCCCGTACCATTGCCCCCCCCCCCAACACCTCAGGTGCGATATATCACGACAAACAACGACCAAAGGGACATCTTACTCATGCAAAGAGAGACCCCAAGGGAGGAACAATGGACATGGTTAGAAAATGGGTTGCAACCCAATAAAGATGGCATATGGCAACATCTCAAAACGGGAGCAGTAGGATGCCCAAAGAAACTGATGCCGTTTTTGGCCCAACAAATACACTCGCGTGGACACATAGACGCACAGCAAATGACAGCCAGATTCCAGAGAAACTGGTGGGCAAAAGGGTTTTGAACTCAAGCCCAAAGAATAGTGGAGCAATGTGTGACATGCCAAAAAGTAAATCCCGGACAAAAAATTGAAGTACCAATGTTAAAAGCACCCGCTCCAGCAGGGCCCTTCCAACATTTGCAGGTTGACTATATTTCCTTGCCAAAATGTCAGGGATATACAGATGTATTGGTGATGGTCGACCGCTTTTCACGATGGATCGAAGCCACCCCAGTTAGAAGCGCCACCGCTGCTGCAACCGCGAAAGTCTTGTGTAAAGACTACATTCCTAGATGGGGCGTGCCCTTATGTATTGACTCAGACCAAGGCACACATTTTACGGGAGAAATAATTAAAGAACTTTGTAGACTACTACAAATAAAATGGTCACTGCATTGCCCATACCACCCCCAATCATCAGGACAAGTGGAAAGAGCAAACAGGACAATTAAACAACGGCTCACTAAGTACCACTCGGAAGGAGTGCCATGGCCTCAGGCCCTACCCCTCGTCCTATGTAGTATTAGAGCCACCCCGAATAGGACCACTGGACTCAGTCCCTATGAGGTCGTTACCGGTAGACCAATGTCGCTACCCGGAACAATAGATCTAGGTAGGGCTGACATTCATCTTCTAAGTGATACAGTATTAAAGTATTGTAAAGATCTAACCGATGCTGTCAGTTTTGCTTCCCAACAGGTCAGTGCAGCTTGGCAAGAACCCCCACCGGGAGGACAGTTTAGTCCCCGGGCTACAAGTTTGGGTGAAGAAAATAAAGCCAGCCCCCCTGGAAGACAAGTGGGAAGGTCCATATGTCATCCTGCTGACCACAGAAGCAGCCGTGAAAGTACAAGGAAAAAAAGCTTGGATACACGCAACACACGTGAAAAGAGATACGACAGGAGCCTCAACAGAAGAATAAATTGGACTTATTGTGGACTATGATTCCCATCAGCATACTGTTAGCCATCTCCTTTACCCCTTTTCTAACATGGGTAGGAAGTATAGAGAATAACCTATTTTATCAGACCCACCTACAGATACACGGAAACCGGAGTGTATGTTACCCTCTAGCCACATCAGTGGAATCCTTGTTTGCAGCCACACCAGGTTGGCAATCCCTCCCACTGTATACCGTCCACACCACGAAACAGAAATGCGAGGGCCAGACGGGCCGATATAGCCAGGGCATTCGAGGGCGATGCGTGCAGCTAATAAGCTCGACAGACCCCGTTTGCCGAGGGCCCGCGGGTAAGAACTGCACAACGTCAGGTAGCTATCCCCTGTGTTTTACGGGTAAGGGATGGGGATGCGTATATGCCCTTGTCCCCCAGGACAATACCTGCATACAACAACAATGTGCCCGACACCGCTGTCAGGCACCCAGGGGCCAGCTGGCCTGTACATGCGATGAACAAAGGTGCTTTAATGTGACAGCAGGAAGACAATTTATTTGTGGTCGGTGTAATGGGACCCATGTATCATCCGGTAAATGGACCTTCCCATTTGATACATTTCAGCTGTCCGGGTCTGGGGGAAACTCAAATGACCCCCTTAACTATTATTATAAACAGTTTGCGAAGGTTGATAGCCGGGAGGTCAAATGCTACCGAGCAAAGAACGGATTTGCGTTCCTCCTCAATGGAACATATACAACAGCGACGCCAAAACTCCCCTCTCTCTTCGCGGTAGGAGTAATCGCCCCCGTAGCTGTTCCCTGCCCCACCAATATACCATCCAGACGGAAACGCCGGGCAGTCTCCAAGGAGTTCTGTGCAGATTGGCGGGACCCGACCACACTGGGTAGCTCGGTAGGGTGGGGTATTCTTTCGGCCATATCACTGGGAGGGGGCGCAGGAGTAATAGCAGCCAAGAATCGGAATTATCTAATGTGCGGAATCACCCTCCTGGGCAATAGCACCATTAAAGCATTAACCGCCATAAATAAGGAAATGGCAACCCTGCGTCTTTTTAGCATGCAAAACCGATATGCTTTGGACTACCTCTTGGCACAAGAGGGAGGTGTGTGTCTGATTATAGGAGACAAATGTATCACAAACGTAAATAGTGAGAAACAAAATATCCAAGACACTATAGACAAGATTAAAAATCAACTGGACGACTTCATTGAAGCCGGAGGCGGTGAAGGATGGTTTGCATGGCTGAGAACATTGGGACAGAAATTAATGTATAGTTTGATTGTTATAAGTGGTGTAATTTTGGGAATTATTATTTTTGTAACTATTATCAAGTGTTGTATAAAACGTGCAGGAGCTACTATATCCCCTCACCTCTCCCGAATTAGGGTAGAAGTAGACACAGCAGAGGAGGCGAAATCCCCAGAGGAAGCCTGTTCGGTCCTACACAGTTATCTGTAAACTCGAAATTAAAACCCTTTTGGTTGTGTTCATGGCCAGAACACAAACAAAACGGAGCCACGGGGTATGGTCTTGATAAAGTGCACTATCGAGAGGATACCTCGTATATAATGATTCTTGGAGATTGTACAAAGAATCAAAGGGAGGAATGTGGAAACGTGAATAAAATGGACGACGAATTGGCTTACAAAGAATGGCTTCGCACAAGGAAAGTCTAGATTAGATTAAAGAGTGCAAAGCTAGCAGAAAGGAGAGAGACCTGCCCCAGCCTGGGGCCAAGATGATTGACTAGCTATTGTGCGGCGCCCAATCATGATCCGGCACTTTAGGGAGGCAGGTGCAGCAGTGAGACAAGTCAGGACTTGCCCGCCAGACTGAAGACCAGGTCATGGCTAAACTGAAAGGGCTAAAGGGAGCCCCATTGGAGAACGCTTGTTGCCAGGGAAGTGATGTAATGACCCATGCCTCACTGTATAAAAGGGGCTTCCCTGCCGGTACTCTCGCTCTCCCCCTTTTTGGGTAGAAGCCATGTGGATCATCAAGAGGGTCAGACACCTCCCGGGGACGTAAATGCTGGCAACACGTGCCTAACCCGGTGTGACTCTCGGGACACGAATGTACGGTAGAGAACCTCAATGTACTGTGTAACCATCGCCGAACAGTTGGAAGTAATAAAGTGTTGTTTTAACTCTCCGAACCCTCGAGCCTGAATTACTCTTCGTACAGCGGAACTCCAGACGAGAACCTAGGAAAACCCGGTTCTAACAACACCAAGACAAGACCCATCACCCCCCCAGGAAAAGGAAAAGGTCGCCAAAAGCGGTTCTTGACCCCATCGGACAGCAGCAGCTGCTCCTCGTCTGACGAGGAGAGGGGGTTTGGCAACAGCCGCCACCGACAAAGAAAGCGGCACAGCACACGAGCACCAGAGGAGACTGAGAAAACCCCTCAGCTCCAGGACACCGGAAGCAACGAAGTGACCAGTACACCCCAGCTCGGGGATACCGACAGCAATGAAGCGTCCAACGCACACCAGCTCCGGGAAACCGGGAGCAACGGAGCGTCCGACGCACACCAGCTCCGGGAAACCGGGAGCAGCGAAACCAGAGGCGACAAGCTGAGGGAAAAACCACCCATGAACGAGGAAAACCCATCCGACATGGGGGATGACTTCTCCTCACCGCCATCGTCACCCCAGCGGTGCAACAGCCCCTCAAGAGACCAGGACGGGTACCTCAGCTCAGGGCTAAGATCAAGTGTAGTATCTGTTCTAAGACCCTTCTGTCTCTTGAATGTGGACCCCAAAGACAGCCTGAAATCTTCAAACAGCGACCGGGAAGACGATATGAAGACGCTGGTGTTACACCCACAACAACACATGCATGTCACCGTGGCATTCTGCACTTCCCTGGATTTGCTGAGCTTCCAAGAGAAGCGGTTTAAGATGAGGGAACGTAAACGGGAGTTTAAGCAGGACATCGTGATTGAGTACAACAGTAAGACTACACAGAAAGGATTTGGAAAGAGAGTTACAAAGCACCGAACAAAGTACCGAAGTTTGAAGAAGAAAGCTCCAAATTGATTTGCGGTTTAAATGCTAATAAGCTAGCTTTGATGTTGTTTCCCCATGGATGGTAATAATCAATTCATTAGACTGTTTCAGCAATTGATAAACACCTCACATCCATGGTATCAGGAAGTCTCTGAACCCTTTTGGCTATGAACACAGAGATAAAAAACACAGAGACACAAGCACAGGAAAGCAGTCAGGTCCAGCAAAGGCTGTGAGGCCAGTCAGGTTTTTTAATACAGAAAGGTGTGAGGGCAGTTCAGCCTAGCAAAGACTACAAGAAGGTTAGAATGCAGGGGCGTAGTGAGAAGTTATTTTGTTTGTCAAGCAAGATGTCTCACTATGTGGGGAAGTGTAGCATGTTCATTATTTTGTATTATTCTGCAAAGACAAGTTGTACTCATTAAACTAAGTGAATTTGATCGTAAAAAAAATAAAAAACTGTTTTCAGTTTAAATTCTGGTTTTGGTGGATCTTTATGCTAGTTCTGGTCTGAAACCCTTGGAAAAGCAAACTCTCCCTGCTATTGGTGGATCTTCATGCTGGCTTCAGCCTAACACCAATCAGGGAAGAGAAATCTGCATAAATGGAGTCGGATGGAGAAGTGAGCGAGGAAGCCCGAGAAAAGAGCTATCGGGAGGCGAGACGGCGGCTGACTGTGGGGGGAGCTCGGGAGTCCAGAGCGGAGCGCGATCAAGCAGGTCGAGGCGGTGGCCAACCGAGAAGCGAGCTCGAGACTCTGGAGCCGAGAGCAATTGACAGGCGAGGCGGTGGCCAACCAAGGAGCGAGCTCGGGAGCCCGGAGCAAAGAGCGATTGGCAGGCAAGACGGCGGCCAATGCAGCCGCGAGCTCGGGAGGCCGGAGCGCAGATCGATCGGCCGGCGAGGCTGCGGCCTACGGAGCAGGGAGCCTGGAGAGCAGGGCGATCTGCAAGCGAGATTGTGGGCAACCGAGTGGCGAGTCAGGGAGTTCGCAATACTGTCCGAGTCACAGTCAAGAAGGTGGAAGGAGGAGCGCCGGTAGACCGCTCGTTCTTCATCAAGAGAATCGTCCTTGGATGTTGCGGATTCAAAGCTGCGGACATTTTCGCTCTGCAGGATTTCCCCAACGCCGGTTACTTTGACGTAACCTTTAGAGACGTCCCTGGATGCCTGAAATTCCTGCAGGCAGTCAAGGAAAAGAGGCGTCAAGAGCTGCACTTAATTAAAAGTGCCGAGCCGCTCTTCACCCTCCCGTCGCAAAGAAACCGCCTCGTCACTGTACACATGTACAACCCCCACATCCCTGTCATCGACGTGCTCACCTTCCTCGGCAGATACGTCGATGATGCTGGAAATAGCGTGGACATTAATGACCTCTTTGGGATCTGGACGGGGAAACGGCAGATCAAGGTCACGCTGAAAGTGGACGCAAAAGGAACCATCCTGCACCCCCCTTCCAGCTTCGCCATCGGAGGAAGTCGGGGATACATGGTGTACGCCGGCCAACCCAGGGTGTGTCGAACCTGCGGGAAACCGGGGCACGTGGCGGCCAACTGCACGGTCATCATCTGCAGGAACTGCAAGAAAGAAGGCCACCAGACAAAGGACTGCAGAGAAAGTAAGATCTGCAACCTTTGTGGTGAGGCTGGTCACCTCTACAAGTCCTGCCCCAAGCGCAGTCTCAGCCAAGCGCAGGCGGCAAGGAACAATGTGGTGCTCGAGGAAGAGACCGCAAAGGTCGCCCCAAAGGAGACCAACACCGCTCCCAGCACCAAGCCCCTCAGTGATAACACCACGGTCACGGACAACTCTGAGGGAGAAAAGGGAAAGGACACTGCAGGAAACTGCCACGCCTCGGAACCCAACCCTCAGCCTCCTCAGCAGAAGGGCGAGAGGGAAGAAATTAGAAACTGGCGGTCCATTTCGCTGCTTAATGTGTGTTGTGTTTTGAGATTGCTTTTGACCCAGTCCCCCGGCCATACAGAGAGGGTGGGGCTGGAGCCTGAGGGGGAAGTGCAGGGGAGTTTGGTCCCCTACCTCATGGAGAGAGGTTTGGCGGTCAGTTACAGTTCTTAATGTAATGTCCTATTACAGTGTTTTAATAAATAGTAAAAAGAAATCCTGTCTCCTTGACTAATGAATGTTAGGTCAAGATGCAAAAATGTGGACTACAAGATTCTGTCCAAGGTCATCGGCAACAGGGTCAAGTCTGCTCTGGAGCTGGTGATCCACCCGGATCAGACCTGCGCCGTCCCCGGCAGTAAGATTTCCGATAGCCTCGCGGGACCACGTGGCGGTACGACTTACTGTGACATAGAACCCCATGTTGGCCACAGCTACTTGGTAACCCTACACTCAACTCAAGAGGACCTTGAGAGTCAGTTACTCCTGCCAAGAGAGTCATAGTCACTCCCGCCATTTACCCGCGCTTCACTGAATTTCTTCACTTTGACATTCAGAGTACTGGGCAGAAATCACATCGCATCAACACCCGCCTGCAGCCTTCGCGATGATTTGTTTTGCGCCAGGGCATGAATGCCGTGTCATCAACATACTGATCGGCACCGAACTGAAATCAAAATCCAACAGACAGATTGCAGATAAACGCTGTGCCTTGCGTAAAGAGGCAGCAAGAGCAGAGACAGAGGCAACATCCGACTCTCAGGCATGAAGCTAGGATTAAGTCGCTCATGTCCCAGAAGAGAGGTGGCAGGCGAGATTACGTATTGTCAGAAAAGGAGATAGAGCTCCTGCTGGAGCTAGAAAAACAGTTCCAGGGCTGCCGGGATAGAAATATAAAAATTAGCAGCATTTTGACATCCAAGACTAATAAACAAATCTGATAAGCGGCGAATCCTCCAAAGGGTGGCGGTAAAAATAACATCAGCCCCAGGGCCACAGCGAAAAATCGCATAGACCTCCTCAGAAGACAAACACGGGACACAACCAACAGAGTACCCTACGTCGTCCAGTACTTCCCCGGAGCGGAGAAACTACGCCATGTTCTTCGCAGCCTTCAACATGTCATCGATGACGACCAACACCTCGCTAAGGCCATCTCCACGCCTCCACTACTCGCCTTCAAACAGCCGCCTAACCTCAAACAGACCATCGTTCGCAGCAAATTACCCAGCTTTCAGGAGAACAGCGACCACGACACCACACAACCCTGCCACGGCAACCTCTGCAAGACATGCCAGATCATCAACACAGATACCATCGTCACACGTGAGGACACCACCCACCAGGTACATGGTACATACTCAAGTGGCTCGGCCAACGTTGTCTACCTCATACGTTGCAGGAAAGGATGCCCCGGAGCATGGTACATCGGCGAGACCATGCAGACACTGCGACAACGTATGAACAGACACCGCGCAACAATCGCCAGGCAGGAGTGTTCCCTCCCAGTCGGGGAACACTTCAGCAGTCAAGGACATTCAGCCTCCGATCTTCGGGTAAGCGTTCTCCAAGGCGGCCTTCGAGACACACGACAACGCAAAATCATCGAGCAGAAACTGATAGCCAAGTTGCGCACCCATGAGGACGGCCTCAACCGGGATCTTGGGTTCATGTCATGCTACATGTAACCCCACCTGACGTAGAGTCATCCAGACTCGAGTCGTCGTTGGCTTGTTCTCTCTACACAGATGCGGCCGGACCTGCTGTGATTTCCAGCAAAAAAAGTTTTTTGTTTTCCATCCAGACCCCAGCATCTGCCACATTTGACCCCTTGTGACCCCACCTCATTGTCTTTGATGTAATGTTTTCCTGACTGACCTGTTTGGACACCATCCACACCTTTGATTGCCGTGATTATCTCTCTGCCGAGGTGTGATAAAGGGCAGTTAGAAAGATTAACTGTAATCATCTGGCAATGTTCTCTGACTATATATGCTGTGCCTATATGCATCACTTCACTTCACCTGACGAAGGAGCAGCGCTCCGAAAGCTTGTGATTTCAAATAAAGCTGTTGGACTATAACCTGGTGTTGTGCGACTTCTCACATTTGTCCAATAAACTCTGTCAGCGTGGAGGAGGAGCCTACATCTGTATCCCCAGAGGTAGAAGTTGACCCTATTCCAGAACAACAGAGCAGGCAGAAAAGAATACTGCGCGGAATAGGGAGCATCCCGAGACACAGAGAACTTGAGGCTCAGCTTAGTAAAGCTGAAGAACTACTTCGCGCCAAGAACGGCCAGGATTATAAGGCCGAGTTTAGGACTGAGCGAGAGGATAACCGAGCTAGTGCTCGATAAAGGAAAACCCCGGAAGAACATGAGAATAAAAGTGCCTAAGGGTTGTAAAGATAGACGGAAAGGCAGAACAGCCAAAAACTCGGGTGCCACAAAAAGATGTGCGTCCAAGAAGGCGGAACATAAAAGCATTCAGATCCTATACCAAAAAGATAGGAAAAGACTAGCAAGATAGATAATGGGGGCGCCAATCATGTCAAGTTGCCCTCTAGATAAAGACGATCTAGGGAAGAATTTCGTAGATATACTTTCCTCTGCAAATAATAAAGCAAACATTAATAAATTTCCAGCTTACAAAGGTCGAAAAAACTACGGTGAATTAACGGTAGCCATTGAAAAAGAGGAGATAGAGCAGGCTCTGGCGGACATTGAGGGAACTACCGCAGCCGGGCCGGATGGGATGAGGAAAGATCATATTTCCGAATTAATAGTTGAGGATGAGACAACGCTCCCCCGTCTCTTCACACTTTGGCTCCCTACGGCAGCTATTCCAGAAATTCTTAAAAAAAGCAGAACAGTGCTTATACCGAAGACTGAGAAAGTGGAACTATTGACCAATATCGACAACTGGAGGCCGATTACTATCGGGCCAATATTGCTCCGGCTATTTAACAAAATAATGGCGAGAATACTCAGCGAAGAGATAGATCTGAATCCCTGTCAGAAAGGATTAATTGCCATTATGCCAGGGTGTAATGAAAATATAGCCATCCTGAAAAACATCATCTGGGGATCCAAAAGAAATAAAAAGGAGCTCGCAGTTGTCTTTATCGATCTGGCAAAAGCTTTCGACACTGTCGGGCATAAAATGATTTCCAAGGCCCTTGGAAGGATGGGAGTGCCCAAGTCATTTATTCAACTTATCCAGGACCTCTACACTAATACAGCCACTGTAATAGAAGACGACATGTTCACCACTGACTCAATACTTATTCATAAAAGGTGTTAAACAGGGCGATCCGCTCTCACCCATTTTATTTAATATAACAATGGACCCCCTTCCTTTGTGCGCTCGACCAAGCCAATATGGGTGTAACAATGAAATATAAGAAGAAATTAATATCCTGCTCATCACTCGCGTTCGCGGACGATATTGCTGTCTGAAGCGACTCGTATGTAGGAATGGCAAAAAATTTAAAAATCAGTCAGTCTTTTTGCGAACATACGGGATTGCAAATAAATATGAAAAAGACAGCAGGGTTCCATTTAATTAGTAAAGCCAAGACCTTTATTTATAACCACTTTGACAACTGGTGGTTGAACGGATACCCTGTATGTTATATCCCCCCAGGGGAAACAGAGCTATCTGGGCACACAAATTGATCCGTGGTCTGGAATTGCGGAAGATCGATGGGTGGAAAAACTCGAGGTGTGGATGAAGAGTCTTGGGGGATGCCAAATTAAAACCGAGCCAGAAGTTGGAAATTCTCAAGACATATCATCCCGAGGCTGTATTATCATCTTACCCTCACCGAGGCATCGCAGCACACCCTAATTGAGCTTCATCGGTCAATCAAGAAGGGAATTAAAGATATTCTTCACCTTCCTGCGGATATTACGGATGGAGCCCTGTATTCCGCAAAGAGAGATGGCGGCTTGGGCCTACCCAAATTAGAAGTTTTAATCCCATCTGCCGTCATAAGGAAAGAGGGTTCCGACGACATGGTAATTAGAGTGTCCTGTGAATTCTGCGGGGAGAATATCACCAAATCCGTAGTAAGATTAAGGGAACTTAAAATTCTTACGGAAATTGAGGAATTCCTAAAATTAGGAGAAAACTCGTCCGCATAAGGTAGTGACCTCCCCCCCCCGTACTTGAAGTTATGATGGAGTTACGAGGTGCGTGCGCCCGACTCCAAAGTAAAAGAATAAGACCAAGGAATAGGTACGAGGGTAACGGCATCCGTTACTACAGGAACGATAGAATATCGAACAGTAGGACCAATTCATTTAATAACATTAAAGAGTCAAGTTTCATAAAAGGACTATTATTAAGGTGCAATCTATAACCAATGAGATGCACCTCATCATATGGCAGACAGGATGCTATTAAAATTTGTAGGAGATGTAATAGCGCGAATGAGAGCTTGGCGCATATATCCGGCAGGTGTCTTGCAGTTAAGAACGCAAGAATTAAGAGACACAACAAGATTGTAGATAAGTTGAAAGACCATGGGGTAGAAATTAGGTCGCGCCCCATTTGGGGCGCAAATATCGTCCGCGCGCAAATATTAGCGCCTGGCGCTAATTATCGGCACTGACAGGAAACTTCACTTTTACCGCCCCGGGAGGTGAGTGGAGCGCTAAATTAGGCGCTGCACACCTCTCTTAAGGCGCAAAGGCCTAGGAGTGAGGCGCTACCTCAGCGCACGAGCGCAGCGCAGCTGCTGCCAGTTAGCGAGGGAACACAGACACACTGGCGCCGGACACTTCTTAAAGCGGGGGGGGCCACTTGCTCCCCAGCCACACCCTGCTCATTGCAGCCTTGAATCTCAGCCTGGAGAGACCTGTAATCCATTTTGCTGCCAAGCATGGAGAGGGTGAGAGAACGCGCTCATCGCTTCACCGAGCGGGCCTTGGATGCTCTGGTTGACGCAGTGGAGCGCAGACGATGCATGCTGTTCCCGGAGAGTGGCAGGAGGCCTTTGCCACGCGAGTTCAGAAGAGTGTGGAGGGAGGTGGCTCAGAGCGTCTCCTCCAGGAGCATGGTACCCAGGACCTATGTCCAGTGCCGCAAAAAGTTCAACGGCCTCACTCGGGTCGTCAGGGTGAGTGGCTTTTTCTCAATACCTCTCCATCCCTCCATCTCAACCTCACTATGGCCAGAGGGTCTTAAAACCCCAATGCACAACACTCATCCAACACCTATGGCCCTTTCATCAAACACACACACACATTCCACACTTTGCATACAGTAAGGGCTATTCACCTATGGGAGGCACATCAGGCAAGACCATGACTGCATACAGTAAGGGCTATTCACCTATGGGAGGCACATCAGGCAAGACCATGGCTGCATATTGTAAGGGCTATTCACCTATGGGAGGCACATCAGGCAAGACCATGGCTGTATATTGACTCAGATGCTGTCCTTTTTCTTGCAGGCTAAGCTGGCTCATAATCGGAGACAGCAGCAACGGACGGGTGGAGGGCGGCTTCAGCTGCAACCCCTCAGCGATCTGGAGGAGCGCGTCCACAGGATTGTGGCAAGCCGGGTGATCGGTCCCGTCGCCACTGGAGACGCCGACCCCGTTGTGGACAGCAATGGTAAGGTCATCACCTTTTTGTCCTCTGTCCTTCCACTTGTCCCTCACAATACCAGCCTTTGACACTTTCAATCCAACTTGCTAACTCGCTGCACTTATTCCTCCCTTACTGCCACCCTGTCCTCACGCTAAAGCCACTCTTGTACCTCCCTGCTTTCAGATGGTGATTCACCAGCTGAGGAGATGGTCCCTGAAGCTGCCACTGGGAGTGATGCTGCAGCTGAGGAGGAAGAGGAAGCCGGAGCATCAGTGCCACCCTCTCCAGAGGAAGCCCATGGCCACACTGGGAACACGCCTTCCCCGGAGGGGAGCAGGGGGGAAGGGGCTGATGATGGTGAAGTTCCAGGACCCAGCGCGCTGCAGCAACGCCATTGGGGGGGGAGGGAAGAACGGGGGAGCAGGGGGGAAGGGGCTGATGATGGTGAAGTTCCAGGACCCAGCGGGCTGCAGCAACGCCATGGGGGGGGGGGGAGGGAAGAACGGGAGCCTTCTCCCCAGAGGGAGAGTATGCCAGACACTCCTAATGCAATGGACGCAGAGGAGGAGCGGCTGATTGCAGAAATGAACAGCCAGGCGGTGGGCATGCACACTGAGCTCATGGGTGCAGTGGGAAGGGTGCCCGAATGCATTGAGGCACTGGCAAGGAGTGTGGAGCACTTCGCTGTAGCACAGGCGGATGCCACACTAAAGCTTACTGCTGCAATTCAGTCACTGGCTGCCAGGAACCCATCTGAGACTGCTCTCATGCAGACTCAGATTGAGGCCACGCGAGCACTGACTGCTGCCATCCTCGATGGTTCGTGCACATGTCCCCGGGGCTGTCACCGCGCCGCAGCAGGCCAGCAATCTGTTCTCCGGCAAATTGCTCCGGATGCTGAAGTGCTGCCCCGTGGGAGTGCCAGTGTGTCGGGCGAGCAGGGAGTTGCTGTCCTCTCTCACGATGACAGCATTCCTGCTGCCAACACTGTCACTTCTCCACTGCACTTGCCACCGCCTGTAGGACAGACTGCTGCCGCCCATGCAGAGTTGGTGCAGTCTGCAGCCGGGCCCTCCAGGCCCAGAAGTGGTCGAGGCCGTCCTTCAGGGGCATCTGCAGTGTCAGGGTCTGACAAGCAGCAGCCTTCCACCAGCCTTGCTGCAGCCACTAAGGTCCCATTACGGAGGAGCAGTAGGGTTAGAAGGGGGGAAGTGCGCAAGGGAAGGAGATCACCCTCGAAGGGCAAAAAGTAGGAGGTGTGCCAAAATGCTGGTCATTTTTTTTATTAAAGGCCGAGGTTCATGGCCCAACTTTTGTTTCGTGTTTTGGACATTATCTCCAGGTTGTGAGAACCAGTTATGTTATTGACTGTTTTTTTGTGTTTATTTCTATGAGTTTGTCATGAGGAATTGACACACACAGAGTTTGTACAATAAATAAGTTTCTGTATTCAAAATATACATGGCTGGTGGTTGGAATTATTGGTGCCTTGGCCGGCTTAGGGGTTGCGTGCTGGGTTGATTCGTGTTTGTAGCACTGGCAGGGGCCCTAGAAGCGGCTTGCTATTAGTCGTTGACGGACGGCCCTTGCAGTTTGACCATTGTGGGCCGCCCTCCTGCCTTGGTGCTGCTGCTGATCATCGTCCTCGGCCTGTTCCTCCTCTTCCTCCTCCTCCTCTTGTGGTGCTGCAAGGCCTGGTGGCATTGGCTGCGTCCTGAGGATTGCCATGTTGTGCAACATGCAGCACACCACTACGAATTTGGAAACTTGCTCAGGCGAGTACTGCAGGGCTCCTCCGGAATGGTCCAGACAGCGGAATCGTTGTTTGAGCACGCCGATTGTGCGCTCAATAATGTTCCTCGTTGCTTGTTGGCTTTCCTGGTACCGCAGCTCAGCAGGGGTGTTTGGCGCACGGAGCGGTGTCATCAGCCAGGTGCTCAATGCGTACCCCTTGTCCCCCAGAAGCCAACCAACTGGCTGATGCGGTGCCTCGAAAATTTCTGCCACAGTACTCTGGCGCAGGATGAAAGCATCGTGGCAGCTGCCCGGATAGTGGGCATTGACAGCGAGAATCACCTGTCTGTGGTCACAGACCAACTGCACATTCAAGGAATGGAACCCCTTTCTGTTCCGGAACTCCTCTGCATTCTCTCGCGGAGCACGCAAAGCCACATGCGTGCAGTCAATGGCGCCCTGCACCATGGGGAAGCCCGCTACCCTCGCAAAGCCCATAGCACGGTCATGCTGCTTGTCTGGGGTCATAGGGAAGGAGATGAAGTCTCGTCTCCTTGTGAAGAGGGCATTGGTGACCTGCCGGATGCAGCGACGCACCGCAAACTGGGAGATATTGGCGAGGTCCCCAACAGCAGCTTGGAATGAGCCAGTGGCGTAGAAGTTCAAAGCCACTGTGACCTTCACTGCCACCGACAGAGACGTCCTGGACCTCAGCTGAGGCTGCAGATCTGGCTGCAGCAGGTGGCAGAGCTCAGTGACCACCTCCTTGCTGAATCGCAGCCTTCGCAAACACAGCTCCTCGGACATGTGGATGTAGGAGAGCTGTTCACGATATACCCTGGGAGGGTAAGCTCTCCTGTACATGCGCCTGATGGCCCTCCTCCGTCTGGCCATCATTGCCACTCTCTGTCTGCGTCTCACTCTCCTCCGATTGAGCTGGAGCAGGACGACGCCCCCAATCATTGCAGCCCCCATATTCTCTTTGCCAGAAAAGTAATGAGGTACAGCAACGAAAGTAGCAGCAAAGTTAGGATGAACTAGGCAAAACTACCTGACAAAGCGTTGAGTCAATGTAGAAGTCTCTCTCTCTCTCTCTCCGAATCTCTCTCTCTCTCTCTCTCAGAACGAGTGGTGCATAAATGTCGACCACAGAAAAAGACAGGAAGAGGCCCCCTTTAAATAGCGCCCCCCCCAGCCCCACACCGATTGATAACGTTCCAGTCTTCCGGTCGTTGGAAGCGCCAGGCGGTAAGGCAGGGGGCGCCACTCAATTTCCGCTCCGGGGCGCCCCAAGGGCGTTGCACCACGGAATGACGTCACAATCTGCGCACGCAGGTGGTCGCAGCGGTAAGTTTTAGCGCCGCCGCACAATCTCAAGTTAAGTTCTCGAGCGGCGCAAACAGCGCTGCGCCCGGGCGTTAGCGCCTTAACGCCCCATTAGCGCCCATTTAAGGCGCTAACGGGAGGCGCAACCAACTGAATTTTTACCCCCATGTATCCAAATATGGTTGGACAACATTTGTTGAACCGAGGATTATTGACAACGAAGGAAAAATCTGGAAACCAGACTTGGGGGTAGAAATTAGGTCGCGCCCCATTTGGGGCGCAAATATCGTCTGGATGCAAATATTAGCGCCTGGCGCTAATTATCGGCACTGGCAGGAAACTTCACTTTTACCGCCCCGGGGAGGTGAGTGGAGCGCTAAAGCAGGCGCTGCACACCTGTCTTAAGGCGCAAAGGCCAAGGAGTGAGGCGCTAACTCAGCGCGCGAGCGCAGCTGCTGCCAGTTAGCGAGGGAACACAGACACTCTGGCGCCGGACACTTCTTAAAGCAGGGGGGGCCACTTGCTCCCCAGCCACACCCTGCTCATTGCAGCCTTGAATCTCGGCCTGGAGAGACCGGTGAATCCATTTTGCTGCCAAGCATGGAGAGGGTGAGAGAACGCGCTCATCGCTTCACCGAGCGGGCCTTGGATGCTCTGGTTGGCGCAGTGGAGCGCAGAAGATGTATGCTGTTCCCTGAGAGTGGCAGGAGGCCTTTGCCACGCGAGTTCAGAAGAGTGTGGAGGGAGGTGGCTCAGAGCGTCTCCTCCAGGAGCATGGTGCCCAGGACCCATACTCAATGCCGCAAAAAGTTCAACGACCTCACTCGGGTCGTCAGGGTGAGTGGCTTTTTCTCAATACCTCTCCATCCCTCCATCTCAACCTCACTCTATGGCCAGAGGGTCTTAAAACCCCAATGCACAACACTCATCCAACACCTATGGCCCTTTCATGAAACACACACACACATTCCACACTTTGCATACAGTAAGGGCTATTCACCTATGGGAGGCACATCAGGCAAGACCATGGCTGTATATTGTAAGGGCTATTTGTTGTGTTTTGAGATTGCTTTTGACCCAGTCCCCCGGCCATACAGGGAGGGAGGGGCTGGAGCCTGAGGGGGGAGTTCAGGAGTTGGGTCCCCTACCTCATGGAGAGGGGTTTGGCTGTCTGTTACAGTTCTGGTTTGGCTGTCTGTTACAGTTCTTAATGTAATGTCCTATTTACAGTGTTTTAATAAATAGTAAAAAGACATCCTGTCTCCTTGACTAATGAATGTTAGGTCAAGATGTAAAACTGGCGACGAGGCGGTTGTCGGACTCTCTAGAAGGACGGAGATAGACGCGAACCTACGAATCTGATATTGGATATTGCAACGAGCGGGCCACCCAGCTAATAACATCCAGGCAACTAACGCGAGTTTAGCTATTGTAACTCTGACCACGTGGATCTTAAAGGGACAGCGCACATTAACACGATGACGGCCTTGGGACGTATTGAAGAGTTCTCTGGGGATGAGGACAGTTCATGGGAGGAATACGCAGAAAGACTGGGGTGTTTCTTGGAGGCCAATGATATTGACAAAGAAGAGAAGAAGCGCTCAGTGTTGCTCAGTGTATGCGGAGCGGCTACTTACTCTGTCCTGCGTTCATTGGTGGTTCCTCGTAAACCTAGGTGAGGTGGATTATAAGGACTTGATAGAAATACTGCAGCAACATTTCAACCCAAAACCCTCAGAAATTGTGCAGCGTTTCCATTTTCACAATTGTAAACAACAGCCTGGACAATCTATTTCAAGGTACATTGCTGAGTTGAGGAAACGCTCGGTACATTGTAATTTTGGTGACCATTTAGACAATATGCTCCGTGATCGGATTGTGTGTGGAGTGTTGGACTCGGCATTGCAGAAACAGCTGTTAGCGGACAAGGCCCTGACGTTCCGACTGGCCGAGGAGAAGGCTTTAGCAGCAGAGGCTGCGTCGATGAACACAGGTATGCTACGTATAGAAGCAGCGCCACCTCGGGCCGCCGAGGGTGTGCACAAGACCACACACGCAGCTGATGCTGCGAGTGACAGGGAGGCAACTAAACAGACAGGAAGAAAATGTTTCCGCTGTGGGGCTCTCCATGGTGCCACTACATGCAAATTTGTGTCAGCGGTATGTCATTTCTGTAAGAAAAGAGGACACATAGCTCGTGTCTGCATGAAGAAAGCTCAGGCTGCTGCAGCAGAGCCAACACAAGCATCGCAGACACACACCCTGACACGGGAGGACAACGATGAGTATACAGTGTATACCACGGAAGCTGAGCAGCGACACCACAGACGGTGGGGATACACAGCAAATGTGATCGTGAATGGGGCACCACTCGGCATGGAGGTGGATTCAGGCTCAGCGTGTTCGTTGATAAGTGAAGAGACTTACAATAGGCTGTGGCCAAGTGAACCCCCGGTGATGGCTCAGGTCAGTGGCGTGCTACGGCAGTGGTCCCAAGCCCAACTCCAAGTGCTGGGTATGATTCATGTGAAAGTTAAGTATCGGGCAGTCAAGGACACACTTCCGCTTTATGTGGTGGCGGGGCAGGGCACAAGCCTGCTGGGCAGAGATCGGTTTGAGCCCCTTGGTATTGGAGTGACAGGAGTACACACGGTACAGCGACAGCCCATAATGCCTATGTTGGAGAACTATGAAGAGGTTTTTGGTGAGCTCGGGGCCTGTCGGGGACCGCCAGTCTCAATCGAAGTGGACCCAGGGGTAGCGCCTAAGTTCTTCAAGGCGCGACCAGTTCCTTTTGCGTTGCGCAAGAAGGTGGATGAGACCCTGGATAAGCTGGTGAACCAAGGGGTTCTTATACCAGTGAAGAACTCCCGTTGGGCCACCCCTATCGTGCCCATTGCAAAGAAGGATGGGGGCCCGCGAATCTGTGGAGATTACAGATGTACGGTTAATACTGCTGTGCTACCAGATGTGTATCCCTTACCAACAGTTACAGAGCTGTTTTCAACACTGGCTGGAGGCACCCTGTTCACCAAGCTGGATCTCAAGCAAGCATACCAGCAACTGGTCCTGGATGAAAAGTCAGCCGAGCTATTGACAATCAACACGCACAGAGGACTTTTCCGAGCCGCAAGGCTGCAGTTTGGGGTGTCGACGGCTGTGGCAATCTTTCAGAGGTTCATGGACACCCTGTTGGCTGGTGTTCCGGGAGTTCAGCCTTACCTGGATGACATACTGATTACAGGCAAGACACAGGAAGCCCATGATGAGCGGCTGCAGGAAGTACTACACCGGCTGGCTGAGGTAGGACTACGCCTTCAGAAGGAGAAATGTGTGTTCGCTGCCAATGGGGTGGAGTTCTTGGGATTCCGAGTGGACAAAGACGGTGTGCATCCGACTACGGAGAAGGTGGAGGCTATCAGGAGTGCTCCCAACCCCAAGAATAAGACCGAACTGCAGGCATTCCTCGGACTGTTAAACTTCTACAGTTGTTTTCTCAAGGGCAAAGCCACAACCTTAGAGCCACTGCACAGGCTGTTAGACCAAGCAACAGTGTGGAACTGGACCTCAGATCATGAAACAGCCTACAGACAGGCAAAGGAACTGCTACAAGCAGATAAGGTTCTGGCACACTATGATGAAAACAAACCATTGGTGTTGGTGTGTGATGCCTCACCATACGGGCTGGGAGCTCTATTGGGTCACATAGAGCCAGATGGCCGGGAGGCGCCTATCAGTTTTGCCTCAAGAACACTCTCAACAACAGAACGTAACTATGCCCAGATTGACAAGGAGGCCTTAGCCATCATATTTGGGGTAAAGAGGTTCAGCCAGTACCTGTTAGGGAGACAGTTCGTCATCTACACGGACCACAAGCCACTCTTGGGGCTCCTGCATCACTCCAAGCCCATGCCCCTGATCATATCACCGCGTATGCTTCGGTGGAGTCTGATGTTGGGGGCCTACAGTTATGAACTTTGCTACAGGCCTGGGAAGATGCTGGCTAATGCTGATGCTCTGAGTCGCTTGCCTTTGAACCGGCCGATGCCACCACCCCTGGAGGTGCTGCTACTGGAGCAGGTCCCGGAGGCCCCACTCCATGCCCAGCGGATTGGCAGCCTCACACAGAAGGATCCAGTCTTATCACGGGTGCTACGCTGGCTGCTGCACGGCTGGCCCTCCGAGGTCCAGGAGGAGCGTTTCAAGCCCTTCGTTCAGAGGCGCCATGAAATGTCTGCACACAGGAACTGCGTGCTCTGGGGAAGCCGTGTGGTGGTTCCTGCCGCCGCAAGAGAGGAGGTGCTGAAAATGCTGCATGACTCACACCCTGGGATTGTGCACATGAAGGCGTTGGCGAGAAGCTACGTCTGGTGGCCGGGGTTGGACCAAGACGTGGAGGAGGTGGTAAAGAGCTGTGAGACATGTCAGCTGACCCGCCATAGCCCACCAAGGCTCCCCTTCACCCCTGGGAGTGGACCACTCGTAAATGGTCAAGACTCCACGTTGACTTTGCAGGGCCTTTTCAGGGGAAGGTCTTTTTAATAGTGGTTGATTCGCATTCGAAATGGCTGGAGGTGGCTATTATGAACTCCATGACATCCAGGGCAGTGATCAACACGTTGCATTTGCTGTTTGCCACACATGGGGTCCCCGACGTGCTGGTTTCAGACAATGGAGCAGCCTTCACGTCAGCGGAGTTCAAGGCTTTTGCAAGCAGAAACGGGATCCGCCACGTGACCACAGCGCCCTATCACCCCTCCTCTAATGGGCAGGCAGAGAGGATGGTGCAAACCACAAAAGAGGCACTGGTGAGGATATCGGTGGGGGACTGGCAAACCAGATTGGCCAGGTTCCTGTTATCACAGCATACCACACCAAACTCAGCAACGGGGAAGAGTCCTGCTGAGATGCTGATGGGTCGCCGGCTGGCGACTGCACTGGACCGGCTACACCCGGACTACAAGGACGAGATGCACACAAAACAAGAGGTGCTGGCTAAGAAGCACCAGGGCACCGCCAGGCAGTTCGAGCCGTCAGAGACTGTGTTTGCCCGTTGCTATACAGGAGGAGACAAATGGATGCCTGCCGTGGTGGAGCAGGCCACGGGTCCCCTGTCGTACAGCGTCCGTACATCTGATGGCCAGCTACACAGACGCCACGTAGACCAGCTACGGGGTCGTACTCCAGCGAGAGTAACTGAGACATCAAAGGCTAGACCATTGTCTCCGCCACCTCTGCCAAGCAGTGACGGCCTGCTTCCTGCAACAACGACGGAAGCCACATCCACAGAGGGTGTCATAGAGTCATCAACCACGGAGGAAGGTTTTCCTGCGGCTAACAGTGACACCCCGAATATGCCTGTCCCGCGGCGCTCAAGTCGAGTTAAATTCCGTCCCAGACGTCTGGAGGACTAAGGGGTTTTATCTGGGGGAAAGGAGTGTTGTGTTTTGAGATTGCTTTTGACCCAGTCCCCCGGCCATACAGGGAGGGAGGGGCTGGAGCCGGAGGGGGGAGTTCAGCAGGGGTCCCCTACCTCATGGAAAGGGGTTTGGCTGTCTGTTACAGTTCTGGTTTGGCTGTCTGTTACAGTTCTTAATGTAATGTCCTAATTACAGTGTTTTAATAAATAGTAAAAAGACATCCTGTCTCCTTGACTAATGAATGTTAGGTCAAGATGTAAAATCTACCACATGGATCAAGTAGTCAGTTCAAATTAAATCGTCTCGCATTATTAATAACCTCCTGTTACGATGCAACCTGTACCCCACACGGTCAACCCTGACAAGAGGCAGACCGAACACAATAAAAACATGTCGGAGATGCGAGGCTCCAGTAGAAACCCTTGCACACATTTCTGGCTGGTGCCCATTTGTCAAGAACATGCGAATAAAACGCCACAATAAGATTGCTGACCAACTACGCCTATATGTTGCCAAATACGGGTGGACATCATACCAAGAGCCAAGATTGATGTCATCAGATGGCTCTCTTTGGAAGCCTGACCTCATATTCAGGAAAGACGGATAGATTGCAGTGGTTGACGTCACCGTCCGGTATGAGAACAACGATAAGGCGCTCGAAAAGGCATGGGCAGAAAAACAGATGAAGTATAAACATCTTGTAGGGGAAATAAAGGAATTGACGGGAGGCCTCGCGCCTACATTTTTTGGCTTTGTAATGGGAGCAAGAGGAAAATGGCTGGAGCACAATAATACACTGATGGACTTCCTCGGCATTAAAAGATACAAATCTTTCTCCCAACAAATCTCAAGACTTACAATATCGTTGTCACTTGAGCTCCTACAAATATTCAGCGACAAATGAATCAGTATACAAAGAACAAAGAGCCTAGCTTGTGCTAGTGCTGAGATACCTACCCTTGGTGTCAGGGTAGAGTGCTCCGACCTGTGGTGATGCGTAGGACACAGGGTTAATAGGGAATTTGTAGTTAGCCAATAGTTTAAAATTTGATAGCGGGTTACAGTAGAAAATAAAAAATAAAAATAACGCATCAAATGATGAATTGGAGTAACTAACCATTGGGACTCGGATCACGATGCAGGAAAGTACCAAAAGCAAATTTGCTTAAAACACGGCGGCCAGTTCACGCTTCCCTTCGCTTGGAACAAAACGAATGATAACGAGGAAGAGCAGACACAATACAGTTGTGACCCAAATGACTCCTGTCATTCCCTGCCTCGACATAACAACGTCATGAACTGACCATAAGGCTGTGGTACTGATAGAGGTTTTCGCACGTCGACGAGCGACGCAAAGACTCAGAAAAGGCACTCTCCTCACCGCCGTCGTCACCCCTGCGGTGCAACAGCCCCTCAAGAGACCAGGACGGGTACCTCAGCTCAGGGCAAGTAGACAATTTCGCTAACACCTTAGGTATGCAGACACAGGCCACAGGGCCGGTAACAGCAGAAAGAACTGCTTGTTAAAATGGGACTTTGGACACTATTTAAATTTTAAAATGGGTTTAAAAATTGCCAGCATAAATGTGCGTAGCATCAAAAGCACTACGCGATGTGTTTCCACCTTGGGGTATCTGGCCAAGGTCAAGGCCGACCTGTTGTTCCTGCAGGAGTGCGGCCTGCCGCACCTCAGCAACTACCGGCAGTGCTCGCGATGGTGGTCCCAGGGCCAATCGATCTGGTCAGGAGGCAACGATTACCGTGCCTCCGGCCTGGGTATTCTGCTGCGGGGAGGCAACTTCACCATCACCGAAGTGAAGGAGGTGGTGGGCGGCCGCCTCCTCGTAGCAGACGTGTTGCACAAGAACGCCCCGCTCAGGCTGATCAACGTGTACGCCCCGGCTCTCAAGAATGAGCGGCTGGCCGTTTTCCAGCAGCTGCCGCTGCTGCTGGCGACGTCCAGGCCGGTTATTCTGGGCGGTGACTTCAACTGCATCATCGATGCGGCTGGACTATCCGGCAGAGCCGGCAGCAAACTGGACGCCACATCCAGACTCATGATGGAAGCAGTAAAAGACGCCAAGCTGCACGACGTCTTCAGCAACCCTGCAGACGGAGCGCAGCGTAGATACACCTGGTCGAGAACACTGCCTCTTACTGACCGACGTGAAGCCCACAGACCGCGCGGCCTCCCAGTCTTTCTGTCGTCTATCTCGGAGGAGCTAGACGACAGCCAGCGGGAGAGTCTGGATCACCCGCTAACTCTGGACGAGCTGACAAAGGCCGTCTGGTCCTTCGAGACGAGTAAAACTCCCGGAAGCGACGGCTTACCGGTCGAGTTGTATTCGGCTCTGTGGGACTGGATGGGCCCAGACCTGCTGGAAGTGTACGGGGGTATGCTTCTGGCCGGCAGCATGTCAGAATCGATGAGGAAAGGCATCATCACCCTCATCTACAAGCAGAAGGCGAG
Organism: Squalus acanthias; assembly: GCA_030390025.1. Taxonomy (NCBI): domain Eukaryota; kingdom Metazoa; phylum Chordata; class Chondrichthyes; order Squaliformes; family Squalidae; genus Squalus; species Squalus acanthias. The sequence continues at coordinate 16,575,884 of CM059450.1, forward strand.
AGGGAAGAAATTAGAACTGGCGGCCCATTTCGCTGCTTAATGTGGACTACAAGATACTGTCCAAGGTCATCGCCAACAGGGTCAAGTCTGCTCTGGAGCTGGTGATCCACCCGGATCAGACCTGCGCCGTCCCCGGCAGGAAGATCTCAGATAGCCTCGCGGGACCACGTGGCGGTACGACTCACTGTGACTTAGAACCCCATGTTGGCCACAGCTACTTGGTAACCCTACACTCAACTCAAGAGGACCTTGAGAGTAAGTTACTCCTGCCAAGAGAGTCATAGTTACTCCCGCCATTTACCCGCGCTTCACTGAATTTCCTCACTTTGACATTCAGAGCACTGGGCAGAAATCACATCGCATCAACACCCGCCTGCGGCCTTCGCGATGGTTTGTTTTGCGCCAGGGCATGAATGCCGTGTCATCAACATTCTGATCGGCACCGAACTGAAATCAAAATCCAACAGACAGATTGCAGATAAACGCTGTGCCTTGCGTAAAGAGGCAGCAACAGCAGAGACAGAGGCAACATCCGACTCTCAGGCATGAAGCTAGGATTAAATTGCTCATGTCCCAGAAGAGAGGTGGCAGGCGAGATTATGTATGGTCAGAAAAGGAGATAGAGCTCCTGCTGGAGCTAGAAAAACAGTTCCAGGGCTGCCGGGATAGAAATACAAAAATTAGCAGCATTTTGAGCTTCCACCCAAATGGACAAGCCCTGCGAATACACAGGATCTGCTCAGACGAGGAGGAACGCGATGGACACCTACAGACGCTGAAAGACGCCCTCGTAAGAACGGGATATGACGCTCGACTCGTCGATCGACAGTTCCGACAGGCCACAGCGAAAAATCGCATAGACCTCCTCAGAAGACAAACACGGGACACAACCAACAGAGTACCCTACGTCGTCCAGTACTTCCCCGGAGCGGAGAAACTACGCCATGTTCTTCGCAGCCTTCAACAGGTCATCGATGACGACCAACACCTCGCTAAGGCCATCCCCACGCCTCCACTACTCGCCTTCAAACAGCCGCCTAACCTCAAACAGACCATCGTTCACAGCAAATTACCCAGCTTTCAGGAGAACAGAGACCACGACACCACACAACCCTGCCACGGCAACCTCTGCAAGACATGCCAGATCATCAACACAGATACCATCATCACACGTGAGGACACCACCCACCAGGTACATGGTACATACTCATGTGACTCGGCCAACGTTGTCTACCTCATACGTTGCAGGAAAGGATGCCCCGGAGCATGGTACATCGGCGAGACCATGCAGACACTGCGACAACGTATGAACGGACGTATGGTCGGCACGTAACGTCCTCGAGACCCTACGGGAAAAGGAGATGGTGGATCCTGTCGGATGGTTCCCCGAGCAGACTGTCGAAGTCATTTGGCAGAATGCCTCATCGCCAGAGCTCACAAACAAGCACCAAGACGTAGCTTGGCTGGTGGTGAGAAGGGCCCTCCCCGTCAGATCCTTCATGCACTCCCGACGTCTCTGTTCCACCGCACGCTGTCCCCGAGGAGGCTGCGCCTGGGACGAGACCGTCATCCATCTCCTTCTGGAATGTGCCTTTGCAAAGAAGGTCTGGAAAGAGATGCGGTGGGTCTTGTCAAGGTTCATCCTGAGCAGCTCCGTAACACAGGACTCTGTGCTCTACGGACTGTTCCCAGGGACGCACACCGAGACAGACATCAACTGCTGCTGGAAGATCATCAACTCGGTGAAAGACGCCCTTTGGTCTGCCCGAAACTTGCTGGTCTTCCAGAGCAAGGAGTTGTCCACGACCGAGTGTTGCAGACTGGCACATTCCAAGGTCCAGGACTACGTGCTGAGGGACGCACTAAAGGATGGTGCCGCCGCCGCCGCCAAGGCACGATGGGGAAGGGCCACAGTTTAAGGCCCTCCTGCCAGTGTACACAGAGGGGCTGAAATCCGTATAAAAACCCCTCGGGCCGTATGAAGTACAAGTGTTTTAATTGTAAATACACTTGTAATCTGTTGATGTGAATGGAGAACCATGTATCGCATTGATTTGTATTATGCCACATGTAACATGATTGGTGGATCGTAGTGAAATGTATTTTCACAAGTATTGGAATGTATCTTGATCCCACGGGCTGTATGATTTTGAAAATGTATAATAACATGTCTCTGTAAAGTGAGTGCCATGTACCGCAGTTAATTTGTGTTGTACCAGATGTGGACTGTATTGTGATGTAGGTGAACAAAAATTTTTATGAATAAAGTATATTTTTTGAAACAAAACAAAAAAATCTGTTCAAGGCACGATGGGGAAGGGCCACAGTTTAAGGCCCTCCCGCCAGTGTACACCGAGGGGCTGAAATCCGTATAAAAACCCCCTCGGGCCGTATGAAGTACAAGTGTTTAAATTGTAAATGCACTTGTAATCTGTTGATTGTGAATGGAGTACCATGTATCGCATTGATCTGTATTATGCCACATGTAACATGATTGGTGAATTGTAATGTATTTTGACAAGTATTGAAATGTATCTTGACCCCTTGGGCTGCATGACTTTGAAAATGTATAATGAAAATGTACAGTAACCTTTTTTTCTGTAAATTGAGTGCCATGTACCGCAGTGAATCTGTATTGTACCAGATGTGGACTGTATTGTCATGTATTTGAACAAAAAATTTGATGAATAAAGTATATTTTGAAATAAAAAAAAATCTGTTCTTATCAGTTTAATATCTGATACGTCCCCTATCTGGGGACCAGATATTAAAGGTCAAGTTCGCAAAAGAGACTGCGTTTGTTTTCCAGTCTGCCATTGTTAATTTTACCAATTTTGCCAGGTCAGGTCTCAAACCATTCATAAATGCATTTTTTAAGGGTTCATGGGTGCAGGCATCCACCTCTGCTTCGGTATTCTGTCCCATGCCAGAGTACTCTATCCACTGGTTAGCAAAACGAACGGCAAAGTCATTGGGGTCTTTTTCTTTTTGGACACAGGAGGCTATTTTGGACCAGTCTGGATTGGTTGGGCCCCTTTCCTGTAGCCAATTTCTAATGGCCGTCCACCCTTCTGTCCTATCGGCTTCTGACTCTATCATAGCTAGGTCAGGGGGGACTATTAGGACTGGTGGAGCTGGAGGTGGTACGGCAGGGAGTACGGCTCCGGCAGCTGGAGGTGGGTGGGCTGCTTGATGCGCCGCTAATGCCACTTGGTGTGCTTGTCTGGCTGCGTTAAGTAGGGCGTTTGCTCGTCTGGTGACGGTCATATTTACTATTGCCGTCAGGACGGCCGACTCTCTTGCGCTAACTACTACTGCTATAACCTGGCATCCATCAAATGGGTGCAGGTTATAGATTGTTCTTTTTCGTTCCAAGAACTGCCAGGCTTTTACTCCGCTTTTCTTTGGGTGCGGCATATCAGTTGCCCATTGATCTATATCTTTTGGGTTGGCCGGGTAATAGATATAAATTCGGAGATTTTGGCCGCCTACTTCATGTTTTTGTAATCTGATGGGGGCAAGGCGTGGGCGTGATTTCTCGGTTATATCTCCTTCGTCTGATGAGTCCGGAAGCGGAGTATTTATTTTAGCAATATGGGCTTCGTCTGATCGGGGTTGGGGCGTGGGCTGTTCATATGCCGGAGGGGCTGTAGGGGGGGCTGCAGGATAGGTAGGGTACAAGGGCGTCGGGGTAATCGTCACCACTTTTGGGCTTTCCCTATGTGCCTCCCTTTCACTTTTGGTTTTTGTATTTCGCTTTTCTGCTCTTTCGTTTGCTTTTTCAAGGCATTTTTGGTGTTCCTCTAACTCGGTTTTATATTTTGTTGTTTGTTCATGGAGAGCTATTTTTTGTTCTCTTTCTTTGGCCTCTGCCGCTTAAAATCAACTACGCGAAAGGGGGAAAGAACGTACCCAACGTCGCCCTCATCCTGATGGCCACCTTTGTGTGCGGCTGCATCAAGCTCTGCACAGACCCTCGGTACGCAAACACCAAGTGTCACTACGTGCTGAGGTTCTACCTGTCCCCGGTGTTGCGAAGGATGGGCCTGGCCACGCTGCCGCGGAACGCTCCATCCAGTTGGACCGTGCCAGACCACCTGTCCTTCGTGGAAAAGTTCGCAAAGAGAAACACCTTCGACCACAAGGCCGTTAAACAGTGGTCGGCACGTAACGTCCTCGAGACCCTACGGGAAAAGGAGATGGTGGATCCTGTCGGATGGTTCCCCGAGCAGACTGTCGAAGTCATTTGGCAGAATGCCTCATCGCCAGAGCTCACAAACAAGCACCAAGACGTAGCTTGGCTGGTGGTGAGACGGGCCCTCCCAGTCAGATCCTTCATGCACTCCCGGTGTCTCTGCTCCACCACACGCTGTCCCCGAGGAGGCTGCGCCTGGGACGAGACCGTCATCCATCTCCTTCTGGAATGTGCCTTTGCAAAGAAGGTCTGGAAAGAGATGCAGTGGTCTTTGTCGAGGTTCATCTCGAGCAGCTCCGTAACACAGGACTCTGTGCTTTACGGACTGTTCCCAGGGAGGCACACCGAGACAGACATCAACTGCTGCTGGAAGATCATCAACTCGGTGAAAGACGCCCTTTGGTCTGCCCGAAACTTGCTGGTCTTCCAGAGCAAGGAGTTGTCCACGACCGAGTGTTGCAGACTGGCACATTCCAAGGTCCAGGACTACGTGCTGAGGGACGCACTAAAGGTTGGTGCCGCCGCCGCCAAGGCACGATGGGGAAGGGCCACAGTTTAAGGCCCTCCCGCCATTGTACACTGAGGGGCTGGAACCAGTATAAAAAACCCCTTCGGGCCGTATGACGCAGAAAATGTACTTGTAATCTGTTTCTGTAAATAGAGAACCATGTACTGCATTCATCTGTATTGTGCTATATTTAATGTCTTGTCAAAATACTTTACATGACATTACTTTACAATACAATACAATCCACAAGTGTTGGTGTCTTTTGACAAATTTTATGAATAAAATATATTTTTGAAATAAAAAACTATCAGGAAACGATGGACATTGAAGGCATCGATTCGCCCAGACTGCCGGATACACTAATAGAATTGGGGTTGAGGAGAATTTTCAGGATCAATGAGAGAAATAAACCTGAAAACAGATACGCGGACTGGAGAAAGTGGGAATTTGCCAGATGGGCAAAGCTACAGTGCCAAAGCTCCGGAATCCACTATTACAGGAACGACAGGACAGCCAACTCATGGACAAACACATTTCACAACCCTAAACAGTCATAATTCATGATGGATTTACTACTGAGGTGTAAGCTCTACCCCTCTAGGTGCACCCTATCATATGGCCACAGCAACGCTGTAACAGTGTGTAGAAAGATGCTCGATGGTGAATTAATCACTAGCACACATATCTGGACGATGCCCCATGGCCAAGAATGCAAGGATCAAGCGCCACAATAACATTTTGGACAAACTGAAAGAACACGTGTCCAAATACAGAGGACGTCGCATATCGAACCCAGGTTCTCAACACAGGATGGGAGACTGTGGAAGCCAGACATTATTTTCACCAAAGGGCAGGAGGTGGCGGTGGTCGATGTGACGGTTCGGTATGAAGCTAGCAACAGGGCGCTTGAGAGGGCATAGATGGAAAAGACAGAAATATAAGCATCTGGAACCCCAGATCATCGACATGACCAAGGGCTCATCAATCCAGTTCTTTGGCTTCGTAATGGGCGCAAGAGGTAAATGGCTCGAGATCAACAACTCTCTAATGCAATAACCTTAAGATTGAGAGGTACAATGCCTTCTCAAAACATATAGGGCCGGATTTTCCGCTCGGTGGCACCGACCTTAATGCTCTGGGCCCACGTATATTTCCGCTTTCTGGATGAGGACTCCTGGGCAGCGTACGGGCTTCGATCGTAGGGGAGAGCCGCCCACAAGAGCTGTCAAAATTTATATTTGCAAAGGCCACACCCCTGACTTTTTTAAAAACTCTTCAGAGGCCGTCAACACTGAACATAAAAACTGACTGTAAAAGTTTTTATAGATATGTGAAGAGAAAAAGATTGGTGAAATCAAGTGTAGGTCCCTTGCAGTCAGAAGCGGGGAAGTTATAATGGGGAACAAATAAAATGGCAGACCAATTAAATACATATTTTGGTTCTGTCTTCACAAAGGAGGACACAAATAACCTCCCAGAGATGTTGGAGAACATACGGTCTGATGAAAGGGAGGAACTGAAAGAAATCAGTATTTGTACGGAAATGGTGTTAGGGAAATTGACGGGATTGAAGGCCGATAAATCCCCAGGGCCTGATAATCTACATCAAAGGGTACTTAAGGAAGTGGCCCTAGAAATAGTAGATGCATTGCTGAACATCTTCCAACATTCGATGGAATCTGGAACTATACCCATGGATTGGAGGGTAGCTAATGTTACCCCACTATTCAAAAAGGGCGGTAGAGAGAAAGCAGGCAATTACAGACCGGTAAGCCTGACATCGGTAGTGGGGAAAATGCTAGAGTCCATTATAAAGGATGTAATAGCTGAGCACTTGAAAAACAGTGACAGGATCGGACAAAGTCAACATGGATTTACAAAAGGTAAATCGTGCTTTACTAATCTACTGGAATTTTTTGAGGATGTAACTGGGAAAATAGATAAGGGAGAACCAGTAGATGTGGTGTATTTGGACTTTCAAAAGGCTTTCGATAAGGTCCCGCATAAGAGATTAGCGTGTAAAGTTAAGGCACATGGGATTGGGGGCAAGGTATTGACTTGGATAGAGAACTGGTTGGCGGACAGAAAGCAGAGAGTAGGAATTAATGGGTCTTTTTCCGAGTGGCAAGCAGTGACTAGTGGGGTACCGCAGGGATCGTCCTTGGACCCCAGCTATTCACAATATACATTAATGATCTAGATAAGGGAACTAAATGTAATATCTCCAAGTTTGCAGATGACACAAAGCTGGGTGGGAGTGTGTGCTGCGAGGAGGATACCGAGAAACTCCAGGATGATTTGGACAGGTTGGGTGAGTGGGCAGAAGCGTGGCAGATGCAATATAACGTGGATAAATGCGAGCTTATCCACTTTGGTGTCAAAAACAGAAAGGCAGACTATTATCTGAATGGCAATAGATTGGGAGAAGGGGAAGTGCAACGAGACCTGGGTGTCCTTGTGCACCAGTCGCTGAAGGTAAGCATGCAGGTACAGCAGGCGATGAAGAAGGCAAATGGTATGTTGGCCTTCATAGCGAAAGGGTTTGAGTATAGGAACAGGGATGTCCTGCTGCAGTTGTACAGGGCCTTGGTGAGACCACACCTTGAGTACTGTGTGCAGTTTTTGGTCGCCTTATCTGAGGAAGGATGTTCTTGCCATGGAGGGAGTTCAGCGAAGATTCACAAGGCTGATACCTGGGATGGCAGGAATGACATGAGAAGAGATTAGGTCGATTGGGCTTATACTCGCTGGAGTATAGAAGAATGAGAGGGGATCTCATCGAAACATATAAAATTCTGACAGGTCTGGACAAACTAGATGCAGGAAGAATGTTCCCGATGGTCGGAGAGTCCAGAACTAGGGGTCATAATCTAAGGATAAGGGGTAAGCCATTTAGGACAGAAATGAGGAAGAATTTCTTCACCCAGAGAGTGGTGAACCTGTGGAATTCTCTACCACAGAAGGTAGTTGAGGCCAAGTCATTAAATATATTAAAGAATGAGTTAGATATATTTCTTAAAGCTAAAGGGATCAAGGGATATGGGGAGAAGGCAGGTACAGGGTACTGAGTTTAGATGATCAGCCATGATCTCATCGAATGGCGGAGCAGGCTCGAGGGGCCGAATGGCCTACTCCTGCTCCTATCTTCTATGTAAATGCTAAGTTCTTTGTAGTTTTAAAAAAAAACTTTTGTAAACTTTTAGAAACTTAAAGGGGTAAAAATTCAGTTGGTTGCGCCTCCAGTTAGCGCCTTAAGAGGGCGCTAATGGGGCGTTAGGCCGCTAACGCCCGGGCGCAGCGATGTTTGCGCCGCTCGGGAACTTAACTAGAGATTGTGCGGCGGCGCTAAAACTTACCGCTGCGACCACCTGCGCGCGCAGATTGTGATGTCATTCCATGGTGCAACGCCCTTGTGGCGCCCCCGGAGCGGAAATTGAGTGGCGCCCCCTGCCTTACCGCCTGGCGCATCCAACGACCGGAAGACTGGAACGCTATCAATCGCTGTGGGGCTGGGGGTGGGCGCTATTTAAAGGGGGCCTCTTCCTGTCTTTTTCTGTGGTCGACATTTTTGCACCACTCGTTCTGAGAGAGAGAGAGAGAGAGAGAGAGAGAGAGAGATTCGGAGAGAGAGAGAGAGAGAGAGAGAGAGAGAGAGAGAGAGATTCGGAGAGAGAGAAAGAGAGACTTCTGCATTGACTCAACGCTTTGTGAGGTAGTTTTGCCTACTGATCCTAACTTCGCTGGTACTTTAGTTGCTGTCCTTCATTACTTTGCTTGCAAAGAGAATATGGGGGCTGCACTGATTGGAGGCGTCGTCGTGCTCCAGCTGAATCGGAGGATACAGAGACGCAGAGAGAGAGTGGCAATGATGGCCAGACGGAGGAGGGCCAACAGGCGTATGTACAGGAGAGCTTACCCTCCCAGGGTATATCGTGAACAGCTCTCCTACATTCATATGTCTGAGGAGCTGTGTTTGCGAAGGCTGCGATTCAGCAAGGAGGTGGTCACTGAGCTCTGCCACCTGCTGCAGCCAGATCTGCAGCCTCAACTGAGGTCCAGGACGTCTCTGTCGGTGGCAGTGAAGGTCACAGTGGCTCTCAACTTTTACGCTACTGGCTCATTTCAAGCTGCTGCTGGGGACCTCGCCAATATCTCCCAGTTCACGGTGCATTGCTGCATCCGGCAGGTCACAAATGCCCTCTTTAAAAGGAGACGAGAGTTCATCTCTTTCCCCATGACCCCAGACAAGCAGCGTGACCGCGCTCTGGGCTTTGCGAGGGTAGCGGGCTTCCCCATGGTGCAGGGCGCCATTGACTGCACGCATGTGGCTTTGCGTGCTCCGCATGAGAATGCCGAGGAATTCCGGAACAGAAAGGGGTTCCATTCCTTGAATGTTCAGTTGGTCTGTGACCACAGACAGCTGATACTCGCTGTCAATGCCCACTATCCTGGCAGCTGCCACGATGCTTTTATCCTGCGCCAGACTACTGTGGCAGAACTTTGAGGCACCGCATCAGCCAGTTGGTTGGCTTCTCGGGGACAAGGGGTATGCATTGAGCACCTGGCTGATGACACCGCTCCGTACGCCAACACCCCTGCTGAGCTGCGGTACAATGAGAGCCATCAAGCTACCAGGAACATAATTGAGCGCACAATCGGCGTGCTGAAGCAACGGTTCCGCTGTCTCGACCATTCTGGAGGAGCCCTGCAGTACTCGTAGTCGTGTGCTGCATGTATGTATCAGGAAATGTCCAAGTGAAAATGCACACGTAATCCTTTCTTTAAGTACTGTGGAAACGTGAATAAAATGGACGACGAATTGGCTTACAAAGAATGGCTTCGCACAAGGAAAGTCTAGATTAGATTAAAGAGTGCAAAGCTAGCAGAAAGGAGAGAGACCTGCCCCAGCCTGGGGCCAAGATGATTGACTAGCTATTGTGCGGCGCCCAATCACGATCCGGCACTTTAGGGAGGCAGGTGCAGCAGTGAGACAAGTCAGGACTTGCCCGCCAGACTGAAGACCAGGTCATGGCCAAACTGAAAGGGCTAAAGGGACCCCCATTGGAGAACGCTTGTTGCCAGGAAAGTGATGTAATGACCCATGCCTCACTGTATAAAAGGGGCTTCCCTGCCGGTACTCTCGCTCTCTCTCTTTTTGGCTAGAAGCCATGTGGATCATCAAGAGGGTCAGACACCTCCCGGGGACGTAAATGCTGGCAACACGTGCCTAACCCGGTGTGACTCTCGGGACACGAACGTACGGTAGAGAACCTCAATGTACTGTGTAACCATCGCCGAACAGTTGGAAGTAATAGTGTTGTTTTAACTCTCCGAACCCTCGAGCCTGAATTACTCTTCGTACAGCGGAACTCCAGACGAGAACCTAGGAAAACCCGGTTCTAACAGTACCATACACTGTATTTAATTTGTACAGTGTTCTACGTAATGTGATTTGTGGATTGTACTGTAACATATTTTGAAAATCAAAAATATACATTATTCATAAAATTTCTGTTTAACTCGCTGGTCTTCCAGAGTAATGAGTTGTCCACGACCGAGTGCTGCAGAACGGGCACATTCCAAGGTCCAGGACTATGTACTTTAAAAACAGTCAATCCTAAAGAAAGATGGTGTTTAATGATTCCATAGGAAATAGATCTGCTAATCCACTGATTTATCACCCAGAAAGAATTCCAAATCATATCATATCAGATAAGAGAGGTCAACACAAGTACAAGCAGGCCTCCCAAACAGACATAGCAAGACTGACAAGGGAGACAGCAGGGAACCAGCCAGCCAAATAAGCAAAACATTCTTAACCATAATAAAACATGTAACACAAAAAAAGATAAGAAATAACTGAATTCCAGCTCAGGAAATAAGATGGGTCAGGAAGTACCTTTGCCCTGGTAATAAAAGTCAAATGATGGACATCTGTGACCCCAGCCCACCGAAATAAGATTTAAAAATGGGCAACAGAGAAGCTAGCTGTTAAGAGGAAGGGCTTCCTCGGAGTGGATGAAATGCTAGCTTCAGCTCAACACTGATGAGGCTCGACCCGAGGTGGATATCCATGTTGGCTGTCAGCCTAATACCTCAAACTGCTCGAGGAGAGAGCCAACAGAAGTGACCGTTGTTGCAGACAGACATCCGCCAATATTCATAGACATTCGTCCATCCATCTGACTTCCGTCCAGTCATTTCATTCCATCGCGGGACCATAGATCACACTCATCTGTCATGGGTTGTATGTCAACTATATCTATTTCAATCGCATGTAGTATCAGATTATGCTTAAACTGTAGCTCTCTAATAAAATGCCTTACAACTCCCAACGCCCTTTGGGTAATCTGTGCGTGACCGGTAATCCTAATCTTACAGGGAACCCTGGATGTCAAGGGATATACAAGAATGGATTAGGAAAAAAAGGGAGGCTTTTGGCAGGTACAAAGGACTTAAAGCAGTGGAAGCCCTAGGAGTATAGAAAGTGCAGGGGGGGTACTTAAAAAAGAAATTAGGAGAGCGAAGAGGGGGCATAAAAACACTGGCGGGCAAAATAAAGGAAAATCCCAAGGTGTTTTATAAGTATATTAAGGGCAAGAGGATAACCAGGGAAAGAGTAGGGCCCATTAGGGACCAAAGTGGCAATCTGTGTGTAGAGCCGGAAGATGTAGGTGAGGTTTTAAATGAATATTTTGCATCTGTGTTCACTATGGAGAAGGGTGATGTAGGCATAGAAATCTGGCAGGGGGATTGGGATATACTTGAACAAATTAATATTGAGGGGGAGGAGGTACTAGCGGTTTTAGCGGGCTTAAAAGTGGATAAATCCCCAGGCCCTGACGGTATGTATCCCAGACTGCTGTGTGAGGCAAGGGAGGAGATTGCAGGGGCTCTGACACAAATTTTCAGAACCCCTCTGTCCACAGGGGATGTGCCAGAGGACTGGAGAACAGCTAACGTAGTACCATTGTTCAAGAAGGGTAGTAGGGATAAACCAGGAAATTACAGGCCAGTGAGCCTAACCATCAGTGGTAGTGAAATTATTGGAAAAAATTCTGAGGGACAGAATTAGTCTCCACTTGGAGAGGCAGGGATTAATCAAGGATAGTCAGCATGGCTTTGTCAGGGGGAGATCATGTCTGACCAATTTGATTGACGTTTGAGGGGGTGACTAGGTGCTTGGATGAGGGTAGTGCAGTTGATGTAGTCTACATGGGCTTCAGTAAGGCATTTGACAAAGTTCCACATGGAAGACTGGTCAAGAAGGGAAGAGCCCATGGGACCCAGGGCAATTTGGCACATTGAATCCAAAATTGGCTTAGTGGCAGTAGGCAGAGGGTGATGGTCGAAGATTGTTTTTGTGACTGGAAGCCTGTGTCCAGTGGTATACCACAGGGATCGGTGCTGGGTCCTTTGCTGTTTGTAGTGTACATTAATGATTTAGAGATGAATGTAGGAGGTATGATTAGTAAGTTCGCAGATGACACGAAAATTGGTGGGGTGGTAAATAGCGAGGAGGGAAGCCTCAGGCGACAGGACGATAGACGGGATGGTTAGATGGGCAGAACAGTGGCAAATGGAATTTAACCCCGAAAAGTGTGAGGTTATGCATTTTAGGAGTACAAACAAGGCAAGGGAATACACAATGAATGGTAGGATCCTAGGAAGGACAGAGGGACCTTGGTGTGCATGTACATAGATCCCTGAAGGCAGCAGGACAGGTAGATAAGGTGGTTAAAAAGGCATATGGGATACTTATATTCTATGCCTTGGCTAATGAAGGCAAGAGCAGGGAGGTTATGATGGAGCTGTACAAAACGCTAGTTAGGCCACAGCTGCAATACTGTGTGCAGTTCTGGTCACCACACTATAGGAGGGATGTGATTGCATTGGAGAGGGTGCAGAGGAGAGTCACCAGGATGTTACCTGGGCTGGAGCGTTTCAGCTATGAAGAGAGACTGGACAGGCTGGGGTTGTTTTCCTTAGAGCAGAGAAGGCTGAGGGGGGACCTGATTGAGGTGTATAAAATTATGAGGGGCATAGATAGGGTAGATAGAAAGGAACTTTTCCCCTTGGTAGAGGGGTCAATAGCCAGGGGGCATAGTTTCAAAGTAAGGGGCAGGAGGTTTAGAGGGGATTGGAGGAAAAACTTTTTCACCCAGAGGGTGGTTGGAATCTGGAACTCACTGCCTGAAAGGGTGGTAGAGGCAGGAACCCTCACAACATTCAAGAAGCATTTAGATGAGCACTTGAAACGCCATAGCATACAAGGCTACGGACCAAGTGCTGGAAAATGGGATTAGAATAGACAGGGCTTGATGTCTGGCGCAGACACGATGGGCCTTTTTCTGTGCTGTATAACTCTATGACACTATACACATAGCTGGCTGTTCCATCTGGATTAGTAACTTGAGCAGTGGAGCGAAGTACACTTCCCAGTCCTCTGTCACAATAAATCTGTCATGATAGAACTTAGGAAAGATTCTAAGTCTTCCTCAGGGTCTAATTTCAACAGTTCAGCAGGAGACGGTACCCTCTGGGCCCGCTTCTGTCGTTGATTGCTCAGAGGAACGAATCAAACATCTGTACAAAGAACTGCTGCTATTATAGCTCTGGCAGCCATTTCAATATCGCTTCAAACTCAATTTATTTTCCTTCCACTTTAATTGTGGTTCTCCAGTGGTCAATAGGGGCAGATATTCCACTTCTGACACGTGGTCAAGTGCCCCAAGTGTCAGGATGGCCTGCATTTGTATCACCCCATAGTGTTCGACACAAATTCAACCCCATGTCAACTAAAGGCATTTCAGCGCTCCTGTGCACTCTTAGGTTCACAAAAATACACTTACAGACCCATGTTCCACCTCTCTGAAGGTCTGCCCCCAATCTGAAACATTGGCCCGAAAATTAGACCTAATACGCGAGAGTACGCACGGTGTACTCTCGCGTATTCGGTCTCCAATTGCCGGTTTCCTGCATGCACTGCTCATGCACTTCATGTGGCTTCACCTAAAGGTATCTCCATGGAATCGCGTGCGCCAGAGATTCTGCACGTGCATCAGGAACTTGGATATTTTTCTCAATGGTGGAAGCGTGTCTAAGCTCCTAGCAGTTACACATGTAAAAAGCAGGAGTAAGCCATTTTTGATGCATCCGGAGACAGCAGGAGGAATAAATCTTTTAGCAGTGGGGCTACTTAAGTGAGTTTTTTTAAATCTGAAAGCCAGCAAAGTCTTAGGTAAGTTTGCAATTTAAAAAAATTGTAAAAATGGGTTTTGACTATTTGAGTAGTATAGCAACTGTGGGTGTGTACAAGGCATATTGATTAAGGTATCTATCATAAATTTCAAAAAGTTTTAAAGATGAAAATGATCAATTATATTCCTCTAAGTATGTATGCATTAATTTATGAAAATGTTACAGTTCTGGAAAATCATCTAGGGCCGTGAGGCGGGTAGACGTGTTCCCAATCCGATAGCGCACGTTTCCCACCATAGCCCGACCTGATTTTATAGCCACTCACTTTACTAAAGTTACTTTAACAACTATTTCCATTTTTTCATTACAACTTTCTGTTTAAAGAGGAAGCCTGTGAGGGAGAAAGATGCCCTTTCACAATCAATTCCTGTTCCTCTGTGGGATTTTGTATCAGAGAATTTTTGACGCCAGGCAACAAAACAGACGGAGGAACCAAGCCCGTCTCCTCGTGAGAAGGAGAAACTACTACCCACCAAATAGAGTGTACAGGGAGAGGCTGTCATTTGAGATGCTGTCGGAGGAGTTGTGTGTGAGGAGGCTGCGCTTCAGTAAAGAGTCAATCGGCCGAATCTGTGACATGTTAAAGGAGGACCTTCAAACACGCTCGAAGAGCCGCACTGCATTGTCAGTGAGCATGAAGGTAACCACAGAACTGAACTTCTTTGCAAGTGGGACTTTTCAGGCAAGCACCGGTGACATTTCCAACATATCCAAGAATGCTGCGAGGGCCTGCATTCCCCAGGTCACAGAAGCCATTTTCCGTAGGGCTTCAGAGTTCATTAACTATGACTTGTCCGCTCGCCATCAAAAGGAGGTGGCCCTTGCATTTCATAACATTGCTAGATTCCCCAAAGTGATTGGGGCCATCGATGGAACCCATGTTGCATTGAAGGCACCAGGGGTTGCACCTGTGACATTTATCAACAGGAAGGGGTTTCATTCACTGAATGTCCAGATTGTCTGTGATGCGCATCTCAGGATCTTAAATGTGAATGCAAGTAACCGGGGAAGTAATCATGACTCCTTCGTCCTCCGTAACTCTAACTTATATGGCGCCCTCAACGCATTGCCTCCAGGATCCGCATGGATATTGGGCGACAAGGGCTACCCGCTAAGACCATGGCTGATGACTCCCTACCGCAAGACCAATAATGAGGCTCGGGAGAGATACAACCAGGCACACGTGTCCACAGGGCAAGTGGTGGAGAGGACAATCGGAGTTCTGAAATCACGCTTCCGGTGCCTGGACAGGTCAGGGGGGAACCTTGCAGTGTTCTCCACTGAAAGTGGCAAAGATTGTGGTGGTCTGTTGTGCTTTGCATAACTTTGCCCTGCGGGAAGGACTGACCCTTAATGCTGCAGATGAACTACCTGCAGAAATGGAGGACGTGGACAATGCCAATGTGCCTGTGGAAAGGCCTGATGGGGACGAGCCAAGTGCTGCTCAAAGTAAGGCTGTTCGGGAGCAGCTGGTAGCCAACACCTTCACGAGGTAGTGTCGCCTTGTACCTCCCCCTCCCCCAGCAAGGCAAATAAAGGTACAGACACAATTTAAAGTGAAACAGTGCTCTTTTATTGCAGCATTATAGACTTCTGAGGTTCAGTGTTGATGTACATAGTTTATAACTTTTCAATGTTAACTAGCTACTTTTCAACTTTGTAAACAATCGTAAACAGAAATAGGTTATAAAAAAATTCGTAAACAGTTTTGACTTACTTTTTTGCTTCGTTAATGCAATAAAGACATTCAAGATGGAAAATAACTCTTTCCTAAATGTAGAACAGTTTTAATGTTCAATTTTTTTGTGCAAATAAACAATTTGAATTTTTTTTTTTATAAAGTGAATAGAGGCTGTACCTTTTCAATGAAAAGCTTACTTACACTTTCAGTGACAAATATATATTTAAATTAAAAAAAATGAAAACATGTAACTTTTAAATAAAACGAAAAATTAAACAATTGAAAAATTTACCCGCTCGAAACTATGCCTGAGGGTCAATGGATGTGCATTGTGGAAAATGCAACACCCTACTGTCTCCTGCGCTTTCCCGCTCCCCGTGCCCTGTGCTGCGACTTGAAACGGCCCTGCTTGCCGTCTCTTGCCCTTCAGCAATTGCCTCCGGACAGGGTTGTTGCTGCTGCTGCTGCTGCAAGGCAATGTTTGCTTGCATCATCATAGGCGGAGCAGCTGGCTCTTGGACCTGCACTGATTCTGCGCTGGGAGCAGGTAAGGTTGGTTCTGAGGAAGTCACAGTAATGGCAGCAGAAAATATTTGCATGGGTCCAACAAGAGACTCTTTATTTTCTTAAGCTCCATTCCCAAATCGGGTTTCTGCAAGAGTCCAACAAGAGACTCATTTATTTTCATAAGCTCCATTCCCAAATCGGGTTTCTGCAAGAGTCCAACAAGAGACTCATTTATTTTCTTAAGCTCCATTCCCAGATTTTGACCAATGATAGACTCTTTCATTTCATTAAATGACATGCACAGACATTCCACTCCCTGCTTGACCAAGGCAAAACACTCAACTTCTTTCTCTGTAAGAGAAGACATCGATTGCCTCAACCCTTCAAGATGGTGGATGTGACCCTGTAACTCCTGTTCTGTTGAATATATATCTGTGTCTCCCACATGCACTGCAGTATCAAGCTGCTGTCTGTCTGGCACAGAGCCAGAGGGGCCAGGAGTTGGAGAGGAAGATGGAGAGGACCTCTCCAGCAACCCAGATTCCAGAACCTCCAATTCCATTTCAGCAACAATTTCCTCTTGCTGCTCCTCCACCACCACCTCACTCGCATCTCCCACTGGCTCAACATGCCCTTCACCAATGACCTCTTCGGCTGCAGACTCAACGCACTGCTCATCCCGTGACTGAAGTCTGCTGTAAACCTATGTAAAGGAAACAGTAAAGATTAGCAAAGGTAAAGCATGATGTGCCACATCACAGAAGCTGATATTCAGCACACATCACCTCTGTCGATTTGTTCAGTTTCAAAGGGACATCCGCGAAGATATCCAAACATATGCTCGAGCCTTTTCTCATGTTCGGTTAAAGCCCTTAACGTGACAACACCACCGCCCGTCAGTGCACGTTCTCTGGCGTTGAGCAGTTTTAGTCTAAAATTGAAAGTGAAAATCTGAAATGTACGGGTTTTTACACCAAAACTGCATTGGCACTCACAGTTAACTCAGTAAGCAACTCAAAGCAGTGGAATCAAGATAACATTAGCATTTTATGACACTTGCCTGGCTACAAAAGCCATAAAAATTTATGTCAGCATCTTGTGACTTCAGTTAACTTAGCTTAGCAAACAAACACTGTTTAAAAGTATTTCATATTAAATTTAAAGACATTTTAACATTGACTTTTGTTATAACTATACAAATCTTGAGCGTTCGCAATAAATCTCTGAATTTTTTGCGACATTGTTCAGCTGTACGAGGAATGGTCGAGGTTGCGGTCACACTTTGAGCAACCTCTTTCCACGCTGCCATTTGGCCTTTGAGGCGGTTTGGACTTCTCAGTTCCAATGATCCTTAACCGCTTCGCGTCGACCTCGTCGAGGCGTGTGCGGAGATCATAGTCACTGAAATTTTGTGTTCTTTTGATAAATTGGATATTGCTGATAGCTGCCATTTCCGTTTGCTGATTAAATAAAGTAAAATCAATGAAAAAAATGATTTCAGGGCTTTAAAAACTCTTTAAATTACTTTAAATCTCTTTACAACTGTTTAAAATTACTCAAATTCATCTAAAAATCCTTAAAAGTTTTCAAAACATGCATTTAAATGCAACTTACTTTAACTGCCACGTCTACCCTTGTTAGAAATCTACCTGCTGCTCCTTTGAAAGTGCATTGAAGTGAAAAAAAAATTGGGGGCGCGGCCTATGGTAAACCGACCTTCATGGGCGTGTCTTCACTGGACATCGCACGCGATGAATCGCGCACGCTGCGCTGCAGGGCGGTGTGACGTCATACGCTGCCCTGCAGTGCAGCTCAGAAAACAGCAAGTTCCTGTGTGGGAAAAGGCAAACGGCAGACGCGGTATGTACTACCGCGCTGGCTCCTTACCCCCGCGTGAACACTCACACTTTAATTTCTGGGCCATTGGGTTTTACACCCCCCTTGCTGGTTTACTTAAATCAGGGACACCCATGATGAGTTGGCATCCAGCTAGGCTCTCTACCATCCACCCCAAGGTCCTAGTGCCCTAAAGTAACAGGAGTGGATCTACACTTCATCACAATAAGAGCAACCTGCATGTACAGTCATTGATGTGCTGACTTTCCTATCCAGCTATTGACAGGGGTCAGAAATAGCACGACTACAAGAGATCTATTTGGAATATGGACCAGCAAAAGGCAGGCGAGGGTCACTCAGAGTGGATGCATAGAGTACCATGGTACACCCCACTTCCATCTTTGCCTTTGGGGGGTAGTCATGGGCCATTGACATATGCAGGGCAAACCAGAGTGTGCCATATCGGCAGGAAAATAATGAGAAGTCGCACAACACCAGGTTATAGTCCAACAGTTTTATTTAAAATTACGAGCTTTCGGAGCTGCTGCCCCTTCGTCAGGTAGAGGTACATACAGGCAGGAAAATAGTCACAGGTATTAAAACGTACGCAGATGGTTACAAGATCTACATGACATGTTTCAACCTAGGTCTACCTGGCCAAGATCAAAGGCCGTCTTGCTGTTTCTACAGGACTACACGCAATGGTCTATGTGTATAGACTGCTGGTACACCAAGGGGGAAGAACTTCCATACAGTGAGTTGCAACATTTGCACAAAAGGGAAAATTAGTTGCCTCCGCCAATGGTCTGGAGAGTTAATTACGAGAATTGCCTGCGCAAGCTCATTTATATGTCCAATGAAATAGTGATCTGCATATACTGGTGTAAAATAGGAGTAATGTGCAGGTGTGCATGGAAATTAGAGTGCAGCCTCTAAAAAGCCAGTTCTGACTGAAGAGGGAGGAGGTGGCACTGGCAGCGACTGCTAACTCACCCCCAGAATTTGCAGGGCAATGGGGAAAAGAGCAGGGGAGTGGGACTAATTGGAAAGCTCTTTCAAAGAGTCGGCATAGGCACGATGGGCTGAATGACCACTTCCTGTGCTGTATCATTCTATGACTGCAAAAAATTAAATGATCTGACCTGTGCAGAACGTAGGTGACATCTAGCTGCCCAGGAACATGCTACAGCAGCAGTTCTCTGCCAGGAGACACTGACCACTTCCCCTATTCTTCCGTGGACACCAATACACACTTCACCCTCTAAAAAAAGAGAACAGTTGTACAACTAATCCTGTACAACACTCTGGTTAAAGGAGGCATTAACTTGGGATCTTACAGTATGGTTACCCATCTCTCCAACAGCAAATACTTGCATGCACGTCCCTAAAGTGTGGGCCATTCTATTTAAAGTAGAGAAGTGGTTTTAACCCACCTTCCCTTTTAGAACACCGTATCAGTAGAACGTAGGTAACATCAAGCTGCACAGGAACATTCTCCAGCAACAGTTCCCTGCCAGGAGCAAGCTGCAATGAGGTGAGTGCCACCTCAGTCATATGATCCTTTGTCGACCATGAGCAGCCATCTTCCTCGCGCTATACAAGCCCTAAAGTTTCACCTAGAATTACTAGATAGAAATAGACGAAAGGAAGGCACATGTAACCACCCAGGGGAAGCATGCCGTATATGTTGGCTTGAGTTCACTTTTGAACTTTATTGTACTTAAATTAGAATGTGCACTGACCTGCATTGTTATTAATGGAGTTTGGAGTCATGCAGTAAAAAGTGCACTTTAGATGATTACTGGCACGCTAACGTAGGCAAAAAAAGGGCTAATGTGTTCTCCTGTTTAAGAATGGATACTGGATTGAGGGAATATTCCTGTATTTTAAAGTGGAGAAGGAGTTACGGTGCTGATGTCAAAGGTAAACTGTGTTACACAGAAGACTTCAGTGATGAGATGCACTTTGATGTCCTTTGTTGCAGGTCAATGTGATGCTCTCCATGTAGTGTGACTTCCAAAGTTAGGGGCACCACCCTGACAACAAAGTCCAGACCTTTTTACATGACAAAGATGTGCAGCACACAGCAAGTTACAAGTATGCTATATCACACAATCTGGGGGATACTGCAGAGCCCCTACCAATCAGTCTAGGCAGCAAAAGTGGCCCCTTTAAAATCCCAATGGCCCTCAAAATGACCAATCTTATTGGAGCAGCATGTGCCTCATTGTGGCACTCCTCTGGGGATGTTTGGGCCACTCGTAGTGGGGTCATTATCCATGGGAGCAGGGGGTAGACTTAGTTACCCATTGACATTAATTTTTTTGGAGAGATCAGGAGAAATTTGGACGGATGAATGCACTGCGACAATTTCCAGCCATGTTGACATATAGGATCCTTACATGTTGTCACACACAATATGCACTTCAGGGTGTAGAAGCCCTTGAGGTAGTTTTCTGTAGAAGCTTGAAAAGCAATGTGCGTGTCGTATCAGTTATGCCCTGGATCTTGAGTAAGCCAGCAAGCCTGTAAAACTGGATAGCCACATCTTGCTACTGCCTTGCTAGATGACAAATGTGATCAATTTCCCTGCTCGCCTATAAGTGCTTCAAATGCATTCCTGTACTGCAGTCTGGCTGATATTAGAGATGCCCCGTGCCTGCCTGGGAGCCTGTGCCATAAAAAGGTTGAGTGCAGGCATCACCTTCAAAGCCAGAGACCAATGTGGACAGATGACTGGGGCTGCAGGTCTTCATGCAGTAGGTGGCAGAGCTGCCATATTGCCTGTTTATTGAAGCACACAATTCAAATACACATCTCACTAAAGCCCTCATATGACCCATGTTGAATGTATATTCTATGCAATCTTCTGGGGTGCATTCTCTTTCAATGCTGTCCCCTCTCCTTTGTTGCTCCTCCTCCTCCATAATAATAATAATAAATGGCATACAAAAGGGATGCAATACCTCTTCCAGAGAAACCCTTTATGGGTGAAGGGATGGATGTGTGTTTGCAAAGAAAGTCTGGAGAGACAGTACTTTTTGTTGAGGTTCATCCTCAAATGGCTATGATTTCATGCACCCTGCACGCACCCCCGCCCCCAGCAATGAGCCTAAATACTACACAACATTGGCTCAGTTTGACTATCAAGGTAAGCAAACATCTCTGGAAACTGTACCTCAAATGTTTTGCACATTCCAAATGTGGTGAATAGAATATTAGCACCAAATCATTTAAGGTCGCTGTACTTGAAAGAATGCTACATTTTACAATGAGTGAATATAAAATGCAACCAGTATCACCCCCTTTTGCCTTGCACCATCATTCCTTTTTGTCATTTAATGCCTTCCACCTTATCAGACCTTATCCTGTGTTATTAGCCCCTCATAGAACAAAGGGTCAACTGTGTTAACGATTTGGAGGAGGGGACCGAGTGTAACATATCAAAGTTTGCAGATGATACAAAGATGGGAGGGAAAGTAGAGAGTGAGGAGGACATAAAAAACCTACAAGGGGATATACACAGGTTGGGTGAGTGGGCAGAGATTTGGCAGATGCAATACAATATTGGAAAATGTGAGGTTATGCACTCTGGCAGGAAAAATCAGAGAGCAAGTTATTATCTTAATGGCGAGAAACTGGAAAGTACTGCAGTACAAAGGGATCTGGGGGTCTTGGTGCAAGAAAATCAAAAAGTTAGTATGCAGGTGCAGCAGGTGATCAAGAAAGCCAACGGAATGTTGGCTTTTATTGCTAGGGGGATAGAATATACAAACAGGGAGGTATTGCTGCAGTTGTATAGGGTATTGGTGAGACCACACCTGGAGTACTGCATACAGTTTTGGTGTCCATACTTAAGAAAAGACATACTTGCTCTCGAGGCAGTACAAAGAAGGTTCACTCGGTTAATTCCGGGGATGAGGGGGTGGACATACAAGGAGAGGTTGAGTAGATTGGGACTCTACTCATTGGAGTTCAGAAGAATGAGAGGCGATCTTATTGAAACATATAAGATTGTGAAGGGGCTTGATCGGGTGGGCGCGGTGAGGATGTTCCCAATGATGGGTGAAACTAGAACTAGGGGACATAATAAGGGGCTCCTCTTTCAAAACTGAGATGAGGAGAAACTTTTTCACTCCGAGGGTAGTGGGTCTGTGGAATTTGCTACCCCAGGAAGCTGTGGAAGCTACTTCATTAAATAAATTTAAAACAGAAATAGACCGTTTCCTAGAAGTAAAGGGAATCAGGGGTTACGGGGAGCGGGCTGGAAATTGGACATGAGTTTGAGTTCGGATCGGTCAAGGCCCTGTGGGTGGCGGAGCGGGCCCAGGGGCAGAGTGGCCTGGTCCTGCTCCTACTTCTTGTGTTCTTTAGAGTTGAGGTTGGATCAGATCAGCCATGATCTCATTGAATGGCAGAGCAGGCTCGAGGGGCCGATTGGTCTACTCCTGCTCCTATTTCTTATGTTCTTGTTATCAGAACTGATGTTAAATCAAGGCAATGTCTGCTTTCAAGGCAATATCTGCTTATTCAGGTGGATGTAGATGATCCCACTAATCTGTTTGAAGAATCCTAGTATCCTGAGCAGTCATCTCTCAAAACAATACTAACTGGCAGATTATCTAGTCTCATTGCTCTGAGACACAATATCCAGAGTGTAAATAGGGTCCCACCACAATTAACCACTAACAGATCAATTGAAGATTTTACAAGAAATTTCTTTAGTTGTGAGAATGTGAAACGCACTGCCACATGAAGTGGTAAAAAAGTTACACATACATTTAGGGAGAGAGGCTTGATGCATACTTGGAGAAGGGAATAGAGGAATATGGGACGGGGCTTCTGTGGCATTTTAACACCAGCAAAGATCAGTTTTGCTATATGGTCCTCTTTTGTACTGTAGATTATTTGTAATAAGTGACAACACTTAAAATTCAGCAACTTGGGAAATCATGGAAAGGGTCTGTATATAAATAAAAGCTGCTTTTTTACATCACACAAATTGTTGCCACTTCAACAATGTGCAGAATGACAAGCAAATATAAAAACTGTACTGCAATTAGCAGCTTCATGAGAACAGGAAAAGAAACAAATCCAATGCCATAGGTAGATGAAAAAAAAATTCAAGCAATTCCTGCCCCAATGCAGATTTCCTGTTCATTCTGCTTCCCTCACTGCAGAGAATCATACAGGACAAAAGGACACAGGAGGCCATTTAGCCCATTATTCCTGTGCTACCCAATTAATCCCTCTGCTGTGCTCGTTCCTCACAGCCATACAAATGCTGCCTACTCAACTAACACGTACAATTCCTTTTTTGAAAGTTGCTACTGAATCTACTTCCACCAGCCATTTCAGGCAGTCCATTCCAGAAAAAGTCACAACGCATTTCCCCCTTTTGTTGCTGCTATATAATCAGGACGGAGGCCAAAAACCTCGACATTTCCCAATTATTTTTCGAAGCAGGGAGAGTCAATCTGCGGGAAAGGACCGCATGGCACCGGTCAACCGTCCGGACTACATCGAGTGCTGCTGTTTCTAGCCAGCCCCGCACTGTTCACATCTCTGATAGCAGTAAAGGTCTTTCGGGCTTCTCCAGTTTCGTTTCGTCGTCCGCCCCCGAAGGCCACCAGCCTTTCTAGGTACACTACCACAACGCTCACACACACACAATTCTCGCAGACTCGAACAACGGTTTCCCGGGTGCTCCTTAAATACCCATTGTCACGTGAGGCTTCTGGGCCGCTCTCGCGAGGTTGGGCCGGGCGCGCTTTCACCCGGCCCGCGCGGGCGTTACTATGGAGACGGCCGTTGCTATAGAGACGGCAATCGGGACAGGGGCGGTTGGCGGTAAAAATAAATGGCGCGCGTGAGTGGAAAACAGGTGAGGGGGAGAAAAGATAACGGGTGAGGGGAGAATATGGAGTTAGAGAAAAGATAACGGGTGAGGGGAGAATATGGAGTTAGAGAAAAGATAACGGGTGAGGGGAGAATATGGAGTTAGAGAAAAGATAACGGGTGAGGGGAGGGGAGGGGAGGGGAAGGGGAGGGGAGGGGAGGGGAGAATATGGAATGAGGGGGAAGATAACGGGTGAGGGAGTAACAGAGGGGTGAGGGGAAATGTGGGTGAATAAGGGTTAAAAACTAGAGTATTTTTTATTGGTTAATGGAATAGAATCATAGAAAGTTACAGCACGGAAGGAGGCCATTTCGGCCCATCGTGTCCGTGCTGGCCAACAAAGTGCTCTCCAGCCTAATCCCACTTCCCAGCTCTTGGTCGGTAGCCCTGCAAGTCCAAGTCCAAGTACTTTTTAAATGTGGTTAGGGTTCCTGCCTCTACCACCCTTTCAGGCAGTGAGTTCCAGACCCCCACCACCCTCTGGGTGAAGAAATTTCCCCTCAAATCCCCTCTAAACCTTCCACCAGTTACTTTAAATCTGTGCCCCCTGGTTTTTGATCCCTCTGCTAAGGGAACTAGGTCCTTTCTATCCACTTTATCTAGGCCCCTCATAATTTTATACACCTCAATGAGGTCTCCCCTCAGCCTCCTCTGTTCCAAGGAAAATAGACCCAGCCTATCCAGTCTTTCATAGAACATAAACATAGAAACATAGAATCTAGGAGCAGGAGTAGGCCATTCGGCCCATCGAGCCTGCTCCACCATTCAATACGATCATGGCTGATCATCCAAATCCAGTACCCTGTCCCTGCTTTAATCCCCACAGTACACATATCCCACCCTACCCCCGTAACTCCACGTATTTAATTCCCCCTAACATATCCCATCCTATCCCCATAACCCCACATATTTAATCCCCCCCTAACACTAAGGGTCAATTTATCATAGCCAAATCAACCTAACCCGCACATTTTTTTTGGACTGTGGGAGGAAACCGGAGCACCCGGAGGAAACCCACGCAGACACGGGGAGAATGTGCAAACTCCACACAGACAGTCACCCGAGGTCAAATTCGAACCCGGGTCCCTGGCGCGGTGAGGCACCAGCGCTAACCACTATGCCACCGTGTTGCCCCTCATAGCTAAGATTCTCTACTCCCAGCAACATCCTTGTAAATCTCCTCTGCACCCTCTCTAGTGCAATCACATCTTTTCTGTAATGTGGTGACCAGAACTGCACGCAGTACTCTAGCTGAGGCCTAACTAGTGTTTTATACAGTTGAAGCATAATAACCCCCCTGCTCTTGTATTTTATGCCACGGCTAATAAAAGCAAGCATTCCGTATGCCTTCTTCACCACCTTATCTACCTGGTCTGCTACCTTCAGGGATCTGTGGACATGCACTCCAAGGTCCCTTTGTTCCTCTACACTACTCAGTGTCCTACCTTTTAATGTGTATTCCCTTTCCTTGTTAGCCCTCCCCAAATGCATTACCTCATACTTCTCCGGATTAAATTCCATTTGCCAGTGTTCTGCCCACCTGACCAATTTATTGATATCTTCATGCAGTCTACAGCTTCCATCTTCAGTATTAACCACACAGCCGATTTTAGTATCATCTGCAAACTTCTTAATCATACCCACTATATTCAAGTCTAGATCGTTGATATATACTACAAAAAGCAAGGGACCTAGTACTGAGCCCTGCGGAACCCCACTGGAAACAGCCTTCCAGTCACAAAACACCCCTCAACCATTACCCTTTGTTTCCTGCCTCTGAGCCAGTTTTGAATCCAACTTGACACTTTGCCCTGGATCCCATGGGCTTTTAACTTCATGACCAGTCTGCCATGTGGAACCTTATCAAAAGCCTTGCTAAAGTCCATATACACTACATCAAATACACTACCCTCATCTACCCTCCTTGTTACCTCCTCAAAAAATTCAATCAAGTTTGTCAGACACGACCTTCCCTTAACAAATCCGTGCTGACTATCCTTGATTAATCCGTGTCTTTCTAAATGAAGATTTATCCTGTCCTTCAGAATTAATTCCAATAATTTTCCCACCACCGAGGGATGTGGGCAAGGCTGGCATTTCTTGCCCTTCCCTGTGGGAGGGTGAGCAGAAACATGGAATGAGTGAGAGGAAAATCAAGGGCATCGGAAAATGTGGCCTCAGTGAGGGGGGAAACCTATTATGGAGAAAATGGAGTGGATGAGGGGAAATATGGCCGTGTGGGGGAAAGACAGGGGGTGTGGGGGGAAAGACAGGGGGTGTGGGGGAAAACATTGTTTGGGGGAAAGACAGAGTTGAGGGTGGAAAAAACAGAGGTGAGGGTGGAAAAAACAGGTGAGGGTGGAAAAAACAGAGGTGAGGGTGGGAAAAAACAGGGGTGAGGGGGAAACATGGGCTACGATTTTGCCGGTGTTCAGCAGACCAGATAGGTGGCGGGTCAGCTGTAAAATTAAAAATGATTGACAGCGGGTTAGGAACCCACTGTCAAAACGCGCGCACCTGCATTTCCTGATGTCGGGTCTGCCAGCACTGAGCAGACCCGACAGGCAGCGGCGGGGGACCCAGTTCAAATCATTAGTGGCTTGTTTATAGCCACTTAACAATGCTTTTTTCCCAGCTTTTTAACTTTCACAGGTCTCCCGCGGGTTTCCCGCTGTGCCTAGACCTCGTCAGTGAAGCTGAGGCGGGAGTTTAGTGGCCATTGAATCAGCTGAGTTGACAGCTTCACATGTTAACTCAAAGCTCCCAGCTGATTGAGACATCTTCCCTTAAGCACAAGCATCTCTAAACTGCATTCCCACTACCAATTTCAGATGCTGCAAGTCTTTACACAAGTCTCCATGGGGGGGAAAAGCAGGGGGGAAAAGCAGGGGTGTGGGGGAAAAGCAGGGGTGTGGGGGGGGAAAGGTGTGTGTGGGGACAAAAAACGGGTGTGGGGAAAACTGGTATGTGGGGATAACATGGTGTGAGTGTGGAAAAACAGATGAGAGGAAACAACGTGTTGAGCGAGGGGAAACATTTGGGGTGTGGGAAAAACATGGGGTGATTGAGAGTGAGGGAAAAGCGCTTGGGTAAGTGAGGGGGGAAACGTCTCATAAGAACATAAGAAATAGGAGCAGGAGTAGGCCATTTGGCCCCTCGAGCCTGCTCCGCCATTCAGTAAGATCATGGCTGATCTTCTACCTCAACTCCACTTTCCCGCCCGATCTCCATATCCCTTGATTCCCTTAATATCCAAAAATGTATCGATCTCATAGAGATATACAGCACAGAAAGGGGCCCTTTGGCCCATCGTGTCCACGCCAGCCATCAAGCCCTATCTATTCTAATCCCATTTTCCAGCACTTGGTCCGTAGCCTTGTATGCTATGGCGTTTCAAATGCTCATCTAAATGCTTCTTGAATGTTGTGAGGGTTCCTGCCTCTACCACCCTTTCAGGCAGTGAGTTCCAGATTCCAACCACCCTCTGGGTGAAAATTGTTTTCCTCAAATCCCCTCTAAACCTCCTGCCCCTTACCTTGAAACTATGCCCCCTGGTTATTGACCCCTCTACTAAGGGGAAAAGTTCCTTTCTATCTACCCTATCTATGCCCCACATAATTTTGTACACCTCAATCAGGTCCCCCCTCAGCCTTCTCTGCTCTAAGGAAAACAACCCCAGCCTGTCCAGTCTCTCTTCATAGCTGAAGCGCTCCAGCCCAGGTAACATCCTGGTGAATCTCCTCTGCACCCTCTCCAATGCAATCACATCCTTCCTATCGTGTGGCAATCAGAACTGCACACAGTATTCCAGCTGTGGCCGAACTAGCGTTTTGTCCGGCTCCATAATAACCTCCCTGCTCTTATATTCTATGCCTCAGCTAATGAAGGCAAGTATCCCATATGCCTTTTTAACCACCTTATCTACCTGTCCTGCTGCCTTCAGGGATCTATGTACATGCACACCAAGGTCCCTCTGATCCTCTGTCCTTCCTAGGGTCCTACCATTCATTGTGTATTCCCTTGTCTTGTTAGTCCTCCCAAAATGCATCACCTCACACTTTAAACGGTTAAATTCCATTTGCCACTGTTCTGCCCATCTGACCAACCCGTCTATATCGTCCTGTAGCCTGAGGCTTCCCTCCTCGCTATTTACACTCCACCAATTTTCGTGTCATCTGCGAACTTACTAATCATACCTCCTACATTCATATCTAAATCATTAATGTACACTACAAACAGCAAAGGACCCAGCACCGATCCCTCTGGTACACCACTGGACACAGGCTTCCAGTCACAAAAACAACCTTCGACCATCACCCTCTGCTTCCTGCCACTAAGCCAATTTTGGATCCAATGTGCCAAATTGCCCTGGATCCCATGGGCTCTTACCTTCTTGACCAGTCTCCCATGCGGGACTTTGTCAAAAACCTTACTGAAGTCCATGTAGACTACATCAACTGCACTACCCTCATCCACACACCGAGTCACCCCCTCGAAAAATTCAATCAAATTGGTTAGACATGATCTCCCCCTGACAAAGCCATGCTGACTATCCTTGATTAATCCTTGCCTCTCCAAGTGGAGACTAATTCTGTCCCTCAGAATTTTTTCCAATAATTTCCCTACCACTGATGGTTAGGCTCACTGGCCTGCAATTCCCTGGTTTATCCCTACTACCCTTCTTGAATAATGGTACTACGTTAGCTGTCCTCCAGTCCTCTGGCACCTCCCCTGTGGACAAAATTGAGAGGTCGCACAACACCAGGTTATAGTCCAACAGTTTTATTTGAAATCACAAGCTTTCGGAACTATCGCTCCTTCCTCAGGTGAAGGAAGGAGCGATAGTTCCGAAAGCTTGTGATTTCAAATAAAACTGTTGGACTATAACCTGGTGTTGTGCGACCTCTCAATTTTGTCCACCCCAGTCCAACACCGGCATCTCCGCATCATGACCTCCCCTGTGGCCAGAGAGGTTCTGAAAATTTGTGTCAGAGCCCCTGCAATCTCCTCCCTTGCCTCACACAGCAGCCTGGGATACATCACGTCTGGGCCTGGGGATCTATCCACTTTTAAGCCCGCTAAAACCGCTAGTACCTCCTCACTCTCAATACTAATTTGTTCAAGTATATCACAATCCCCCTGCCTGATTTCTATGCCTACATCGTCCTTCTCCATAGTGAACACAGATGCAAAATATTCATTTACAACCTTACCCACATCTTCCGGCTCTACACACAGATTGCCACTTTGGTCCCTAATGGGCCCTACTCTTTCCCTGGTTATCCTCTTGCCCTTAATATACTTATAAAACACCTTGGGATTTTCCTTTATTTTGCCCGCCAGTGTTTTCTCATGCCCCCTCTTCGCTCTCCTAATTTCTTTTTTAAGTACCCCCATGCACTTTCTATACTCCTCTCGGGCTTCCACTGTTTTTAGTCCTTTGTATCTGCCAAAAGCCTCCCTTTTTTTCCTAATCCATTCTTGTATATCCCTTGACATCCAGGGTTCCCTGGGCTTGTTGGTCCCACCCTTGACCTTTACGGGAACATGTTGGCATTGTACTCTCTCTATTTCCTTTCTGAAAGACTCCCACTGCTCTGATGTGGATTTTCCTACAAGTAGCTGATCCCAGTCCACTTTGGCCAGATCCTGCCTTATCATATTAAAATCGGCCTTCCCCCAATTTAGAACCTTTATTTCCGGTCCATCTTTGTCCTTTTCCATGACTACCTTAAATCTCACCGAATTATGGTCACTGTCACCAAAATACTCTCCTACTGACACTTCTGCCACTTGCCTGGCTACATTCCCTAGAATTAGGTCCAGTACCGGCCCCTCTCTTGTAGGACTTTCTACATGCTGGCTCAAAAAGCTCTCCTGGATACACTTTAAGAATTCCGCACCCTCTAAGCCTTTCACACTCTGACTATCCCAGTTAATATTGGGGAAGTTGAAATCCCCTACTATTATTACCCTATTATTTCTACACTTCTCTGAGATTTGCCTACATATCTGTTCCTCTATATCCCCCTGACTGTTTGGGGACCTATAGTACACTCCCAGCAATGTGCTTGCCCCCTTTTTGTTTTTAAGTTCTACCCATATGGCCTCATTAGAGGAACCTGCTAAGATATCATCCCACCTTACAGCAGTAATTGTCTCCTTGATTAATATTGCGACACCCCCTCCTCTTTTACACCCCCTCTGTCTCGCCTGAAGACTCTATTCCCCGGAATATTGAGATGCCAGTCCTGCCCCTCCCTCAACCATGTCTCTGTGATAGCAACAATATCATGCTCCCATGTATTCATCAACACCTTCAATTCATCTGCCTTACTCGCAAGACTCCTTGCATTAAAATAAATGCCATACTCCCTTGCGCCGTTACATATATGCTCTGCCTTCCAGGCTGACTTGTTTTTTCC
The DNA here is from genome assembly GCA_030390025.1 of Squalus acanthias. Taxonomy (NCBI): domain Eukaryota; kingdom Metazoa; phylum Chordata; class Chondrichthyes; order Squaliformes; family Squalidae; genus Squalus; species Squalus acanthias. The sequence continues at coordinate 16,606,196 of CM059450.1, forward strand.
TCTATATTTGGCTGTGCATCACCCCCTACTATAGCTCCACTCCGTATCCCATCCCCATGCCAAGTTAGTTTAAACCCCCCCCCCAACAGTACTAGCAAACCTCCCCACAAGGATGTTGGTCCCGTTCCGGTTCAGGTGCAACCTGTCCGACTTGTACAGGTCCCACCTTCCCCAGAAGCAGACCCAGTGATCCAGGAAACTAAAGCCCTCCCTCCTGCACCAACTCTTGCCACGTGGCACCGGGAGTAATCCAGAGATTACAACCTTTGAGGTCCTGCTTTTTAATCTGCTACCTAGCTCCCTAAATTCTTGTTGCAGGACCTCATCCCTCTTTCTACCTATGTCGTTGGTACCAATGTGAACCACGACCTCTGACTGTTCGCCCTCCCCCTTCAGAATGCCCTGCAGCCGTTCAGTGACATCCTTGACCTCGGCACCAGGGAGGCAACATACCATCCTGGAGTCACGTCTGCGGCCACAGAAACGTCTATCTGTTCCCCTTACGATAGAATCCCCTGTCACTATTGCTCTCCCGCTCTTTTTCCTCCCCTCCTGTGCAGCTGAGCCACTCGTAGTGCTACGGACTTGGCTCTTGCTGCATTCCCCTGAGAAACCATCTCTCCCATCAGTATCCAAAATGGAAAATCTTTTGGAGAGGGAGATGGACCCAGGGGACTCCTGCACTACCTTCCTAGTTCTTTTACTCTGTCTGGCGGTCACCCATTCCCTGTCTGCCTGTGCACTCTTTACCTGCGGTGTGACCACCTCGTTAAACGTGCTATCCACGAAGATCTCAGCTTCGCGGATGCTCCACAGTGACTCCAGCCGCAGCTCCAGCTCCGAAACACGGATTTCGAGTAGCTGCAGCTGGAGACACTTCCTGCACATGTGTTCGCCCTGGACACCGAAAGTGTCCCAGACTTCCCACATAGCACAGGAGGAGCACTCCACGCTGCCGAGCTGCCCTGCCATGTCCTACCCTTAATTTACTCCCTTTACTTCCTTTAAATTAAAGAATATTAAATACTCTAGGGACCTTACTTCCCTTTAAACACTACTCACTCTAAACTAGAGACCTTACTTTTACTTTAATGACTGGACTGTAGAAATACTCACCAGGTCCTACTTACCAATCAGCTCCTTCCTTGGTTGTGACGTCACTTTAGCGGTTTCGCAGTTGTTGTTTGACTGCTCCCGCTCTCGGACTCTTTCCCAACTCGCAGCACTCCGATCTCTGTCTTGAATATACTCAACGACTGAGCCTCCACAGCCCTCCGGGGTAGAGAATTCCAAAGATTCCCCACCCTGTGAGTGAAGAAATTTCTCCTCATCTCAGTCCTAAATGGCTGACCCCTTATTCTGAGACTGTGACCCCTGGTTCTAGACTCGCCAGCCAGGGGAAACATCTACCCTGTCAAGCCCTGTAAGAATTTTGTATGTTTCAATGAGATCACCTCTCATTCTTCTAAACTCTAGAGAATATAGGCCTAGTCTACTCAATCTGTCCTCATAGGACAATCCCCCCATCCCAGGAACCAGTCTGGTGAACCTTCGTTGCACTCCCTCTGCGGAAAGTATATCCTTCCTTAGATAAGGAGACGAAAACTGTACACAATATTCCAGGTGTGGTCTCACCAGGACCCTATTTAATTACAGTGAGACATCTTTACTCTTATACTCAAACCCTCTTGTAATAAAGGCCAACATACCATTTGCTTTCTTAATTGCTTGCTGTACCTGCGTGTTAAATTTCAGTGATTCGTGTACAAGGACACCCAGGTCCCTCTGAACACCAACATTTCCCAATCTCTCACCATTTAAAAAATACTCTGCTTTTCTATTTTTCCTACCAAAATGGATAACTTCACATTTCTCCACATTATATTCCATTTGCCATGTTCTTGCCCACTCACTTAACCTGTCTATATCCCCGTGAAGCCTCTTTGCATCCTCCTCACAACTTTGTATCATCAGCAAACTTGGATATATTACATTTGGTCCCCTCATCCAAATCATTGATATAGATTGTCTCGGGAAAACATGGGGTGAGGGGAAAACACTGACTGAGTGAGAGAGGAGAAATTATTGACTGGAAACTGATCCACACAGAGCAGAAGATCGGAAGTTTAATTCATGCTCTGCGGATTGAAGTGATGTCAAGCTGGGGAGGCAGTAAGGGCAATATCATTGGCCTGAGCTAGGGAGGGCAAAATTAGCCAGAATTCTCAGTGCTGATTGCTATCTGCTGACTCCTCCTGCCACACATGTAGACATTGGGAGAGGTCAGGATCAGGCTCAATTATCGTGGCTCCCACAGTTCAATAGTCTACCAACATTGTGATTCCTGTTGCCCTCCTGCGAGTCATCCTCACTACCCTGAAAAAATCTACTTCCTTGAAAACAATAGCTTCCCTACATTACAATAGTCACTACATTTCAAAAGTACTTTACTGTCTATGATGCGCTTTGGGATGTCCCACGGTTGTGAAAAGCACTATATAAATATTGTAAAGTTCTTCCTTTCCTTTCCTTCCTGGATGAGTGTATTGAATGGCTGGCCAGGCTGAAACCTGGTTTAGCAATGGCAACTTCATTCCCTCACCTGAGGGCACCGAATCTGGAAACGTGTTTCCTGCTTGAATCAACTTGGTATGGCTCTTGTCTTCAGATCCTAGCTTGACCATTCCCCTTCCCCTTACACCTTCACTTCCTTTGAGCACATTATTTTCTAACATCCCTCTCAGGCCCCATGGTGAATTTCCTCACCAAAATCTCCTCCCTACACTCCTTACTTAGCATTGAGCAACTCCCTAGCAACAGTGATTTGAAATTACATCTAAGTTCACCCATCCACTCCCCTCTGACTTCTCCATTTTGCCATCCTGACTCCCTACACATCCACATGTACTCATGGCCATCCCCCAGGTATCGCCATCACCTGTGGCTCACTACTTTCAAGATCTTGATCATTGACAAGGCCATATCTGAACACCTCCTGGTCTCCCCACTGCAGATCCTCCACTTACCCAAAACCCTTAAACCTCCAACCCTGAGAAAACTACCCGATATCCCTCACTAGCACCCTCTTTGAACTTAAGTCTCCCCTTCCTTTGGCTGCTAAACAGTTGACATCCCCCTGCTTTTGACGCACTTGACTTTACCAGATCCTTTGGGGTCTCTTACCTAAACCACTCGTCCATTACAGCGCCCATGGATGTTGTTGCTCCGAATTCGCTAGATGTTCGAAAGATCGAACAAATAGGTTAGCAACTTTTCCTTTTAGGGTTCAAATGTAAGTTTGGTCTGAACAAACACACAGGCAACAGATTTCGTGTACAAAGATTTATCTTTAATAAATGCTTAACAAACACCGTTCGTAGTTTAAAGTACAATTCCAAAATATAAGACTCACAACTTATATTGATATTACCCGATTTGGTCCGAGGCGATCAATCTCTGTCCAAACCTCTACGTAGGGTGTCTGTTCCCAGGTCCCTGCTGTCGAGTGTTGCTCCTAGGTTCTCGCTGCCAGGTCCTCGCTGCCAGGTTCTCGCTGCTAGGTTCTCGCTGCCAGGTCCTCGCTGCTAGGTTCTCGCTGCCAGGTCCTCGCTGCTAGGTTCTCGCTGCCAGGTCCTCGCTGCTAGGTTCTCGCTGCCAGGTCCTCGCTGCTAGGTTCTCGCTGCCAGGTCCTCGCTGCTAGGTTCTCGCTCTCTATCTGGGGTTTCTCCTCCTGGTTTATACTATTCTATAATCTGTCCCATCTCTTTGGTTACACATTTGTTCCCTCTTTCCTGTGCCCTGATGATTAGTTTATCCTATTCTACAACCTGTCCCATCTCCTTGATTAGTTTACGTCTGTCTTCATCCATTTTCTTTAATTGACCCATTGTTTGTTAACTGGTGTCTGTAGTGACCTCACCCGTGTCTGATGAGGTTACCTATGAGCCCTCTGTTTCAGAACATTACTGAACCTCTGCATTATTTATCCACTGTCCCTTACACATGGTGACTCCTTCATTTTATTTCAGTTTTACACTACTTCTTCCATTTCCACAATGTTGTGTTACATTTTTGGGTTTCTCTTATCTTGTTCACGTAGCTATTTTAGCCTTTTCTGTTTCAGACTATTTGTAGGGGAGCCCTAGTTCCCTATATCTCGAAGAGCTTTTTCATTTGTTCTGATATATCTATGTAAAAATCCATAATGTACGCAAGTCATGAACAGAGACCACTTTTCAAATGATTTTAGCTACTGGTTCTGTCATATATCTTCTTGGAATCCTTGTCTTTGGCTTTAACTGACAAATAAATTTATTAAATAGGAAGGAACAAGTAACTATCAGCAGTAGCACAACATCTGGGCCCTGAAAATGACCAGGTTTCTGGCGAACTTCCACCATAACTCTGCCGGGAGTTCAGAAGAAGTTCTGTAGGGCACAATTTCAAAATTTGCAGATGACACAAAACTTGGAAGTATAGTGAACAGTGAGGAGGATAGTGATAGACTTCAAGAAGACATAGACAGACTGGTGAAATGGGCAGACACATGACAAATGAAATTTAACGCAGAAAAGTGCGAAGTGATACATTTTGGTAGGAAGAACGAGGAGAGGCAATATAAACTAAAGGGTACAATCCTAAAGGGGGTGCAAGAACAGAGAGACCTGGGGGTATATGTGCACAAATCGTTGAAGGTGGCAGGGCTGGTTGAGAAAGCGATTAAAAAAGCATATGGGATCCTGGGCTTCATAAATAGAGGCATAGAGTACAAAAGCAAGGAAGTTATGATGAACCTGGATAAAACACTGGTTCGGCCTCAACTGGGGTATTGTGTCCAATTCTGGGCATCGCACTTTAGGAAGGATGTGAAGGTCTTAGAGAGGGTGCAGAAAAGATTTACAAGAATGGTTCCAGGGATGAGACAAATAGAATCCATGTGGATAGAGATAAGAGATAAAGAAGGATCAATCACACTAATGGGGTAGTCTACAGACCACCTAATCGTGTAAGTGAGGTAGAGGAAGAAATATGCAAAAAAAATAGGGAAATGAGTAACAAACATAGAATAACAATCATGGTGGATTTCAAATACCCTGAAATTAATTGGCCAGAAGAGATAGGTAAAGCGGATAAGGGAATGGAGTTCCTACAATGTGTACAGTATTTAAGAAGCCCAACAAGGGAGGATTTGCTACTGGATCTGGTAATGGGGAATGAACCAATGCAGATAAGAAAAGTAAAAGTAGGGGAACATCTAGGCAATAGTGACCATAATATAGTACCGTTTAGGATAATAATTGACAAGGACATAGCATGACAAAGAAGAGGGTTATAGATTGGCGAAAAGCTGATTTTGAGGGGCTGAGAATAGAACTTGGGAAAATAAAGTTCACAACAATATTGGCAAACAATGATGTAAAACAGCAATGGGAAACATTTAAAACAGTGTTCAGCAGAGTGCAGGAAAAATATATTCTGCTAAGAAACAAAACAACTAAACACCAATGAGTCATCGTGGATGAATAAAGACATAAGGGAAAATTTGAGGGTAAGGAAAGGGACATATACTAAGTACATGGACAGCAGAGAAGAGCATGACAAGGGAGAATACGAAGAGATTAGGAGAGAAGTTTAAAAAAAAATTAGGAAAGCAAAGAGGAACTATGAAACTAAATTATCAAGGAACATAAAATAAAATATTCTACAGGCACATAAATTTAAAAAAGGAATGTCGGGGTGGGAATAGGGCAACTAAGGGACGGTCAGGATAAAATCACAGGCAGCGATAGCGAAATGGCAGAATTATTAAACAATAATTTTGCTTCAGTATTTACCAAGGAGACGGATCAGGTGGACATGACATCGGAAGATGAGATTAGAAATGATATAACAGCATTTAAAATAAAAAGAGGAATATTAAATAAACTAATCAAACTCAAAGAGGATAAAACCCCTGGTCCAGAAGGATTGCATCTGTGCATTTTAAAAGAATCTAGGGAAGAGATAGCAGAGGCACTATTACACATATTTAATAATTCATTAGAAAAATATGTAGTGCCAGAGGACTGGCGGATAGCTAACGTTATACCTATATTTAAGAAGGGGAAGAACATGTCCAGGGCACTATAGACCAGTCAGCTTAACATCGGTAGTAGGAAAAATAATGGAATTACTACTAAAGGAGAAAATAGAGAAACATCTAGAAACCAAATATATAATAATGAATAGTCAACATGGATTTCAAAAGGGAAGGTCTTGCTTAACCATCCTCATTGAATTCTTTGAGGAGGTAGCAGAGAGAGCAGGCAAGGGTAATGCAGCAGATGTAATATATCTAGATTTCCAACAGGTCTTTGATAAGGTACCACATAATAGACTAATGAATAAGATCAGAGCATGTGGAGTCAGAGGACAATTAGCAGAATGGATAACTAGATGGCTGAAAGACAGAAAGCAGAGAGTAGGGGTAAAGGTAGAAGATCGGAAGTGGTGTCCCACAAGAATCAGTGTTGGGATCGCTGTTGTTCACAATTTATATTAATGATTTAGACTTCGGAATGAAACACACAATTTCTAAATTTGCGGACAACACCAAATTGGGAGGGATAGTAAACACTGAGGAAGACTGCAACAAATTACAAGAAGATAGCAATAAACTTGAATGAACATATAATTGGCAAATGAATTTCAACATAGATAAGTGTGAGAAATTACATTTTGGTAAGACAAGTAAGGAGGTCAGATGTTACTTGGAAAATAAGAATCTAAATGGGGTAGAGGAGCAAAGGGAACTGGGAGTACAAATAGACATCACTAAAAGTTGCGATGCAGGTCAATAAGGTCATAACAAAGCAAACCTAGCTCTAGGTTTTATTTCTAGAGGGATAGAATTGAAAAGTAGAGAAGTTTGGATTTCAAAAAGCATTCGATAAGGTGCCACACAAGAGGTTATTATGCAAAATTAGAGCTCACGGGATTGGGGGTAATATATTAGCATGGATTAAGGATTGGTTAACGGACAGAAAACCAAGAGTAGGAATAAATGGGCCATTTTCGAGTTGGCAGGCTGTAACTATTGGGGTACCAATAGGATCAGTTCTTGGGCCTCAGCTATTTACAATCTATATCAATGACTTAGATGAGGGGACCGAGTGCAATGTATCCAAGTTTGCTGACGATAAAAAACTAGGTGGGAAAGTAAGCTGTGAGGAGGATGCAAAGAGGCTGCAAAGGGATATAGACAGGTTAAGTGAGTGGGCAAGAACGTGGCAGATGGAATATAATGTAGAGAAATGTGAAGTTCTCCACTTTGGTAGGAAAAATAGAAAAGCAGAATATTTTTTAAAAGGTTGAGAGACTAGGAAATGTTATTCAGAGGGTCCTGGGTGTCCTTATACACGAATCACGGAAAGTTAACATGCAGGTACAGCAAGCAATTAGGAAGGCAAATGGTACACCTGGAGTACTGTGTACAGTTTGGGACTCCTTACCTAAGGAAGGATATACTTGCCTGAGAGGGAGTGCAGCAAAGGTTCACTAGACTGATTCCTTTGGTGAGGGGATTGTCCTATGAGGAGAGATTGAGTAGACTAGGCCTATATTCCCTAGAGTTTAGAAGAATGAGATGTGATCTCATTGAAACATATACAATTCTTAAGGGGATTGACAGGTGCTGGGACAATGTTTCCCCTGGCTGGGGAGTCTAGAACTAGGGGCCACAGTCTCAGAATAAGGGGTCGGCCATTTAGGATTGAGATGAGGAGAAATTTCTTCAGTCAGAGGGTGATGAATCTTTGGAATTCTCTACCCCAGAAGGCTGTGGATGTTCAGTCATTGAGTATATTCAAGACAGAGATCAATACATTTTTGGATACTAATGGAATCGAGGGCTATGGGGATAGGACGGGAAAGTGGAGTTGAGGTAAAAGTTCAGCCATGATCTTATTGAATGACGGAGTAGGCACGAAGGGCCGAATGGGCTACTCCTGCTCCTATTTCTTATGTTCATATGTAAGTTTTGCTAAACTTGTATCGAACCTTGGTTAGACCACATTTGGAGTACTGTGTGCATTTCTGGTCGCCATATAATAAAAAGGATATAGAGGCACTGTAGAGAGTACAAAGCAGATTTACAAGGATGATACAAGAACTGTGAGGTTATACCTATCAGGAAAGGATGAACAGGCTGGGTCTCTTTTCTCTTGAAAAGAGAAGGCTGAGGGGTGACCTAATAGAGGTCTTAAAAATTATGAAAGATTTTGATAGAGTAGACACAGAGAAAGCGTTTCCACTTTGCTGATGATACAAAGCTAGGTGGCAGTGTCAGTTGTGAAGAGGATGTGAAGAGGCTTCAAGGGGATCTTGAAAGGCTCAGTGAGTGGGTGAGAACATGGCAGATGTAATATAATGTGGATAAATGTGAAGTTATCCACTTTGGTAGAAAAAATCAGAAAGGCAGAGTATTTCCTAAATGGTGAAAGATTGGGGAATGCAGATGCTCAAAGGGACCTGGGTGTCCTTGTACATGAGTCACTGAAAGTGAATGCAGGTGCAGCAAGCCATTAGGAAGGCAAATGGTATGCTGGCCTTCATTACAAGAGGATTTGAGTACAGGAGTAAAGAAGTCTTACTCCAGTTATATAGGGCCTTGGTGAGACCATACCTGGAGTACTGTGTACAATTTTGGTCTCCTTATTTAAGGAAGGATATACTTGCCATAGAGGGAGTGCAACGAAGGTTCACGAGATTGATTCTTGGGATGGCGGGACTGTCGTATGAGAAGAGATTGAGTAAACTAGGCCTGTATTCTCTTGAATTCAGAAGAATGAGAGGGGATCTCATTGAAGCATACAAAATTATTACAGGGCTTGATAGGGTGGATGCTGGGAGAATGTTTCCCTTGGCTGGGGAGTCTAGAACCAGGGGCCACAGCCTCAGGATAAAGGGTAGGCCATTCAGGACTGAGCTGAGAAGAAATTTCTTCACACAGAGGGTGGTGAATCTTTGGAATTCTCTACCCCAGAGGGCTGTGGAGGCTCAGTCATTGGGTATATTCAAAACAGAAGTCGATAGATTTCTGACTAGTAAAGGCATCAAGGGATATGGCGATAGGGCCGGTGAATGGAGTTGAGGCAGAAGATCAGCCATGATCTCATTGAATGGCGGAGCAGGCTCGAAGGGCCGAATGGCCTACCCCTGCTCCTATTTCTTATGTTCTTAACAAAACTAGAGGCCATCAATATAAGATAGTCACCAAGAAATCAAATAGGGAATTCAGAAGAAACTTCTCTAGACACAAAAGGTATCAAGGGGTATGGGGAGAGAGCAAGAATATGGTATTGAGATAGAGGATCAGCCATGATTATATTGAATGGCGGAGCAGGCTCGAAGGGCCGAATGGCCTACTCCTGCTCCTATTTTTCTATGTTTCTATGTGTTTCTACCCAGAGAGTGATGAGAATGTGGAATTAGCTACTACATGGAGTAGTTGAGGCGAATAGTATAGATGCATTTAAGGGGGTGCTAGATAAGAATATGAGGGAGAAGGGAATAGAGGGTTATGCTGATAAAGTTAGATGAGGAAGGATGGGAGGAGGCTCAAGTGGAGCATAAACACGGGCAGAGACTGGTTGGGCTGAATGTCCTGTTTCTGTGCTGTATATTCTATGTAATTCATTGGGCCGGATTATGCAGTGGGTACTGCGAACTAACAGCGTTCACCGTTATTAACCCTTTGAAACTGACTGCAACTTCAGGATGTAGCGCATGCGCATCTGCATCTAAACATGGAAACCCTGAAATTGTGGTCAGTCATTCACTGCTCCGACACTGGCTGGGCTGTGGACAAGCACCCCGCCCCCCCCACCCTTCGCATAGCCGGCAATCAGTGTAATCAGTAAAACTGACGAAACTTGGGCTTTTCCGTGGTAATATCGCTGTTAAATACCCCATTAAATGTTTGGCGTATTGACTGCTAAACAAATGTTATGGCCCTGAAAAACTAATTTTAATTTTGTGGAGTGTCAAATTTCTCCATTATGATAAAAATTACAATTTTTAAGAAACTTAAAAAAACATTGTAAATATTTTTTCAAGTGTTTGTTCATGATTATTTCAGGTTATACCTTTCCCCCATGTGAGTCCCTATCTTTGTTTTGCTCGCTGTAACATTTTTAAAAAGTTCAGATAAAACCATGTTCTCATTTTTCTGCTTCCCTGTCTGTGAGAATTCTGCAATGTGATTGGCTGCTTAGACAGCTTGTTGATGTCGCAGCAGATCACGTTAGGGATTCCCCATTATATTGCACTGAAATCACTTAAGCGTTGAAGAAGGCAAACTTCTCGCTACAGAGATCGAGATCTCTGTGGGCAGCTTTCTTCAGGGCCAGCGGCAAATACCTTTACTTCGCCGCTGACCGCAAATTCCAGCCTATATATTTAGATTCCATTTCAGTGTTGAGTTTTGGAGACTTTTGTCTCTCTCTGCCAGCAGATGCGGAGAGCTCAGCTCTTGTGGTTGCAGGGAAATGCATGGGTACCTTTCTTTGCGTTTAGTTCAACTTTCTTTGTGCACCTTACTGTTAACTACTGTCATCTTTGAGGTTGTGGATATTTTTTATGGCTGGAGGGGTTTGGATACAGGTGTGAGCGCTCTCGTCATCTTGGACCCCGATTTGGGGTGAGGGTAAATCTGCCGCTTTGTCACGCCTCAATGAGTGGAAAGCTTGTCTCAGTTCGATGTAGTGGTGGACGTGGCCTAAAAGGAAGGAATGAAGACTTGCATTTATATCGCGCTTTTCATGACCTCTGGACATCCCAAAGCGCTTTACAGTCAATGAAGTAATTTTGAAGTGTACTTACTGTTTGACGTAATAAAGACTCACTACGCACTTGAACATAAAGCAAGGCTTTAATCAACTTGTAACAAAACATGGAGGTCTAGTTAGCAGTCACTAGCTTCCTGTTTCCAGATTGTCTCTGCCCAAGGTGGGCCCATGCCTGAGTATTTATACTCCCTGGACGGCGCCCCAGCTGGCCGCCCAGTAGTACTTCCTGAGTTGTTACTTGCGATTTATGACATTCTTCCTCCCTAAAAGGTTTGGAAGTCCAGTCTTCCTTTAACGGACTAGGCGGACCAGAAATAGCCGCAGACGTTTAGCTCTCTGCTTGTGACTGGAAGGCATGTCTCCCCGGACCGTGTCCTGGTCCCTGGGTCGCTTGGCCCGTACCGGTAAGTCAGTAGAGTCCGCGTCATCTTGATCATCCTGTGGAGGACTGGGAATATCATGACTCCGGGTGCGGGTCCCCACAGGTGCTGAGCTGGCCTCATCCCGGGTCGTGGCTGGAGATTGTCCGGCGTCCTGGTTTCGGGTGGCCATCCTACGGGGAGCGTCCAGCTCCCTGAGTTGATCGGTAGCGTTGCCGGCAGATCCCCCGATGTCCCAGGCGGGGCGTCATTTTCATAGGGGTGCGGAGTGTTGATATCATTGTCGGGGGATCCTTCATCATTCGGGCCCGTGTGACCGGTTGGGCAGGGAGCCAGATCTCGGAGCGAGACGGTGGTCTCCCGGCCATCAGGGTACCGTACGTGCGCATACGTGGGGTTTACCTCCGTTAACTCCACCTCGTCAACGAGAGGGTCGTTTTTGGCAGACCGGACGAACCTCCGGAGTAGTACCGGGCCTGAGCCACCAACCATGACGGTAGAGACGTCCCATGTGTAGAGCGACGCCGGAATTTGAAGAATCGCTCATGAGGCGTGACATTAGTAGATGTGGAGAGAAGAGACCTGATAGAGTGTAACGCGTCGGGGAGCACCGTTTCCCACTGCTGGTCCGGTAGGTTGCGTGACCTTAGTGCCAGACGGACAGCGTTCCAGATGATGGCATTGTATCGTTCAACCTGTCCGTTACCGATTGGGTGATATGGTGTCGTCCTACTTGAGGCGATTCCCCGTTGGGAGAGATAACTTTTAAGTTCACTCGACATAAAGGAGGGACCCCGATCAGTGTGGATAAAATTGGCCGTCCCGCAAAGGGAAAAGACCTGATCGAGGCATTTAATTACCGTAGAGGTAAGCATATTAGGGCAGGGGAAGGCGAAGGGAAAGCGTGAATACTCGTCCACCATCGTAAGTAGGTAGGTGTTCCTTGTCGACAAAGGCAATGGCCCTTTAAAGTCTATGCTGAGCCTCTGCATAGGCTGCATTGCATGTATGAGTAAGCCATCTGATGGGCGAAAGAATTGTGGTTTCAATTCTGCACAAATCCTACAGGAGGAGCCTGTTTTCTTTACGTCCTCGGTTGAAAATGGTAGATTTTTGGAGCGCACAAAGTGCAACATGCGGGTCACACCAGGATGGCATAAGTCCATATGCAAATCCGCCAGAGTCGACGTTGACATTGAGGAGCAAAATGCCCGTGTGAAGGTATCTGGGGCCACGTTCTGTTTGCCGGGTCGGTAACAGATAGTATATCCAAAGGCAGCCAGCTCCATCCTCCAGAGTTGAATTTTATTATTTTTGATTTTCGTGCGCCTCCGGTTATCCAACATGAAGGCCACAGAGCGCTGGTCAGTTATAAGCGTAAAATGACGCCGAGCAAGAAAATGACCCCATTGGCATACAGCCTCGATGATGGCCGTAGCCTCCTTCTCGACGGGGGGGTAATGGAGCTCGCTACCCTGCAAGGTTCTGGATAGGAATGCCACGGGTCGGCCACCTTGATTCAAGGTAGCGGAGATCGCCACCTCCGATGCATCGCATTCGACCACAAAAGGAAGATTTTCGTCAATGGAGCGAAGCGTGGCTTTCTCCAGCTGTCGTTTGAGGAGGTTGAAGGCAGAAATAGCCGTAGCTTCCAATGGAAAAGACTTCGCATGGAGCAGGGGCTGTATTTTATCGGAGAAGTGTGGTATCCATTTTGCGTAATAAGCAAACATGCCAAGTGCCCGACGAAGAGAGCTGAGGTTCGTCGGGGGAGGGAGCTCCTGAAGTGGACGAAGTCGCTCTGGGTCCGGTTTAATAACACCGTTGCCCACCCAGTAGCCAAGAATGTTCACCGATGGCACCGACTTCACCGATTTGGATTCGTTTAACGTTAAGTGGCGACGGCGGAGTACGTCAAAAAATCTCTGAAGATTGGCGTCATGCTCCTTTTGATCATGGCCGGCAATAGTGATATTGTCTAAATACGGAAGGTATCCGTCAAGTTCTCTTGCCGGACTAGGCCATCCATGGCCCGTTGGAAGACGGCCACCCCATTGGTGACCCCGAATGGAAGGCGGCGAAACTGGAAAAGCCGACCATTGGCCTCAAAGGCCGTATACTTCTTGTCGGAGTCTTGCAGTGGCACCTGATGGTACGCGCTTTTTAAATCGAAGGTCGAGAATACCTTGTATTTGGCAAGGTTGTTGACCATGTCATCTATGCGTGGCAGCGGGTAGGCATCCAGATCGGTATATAGATTAATAGTCTGCGAATAATCGATACACAGACGTTTTTTATGTTGTTTTAAGGGATTCCTCACGATGACGACCTGAGCCCGCCAGGGAGATGAACATGGCTCGATAATACCGTCGACTAAAAGGCGAGAGATTTCCGCCTCAATAAACGCTCGATCATCTTGGCTAAAGCGCCGCGATTTGGTGGCTATGGGTTTACAGCGGGGGGGAAGATTGGCAAACAGGGAGGGTTCACCGAGTAAGGCCGCCGAGAGTGCACAAAACGGCACCTTAGAAATGGTAAGCTCCGGCCTTGACCCTCCAAACTCAAAAGTGATCTTCTTGTGCTGCTTCTGGAAGTCCTGTCCCAGACGCACATCGCTGCATAAGTTTGCGAGTACTCCGAGCCGGGTGGAGAGATACGTGCGGCCGTTGAGGATGAGGTTGACCAGACAGAAGCCAGAAGAATTGGTGGTCAGAGTCGTCAGAGCCATTGCAATCTCCCTGTCCGAGGGATAAATGTGCAGTTTTAACCTGTTGACAGCCCGCTTACTAATGAAGCTGTCAGAGCTGCAGGAGTCGATTAGCGCGCTTAGAGTGTGCCCATTTACTGAAACCTTCGTGGCTGCATGGGACAAACTTTGGGGAAAAACAGCCGTGATGGGAGGAGGGGCAATTTTCCCTTCGGCAACTGTAGCCTTAACAGTAGTTCTTGGGGGAGGAGCAGCTCCATCGATAGCAGCTGTGAAGCTAACAGGAGCTCTCGACCGGTATACTTTAGAGGAGCGGCCTTTCTTGTTAGCAAAGGCCCGTGACTGGCATACCTTGGAAAAGTGTCCTTTCTTGCTGCAATGATTGCAGGTCACATTACGAGCCGGGCAAAATTTTCTGTGATGGCACGCCCCTCCACAAAAGAAACACTTTCTTCCTGATTGCCAGGATGCTGCTAGGGCGGGGTCGTCATCAGCGAAGGCCTCTAGGGTAGGGTCGTCGTCTGTTAGAGTAGAGTCAACATCAGTGGGGGCATCCGCCCGAGACCTACCGAAAGACTCATTAAAGGAGATAGCCGCCGCCCGTGCACGTGGTGGGAGATAAGTGTCTGCATTTTTCTTGGCCAAGTCCAAGGAACACGCCTGGTCATAAGCAGCCCGTAAATTGAGGGTTTTATTTTCCAGCAGGCGCTGACGTATAAAAGGGGACGCGATTCCATTGATAAAGGAATCGCGGATTAGTTCCTCTTGATACTGTTCAGCTGAAACTGCTTTAAGGTTACAATCCTTGCTGAGCCTGCGAAGTTTCTGGAGAAATTCATCGAGTGATTCCCCAGGCTGCTGCCGAGTTGTGGCCAGTAGGTGTCGAGCAAAGATTTCATTTGGGGACTTGACATATAGCTGCTGTAAGATTTCGATAGCAGTGTCATAGTCTATACAGTCCTCAATATAATCATACACATGAGGAGACACGTAGTTGATAAGCATTCGTAACTTATTAGGGACATCCGCCCCACATTCTTCAAGAAAGTTGCTAAAGGTACAAAACCAATGCTTCCATACCTTGGCTGCCGCAGGTGCATTCGGGTCCAGGTCGAGACGAGCGGGTCTAAGGAGTTTTTCCATAATGGATCAGTTTCTTGCCCAAGTTCCCTTCTGTGGTTCGAGTTGCAGCTGGTTGTTCCGAATCACCCAAAGCGTGGAGATGATATCAAGTTGATTAAATTGACGTAATAAAGACTCACTACGCACTTGAACATAAAGCAAGGCTTTAATCAACTTGTAACAAAACATGGAGGTCTAGTTCGCAGTCACTAGCTTCCTGTTTCCAGATTGTCTCTGCCCAAGGTGGGCCCATGCCTGAGTATTTATACTCCCTGGATGGCACCCCAGCTGGCCGCCCAGTAGTACTTCCTGAGTTGTTACTTGCGATTTATGACACTGTTGTAACGTAGGAAACGCAGCAGCCAATTTACGTACAGCACAAACAGCAATGTGATAATGACCAGATAATCTAAGAGGAATGAAGCTCCATTATCCAGCTTGTCAGTGGAGCCACTGTTCACTCTCCCGACGCAAACATAGAAGATAGGAGCAGGAGTAGGCCATTCGGCCCCTCGAGCCTGCTCCGCCATTCGATGAGATCATGGCTGATCATCTAAACTCAGTACCCTGTACCTGCCTTCTCCCCATATCCCTTGATACCTTTAGCTTTAAGGAATATATCTAACTCATCCTTGAATATATTTAATGACTTCGCCTCAACCACCTTCTGTGGTAGAGAATTCCACAGGTTCACCACTCTCTGGGTGAAGAAATTCTTCCTCATTTCTGTCCTAAATGGTTTACCCGTTATCCGTAGATTATGACCCCTGGTTCTGGACTCTCCGACCATCGGGAACATTCTTCCTGCATCTAGTTTGTCCAGACCTGTCAGAATTTTATATGTTTCGATGAGATCCCCTCTCAATCTTCTATACTCCAGTGAGTATAAGCCCAATCGACCCAATCTCTCCTCATATGTCATTCCTGCCATCCCAGGTATCAGCCTTGTGAATCTTCGCTGAACTCCTTCCATGGCAAGAACATCCTTCCTCAGATAAGGCGACCAAAACTGCACACAGTACTCAAGGTGTGGTCTCACCAAGGCCCTGTACAACTGCAGCAGGACATCCCTGTTCCTATACTCAAACCCTTTCGCTATGAAGGCCAACATACCATTTGCCTTCTTTACCGCCTGCTGCACCTGCATGCTTACTTTCAGCGACTGGTGCACAAGGACACCCAGGTCTCGTTGCACTTCCCCTTCTCCCAATCTATTGCCATTCAGATAATAGTCTGCCTCTCTGTTTTTGACACCAAAGTGGATAACCTCGCACTTATCCACATTATATTGCATCTGCCACGCTTCTGCCCACTCACCCAACCTGTCCAGATCATCCTGGAGTTTCTCGGTATCCTCCTCGCTGCACACACTCCCACCCAGCTTTGTGTCATCTGCAAACTTGGAGATATTACATTTAATTCCCTTATCTAGATCTAAAGGAACCCTGTACTCACTGTACACGTGTATAACCCGCATGTTGCTGACGTTCCTCGCCAGATACGTCGAGGGAGCTGGGAGCAGCCTTGACCTAAAACACCTGTTTGGGATTTGGACTAGCAAGAGGCAGATCAGGGTCACTCTGAATGCAGATGCCAAGGGAGCCATCCTCCACACCCACCCCCACCAGCTTTGCCATCGGGGGAAGTTGAGGATACATTACATATGCGAGATAACCCTGGCTGGCCATCTTTACAGGCCCTGGCTGGCCATCTTTACAGGACCTGGCTGGCCATCTTTACAGGACCTGGCTGGCCATTTTTACAGGCCCTGGCTGGCCATCTTTACAGTCCCTGGCTGGCCATCTTTACAGGACCTGGCTGGCCATCTTTACAGGACCTGGCTGGCCATCTTTACAGGACCTGGCTGGCCATTTTTACAGGCCCTGGCTGGCCATCTTTACAGTCCCTGGCTGGCCATCTTTACAGGACCTGGCTGGCCATCTTTACAGGACCTGGCTGGCCATCTTTACAGGCCCTGGCTGGCCATCTTTACAGGCCCTGGCTGGCCATTTTTACAGGCCCTGGCTGGCCATCTTTACAGTCCCTGGCTGGCCATCTTTACAGGACCTGGCTGGCCATCTTTACAGGACCTGGCTGGCCATCTTTACAGGCCCTGGCTGGCCATTTTTACAGGCCCTGGCTGGCCATCTTTACAGGACCTGGCTGGCCATCTTTACAGGACCTGGCTGGCCATCTTTACAGGACCTGGCTGGCCATCTTTACAGGACCTGCCCAAAGCGCAGCTTCAGCTATGCGCAGGCGGCACGGAACAGTGTGATGCAGGAAGAAGGACCAGCAAACACGGCTGTCTCAGTCCCTTGTGAAAACACCATGAGACAGGAAGACACAGAGAGAGACAAACAGTAGGAAACGGGTGTTGCAGCAAGCAAAACCCGACACAGCCTTGAGCCTCCCCTGCCCCCCAGCAGACAGTGTCAATGGAAAAGGGGCCAGCAGAGGGAGAACCAGGAGGCTCGCTGATGGTGAAGAGGAAAACCGGCAAGAGAAAGCCCTGGAAAAATGAAAGAGCTGCTGCCAACACCAGTGGCAAAAGGAGGCTAATGTCCCAGACGGACAACAGCAGCTGCTCCTTGTCTGACAATGAAGGGCAAGAGGGGAAAAAAGCCACGATCGTCAGCAAAAAAGCATCAAAAAGCCAAAGAAGATAGTGATGCAGAGAAAAATCTCAGCTCCGGAACAGCACAAACAGCAACGTGCCCAGTGCATCCCAGCTCCGGAACACCGGAAGCAGCGAAGTGCCCAGCACGCCCCAGCTCTGGACCACCGGGAGCAGTAACGCAGAGAGCGAACACCAGCTCCAGGAAGTCAGGAGCAGCAAGATCGTGGAGTCGGAACACACTGGAAATATAGAAAAGCGAGCAACGATTGGGGATTGCACTTGTATTTCCCTTTAAAAATTGAAACACCACGTCTAGACTCCTGATGGAAGTGTTAAATGAACGAGATGGGATTGGGGCAGGTGGTTCCAGCAGGCCTTTCCTGAAAGTAAGAAGCCCTCTGTGCAGCTACATCAAGAAACATTCAGCTACTATAGGGGGTTGGAGTATAAGAGTAAGGAAGTCTTGCTACACTTGTACAGGGCCTTGGTGAGACCACACCTGGAGTACTGTGCACAGTTTTGGTCTCGTTATCTAAGGAAGGATAGACTTGCCTTGGAGGCGGTGCAACGAAGGTTCACTAGATTGATTCCTGGGATGAGAGGGCTGTCCTATGATGAGAGATTGTGTAGAATGGGCCTGTACTCTCTAGAATTTAGAAGAATGAGAGGTGATCTCATTGAAACATACAGGATTCTGAAGGGGATTGACAGGCTAGATGCGGAGAGGTTGTTTCCCCTGGCTGGAGTGTCTAGAACTAGGGGGGCACAGTCTCAGGATAAGGAGTCGGCCATTTAAGACTGAGATGAGGAGGAATTTCTTCACTCAGAGGGTTGTGAATCTTTGGAATTCTCTGCCCCAGTGGGCTGTGAATGCTGAGTGATTGAGTATATTCAAGGCTGAGATAGATAGATTTTTGGACTCTAGGGGAATCGAGGGATATTGGGATCGGGCGGGAAAGTGGAGTTGAGGTCGATGATCAGCCATGATCTTATTGAATGGCGGAGCAGGCTCGAGGGGTCATATGGCCTACTCCTGCTCTTTCTTTCTTCCTTCCTTCCTCCCTCCCGAAGCTCGCCACGTTTTCCATTACAAACACTCACCGCGCTCCCAAACAATTAGTTGTGTGAAACATTCAGACGCAGGACGAGGTGCCATATGAATGAGTTTTTCTTCCTTTGTTAATAAGATAATTGTCGCAGTTTTTTTAGACTACAAAGACAATTCTCTTCCCCTTGGGTTACAGAGCTGCTACAGATTCCTCAACAGTACTCTTTGACTTGGACAACACAAGAGAGGATATTGGACATGGGGTTAAGAGACAGTATTGCAGTTATGAGAGGCACGTGACATCCAACTATGAAAGTGGTTTAATCATCACCCGAGTCTTGAAATTAGATTACTGCCCGTAATCCCTGACAAAAATGTTCCTTTTAAATACTTGAATCATAGCAATAGAAATGTATGGCACAGAAGGAGGCCATTCGGCCCATTGAGTCTGCGCCAGCCGAAAGAGCTATCCAGCCTAATCCCTCTTGGTCCGTAGTCCTGTAGGTTACAGCACTTCAAGAAAATATCCAAGTACTTTTTAAATGTGATGAGGGTTTCTGCCTCTACCACCCTTTTAGGCAGTGAGTTCCAGACCCCCACCACCCTCTGGGTGAAAAAAGTTCTCCTCAACTCCCCTCTAATCCTTCTACCAATTACTTTAAATCTTTGCCCCCTGGTTATTGACTTCTCTGCTAAGGTTCACTAGATTGATTCCTGGGATGAGAGGGCTGTCCTATGATGAGAGATTGTGTAGAATGGGCCTATACTCTCTGGAATTTAGAAGAATGAGAGGTGATCTCATTGAAACATACAAGATTCTGAAGGGGATTGACAGGGTAGATGCTGAGAGGTTGTTTCCCCTGGCTG
This sequence comes from Squalus acanthias, assembly GCA_030390025.1. Taxonomy (NCBI): domain Eukaryota; kingdom Metazoa; phylum Chordata; class Chondrichthyes; order Squaliformes; family Squalidae; genus Squalus; species Squalus acanthias. Next base: position 16,625,766 of record CM059450.1, read on the forward strand.
GAGTGTCTAGAACTAGGGGGCATAGTCTCAGGATAAGGGGTCGGCCATTTAAGACCGAGATGAGGAGCAATTTCTTCACTCAGAAGGTAGTGAATCTTTGGAATTCTCTGCCCCAGAGGGCTGTGAATGCTGAGTCTTTGAGTATATTCAAGGCTGAGATAGATAGGCTTGGGGAATCAAGGGATATGGAGATCGGGCGGGAAAGTGGAGTTGAGGTCGATGATCAGCTATGATCTTATTGAATGGCGGAGCAGGCTTGAGGGGTCGTATGACCTACTCCTGCTCTTATTTCTTATGTTCTTATTACCCCAACCCCATGAGCCCTAATCTTGTGTAATAACCTTTTATGTGGCACCTTATCGAATGCCTTTTGGAAATCCAATCCAAATATACTACATCCGCTAGTTCCCCTTTATTTAGCCTGCTAGTTACATCCTCAAAAAACTCTAATAAATTTGTCAAACACAATTTCCCTTTCAGAAAACCATGTTGACTCTGCCTAATCATGTTAGGATTTTCTAAGTGCCCTGATACCACGTCCTTAACAATGGATTCGAGCATTTTCCCTACGACTGATGTCAGGCCATTGCCCACCCTGAATTGCCCTTGAGAAGGTGGTGGTGAGCTGTCTTCTTGAACCGCTGCAGTCCGCTTGGTGAAGGTAATCCCATAGTTAGGGAGTGAGTTCTATGATTTTCACCCAGTGACTATGAAGGAACGGCGATATATTTCCAAGTGAGAATGGTGTGTGACTTGGAGGGGAACTTGGAGGTGATGGTGTTCCCATGCTCCTGCTGCCCTTGTCCTTCTAGGTGGTAGAGGTCGCGGGTTTTGGAGGTGCTGTCGAAGAAGCCTTGGCGAGTTGCTGCAGTGCATCTTGTAGATGGTACACACTGCAGCCACGGTGCGCCGGTGGTGGAGGGAGTGAATGTTTAAGGTGGTGGCTGGGGTGCCAATCAAGCGGCTGCTTTGTCCTGGATGGTGTCGAGCGTCTTGAGTGTTGTTGGAGCTGCACTCATCCAGGCAAGTGGAGAGTATTCCATCACACTCCTGACTTGTGCCTTGTAAAGGAAACTCTTGTTTAACCAGCACCTAAATATCCGGAACTCTCTCTTAACCGGCAAAAATCATACTCCGAAAACTCCTCCTGGCGCTGTCGGAAGTCCGAACACTGCAGTAACAGGAGTCTGATTCTCCCACGCTGCTGGTAGTCTCTTCTGATACACCATTTTACTGTGTGTCTCCCGCGCTGCTGGTAGTCTCTTCTGATACACCATTTTACTGTGTGTCTCCCGCGCTGCTGGTAGTCTCTTCTGATACACCATTTTACTGTGTGTCTCCCACGCTGCTGGAAGTCTCTTCTGATACACCATTTTACTGTGTGTCTCCCACGCTGCTGGTAGTCTCTTCTGATACACCATTTTACTGTGTGTCTCCCCCGCTGCTGGAAGTCTCTTCTGATACACCATTTTACTGTGTGTCTCCCACGCTGCTGGTAGTCTCTTCCTAGCCACCATTGTTCTGTGCGTCTCTCCATCTTTATCGGGAATTATCTCCCCCATCGTTTATAAGTTTTGTTTTACTGTTAAATAATTAAAGAGTTATGGATTACCCTCAACTGGCAGTACTGTACTTAATCAAGCATCTTCCACCATCCATTTAACACAACATTCTGTAGGTGAGTACCCAAATACTGTATACTGCACATTTCTTGATTATTTTATTTTTGTTTGTTAAAAATAGCCTCGGTAGATATAACTCTCTGTTATCCGGAACTTTTGATCAACCGGCACCACGCCGGTCCCGTCGGTGCCGGATACCAAAGAGTTTCCTGTAGATGGTGGAAAGGCTTTGGGGAGTCAGAAGGTGAGACACTCACCACAGAATATCCAGCCTCTGACCTGTTCTTGTACCACAGTAATTATGTGGCTGGTCCAGTTATGTTTCTGGTCAATGGTGAACCCCCCAGGATGTTGATGTTGGGGGATCCGGCGATGGTCATGCCGTTGAATGTCAAGGGGCGGTGGTTAGACGCTCTCTTGTTGGAGATAGTCATTGCCTGTGTCGCGCGAATGTTACTTGCCACTTTATCAGCCCAAGCCTGAATGTCGTCCAGGCCTTGCTGCATGTAGGCACAGACTGCTTCATTATCTGAGGAGTTGCGTATGGAACTGAACACTGTGTAATCAGCAGCGAACATCCCCACTTCTGACCTTATGATGCAGGGAAGGCCATTGATGAAGCAGCTGAAGATGGTTGGGCCTAGGACACTGCCCTGAGGAACTCCTGCAGCGATGTCCTGGGGCTGAGATGATTGGCCTCCAACAACCACAACCATCTTCTTTGGTGCTAGGTATGACTCCAGCCAGTGGAGAGTCTTTCCCCTGATTTCCATTGACTTCAGTTTTACTAGGGCTCCTTGATGCCACACTTGGTCAAATGCTGCCTTGATGTCAAGGTCAGTCACTCTCACCTCACCTCTGGAATTCAGCTTTTTTGTCCATGTTTGGACCAAGGCTGTAATCAAGTCTGGAGCTGAGTGGTCCTGGCGGAACCCAAACTGAGCTGTTTAGCATGTATTTAGTCCTATGTTGCAGCTTCCCCAGGTTGGCACCTCATTTTTAGGTACGCCTGGTGCTGCTCCTAGCATGCTCTTCTACATTCCTCATTGAACCAGGGTTGGTCGCCTGGCTTGATGTTAATGGTAGAGTGAGGGATATGCCAGGCCATGAGATTACAGATTGTGGTGGAATACAATTCTGCTGCTGCTGATGGCCCACAGCACCTCATAGATGCCCAGTTTTGAGCTGCTAGATCTGTTCTGAATCTATCCCATTTAGCACGGTGGTAGTGCCACACAACACAATGGAGGGTGTCCTCAGTGTGAAGACGGGACTTCGTCTCCACAAGGACTGTGCAGTGGTCACTGTTACCAATACCTGGTCAATACCAGGCCGATCCGTCCGTTCCAGGATAGACTTCCTGTTTGTGTACCAGATAGTCATACTCAGATTCACCGACGTCACGCCAATGTTCAGAGGCATAGAGTACAAAAGCAAGGAAGTTATGATGAACCTGTATAAAACACTGGTTCGGCCTCAACTGGAGTATTGTGTCCAATTCTGGGCACTGAACTTTAGGAAGGATGCGAAGGCCTTAGAGAGGGTGCAGAAAAGATTTACAAGAATGGTTCCAGGGATGAGGGACTTCAGTTACGTGGATAGACAGGAGAAGCTGGGGTTGTTCTCCTTAGAGCAGAGAAGGTTGAGAGGCGATTTGATAGAGGTGTTCAAAATCATGAGGGGTCTAGACAGAGTAGATAGAGAGAAACTGTTCCCGTTGGCAGAAGGGTCGAGAACCAGAGGACACAGATTTAAGGTGATTGGCAGAAGAACCAAAGGCGACATGAGAAAAAACCTTTTTACGCAGCAAGTGGTTAGGATCAGAAATGCACTGCCTGAAAAGATGGTGGAGGCAGATTCAATCGTGGTTTTCAAAAGGGAATTGGATAAGTAGCTGAAAGAAAAAAATTTGCAGGGCTACGGAGAAAGGGCAGGGGAGTGGGACTAGCTGAAATGTTCTTGCAGAAAGCCGGCACTGGTTCGACGGCTCGAATGGCCTCCTTCTGTGCTGTAAACATTCTATGCCAATGCCTCCTACTGGCTGACTCTCACCCACAGGATGACCATAAGGTTGGCAGTGGGATATAGAAGCTGAACTTGAAACTGCTGACCCCAGAAAACATTGAGGAACTCAAAAGGGATTACAAAGGTTGGAGAACCGTAAAACCCCTCTTTGATTCCCCAGCGCACTGGTGGGAAACGATCAAGGCGAACATCAAGAGGTTCTTCATCCTCAGAGGTGTTCAGAAGCTGAGAGAGAGACAGAGGGAAACGTCCCGACTCCAGAAAAGCATGCAGAATCTGCTCCTGCTGAAGTCGATGGGGTCGATGTTGGGGAGGTGAAGAACCAGCAAGCCTCGCTCTTTGCCTCATTGTCTTCCAAGATCATCTTCGGTCCAGAGTCCGCTCCGGGGAGCAGGATGAGACGTGCTCTTGTTTCTTCTTCCAAAAGGTACACAGAGAGCTCTGTGGTCAGCAGCCTGAAGGAAGAAAATGGCTCGGTGTCGTCCTTGCAGCCTGACATACTAAGGATTAGCAAATCCTTTCATGCCGGGCTATACGACGTGAAGTCCACAGACAGCACAGCCTCTCAGTCCTTCCTGTCCTTCATTTCGGAGGTTTTAGACGACAGTAAGCGGGAGAGTCTGGATCACCCACTGTCTCTGGACGAACTGACAAAGGCCGTCCGGTCCTTCAAAACAAGTAAAACTCACGGAAGCAATGGTTTACCGGTCGAGTTGTATTCGGCTCTGTGGGACTGGATGGGCCCAGACCTGCTGGAAGTGTACGGGGGTATGCTTCTGGCCGGCAGCATGTCAGAATCCATGAGAAAAGGCATCATCACCCTCATCTACAAGCAGAAGGGGGAGAGGGAAGAGATCAGAAATTGGCGGCTCATCTCGCTGCTTAACGTTGACTACAAAATTCTGTCCACGGTCATCGCCAGTCGGGTCAAGTCTGCTCTGCAGCTGGTGATCCACTCGGATCAGACTTGCGCTGTACCTGGCAGGATGATTCTGATGGCCTCACACTGCTCAGGAATACAATCGCCTACGTACGGGACAGGAGGGTAGACACCTGCTTAACCAGGAGAAGGCTTTTGATAGAATATCGCACACGTACATGATGGACGTGCTCTCCAAAATGTAGTTTGATGAAGGAATCTGCAATTGGATCCAACTGCTCTACACTGACATCAGTAGCGCAGTTTTAATCAACAGGTGGAAAGTTTTCCGATCAAATCTGGAGTCAGGCAAGGCTATCTTGATCGTGTGTTGCATTGATCCTTTTGCCGAGTCCATCGGAAAGGCTACAGGCATAAGAGGGGTGACGATCGCAGGCAGCGGAGGCAGTCAGCTCAAGGCCTCCCTGTACATGGACGACATCGCCATCTTCTGCTCAGATCCGCTGTCGGTCCGCAGGTTGATGAGCATCTGTGACCAGGCCGAACTAGCCTCGGGGGTGGGGGGGGGCCCAAAGTTAATCGCAGCAAAAGCGAGGCCATGTTTCTGTATGTAGAGCCGGAAGATGTGGGTGAGGTTTTAAATTAATATTTTGCATCTGTGTTCACTATGGAGAAGGACGATGTAGGCATAGAAATCAGGCAGGGGGATTGTGCTATACTTGAACAAATTAGTATTGAGAGGGAGGAGGTACTAGTGGTTTTAGCGGGCTTAAAAGTGGATAGATTCCCAGGCCCAGACGAGATGTATCCCAGGCTGCTGCGTGAGGCAAGGGAGGAGATTGCAGGGGCTCTGACACAAATTTTCAGATCCTCTCTGGCCACAGGGGAGGTGCCAGAGGACTGGAGGACAGCTAACGTAGTACCATTATTCAAGAAGGGTAGTAGGGATAAACCAGGAAATTACAGGCCAGTGAGCCTAACATCAGTGGTAGGGAAATTATTGGAAAAAATTCTGAGGGACAGAATTAGTCTCCACTTGGAGAGGCAAAGATTAATCAGGGATAGTCAGCATGGCTTTGTCAGGGGAAGATCATGTCTAACCAATTTGATTGAATTTTTCGAGGGGGTGACTAGGTGTGTGGATGAGGGTAGTGCAGTTGATGTAGTCTACATGGACTTCAGTAAGACTTTTGACAAAGTCCCGCATGGGAGACTAGTCAAGAAGGTAAGAGCCCATGGGATCCAGGGCAATTTGGCACATTGGATCCAAAATTGGCTTAGTGGCAGGAGGCAGAGGGTGATGGTCGAAGGTTGTTTTTGTGACTGGAAGCCTGTGTCCAGTGGTGTACCGCAGGGATCGGTGCTGGGATCTTTGCTGTTTGTAGTGTACATTAATGATTTAGATATGAATGTAGGAGGTATGATCAGTAAGTTCGCAGATGACACGAAAATTGGTGGAGTGGTAAATAGCGAGGAGGGAAGCCTCAGGCTACAGGACGATATAGACGGGTTGGTCAGATGGGCAGAACAGTGGCAAATGGAATTTAACCCTGAAAAGTGTGAGGTGATGCATTTTGGGAGGACTAACAAGGCAAGGGAATACACAATGAATGGTAGGACCCTAGGAAGGACAGAGGATCAGAGGGACCTTGGTGTGCATGTACATAGATCCCTGAAGGCAGCAGGACAGGTAGATAAGGTGGTTAAAAAGGCATATGGGATACTTGCCTTCATTAGACGAGGCATAGAATATATAGCAGGGAGGTTATGATGGAGCTGTACAAAACGCTAGTTAGGCCACAGCTGGAATACTGTGTGAAGTTCTGGTCGCCACACTGTAGGAAGGATGTGATTGCATTGGAGAGGGTGCAGAGGAGATTCACCAGGATGTTACCTGGGCTGGAGCATTTCAGCTATGAAGAGAGACTGGACAGGCTGGGGTTGTTTTCCTTAGAGCAGAGAAGGCTGAGGGGGGACCTGATTGAGGTGTACAAAATTATGAGGGGCATAGATAGGGTAGATAGAAAGGAACTTTTCCCCTTAGTAGAGGGGTCAATAACCAGGGGGCATAGTTTCAAGGTAAGGGGCAGGAGGTTTAGAGGGGATTTGAGGAAAGACTTTTTCACCCAGAGGGTGGTTGGAATCTGGAACTCACTGCCTGAAAGGGTGGTAGAGGCAGGAACCCTCACAACATTCAAGAAGCATTTAGATGAGCACTTGAAACGCCATAGCATACAAGGCTACGGACCAAGTGCTGGAAAATGGGATTAGAATAGATAGGGCTTGATGGCTGGCGCGGACAGGATGGGCCGAAGGGCCTCTTTCTGTGCTGTATAACTCTATGACTCTATGTTCTTTGGGACCGATCCTTTGTACGCCTACACTGTTAGCTCAGATTACCTGAAGGTGCTGGGAATTTGGTTCAGAAGGGCCCAGGTGTGCACCAAAAACTGGGAGGAGCGTATAGCTAAAGTTTAGCAGAAACTGGGAATATGGGGTCGATGCTCCCTCTCGATCGTGGATAAGAACCTGGTCATCAGATGTGAGGTGCTCTCGGTGCCCATACCCCGCCCCTGTCCCAGCCCCAAGACAGTCACCTGAGCCATCTTTCTCTTTATCTAGAGATCGAAAATTGATCGTGTGCACAGGGACACGATGTACAAATCTCCAGTTAAAGGCGGGGGAAATGTACCCAATATCTTCCTCATCCTGATGGCCACCTTTGTGTCCAGTTGCATCAAGCTGTGCACAGACTCTAGGTCTATGCCGTACCACCTGTCCCTCGCAGAATGGTTTGTACAGGAAAACAGTTTTGACCACAAGGCCATCGGTGTACACGCAATGTCTTTGAGGCCCTACGGAAAAAGGAGATGGTGGATCCTGTCGGATGGTTCCCCGAGCAGACTGTCGAAGTCATTTGGCAGAACTTTCAAACAAGCACTAAGACGTAGCTTGGCTGGTGGTGAGAAGGGCCCTTCCCGTCAGATCCTTTCCTTCATGCACACCCGGGGTCTCAGCGCCACCGCACGCTGTCCTCGAAGCGGCTGCGCTTGGGACGAGACCGTCACCCATCTCCTTCTGGAATGTACGTTTGCAAAGAAGGTCTGGAAAGAGATGCGGTGGTCCTTGTCAAGGTTCATCCCGAGCAGCTCCGTAACACAGGACTCTGTGCTCTACGGACTGTTCCCAGGGACGCACACCGAGACAAACATCAACTGCTGCTGGAAGATCATCAACTCGGTGAAAGACGCCCTTTGGTCTGCCCGAAACTTGCTGGTCTTCCAGAGTAAGGAGTTGTCCACGACCGAGTGTTGCAGACTGGCACATTCCAAGGTCCAGGACTACGTGCTGAGGGACGCACTAAAGGTTGGTGCATCCGCCACAAAGGCTCAATGGGGAAAGGCCACAGTGTAGAGCCCTCCGGCCAGTGCACACCGAGGGGCTGGAACCAGTGTAAAGCCCCCTCGGTCTGAATGTATAAGGAAAATGTTTTTATGTAATGTATTGCAGATGTAAATGTAAAAACCTGTCTGAGCTGTATTATACTAGCTGAATTGTGATACCTGGATTGAGCTGTATGTACCTTTGCAAATTTTATGAAAATATATTTTTGAAATTAAAAAAAATCTGTTCTTATCCGATACGTCCCCTATCTGTGGTCCGTATATTAAATTGATTTTTGGAACAGGGAGATGGAATAGGGGTTTGTTCTCTCCACTCCACACATCGACCCGGTATTGCAGTTCCTCTGGGAATGGTGGACTTCACTTTGGGGAGATTTAAAAAATGATAAACAGATTTATGGATCGCATATATTGATGTATCAGCTGCTTTCTCAATGATATTTGTTTCTCCTGGGCTGGTTGAGTACCACTCTCCTTCGACCTGTTCCCCCTGGCACAGACCTCTCTTGCAGTTCTACCCTTGACCGAAAGGTGTCAGTCTCATCTCACTTGACGGCCAAGATCTTATTTTGCCCGAATTTCTCCACAGACGACACGTGCCCACTCCCACCCCTGCACTTCACAGGGACACTCTCCGACTGCTCCAGCAAATTTGTGCTGCTCATGGTTTTGTCGAGCAGTTGGACCGATGCTGGCTTTTCTTGCTCCTCGTCTTTGACAGACGAGCTGACGTTATCGCTCGAGACCCCATTCACCTTTTGCAGCTGGGTAACCCTCAACCCAGGGGTAGTGATCATGGTCGACAGATACTTCTGTGTCTTTTGAGGAATGGAGCAGGTCCTTGAACCTGTGGAGCCCGTTGTGATTGACAGCTCAGTGGTCAGAGACATCATCTCACAGACTTAAGGTGGTAATTCTGAGAAGCTTAATGAGAAAGTAAACTGTTTGTAACACACAGTCAATAGCCATAATGATGCTATGCACTCAGGATGAGAAAAGGCCATTGGGCTCACATGTGCTCGCCCCACGTTAATGGACTCCCCTCCACAGCCAATCCATGAAACATCTGTCAAGAATTCCTCTCTTGACTGATCGATGGCGATCGGTCAAATGTCAGGAGGCCATAAGTGCACGGTTATTACGCAAAATCGTACACTCCCTCTGACTTGATCTTACACTTTTCCAAAATGCATCCATCGCCTTCTTGAAGGACTGCATGAAGTCAGTCCTCACAGCTACCTCTCCATCACCTTGAAGGAACTCCCAACATCAAATATGACAAATTTATTCATGAAATATTTGTGCTTCATGTGTGGTACACTGTTTCTTGTCTGGTAACTAGCAGGGTAGATAAGGAGGAACCAGTGGATGTAGTATATTTGGATTTTCAGAAGGCATTTGATAATGTGCCACACAGGAGGTTGTTACACAAGATTAGGGCTCATGGGATTGGGGGTAATATATCAGCATGGATTAAGGATTGGTTGGCGGACAGAAAACAGTAGGAATAAACGGGTAATTTTCGGGATGGCAGAGTGTAACTAGTGGAGTGCCATTAGGATCAGTGCTTGGCCCTCAGCTACTTACAATCTATATTAATGACTTAGATGAGGGAACCGAGTGTAATGTATCCAAGTTTGTTGACGATACAAATCTAGGAGGGAAAGAGGCTGTAAAGGGATATAGACCGGCTAAGTGATTGGGCAAGAAGGTAGCAGATGGAGTATAAGAACATAAGATGCAGGAGTAGGTCATTTGGCCCCTCGAGCTTGCTCCGCCATTCAATAAGATCATGGCTGATCTGATCTTGGTCTCATCTCCACTTCCCTGCCTGCTCCCCATAACCCTTGACTCCCTTATCGTTCAAAAATATGTCTATCTCCACCTTAAATATATTCAATGCCCCAGCCTGCACAGCTCTCTGGGGAAGAGAATTCCAAAGATTCACGACCCTCTGAGAGAAGAAATTCCTCCTCATTTCCGATTTAAAAGGGTGCCCCCTTATTCTGAAATTATGCCCCCTCGTTCCAAATTCCCCCACGAGGGGAAACATCCTCTCTGCATCTACCCTGTCAAACCCCTTCAGAATCTTATATGTTTCAATAAGATCCCCTCTCATTCTTCTAAACTCCAATGAGTATAGGCCCAACCTGCTCAACCTTTCTTCATAAGATAACCCCTTCATCTCCGGAATCAACCTCGTGAACCTTCTCTGAACTGCCTCCAATGCAAGTATATCCTTCCTTAAATAAGGAGATCAGAACTGTACGCAGTACTCCAGGTGTGGTCTCACCAGCTCCCTGTACAGTTGTAACAGGACTTCCCTACTTTTATACTCCATTCCCTTTGCAATAAAGGCCAACACTCCAGTTGCCCTCCTAATTACTTGCTGTACCTGCATGCTAACTTTTTGTGATTCATGTACAAGGACCCCCAGATCCCTCTACCTCAGCATTTTGTAATCTCTCCCCATTGAAATAATTTGCTTTTAAATTTTTCCTACCAAAGTGGATAACCTCGCATTTTCCCACATTAAACTCCATCTGCCAGATTGTTGCCCACTCACTTAGCCTGTCTATATCCCTTTGGAGATTCTTTGCGTCCTCCACACAATTTGCTTTCCCACCTATCTTTGTATCATCAGCAAATTTGGCTACATTACACTCAGTCCCTTCATCTAAGTCATTAATATAGATTGTAAATAGTTGAGGCCCCAGCACTGATCCCTGCGGCACCCCACTAGTTACAGTTTGCCAACCTGAAAGTGACCCATTTATCCCGACTCTCTGTTTTCTGTTAGTTAGCCAATCCTCTATCCATGCTAATATATTACCCCCAACCCCGTGAGCTCTTATCTTATGCAGTAACCTTTTATGTGGCACCTTATCGAATGCCTTCTGGAAATCCAAATACACGACATCTACTGGTTCCCCTTTATCCACCCTGCTCGTTACATCCTCAAAGAACTCCAACAAATTTGTCAAACATGATTTCCCTTTCATAAAACCATGCTGACTCTGCTTGCCTTTATTATGATTTTCTAAATGTCCTGCTATCACTTCCTTAATGATGGACTCCAGCATTTTCCCAATGACAGATGTTAGGCTAACTGGTCGATAGTTGCCTGCTTTCTGTCTCCCTCCTTTCTTAAATAGGAGCGTTACATTTGCGGTTTTCGAGTCCGCTGGGACCTCTCCAGAATCCAGGGAATTTTGGTAGATTACAACCAATGCATCCACTATCTCTGCAGCCACCTCTTTTAAGACTCTAGGATGCACGCCATCGGGTCCAGGGTATAATGTGGGGAAGTGTGAAATTATCCTTCAGTAGGAAGAATGGCACAGCAGAATATTTTTTAGAAGGTGAGAGACTAGTAAACATTGGCATTCAGAAGGATTTGGGGGATCCTTGTACATGAATCACAGAAAGTTAACATGCAGGTACAGCAAGCAATTAGGAAGGCAAATGGTACGTTAGCCTCTATTGCAAAGGTGTTGGAGTATAAGAGGAAGTCTTGCTGCAATTATATAGGGCTTTGGTGAGATCACACCTGGAGTACTGTGTACAGTTTTGGTCTCCTTATCTGAGGATGGATACTTGCCGTGAAGGGATGCAACAAAGGTTCACTAGATTGATTCTTGGAATAAGAGGGCTGTCCTATGAGGAGAGATTGAGTAGAATGGGCCTATATTCTCTGGCGTTTAGAAGAATGAGAGGTGATCTCATTGAAACTTAAAATTCTTCGAGGGCTCGACAGGGTAGATGCTGAGAGGCTGTTTTCCCTGGCTGGAGAGTCTAAAACTAGGGGTCATAGTCTCAGGATAAGGGGTCAGCCATTTACGATTGAGATGAGGAGTCATTTCTTCACTCAGAGGGTGGTGAATCTTTGGAATTCTCTTCCCCCAGATGGCTGTGGATGCTCAGTTGATGAGTATGTTCAAGACAGAGATGGATAGATTTTTGGGCACTAAGGGAATCAAGGGATATGGGAATAGGGCAGGAAAGTGGAGTTGACGTAGAAGTTCAACCATGATCTTATTGAATGGTGGAGCAGGTTCCATGGGCCGTATGGCCTATTCCTGCTTCTATTTCTTATGTTGGGCAACAGCCCTATCTAAAACCGCTCACCATCTATCATCCTTGAGCCAATTTGCAATCCATTTTGTAATAACACACTTGACACCATGGGACATCATTATAGCACAGAGTCCCTAATGTCACACTTTATCGAAAACTTTTTGGAAATCCAAGTCGATGACATCTACCAAATTTCCCTGATCTACGATTCTACTGGCTTCTTCAAGTAGCTGGATCAGGTTTGTCAAATGTGACCTCTCTTTTCTGAAGACGATTTGAGTATCTCTTATCACGCCCCAGCCTTCTAGGTGATCATTAATATCATTCCGACTGATGCTTTGCATTAATTTCCCCACTGCTGAGGTTAAATTCACTGGTCTGTAGTTGACAGAGGGGGTGAAATTGGTCTTCACCAGTAGTGCAAAATGGGCTCATGACAAATCGACAGCCTCTCCTGGGAGATGACATGGCTGTGTGTGTGTGGGAAATTGGAGGTTGATGGTGCATGTCGGGATGGGGCAGGTCCGGTAAACCAGTTGGCCTTTTCCTGTCCTTTGCTCATATGGTTGTGGGCAAAGGTCAGGAAGTTTACACAAGACATTCAGATATTTGAAAGTGGCAGAGAACCCAGCCAACCACCCCTGTGACCAGTAGACATACCTCCGTGGATGAATAGAGTTCAGGGGAACAGGTGTAAGAGTTCTGCTGGCTGTGCAGGTTCAGAATTTCAACATTTATGTGTTGCAGTGAAAATGGAGTCCCACAGGGATCAGAATGATAACGGGTTAATGGGTTCAATTATGACGACAATTTGCTTACACTTGGTTTGTATACCTTTGAGTATAGAAGATTGAGGGTGATCTAATCGAAGTGTTTAAAATGATAAAAGGATTCGATAGGATAGATAGAGAAACTGGCCCAGAAATTCGTGGCCGCCACGAAAGCTGCTGGTGCCACCGTGGCCGGGGGTTAACGGCCGCCGAAAATGGTTGCGCTGACAGAACTGAAAAATTGGAGCTGGGGACTAATGATTACTAGCCCATCGCTAAACTGACCGTATAACGCCCTCCTGGTCATGTTCATCCCGGCGTCAGGCCCCAATGTGGCATCCACAAGGAGCGTTGCAGCTTTGCACAGCCTCTGAAAGCGAGGCTGTGTATTCACAAAGCATTGTGGGGTCTTAAAAGGGCAATGCATTGTCGTTTTCTTAAAAGGGCAATGCCTTCTGAAATGATAAAAATAAAAATGATGTAAAAACATGCAGTTTTCAGCCCTTACAGCTCAACTGCCTTCTGAAAAAAAATTTACATTAAAAAGAATTCCCAAAGGGAGTCTTCATCTCTTCAAGCTGAATTGCCTTCCGCACCTAAAAAAAAATGGGAAAAGTGCTTCAGCACTAACACAAATGGCTGAGCAAGCCAGCGAAGGGGCACCCAGGGTTTCACACGCAGCACTCCAGCTTTGTGCAGGGGGTTAACACTGCAAGCGAGATCCTCTACCCACAAGGGCCAGGAGGATCTCCAGAAGGAACGATGTGGGAACAGATCACCGAGGCCGTCACTGCCAAAGTGTCGCCCCCACCACCTGGTTCCAGTACTCAAAGAAGCTTCATGACCTCAGGCTAGTGGTGTCAAGGTCAGTGAATGCATCTTCAAAAGCTGTTTTTTTTTTATTTGTTTATGGGATGTGAGCGTCGCTGGAAAGGCCAGCATTTATTGCCCATCCTTAATTGCCCTTGAGTAGGTGGTGGTGAGCCGCCTTCTTGAACCGCTGCAGTCCGTGTGGTGAAGGTGCTCCCACAGTGCTGTTAGGGAGGGAGTTCCAGGATTGTGACCCAGTGATGATGAAGGATCGGCGATATACTTCCAAATCAGGGTGGTGTGTGACTTGGAGGGGAACTTGGAGGTGGTGGTGTTCCCATGCGCCTGCTGCCCTTGTCCTTCTAGGTGGAAGAGGTCGCGGGTTTGGGAGTTGCTGCAGTGCATCTTGTAGATGGTACACTGCAGCCACAGTACGCCGGTGGTGGAGGGAGTGAATGTTTAAGGTGGTGGATGGGGTGCCAATCAAGCGGGCTGCTTTGTCCTGGATGGTGTCGAGCTTCTTGAGTGTTGTTGGAGCTGCACTCATCCAGGCAAGTGGAGAGTATTCCATCACACTCCTTACTTGTGCTTTGTAGATGGTGGAAAGGCTTTGGAGAGTCAGGAGGTGAGACACTCACCGCAGAATACCCAGCCTCTGACCTGCTCTTGTTGCCACAGTATTTATGTGGCTGGTCCAGTTAAGTTTCTGGTCAATGGTGACCCCCAGGATGTTGATGGTGGGGGATTTGGCGATGGTAATGCTGTTGAATGTCAAGGGGAGGTGGTTAGACTCTCGCTTGTTGGAGATAGTCATTGCCTGGCACTTCTGCGGCACGAATGTTACCTGCCACTTATCAGCCCAAGCCTGAACGTCATCCAGGTCTTGTTGCATGCGGGCATGGACTGCTTCATTATCTGAGGAGTTGTGAATGGCGCTGAACACTGTGCAGTCATCAGCGAACATCCCCATTTCTGACCTTATGTTGGAGGGAAGGTCATTGATGAAGCAGCAGTGTTGTAGCTGTACTGGAACAGCTTGGCTAGAGGCGCGGCTAGTTCTAGAGCACAAGTCTTCAGCACAATAGCCTGGATGTTGTCGGGGCCCACAGCCTTTGCTGTATCCAGTGCGCTCAGCCGTTTCTTGATATCACGTGGAGTGAATCGAATTGGCTGAAGACTGGCTTCTGTGATGGTGGGGACCTCAGGAGTAGGCCAATATGGATCATCCACTCGGCACTTCTGGCTGAAGACGGTTGCAAACACTTCAGCCTTGTCTTTTGCACTCACGTGCTGGGCTCCACCATCATTGAAGATGGGGATATTCATGGAGCCTCCTCCTCCTGTTAGTTGTTTAATGGTCCACCACCATTCACGACTGGATGTGGCAGAGCTTTGATCTGATCCATTGATTGTGGGATCGCTTAGCCCTGTCTATAGCATGCTGCTTCCACTTTTTAGCATGCATGTAGTCCTGTGTTGCAGCTTCCCCAGGTTGGCACCTCATTTTTAGGTACGCCTGGTGCTGCTCCTGGCATGCTCTTCTACACTCCTTATTGAACCAGGGTTGGTCCCCTGGTTTGGTGGTAATGGTAGAGTGAGGGATATGCCAGGCCATAAGGTTACAGATTGTGGTGGAATACAATTCTGCTGCTGCTGATGGCCCACAGTGCCTCATGGATGCCCAGTTTTGAGCTGCTAGATCTGATTCTATCCCATTTAGCACGATGGTAGTGCCACACGACACGATGGTGGGTGTCCTCAGTGTGAAGGCGGACTTCGTCTCCACAATGACTGTGCGGTGGTCACTGCTATCAATACTGTCATGGACAGGTAGATTGGCGAGGTCAAGTAGGTTTTTCCCTCATGTTGGTTCTCTCACCACCTGTCGCAGGCCCAGTCTGGCAGTTATGTCCTTCAGGACTCGGCCAGCTCGGTCAGTAGTGGTGCTACCGAGCCACTCTTGGTGATGGACATTGAAGTCCTCCACCCAGAGTACATTCTGTGCCCTTGCTACTCTCAGTGCTTCTTCCAAGTGGTGTTCAACATGGAGGAGTACTGATTCATCAGCTGAGGGAGGGCGTTAGGTGGTAATCAGCAGGAAGTTTCCTTGCCCATGCTTGACCTGAAGCTATGAGACTTCATGGGGTCCAGAGTCAATGTTGGGGACTCCCAGGGCCACTCCCTCCCGACTGTATACCACTGTGCCACCAGCCCTGATGGGTCTGTCCTGCCTGTGGGACAGGACATACCCAGGGATGGTGCTGGAGGAGTTTGGGACATTGGCTGAAAGGTATGATTCTGTGAGTATGGCTGTCAGGCTGTTGCTTGACTAGTGGGACAGCTCTCCCAATTTTGGCACAAATCCCCAGATGTTGGTGAGGAGAACTTTGCCGGGTCGACTGGGCTGGGTGTGCCATTGCCGTGTCCGTAGCTCGTGCCGAGGTCGATGCCGGGTGGTTCGTCCGGTTTCATTCTTATGTTTCGTAGCGGTTAGTTATAACTGAGTGACTTGCTAGGCCATTTCAGAGGGAAGTTAAGAGTCAACCACATTGCTGTGGGTCTGGAGTCACATATAGGCCAGACCGGGTAAGGACGACAGATTTCCTTCCCTAAAAGGACATTAGTGAACCAGATGGGTTTTTACGACAATTCGATAGTTTCATGGTTACAATTACTGACACTAGCTTTTTATTCCAGATTTATTTAATTAACTGAATTTAAATTCCCCAGCTGCCGTGGTGGGGTTTGAACTCACGTCTCTGGATCATTAGTCCAGTGACATTCCCACTACGCTGCCGTCTCCTACTAACTGCATCAATAGCCTCACATACTTCTCAATGCATGACCCCCCCAGCCAGTGGTTGACCAAGAAGAGGGAGTGAAGAAGAAGAAACACCGTCACTCGATTTGACACTTCCAGCCACACACAAGACAGTCACTAAGGGAATACATAAGGGTGATGAGTTGATGTCACATTGGATGGATAAATGTATAAAGTTGGATTTGAAAGTTTGCTTTGTCATGGCTTTTATTTCAGAATTGTGGCCAAGAGGACGCTGTGATAGTCAGTAACAGAGGGAAGGTAAGGTGTGGGACAAATGTTGAAAGGGGAATTGGGGTTGTGGTCACTGGTACCACAGGCGGATGATTCCATCCCGGATATCCCGATCAGCAAGGGGCTGTCTGGATTGCATCCTTCCTTCTGAATCCTCCTGTTCTGCGTCTTCATCCTCCCTCTGCAAGCGGATGCTGTACATCTGAAATAAAAGCATGAAATGCTGGAAATACTCAACAGGTCAGGCAGCATCTGGACCTCTCAACAGATGCTGCCTGACCGGCTGAGTATTTCCAGCATTTTCTGTCTTCTCAGAGGCCTTCCTTTACCATTCCAGGCCTTGCAAGCGTCCAGCAGCACTCCCTACACACTTAAAAAAACATGTATTGCACCAAGCCACTACTTCAATAAAATAAAAAAAAATGCAGTCCAAAAGCTTAAATGCAAACTTACCTGAAAGATGTGTGTGTCCCTTGTAGGGGGTGGTGTGGTAGGGTCAGCTTCACCTCTGACTCAGTGAGCGGTTCGAATCGCTCCCACGCCCCTGGTTCTAGACCTTGGACTTATTTGGGGGTCGTGAACAAAGGTGCAGTAGACAACAGGTTTTGATGAAAGAATTTCGATCTTTATTCAAGAAAGTAAAACACAACACAAGCACTCTAAAGGTGGGGAACGCTTTGGTACACGTGAGGGAAATAACATTAGAAGAATACTTCACCCCTCCCAATCCCACTTCACTAGCTAGGTTGGACTCTGGAGAACCAGGGATAATGCTTACCAAACGAATCCTTGACAGTTGAGAGTTAGGGTTTAGAGTCTTTTGAGTAAAAGGTTTTGTAAGGCCCTTGTTGCCGCGAGGTGTCCGATGGTCACTGAGGCGGTCGCTCTGGTCTCTTCTTGCGTGTCGGCCTACTTCTGGAGCTGTTGGCTTTCTTTGTTGAACTGCTTTCTGTTTAAACTGTCTTCCTCCGAGCTGTGGAACTGCCTTCTTGCAGAACTGTGGAAACTGCCTTCTGCCTGCTTGTTGAACTTGAACTGTTTTACTGGAGAACTGCCTTCTTACTGAACTGTCTTCTTTAACTGCTCAACTTGCTTCTCCTGAACTCTGTAATTCCAGCACTGACTTCTGCTGAAAAACAGGCTTTCAAATTGAACTCCAAAACTGCAGAACTGCCTTCTGTTGAACTTGAACTGTTGTTACTGCTTTTTTCTGCTTGATGGGCCTTCAATTATACTAAATTGAAGTGGCCTTATCAAAACCAAATCAAATCCTGGTCATTGTAAGACCTCGTTAACAGTAACGACTTTACTAGTGTGTTAACTGGTTTTGTAAATGTGTGAAGTGGTTTCAAAATAGCTCCATCCTGTCGATCTGTTGTTTAATCGGAGTTTGAATTGTCCTCATGTTTTGGGTTTCTTGACTGGGCCTAGGACTTCGATCGAATATTTGCTTTATGCATGTCTTTAATGGGTTCTGTAATGGGTTTGATGGGACCTGTTGTTTTGGGTGGGGCTGTCTCCTCCTAGGGTCTATTGTCAAAATGTTAATGCCTGCTGGGGCTTGAGTGAGGTCATCCCGATTCCCCAGACAATGCAATTTAACTGCAATACCCAAAACTGCTTTTGCAGAGGTCGAACCCAACTTCCTTCAAAGCCTTTTCCCCCTTCACAGGCCCAGACATGCTTTTAAAATGCCAAAACTTGGTTTTTGGTCTTACAGTCTCTTAGGTTAGGCCCAAATGCATTTTTATCACTCTGAGGTAGTTCCAAAGTCCTTTTTTCTTCTTAGGTTTTGGGGATCTGCAAATTTTGGAAACCTTACACCCTGTCAGTCTGCTGAAGGCTGGGTTTTGACGGCGAGCTTAGGACCCAGCGCTGAACTCAGTGCAAAGGTCCAAGGTCGCTAAGGTGACGCACGCCGACTGATGTCACCCTCAAGGTCCTCACTAAAATAGCAGCTGCCGAGCCCTGTGCCAGAGGCGGATGCCATTTTTAGACCGCGTCGCGGTGGTGACTCGTGGCGGTAAGTGGGCCAATTTCGAGGCCTCTATTTCCTCTGGTGGGAGAATCCAGAACAAGAGGGCATCATTTTAAAATTAGAGCCAGGCCGTGCAGGAGTGAAATCAGAAAGCATTTCTTCACACAAAGAGTAGTGGAAATCTGAAACTCTCTCCTCGAAAAGGCTGCGTCAGTTGAAACTTTCAAGATTGAAGTTGATAGATTTTTGTTAGACAAGGGCATCAAGGGATATGGATCAGCCGTGATCTAATTGAATGGTGGAACAGGCTCAAGGGGCTGAGCGTTCTGATATTCCGAAGCTATTTGTCTGAAAATTGTGACAAACAGTTTTTCAGCAATTGTGTACGAAAGAGAAAGCTTGTTTGTATGTTTTACAAGGTACATCCCCAAGTGTGCCATATTGATTTGTGCCATGACTTCTAGCCCCTGATAATAAAGTATGTAGAGATGCGTACACTTTGGAAGTCTTCCCGATTCCATCAAACATTTTCTTGCTTGTCGTCAACCCTGCAATACTCCACTAAATGCAGCTTGAACATTTGCTTTCACTGAACGATGACTGCCCAAAGAGTGCCATGCCTTAGTAACTGTACCTCCAGTGCATCTTCCTGAAAAGAGGGCAGTTCACCCAATTGCAATGCTGGTTTGGCCGGCAATGTCCATGTTCAGTGCTGTGACTGCTCCCTGCTGCTTGCACGGCAGTGCCACTTGGATGTGGTTTTCACATTACTGGTGAGGCGATGAAACGTTAGAATCATAGAATAGTTACAGCATGGAAGAAGATCATTCGGCCCATGCCGGCTCTCTGCAAGAGCACCTCAGCTAGTCCCACTCCCCCGCCCTTTCCCCGTAGCCCTGCAAATGTTTTTCTTTCAGGTATTTATCCAACTCCCTTTTGAAAGCTGTGATTGAGTCTGCCTCCACCACCCTTTCAGGCAGTGCATTCCAGATCCTAACCACTCGCTGCGTAAAAAAGTTTCTTACGTTGCCTTTGGTTCTTTTGCCAATCACCTTAAATCTGTGTCCTCTGGTTCTTGACCCTTCTGCCAATGGGAACAGTTTCTCTCTATCTACTCTGTCCAGACCCCTCATGATTTTGAACACCTCGATCAAATCTCCTCTCAACCTTCTCTGCTCCAAGGAGAACAACCCCAGCTTCTCCAGTCTATCCACGTAACTGAAGTCCATCATCCCTGGAATCATTCTCCTAAATCTTTTCTGCACCCTCTCTAAGGCCTTCACATCCTTCCTAAAGTGCGATGCCCAGAATTAGACACAATGCTCCAGTTGAGGCCAAACCACTGTTTTATACAGGTTCATCATAATTTCCATGCTTTTGTACTCTATACCTCTATTTATGAAGTCCAGGATCCCGTAAGATTTTTTAACCGCTTTCTCAACCTGCCCTGCCACCTTCAACAATTTGTGCACATATATCCCCAAGTCTCTGTTCATGCACCTTCTTCAGGATTGTACCCTTCAGTTTATATTTCCTCTCCTCATTCTTTCTACCAAAATGTATCACTTCGCACTTTTCTGCATTAAATTTCATTTGCCACGTGTCCGACCCATTTCACCAGCCTGTCTATGTCCTCTTGAAGTCTATCACTATCCTCGTCACTGTTCACTATACTTCCAAGTTTTGTGTCATCTGCAAATTTTGAAATTGTGCCCTGTACACCCACATCCAAGTCATTAATATATATCAAGAAAAGTAGTGGTTCTAGTACCGACCCCTGGGGAACACCACTGTATACCTTCCTCAGTCCGAAAAACAACTGTTCACCACTACTCTCTGTTTCCTGTCACTTAGCCAATTTCGTATCCATGCTGCCACTGTCCCTTTTATTCCATGGGCTTCAACTTTGCTGGCAAGCCTATTATGTGGCACTTTGTCGAACGCCTTTTGGAAATCCATGTACACCACGTCAACCGCATTGCCCTCATCAACCCTCTCTGTTACCTCATCAAAAAACTCAATTAAGTTAGTTAAACACGATTTGTCTTTTACAAATCCGTGCTGGCTTTTCCTAATTAATCCACACTTGTCCAAGTGACTTGTTAATTTTGTCCCTGATTACTGTTTCTAAAAGCTTCCCCACTACTGAGGTTAAACTGACCGGCCTATAGTTGCTGGGTTTATCTTTATACCCTTTTTTGAACAAGGGTGTAACATTTGCAATTCTCCAGTCCTCTGGCACCACCCCCGTTTCTAAGGAGGATTGGAAGATTATGGCCAGTACCTCCACGA
The DNA here is from genome assembly GCA_030390025.1 of Squalus acanthias. Lineage (NCBI taxonomy): Eukaryota > Metazoa > Chordata > Chondrichthyes > Squaliformes > Squalidae > Squalus > Squalus acanthias. Next base: position 16,646,679 of record CM059450.1, read on the forward strand.
TTTCTTCCTTCACTTCCCTCAGCATCCTAGGATGCATCCCTTCCGGTCCTGGTGACTTATCTACTTTAAGTACAGCCAGCCTTTCTAGTACCTCATCTTTCTTGATCAGTATGATCAATTCTTATCCCATCCAGTATCTCCTCTACCTCCTCCTTTACTATGTCTATGGCAGCATCCTCTTCCTCGGTGAAGACAGATGCAAAGTATTCATTTAGTACCTCAGCCATACCCTCTGCCTGCATGCGTAGGTCTCCTTTTTGGTCCCTAATTGTCCTCCCCCCCCCGCACCCCACTTACTACCTGTTTACTAGTTATATGCCTATAGAAGACTTTTGGATTACCTTTTATGTTAGCTGCCATTCTATTCTCATACCCTCTCTGTGCCTCTCTCATTTTCTTTTTCACTTCTCCTGACCTTTTTCTATATTTAGCCTGATTCTCAGATGTATTCTCGACCTGATATCTGTCATACGCGCTCTTTTTCTGCTTCATCTTACTCTCTATCTCTTTCGTCATCCAGGGAACTCTGACTTTAGTTGCCCTACCTTTCCCCCTGGTGGGAATGTACCTCGACTTTACCCGAACTATTTCCTCTTTAAAGGCAGCCCATTGTTTCACTACAGTTTTGCCTGCCAATCTCATCCCACTGAAATTTGTCTTCCTCCAATTAAGTGATTTTACTCTAGATTGTCCTTTTCCATAGCTAATCTAAACCTTATGATACTATGATACTATGATCACCGTTCCTTAAATGTTCACCTACTGACACTTGCTCCACTTGACCTACCTCATTCCCCAGAACCAGCAATGCCTCCTTCCTCATTGGGCCGGAAACGTACTGATCAAGAAAGTTCTCCTGAAAGCACTTCAGAAATTCTTCCCCCTCCCTGCCCTTTACACTATTACTATCCCAGTCTATATTAGGATAGTTGAAGTCCCCCATTATTACTACTCTATAGTTCTTGCATCTCTCTGTAATTTCCCTGAAAATCTGCTCCTCCATATTTTTACTACTCATTGGTGGTCTATAGAATACACCTAGTAGTGTAATGGCACCTCTATTATTTCTTAACTCTAGCCATATAGATTCTGTCCTTGACCTCTCCAGGACATCCTCTCTCTCCACTGTAACATTCTCCTTAACCAATACTGCCACACCACCTCCTAACTTTCCTGAACACCTTATATCCAATGTGAGAAGTCGCACAACACCAGGTTATAGTCCAACAGCTTTATTTGAAATCACAAGCTTTTGGAGCGCTGCTCCTTCGTCAGGTGAAGTGAAGAGATGCATATAGGCACAGCATATATAGTCAGAGAACACTGCCAGATGATTACAGTTAATCTTTCTAACTGCCCTTTATCACACCTCGGCAGAGAGATAATCACGGCAATCAAAGGTGTGGATGGTGTCCAAACAGGTCAGTCAGGAAAACATTACATCAAAGACATGAGGTGGGGTCACAAGGGGTCAAATGTGGCAGATGCTGGGGTCTGTATGGAAAACAAAAAACTTTTTTTGCTGGAAATCACAGCAGGTCCGGCCGCATCTGTGTAGAGAGAACAAGCCAACGACGACTCGAGTCTGGATGACTCTACGTCAGGTGGGGTTACATGTAGCGTGACATGAACCCAAGATCCCGGTTGAGGCCGTCCTTATGGGTGCGGAACTTGGCTATCAGTTTCTGCTCGACGATTTTGCGTTGTCATGTGTCTCGAAGGCCGCCTTGGAGAACGCTTACCCGAAGATTGGAGGCTGAATGTCCTTGACTGCTGAAGTGTTCCCCGACTGTAATCATCTGGCAGTGTTCTCTGACTATATATGCTGTGTCTATATGCATCTCTTCACTTCACCTGACGAAGGAGCAGCGCCCCGAAAGCTTGTGATTTCAAATAAAGCTGTTGGACTATAACCTGGTGTTGTGCGACTTCTCACATTTGTCCACCCCAGTCCAACACCGGCATCTCCACATCATGACCTTATATCCAGGAATATTTAATACCCTTTTTTGAGCCAGGTTATTGCCACAACATCATATTCCCATGTGGTTATTTGCGCCTGCAGCTCACTAACCTTGTTTACTATGCTTCGTGCATTCACATACATACACTTTAAACCTATCTTAGACCATCGTGTGTTCTCTCTTAGTCTGACCCCACCTTGTACCTTACTGTTTCTTGCTTTAGTGCTATCCGTCTCTCCTGATCCTTTGTGCCCTTTGTTTCTCCTTTCTAATGCTACATCCTGGTGCCCACCCCCCTAAAATCTTTTTTACACAGCGAGTGGGGAGGACCTGGAACTCGCTGCCGACGGAAGTGGTGGAAGCGGAGACACTCAATGTTTTCAAGGGAAGACTGGATAGGCACTTGAGGGAAATAAACTTGCAGGGCTACGGAGATAGAGCGGGGGAATGGGACTGACTGGATTGCTGTACAGAGAGCTGGCACGGACTCGATGGGCCGAATGGTCTCCTGTGCCGTTAAGACTCTATGACTCCTGCCAACTTAGTTTAAACCCTCCCCAACAGCACTAGCAAACCTCCCCGTGAGGATATTGGTACGTTATGTCTGTTTCTCTCTCCACAGATGCTGCCTGACTTGCTGAGTATTTCCAGCATTTTCTGCTCTTATTTCAGATTTCCAGCATCCACAGTATTTTGCCTTTGTATTAGCTTCTTCTAATACCTGAATGAGGCTCCCTCAAGAAGTGCCTTGCAGTTAATGGCATGAATATAAACAAATCTCGACAAACATGATCGAGGAAAACAGTCCTGTGAGACATAAACAATGAATAAAGTCCATTTTGGAAAAACAAAATCAATTAGTTTAATATCTGACACATTCCCCAATCTGCGCAGTACATATTAAATTGATTTTGGAACAGGGAAGATGAAATGGGGGCTTTTTACATTCACTCCCTATCTTCACTGCATTTAAGAACATTGCACTGGAACTAAGAACATTTCATCGAATGAGTGCAGCACAGAAAGAGGCCATTCAGCCCATTGTGCCTGTGCCGGCTCTTTGGTAGAGCAATCCAACTAACCTCAGTCGCCTGCTCTTTCCCCATAGCTCTGTAATTTTTTTCCAGCCATTTGACAACGGCAGTCATGAACAAGCAAAATATTAGCTCCTTACCTTTGGAACAGCCTTGGGGGGTTGCATAAAGTTTCCTGCCTGTGAGGTGGTGAGGACATCTGTTGATGCAAAGTGGAACTGCATGATGCACTTACTGGTGAGGTGATGGGGACATCTGTTGGTACAATGTGGAACTGCAAGGTGCACTTACTGAGGTCATGATGCGGAGATGCTGGGGTGGACTTACTGAGGTGAAGAGGACGTCGGTCGGTACAATGTGAAACTGCAAGATACACTTACTAGTGAGAAGAGGACAAAATCCGTGCACCATCGAGGTGATATAACATCTGCTGGTTAAAAAGTGGAACTGGATGTTCTCCCAGTTACGTTAATGCCAGTGGTAGGAAAGCTACTAGAATATTTTCTAAAAGATCATATAACAATCTAGAGTCAGAGAATATAATTTAAAAAAGCATGTAATTCGAAAAGGATGTTCATGCTTAACCAGCACTATTGAATTTTTTGAAGAAATAACAGAAAGAGCTATGCAGTGGATGTGGTATACATGGACTTTCAGAAGGCCTTTGATAAGGTACCACACAAGAGACTCACGAGAAAGGTCAGGGCGTGAGGAGTCGGGTCAGGCAGCAAAAAGGATTAAAAGATGGCTACAAAACAGAAAACAAAGGGTAGGAATTAAGGGATTTTTCTCGGACTGGCAGAAAGTGGGAAGTGGTGTCTCGCAGGGATCTGTGCTGGTCCACTGTTTCCGCATATACATAACTGATTTTGAATCAGAAATCGGATGTATGGTATTGAAATTTGCAGATCACACCAAATTGGGGTATAGCTAATAATGTGGAGGACTGCAGCAAAATACAGGAAAACGGAAACAGACTTGCAGTGTTGGCGGATAAATGATGAATCAAATTTAACATAGTGAAGTGCCTAAAACTCATTAGTATATCATAGAATGGTTACAGCACGGAAGGAGGCAATTTGGCCCGTGCCGGCTCTCTGCAAGAGCACCTTAGCTAGTCCCACTCCCCCGCCCTTTCCCCGTAGCCCTGCAAATTTCATTCCTTCAGACACTTATCCAACTCCCCTTTTGAAAGCTGTGATTGAATTTGCCTCCACCACCCTTTCAGGCAGTGTATTCCAGATCTCCACTACTCGCTGCGTACAAAAGTTTTTTATGTCGCCTTTGGTTCTTTTGCAATCACCTTAAATCTGTGTCCTCTGGTTTTCGACCTTTCTGCCAATGGGAACAGTTTCTCTCTATCTACTCTGCCCAGACCCCTCATGATTATGAACACCTCTATCAAATCTCCTCTCAATCTTCTCTGCTCCAAGGAGAACAGCCCCAGCTTCTCCAGTCTATCCACGTAACTGAAGTCCCTCATCCCTGGAATCATTCTCGTAAATCTTTTCTGCACCCTCTCTAAGGCCTTCACATCCTTCCTAAAGTGTGGTGCCCAGAATTGGACACAATACTCTAGCTGGGGTCTAACCAGTGTTTTATACAGGTTCATCATAATTTCCACACTTTTGTACTCTATACCTCTATTTATGAAGCCCAGGATCCCGTAAGCCTTTTTAACTGCTTTCTCAACCTGCCCTGCCACCTACAACGATTTGTGCACACATACCCCCAGGTCTCTCTGTTCATGCACCCCCTTCAGGATTGTACCCTTTAGTTTATATGTGCGCTCCTCATTCTTTCTACCAAAATGTATCACTTCACATTTTTCTGCGTTAAATTTCATCTGCCACATGTCCGCCCATTTCACCAGCCTGTCTATGTCTTCCTGAAGTCTATCACTCTCCTCACTGTTCACTATACTTCCAAGTTTTGTGCCATCTGCAAATTTTGAAGTTGTGCCCTGTACACCCACATCCAAGTCATTAATATATATCAAGAAAAGCAGTGATCCTAGAACCGACCCCTGGGGAACACCACTGTGTACCTTCCTCCAGTCCGAAAAACAACCGTTCACCACTACTCTCTGTTTCCTGTCACTTAGCTAATTCCGTATCCATGCTGCCACTGTCCCTTTTATTCCATGGGCTTCAACTTTGCTGGCAAGACTATTATGTGGCACTTTGTCGAACGCCTTTTGGAAATCCATGTACACCATGTCAACCGCATTACCCTCATCAACCCTCTCTGTTACCTCATCAAAAAACTCAATCAAGTTAGTTAAACACGATTTGTCTTTAACAAATCCGTGCTGGCTTTCTTTAATTAATCCACACTTGTCCAAGTGACTGTTAATTTTGTCCCTGATTACTGTTTCTAAAAGCTTCCCCACTACCGAGGTCAAATTGACTGGCCTGTAGTTGCTGGGTTTATCTTTAAACCCTTTTTTGAACAATGGTGTAACATTTGCAATTCTCCAGTCCTCTGGCACCACCCCCGTATCTAAGAGGATTGGAATATTATGGCCAGTACCTCCGCGATTTCCTCCCTCAATTCCCTCAGCATCCTAGGATGCATCCCATTCGCTCCTGGTGATTTATCTACTTTAAGTAGAGCCAGCCTTTCTAATACCTCCTCTTTATCAATTTTTATCCTATCAAGTATCTCCAGTACCTCCTCCTTTACTATGTCTATGGCAGTATCCTCTTCCTCGGTGAAGACAGATGCAAAGTACTCGTTTAGTACCTCAGGCATATCCTCTACCTCCATGCATGTGTCTCCTTTTTGGTCCCTAATCGGCCCCACCCCTCCTCTTACTACCCTTTTACTATTTATATGCCTATAGAAGACTTTTGGATTACCTTTTATGTTGGCTGCCATTCTATTCTCATACCCTGTCTTTGCCCCTCTTATTTTCTTTTTCACTTCTCCTCTGACCTTTCTATATAGAGCTTGATTCTCAGATGTATTTGCAACCTGACATCTGCTTCATCATAGTCTCTATCTCTTTCGTCATCCAGGGAGCCCCGACTTTCCCCCTAGTACGTAGTGGGAATGTACCTCAACTGTACCCGAACTATTTCCTCTTTAAAAGCAGCCCATTGTTCCATTATAGTTTTGCCTGCCAATCTTTGATTCCAGTTTACCCGGGCCAGATCCGTTCTCATCCCACTGAAATTGGCCTACCCCCAGTTAAACATTTTTACTCTAGATTGCTCCCTGTCCTTTTCAGAGCTAATCTGAACCTTATGATACTATGATCTCTGTTCCCTAAATGTTCACCTACTGACACTTGCTCTACTTGACCTACCTCATTCCCCAGAACCAGATCCAGCAATGCCTCCTCCCTTGTCGGGCCGGAAACATACTGATCAAGAAAGTTCTCCTGAACACACTTCAGAAATTCTTCTCCTTCTCTGCCCCTATTACAATCCCAGTCTATATTAGGATAGTTGAAGTCCCCCATTATTACTACTCTATAGTCCTTGCACCTCTCTGTAATTTCTCTGCAAATTTGCTCCTCTATATCTTACCCACTATTTGGTGGTCTGTAGAATACACCAAGTAGTGTAATGGCACCTCTATTATTTCTTAACTCTAGCCATATAGATTCTGTCCTTGACCCCTCCAGGGCATCCTCCCTCTCCAGCACTGTAACATTCTCCTTAACCAATACTACCACCCCACCTCCTATCTTTCATAAGAACATAAGAAATACGAGCAGGAGAAGGCCATACGGCCCCTCGAGCCTGCTCCGCCATTCAATAAGATCATGGCTGATCATCGACCTCAACTCCACTTTCCTGCCCGATCTCCATATCCCTTGATTCCCCGAGAGTCCAAAAGTCTATCTATCTCAGCCTTGAATATACTCAAAGACTCAGCATTCACAGCCCTCTGGGGCAGAGATTTCCAAAGATTCACAACCCTCTGAGTGAAGAAATTCCTCCTCATATCAGTCTTAAATGGCCTACCCCTCATCTTGAGACTATGCCCCCTAGTTCTAGATACTCCAGCCAGGGAAAACAACCTCTCAGCATCTACCCTGTCAATCCCCTTCAGAATCTTGCATGTTTCAATGAGATCACCTCTCATTCTTCTAAACTCCAGAGAGTATAGGCCCATTCAACACAATCTCTCATCATAGGACAGCCCTCTCATCCCAGGAATCAATCTAGTGAACCTTCGTTGCACCGCCTCCAAGGCAAGTATTTCCTTCCTTCGATAAGGAGACCAAAACTGTGCACAGTACTCCAGGTGTGGTCTCACCAAGGCCCTGTACAATTGTTGCAAGACTTCCTTACTCTTATACTCCAAGCCCCTTGCAATAAAGGCCAACATGCCATTTGCCTTCCTTATTGCTTGCTGTACCTGCATGCTAACTTTCTGTGTTTCTTGCACGAGGACACCCAAATCGCTCTGAACACCAACATTTGAAAGTTTCTCACCATTTAAAAAATATTCTGTTTTTCTATTCTTCCTACCAAAGTGAATAACCTCACATTTCCCTACATTATACTCCATCTGCCACCTTACTGCCCACTCACTTAGTCTATCTATATCCTTTTGCAGACTTAAGGGTAGAGTTAATGTTGCAGTAGAGGGGGAGTAGAGATTTTGGATAGGATAAAAATAGATAGAAAGGAGGTACTAAATAGGTTGAAATCACTCAAAGTTAATAAGTCACCCGGTCCAGATGGAATGCATCCTAGGCTGCTGAGGGAAGCTAGGGTGGAGATAGCAGAAGCTCTGACCACAATCTTTCAGTCCTCCTTGGATATGGGAGTGGTGCCAGAGGACAGGAGGTTTGCAAATGTTACACCCCTGTTCAAAAAAGGAGAGAAGGATAAACCTGGTAACTACAAGCCAATCAGTCTAACATCTGTGGTGGAGAAGCTACCAGAGAACATTGTCACGGGCAAAATCAATTCTCACTTGGAGAAGCATGGGTTAATAAGGAACAGCCAGCAGATTTGTTAAAGGAACATTGTGTCTGACTAACCTGATTGAGTTCATTGATGAAGTAACAGAGTGTTGATGAAGGTTGTGCAGTAAGATGTATATATGCATGGTCCTGAATTTCCGATCGGAGGCTTCCTGCGGGCGGATGCCTTTGATCGGAAAAAATCTACGCACTTACCTGCTGGCTCCGTAGGTCCCGAGGCTTCCGATCCTGGGCCTCTGCTCTACGGAATGCGCAGAGGCCCAGGTATCCCAGGGGCGCAGGCGGTTCGCGAGCGTCCCAGGGATCACGTGGGCCATGGGGAACCAATCAAAGAAGGGAATCCCCATTCACACTTTTGACAGGTCCGTCCGGACAGATCTGTCAAAAGTATGAATGGGGATCACTTAAAAAACAGTTAAACATTAAATACATTTTTTTTTAAATCACGTATTTAAAATGTGTTAAAATTACATTAAATTAAATATTTTAAACAAAAATTAAATTTTTTGAAAAAAATTAAAGTTTTTTACAGGGCTAAAAATAAACTTACCTTTTTTAAATTAGAAATGAGTGAAATTTTTTTATTTTTTTAAGCTCTTATGCTGGTAAAAGCAGGCGTAAGATTTTTTAAGGTTTTCAGCGGGCGGAAGTTTACAGAAAGAGGAACTCTCTGCCCACGGAGGCCCGTCTCCAGGGCAGGCGGATGATCTGTCAAGAGGATTCTTGACAGATCGGAAGTGCCGGGTATTAGCGCATGCGCTTGGCATGTCTGAAACCGGGACTTGCGAGGTCCTTACGGGTGCGTATGCACCCGTGGGGATCGGAAAATCCGGCCCATGGACTTTCAAAAGGCGTTTGATAAAGTACCACATAACAGACTTATTCAGAAACTAAAGCACTTGGTATTAAAGGGGCGGTGGTAACTTGGGTATGTAATTGGCTAAGGGATAGGAAGCATGAAAGGGTTAATTTGAACTCATGTTAAATTAAACTCTCTTAGCTGTAAAGGGAATGGGGGTTATGTACAAAATAGAATAAGAGCGACCAGGTGGATGATAAGGATTGGCTGCCTAGCTCCATTCAAGGACAGCATACAATGAGCAACTGTAGAGAAATACAATGGACAAGTATGGGAATGAGATGAGACCCAGCGCCCAGGCAAGGCACAGAATGTGGTACAAGGTGGCTTCGCAAATTGGCATTGCTTGCAGCATATATATTAAAGGTTGTTTTTAGTTTGTAGCTGACAGAGATAAAGAAATATAACGAATTAACCGTTTTAGTCTGACTGACATCATTGTAATCATGTGATATTTTTTAACAATGTGATTGGATAATTCTTAAATAAAAGGTTGTACTGACAAAGGGAGGTTGAGAAGCCGTGGTCACTAGACCGGGTGAGGTCTATGACGCTTCTCCCAGAGATCTCTGAACATTAATAAACTGTTTGCTTTTACCTATCAACACAGACTGGAGTGAATTAATTTCTCCCCAACAAAATTTTCAAAAGGCGTTTGATAAAGTACCACATAACAGACTTATTCAGAAACTAAAGCACTTGGTGGTAACTTGGGTACGTAATTGGCTCAGGGATAGGAAGCAGAGAGTAGCAGTGAACGGATGTTTTACTGACGGGAGAGACGTACGCAGTGTGGTCCCCATAGGTCGATATTAGGACCATTGCTTTTCTTGTTATATATAAATGACTTGCACTTGGGTATAGGAAGCATAATTTTGAAGTTTGCGGATGATCCAAAACTTGGCAATGCAGAAAATAGTGAGCAGGATAGTAGCAGACTTTAGGAGGACATAGACTGACTGATGAAATCGGCAGACACATGGCAGATGCAATTTAATGCATAATTTAAAGTGTTAAGTGAGAGAGGCAGTATAATCTAAATGGGACTATTTTGAGGGGCTACAAGAGCAGAGGGATATTCACAAATCTTTGTGGCAGGGCAAATTGATGAGGCGGTTAAGAAAGCGTATGGGATAACTGGCTTTGTAAATAGGGGCATTGAATACCAAAACAAATCACTAGTTAGGCCTCAGCTGGAGTATTATGTTCAATTCTGGGCGCCACACTTATAGGAAGGACGTCAAAGCCATGGAGAGGGTACAGAGGAGGTTTACCAGGATGATACCAGGGATGAGGGATTTCAGTTATGTGGAGTGATTGGAGAAGCTGGGATTGTTCTCCTTGGAGCAGAGGTTAAGGGAAGACCTAATAGAGTTATTCTAAATTATGAGGGGTTTTGAGGGCAATTGAAAGGCTGTTCCCACTAGTTGATGGCACAAGGACTAGGGGACACAGATTTAAGGTTTTGGGCAAGAGATACAGGGGCGATGTGAGGAAAAACTTTTTTACGCAGCGAGTGGTGAGGACCTGGAACTCGCTGCCGACGGAAGTGGTGGAAGCGGAGACACTCAATGTTTTCAAGGGAGACTGGATAGGCACTTGAGGGAAATAAACTTGCAGGGCTACGGGGATAGAGCGGGGGAATGGGATTGACTGCATTGCTCTACAGAGAGCCGGCACGGACTCGATGGGCCGAATGGCCTCCTTCTGTGCCGTTATGACTCTAAGTAACAGCAAACTGTTTCCTCTGGCAAGTGGGTCAGTAACCAGAGGTCATAGATTTAAAATAATTACCAGAAGAACATGAAGGGAAATTAGGGAATGTTTTTCCACACAAGGGGTTGTTATGATGTGGAAAGTACTCCCTGGAAGGGCGGTGGAAGCAAATTCCACAGGAACTTTCATAGGACAATTGGACATGTACTTGAAGAGGACTAATTTGCAGGTTATGGGGAAAAAGCTGGGGTGTGGGACTAAATTGGACAGCTCTTTCAACGAGCCAGCACAAGCATGACGGGCCAAATGGTCTCCCTCTCTGCTGTAAGAGTTGATGATTCTATAAGCAAGGCACTTCCTGAGTTAAAGGTAGTGTCCCTGAATTTCCACGGTGGTTGCTCCAATTTTGCGCGTGGCTTCAGCAGGAGATTGGCGGAACCCCTGGGGAATCGCCTGTTTACAGTGCTACTCTGGACGTTCCACTGGTCTACAGAACTTACGGCAGGAGATCAGCAGAAAGGCAGTGCATCTGACAATGCAGCACCCCCTCAGTGCGACACTGAAGTGACGGCCAAAGTGATGCGATACTGGGCGTTATGCCGGGATCGTGCCTGCTGGTGCCCTCCAGCACTGGGCTGTCAGAGTTTGCAGAGTCAGAGCGAGGGCAACTAATTCTCAAGTGGGCACAACTCAAGCACCTGCCTGCCCCACGCACTTGAGGGGGGAAGGGGGGTTTCTGGCCAGTCCCAGCCCCTCCCCCTCCTCAGAACCTATGCACAGGATTATCAGCCTCCTGTATAAACAGGCCCATCTTGGTTTACGGTTAAAATTTGGGGAATTCTTGAGGGGTAAAGACTGCTACATCGCATCTCACTCAGTGTACCGGCCTCCAGAACTACACCAGGTCCTGAATGATACAAGAACGCCTGGCGTGGGCACCCCCTACATGTTCCTGTCACGGGGCAGGCAGAGGTTATAGACTCAGAGAAATTTACGGCACAGAAGGAGGCCATTCGGCCCATCGTGTCTGTGCCGGCTGAAAAAGAGCTCTCCAGCCTAATCCCACTTTCCAGCTCTTGGTCCGTAGCCCTGTAGGTTACGGCACTTCAAGTGCATATCCAAGTACTTTTTAAATGTGATGAGGGTCTCTGCCTCTACCACCCTTTCAGGCAGTGAGTTCCAGATCCCCACCACCCTCTGGGTGAAAAAAATTCTCCTCAAATCCCCTCTAAATCTCCGACCAATTACTTTAAATCTATGCCCCCTGGTTATTGACCCCTCTACTGAGGGAAATAGGTCCTTCCTATCCACTCTGTCTAGGCCACTCATAATTTTATACGCCTCAATTAGGTCTCCCCTCAGCCTCCTCTGTTCCAAAGAAAACAACCCCAGCCTATCCAATCTCTCCTCATAGCTAAAATTCCCCAACCCAGGCAACATCCTTGTAAATCTCCTCTGTACCCCCTCTAGTGCAATCACATCTTTCCTGTAATGTGGTGACCAGAACTGCACGCAGTACTCTAGCTGAGGCCTAACTAGTGTTTTATACAGTTGAAGCATAACCTCCCTGCTCTTATATTCTATGCCTCAGCAAATAAAGGAAAGTATCTCGTATGCCTTCTTAACCACCTTATCTACCCATCCTGCTACCTTCAGGGATCTGTGGACATGCACTCCAAGGTCCCTCTGATCATCTGCACTTCAGTGTCCTACCATTTATAGTGTATTCCCTTGCTTTGTGAGCCCTCCCCAAATGCATTGCCTCACACTTCTCCAGATTGAATTCCATTTGCCACTGTTCTGCCCACTTGATCAGAAAATTTATATCTTCCTGCAGTCTGCCGCTTTCTTCTTCATCAACCACCACACGGCCAATTTTTGTATCATCTGCAAACTTCTTAATCATACTTTCTACATTCAAGTCCAAATCATTGATATATACCACAAAAAGCAAAGGACCCAGTACTGAGCCCTGCGGAACCCCACTGGAAATAGCCTTCCAGTCACAAAAGCACCCTTCGACCATTACCATTATCATTTGTTTCCTGCCTCTGAGCCAATTTTGGATCCAACTTGCCACTTTGCCTTGGATCCCATGGGCTTTTACTTTCGTGACCAGTCTGCCATGAGGGACCTCATCAAAAAGCCTTGCTAAAATCCATATACACTACATCAAACACACTACCCTCATTGACCCTCCTTATTACCTCCTCAAAAAATTCAATCAAGTTAGTCAGACATGACCTTCCCTTAACAAATCCATGTTGACTGTCTCTGAATCCGTGTCTTTCTAAATGAAGATTTATCCCGTCCCTCATAATTTTTTCCAATAATTTTCCCACCACCGAGGTTAGGCTGACTGGCCTGTAATTACTTGGTCTATCCCTTTCTCCCTTTTTAAACAACGGTACCACGATAGCAGTCCTCTGGCACCACGCCTGTAGCCAGAGAGGATTGGAAAATGATGGTCAGAGCCTCTGCTATTTCCTCTCTTACTTCTCTTAACGGTCTGGGATACATTTCATCCGGGCCTGGGGATTTATCCACTTTCAAAGATGCTAAATATTTCTTTATTTCCTTGATATTTCCTCTTTCACTATGTTTATTTCATCTAACATTTCACACTCCTCCTCTGATTGCACTGTCTGCATTGTCCTCTCTTTTGTGAAAACAGGCACAAAGTATTCATTAAGAACCATACCCATGTCTTCCGCTTCCACACACAGGTTACCTTTATGGTCTCTAATAGGCCCTCCTCTTACTTTAGTTATCTTCTTGCTCTTAATGTATTTATAAAACATCTTTGGGTTTTCCTTGATTTTACTTGCCAATATTTTTTCATGCGCTCTCTTTGCTTTCCTAATTTCCTTTTTAATTTCACCCCTGCACTTTCTATACTACTCTCGGCTTTCTGCAGTATTGAGTCCTCGGTATCTGTCATAAGCTTCCCTTTTTTTCTTTATCCTACCCTGTATACCCCTTGACATCCAGGGGGCTCTAGATCAGTTAGTCCCACCCTTTTTCTTCAAGGGAACATACTTGCTCTGAACCCTCAGGATCTCCTCCTTGAATGCCTCCAACTGCTCTGACACCGATTTACTTTCAAGTAGCTGTTTCCAGTCCACTTTGGCTAAATTCCATCTCAGCTTAGCAAAATTGGCTTTTCCCCAATTGAGAACTTTTATTCCTAGTCTATCTTTGTCCTTTTCCATAACTACCCTAAATCTAACTGAATTATGATCACTACCACCAATATACTCTCCCACTGATACTTTTCCACCTGCCAGCTTCATTCTCTAAAACTAGGTCCAGAACTGCGCCCTCTCTTGTTGGGCTTGCTACGTACTGGCTAAAAAAGTTCTGAATGCATTTTAAGAATTCTGCTCCTTCTATGCCTTTCACACTAATGGTTCTGTCCACACCAGAAAATCCTGAAAGCGACAGAGAGCCGGCACACCCAGGCACTTGCTTTTTTCCGTGGATTCTGCCGGTCTCCCATCAGGGTCACAGAAAACCGATGGGCCACGGAAATCCGCATGGTGCGAAGTGTTGAACTCCTGGAGTGGTGTTCGATTCTACAAAGTTCCGAAGCAGAGGTGAGTACTGCCACGAGGCCGAGCTGAAAAACCAGGACACAGAAGATCTGTGTAATGCCACAAGCCAAAAGGACCATTTCCAAACAGAATATATCACCTTCATCTTCACTATTGGCCTCCCAGTATTCCTCACCCCTGAGATGGTGCAGGACTTGCTGATGCTACTATGTTTACATCCACAAGCAGCACTGATAGCAGTAGAGGGTAGACCAAACATGGCATAAAGATCGGGCAAAATCAGAGTCCTGCCACTCGATACCCCCGATCGGATCAGATTTGTTCAGATACCAACTCGGGGCGAGGTGGGGGGTGTGGAGGGGGGGTCATTTTCCTCCCAAAAGCAAATTTTAACGAAGACATATTTTCCATTTTTTTGTCAGGTTGCTACTACTTAAGAAAAATATAATGTACTAGTCTTATCTCCTGTGGCATGTTACACAGGGAGTCTTCAGGGGAAGCAGGGTTCGAGAGCAGGGGAGGGTAAAGTGTGCCGATATAATTCAGTCCCCATTTTATCATACATTCCGTCCTTAATTTTATGTCTCCATTATAAATTCCTATGTCCACATCAGTAATGGAATTGGAATGGAGGAGCTGGGGTGGGGGGAGGAAATGAGGAGGTGGAGTGAAGGTATGAGGAGGAGATAGAGGAGGAGGAGGAGAGGGAGAAAGAGGGGAGAAAAATGGGGAGGAGAGAGGCAAAGGAGGAGAGAGGAGGAAAAAAGGAGGGTTTTACACGGAAAGGGCAGACATTATGCGTAGGCCTCGTCAAAGTTTTGTTTGCAGTTGTTTGGAGGCACCAGGCTTGCTGCATTTTGCTACTCGGATGGTAATTGGGGGACACAAGCCACATCATGAACCACCAACAATGCGTAAACAGCCACAGACTGCAACAACTTGCATTTATATAGCACGTTTAATGTATTAAAACATCCCAAGGCGCTTCACAGGAGCGTTACCAGACAAAAATTGACACCGAGCCAATTAAGAAATTAGTAGAGATGACCAAAAGCTTGGTCAAAGAGGTAGGTTTTAAGAAGCAACTTAAAGGAGAGTGGTACGGAGGTTTATGGAGGAAATTCTAGAGCTTAGGGCCTAGATGGCTGAAGGCACGGATGCCAATGGTGGGGTGAAGAAAGCAGGGGAAGGACAAGAGGCCAGAATTGGAGGAATGCAGATTTCTCCGAGGGTCGCAGGGCTGGAGGAGATTACAGAGATAGGGAGGGCGAGGCCATGGAGGGATTTAAACACAAGGATGAGAATTTTAAATTCAAGGCATTGGTGGACCGGGAGTCAATGTAGGGTAGCAAGCACAGGGTGATGGGTGAACAGGACCTGGTGCAGGACCACGGACATTACTGAAACAACGGCAATACTATCAGATGGTCAGTGGCAGGATGGAGGCGAGTGCTTCATTGCTGAAACAGCACTGAAGCCCAGGGGCAGCCCATGGAGACGTGATCGGTAAGATTGGCAAAAAGCTTGATGCTTGCCTTGCAGACTTAATTACTGCTGCAGGTCTTCTGGTTCTGCAGGGAATGCTGGGGTGAGGATGGGACTTCATACTCAATGGGTCAGAGAGATGGCACCAAAGGCACATCATCATGAAGGGTGGTCAGCTTTGGGTCAGTGGTAGACTCTCACCTCCAAGTCAAAGGTTTGTGGGTTCAAGTCCCACTACAGAGATTGACAGTGCACTGCACTGGTGGAGGTGCCGCCTTTTGGGTGAGACATTAAACCGAGGCCCCGTTTGCTCTCTCAGGTGGACGTAAAAGTTGCTGCATCAACAGTGACTACACTTCAAATGTACTTCATTGGCTGTAAACTTCTTTGAAACATCCTGGGGTGAAAGACACTGTACAAATGCAAGTTCTTTTCTATTTTTTAATGTAGATGAATAAAAGACTTGCATTTATGTAGTGCCTTTCACGACCACCAGACGTCCCAAAGCGCTTCACAGCCAATGAAATACTGTCACTGTTGTAATGTAGGAAACGCAGCAGCCAATTTGCACACAGCAAGCTCCCACAAACAGCAATGTGATAATGACCAGATAAATCTGTTTTCACAATGTTGATTGAGGGATAAATATTGGCCAGGACACCAGGGAGAACTCCCCTGCTCTTCGAAATAGTACCATGGGATCTTTTATGTCCACCTGAGAGAGCAGACTGGGCCTCGGTTTAACGTCTCACCAGAAAGACGGCACCTCCGACAGTGCAGCACTCCCTCAGTATCAGCACTGGAGTGCCAGCCTAGATTTCTGTGCTCAAGTCTCTGGAGTGGGTCTGTGAATCCACAACCTTCTGACTCAGAGGCGAGGGTGCTGAGCCGCGGCTGACAGACACACTAGTAATATATCATTGCCATCCAACACCAATTGAGGAGATCACGCGATGGTATTGATGAAAAAAAAAGACTTTAATCCGATTTTCTTAAATTACACAAGATCTGCGTGCATTGTAAATATACAGACAGTGGGACAGGCAGTAACGAAGCAGAGTTGGTGAAATGACCTTGGGGAGCAGCAGGACATTCATTCCCTATTACAATGAGCATGCTCAAAGAATGCATCAACTTCCAAGCAGTTGTCAGAGTGGCACTCGGTGTAAACCCAGGGGCGGCTGCAATATTCCAGCAAGAGATCAGCTGGCTCGAAAAATCGCCCACAAAATACCTTTTTCTTTCTTTTGGCATTCAATGAGGAGGGTCGGGTTACCCCCCCCCTCTCCCCTTGACCGGGAGACACCGGGACCCAAATGTTGACCCGATCTCCTCAATGTCCTCCCTTCTGCACCATCTGGGCGAAGCGGTTGGTGATGGCCAGAGTGGTGTCCACAAAGCGCTCCACACAGCTGACCAGACAAGCCTCGGTCCGCGAGTCCAGCTTGGAGCCGGCTTTATCCACGCACTTCTCCCAGCACACGTCGGTGAAGTTGTGCACTTTCAGCTGGAACTGGGCCTTCTGCTGCTCCAGGGCGATCATCCGCGACAGCTCCGTCTGCTCGGAGGCGCTCGCAGCCGAACCGAAGTCCATTCCGGAACTGAACTCATCCATCGCGGAAAACCCACTCGCTGCAAAAATCCAAAAACGAAAAAGAACCAGTCCCGCCCACCCGAGCTCAGGTCTCGTTCGCCCTCCCTCTTTTAAGTCAGGCTGATGGGTTTAATGCCTATTAACTTCATTGACCGAGTAGGAAGTTTTACTTATTACAGTAGCTTTACTGGGATATCTAGCTCGAGCAGCGGATCGGTTGCAAAAAAAGTTGTTTCTTTATCGCCTTCCAGTCTTGTACCGAATATTTGCATATTCCCAGCGATTCACCAATCACCTGGGGGTTTGTATCTGCCCGCCCCCTCACTGCGCGGGAAGTTTAAATCGAAATAAAAACAGAAAATGCTGGAGATGCTCAGCAGGCCAGGCAGCATCTGTGAAGAGAGAAACAGAGTTAACGTTTCAGGTCGATGACCTTTCGTCAGAACTGGAAAAAAAGCAGGAAATGGAACAGATTTTTAAGCAAGTGCAGGGGCTGGGAAAGGGGGGAGGGGATGAAAGAACAAAAGGGAAGGTCTGTGATAGGATAGAAGGCAGGAGGAGGTTAAGAGACATTGAGAGATATTCTCAATGTTTAAATCGAAGTTGCTGATTGGCTAATAAGGTGACAATCACATTGGCCATGCAACTGATTGGGATTTTCCAGCTAACTGGGTCTCCCCTCTGCTGATAGGTGCAATGTCTTAAACTCTGCAAGGGGCAAGTGGCAGGAAGGTGTACTCTTCTGGTTAAAACAAATAAACTGTAACTTAACTTAAAACATTAAAGGAAACTTAATAAATTAAATTAAAATTTGGTTCCCGGGGGTGATGATGCACTCCAGTCCCTGCGGTGCCCACCGGTCGCGGGAGGCCTCGAGCGGCCGGCGGACACCGCGTGCTCCATCTCCAGGGCCACCCGGGCACGAACGTGGCCGCGGAAGAGAGGCAGGCAGTCGGGCCGGACGACCCCCTCGACCGCCCACTGCCTGGACCAGTTAATGGCCTCTTTGGCCAGGCCCAGGAGCAGTCGTACGAGGAGGTACCCCCCCCCCCCACCCCCCGCACCGGGTGACCAAAGATCAGGAGCGTGGATCAGGACTGAAGTGCAGCCAAAAATCGAGGAGGAGCCCCTTCAAATAATGGAAGAGGGGCTGCAACCGCTCACATTCAATATAAAGGTGGAACTCAGACTCCTCCAGGCCGCAGAAAAGGCAGGCGGCCTGGGAGTCCGTGAACCTACTTAAAACCTTATTGCACGGGATTGCTCCGTGCAACACCCTCCATGCCAAGTCCCCAATAGATGAAGGGAGGACTCCCGCGTAGAGAGCCCTCGCAGGAAGGTGTAATGTTCTGCCGAGTGTGCAGATCGTTTCACCCCTTGAATTGCAAACAGCATTAAGGTTATGGCTGGTTATTTACACTGATGTTGCTGAATTTTATTTATTTTTTAATTAATTCAATTCAGGGCTCTTACAGGCAGCTTCATTCTCCTCTGATACTGGCATGTTGATCGATGCCTCTGTGGAGCCGCAGGCAGTCCGGCAGCACACACGGCGATCTGTTGAAGGGAGCTGCAATTTCACAATGTGAGCAGTGATCTGAAAGTTCCCTCATTTCTTTGGAGAAAGTCAACATTTTGAAATGTACTTACAATTATTATTTTAAAAATAACAGATAAATTCAAGGATTACATACATGTAAGTGTCGTGGTCATATTACTGGACTGGTAATCCAAGGAATGCAAGTTACAATCCCACCATGGCAGTTTGACAATTTAAATTCAGTTTTTAAACAATCTGGAAATAAGAAACTGATGCATTCCCCACCACTGACACCGTTCACACTTAGCACGGGCAGCTGCCTATATCAGGCAAATAACAGCAATCATTTCCACAGGAGTCAATTCCAAAGGCTTATTAAGCGCGCCGACTATTTCACGCAGTTCGATAAATACTTACCCTGTACTTATCCATTTAAAAAATCTCTGCTGATTTCAGGCAACGTCAGCTTTTCAAGCAGTTTCTAACAATTAGGAGAGGTCGTTGCTCAGTGAGATTTCCTGTTTAAAAAAAATGTTGGTCACTTACCTTTTTTGGTTTTACCATCCTCCTCATATAGCAGGCAAATCGCGTTAACACCAACGCACCCGCTATAGTGACCATGAAGCTGTCAGATTGTCGTAAAAACCCAACTGGTTCACTAATGTCCTTCGGGGAAGGAAACCTACCGCCCTTGCCCGGTCTGGGCCTATACGTGACTCCAGTCCCACACCAACTTTGTTTGATTCTTAACTGCCCTCTGAAGTGGCTTAGCAAGCCACTCAGTTAAGGGCAACTAGGGATGGGCAATAAAGGTCAGCCTTGCCAGCGACACCGACATCCCGAGAATTCATAAAAAGAAATGTGCAAACTACAAGCATGAGACATTTGGAAAAGTATGGGCGAATAAATGAAAGTCAGTCAGCACGGATTTGTTAAAGGCAGATCGTGTTTGATTAACTTGATTGAGTTCTTTGATAAAGTAACGGAGAGGGTTGATGAGGGTCGTGTGGTTGATGTTCTGTATATGGACTTTCAAAAGGCGTTTGAAAAGGTACCACATACTAGACTTGTTAACAAAATTAAAGCCCATGGGATTAAAGGGACAGAGGCACTGTGGATACAAAATTGGCAAAGGGACAGGTTGTTTTTCAGACTGGAGGGAAGTATACAGTGGTGTTCCCCAGGGTCAGTTTTGGGACCACTGCTCTTTTTGATGTATATTAATGACCTGGACTTGGGTATACAGGGCATAATTTCAAAGTCTGCAGATGACACGAAACTCGGAAATGTAGTAAACAGTGAGGAGAATAGTAACAGACTTCAGGAGGACACAGACAGACTGGTGAAATGGGCAGACACATGGCAGATGAAATTTAACGCAGTGAAGTGTGAAGTGATACATTTTGGTAGGAAGAATGAGGAGAGGCAAAATGAATTAAATGGTAAAATTTTAAATAAAACAGAAAATGCTGGAAATACTCAGCAGGTCAGGCAGCATCTGTGGAGAGAGAAGCAGAGTTAACGTTTCAGGTCGATGACCCTTCGTCAGAACTGGAAAAAGTTGGAGATGGAACAGGTTTTTAAGCAAGTGTAGGGTGCTGGAACAGAGATACCTAGGGGTGTATGTACACAAATCTTTGAAGGTGGCAGGACAAGTTGAGGAGGCTGTTAAAAAAACATGGGATCCTTGGCTTTATTAATAGAGGAATTGAGTACAAAAGCAAGGAAATTATGCTCAACCTTTATAAAACATTGGTTAGGCCCCAGCTGGAGTATTGTGTTCAATTCTGGGCACCGCACTTTAGGAAGGATGTCAAGGCCTTGGAGAAGAGATTTTTTAGAATGGTACCAGGGATGAGGGACTTCAGTTATGTGGAGAAGCTGGGGGGTTTCTCCTTAGAGCAGAGGTTAAGAGGAGATCTGATAGAGGTGTTCAAAATCATGACCGGTTTTGATAGAGTAAATAAGGAGAAACTGTTTCCAGTGGCAGAAGGATTGGTAACCAGAGGACACACATTTAAGGTGATTTGCAAAAGAACCAGAGGTGACAGAAGGAAACTTTTTCTTTTACGCAGCGAGTTGTTGTGATCTGGAACGCGCTGCCTGAAAGGGCGGTGGAAGCAGATTCAATAGTAACTATCAAAAGGGAATTGGTTAAATACTCGAAGGGAAAAAATGTCCAGGGCAATGGGGAAAGAGCATGGTAGCATGACTAATTGGATCGCTCTACCAAAAGCCGGCACAGGCACGATGGCCTCCTTCTATGATTTTATGAGGTGAAATAAGAAAAGAAAGACTTGCATTTATACAGCGCATTTCACGACCTCAGGACGTCCCAAAGCGCTTTACAGCCAATGAAGTACTTTTGAAGTGTAGTCACTGTTGTAATGTAAGCATCATCCATGTTTTAGATAATCTGCTGGGATATTCCAAAAACCTTCAGGGCTTTCCTACCAGGTGCCATAAATCAGGGGACCGGATTACACTGTAATACTAGACAGCACTGCCTCTTTGTTTTGAGCGTGTGTGAACACCTTTAAGAAATTCTAAGTTAATGCAATCTCTACAGCCAGTCATGCTTTCACAGCTGATGATTTACTTGGGGGTTGGAGTAGAGTAAAGGGTCCTGAATTTAGTTAACAACTCTTCACAACTTCCTCAGCAAAGAGATGGATTTGGCAGTAAAAGTTAGTTGACTAACTGAGGAATGTAGATTGTGTGGATTCACTGGCTGGATAATTACACCTGGTTAACTATGTGCAATAGGCACGCGCACTCGACTATCCTGGCCTACTTATTAGTAGGTCCTTGGATTAGATCAGCAATGGTAACTTATTGCAAATATGGATGACAGTTTGCACTGCATGAAACTTACCACATGATCCTTCACCACCTGCTATCATTAAAGGATGGAGGTGTAAAGGCCTTAAAGATGTAAGGGACTAGTGATTACTAGAGGGCCGATAATTTAACATCCCTTCAACAGGGCCATAAATTTCCAATAGGACTTTCTCCATTGCTCAGAAATAAGACATTTCAAACTTATGCCAACAGAACACAGGATAACGGGCTGTCAGCCTTGCAATTCACCAAAACACACTTCTTCCTAGTTTTCCCCTCATGGCGTTGGTGTGTTACATCAACTAAGTAGATTAATCTAAATTATATAGGTTCGGATGCCAGTGATAAATCAACTTGTTGGTTTTACTAATATCCACAGAAAGTACAAGTAAGTTTATATGTCTACACACTTACAACTAGGGTACGGTAGCATAGTGGTTATGTTACTGGTCATAGAGTCACAGAGTTATACAGCACAGAAAGAGGCCCTTCGGCCCATCGTGTCTGCGCCGGCCATCAAGCCCTGTCTATTCTAATCCCATTTTCCAGCACTTGGTCCGTAGCCTTGTATGCTATGGCGTTTCAAGTGCTCATCTAAATGCTTCTTGAATGTTGTGAGGGTTCCTGCCTCTACCACCCTTTCAGGCAGTGAGTTCCAGATTCCAACCACCCTCTGGGTGAAAAAGTTTTTCCTCAAATCCCCTCTAAACCTCCTGCCCCTTACCTTGAAACTATGCCCCCTGGTTATTGACCCCTCTACTAAGGGGAAAAGTTCCTTTCTATCTATCCTGTCTATGCCCCTCATAATTTTGTACACCTCAATCAGGTCCCCCCTCAGCCTCCTCTGCTCCAAGGAAAACAACCCCAGCCTGTCTAGTCTCTCCTCATAGCTGAAGCGCTCCAGCCCAGGTAACATCCTGGTGAATCTCCTCTGCACCCTCTCCAATGCAATCACATCCTTCCTATAGTGTGGCGACCAGAACTGCACACCGTATTCCAGCTGTGGCCTAACTAGCGTTTTGTACAGCTCCATCATAACCTCCCTGCTCTTATATTCTATGCCTCGGCTAATGAAGGCAAGTATCCCATATGCCTTTTTAACCACCTTATCTACCTGTCCTGCTGCCTTCAGGGATCTCTGTACATGCACACCAAGGTCCCTCTGATCCTCTGTTCTTCCTAGGGTCCTACCATTCATTGTGTATTCCCTTGTCTTGTTAGTCCTCCCAAAATGCATCACCTCCCACTTTTCAGGGTTAAATTCCATTTGCCACTGTTCTGCCCATCTGACCAACCCGTCTATATCGTCCTGTAGCCTGAGGCTTCCCTCCTCGCTATTTACGTATAGTAATCCAGAGGCCTGGACTAATATTTCCGTGAGTTCAGAATCCCACCACGGCAGCTGGGGGCATTTAAATTCAGTTAATTAAATAAATCTGGAATAAATCAGTAATGGTGACCACGAAACAATTGGATTCTCGTAAAAACCCATCTGGTTCACTAATGTCCTTTTGGGTCTGGCCTATACGTAACTCTGGACCCACAACAATGTGGATGACTCTTAACTGCCCTCTGAAATGGCCTAGCAAAGAAGTATCATGGACTTGCAGCGGTTCAAGAAGGCGGCTCACCACCACCTTCTCAAGGGCAATTAGGGGTGGGCAATAAATGCCGGCCTTGCCAGCGAAGCCCACATCGCGTCAACGTATAAAAAAAAAACGAGGTTATCCATCAGGGTCTGCGAATTACAGGTGACTTCTCAGTACAGAATACCAAAGATTTACTGAAAGCAATGCATATTTATACACCTTAAAGACACTTTGTAAACAAAGACAGATGACTTGCTCTAAACCTAACCATTCTCAGATTCTTGTCTGTGATCCTTATGTCATATGTTTCTACACCAGAAGGTGGCGCAATGTTGCACCACATATACTTCATTCTCACATAAATATGGAAAGTGTTTCATTTCTGATCAGCAAAAGGACAATTTTGCATGGTTATAAACATCACACCTTATCAGAAGAGTAACTTAAACCAGACATTTTGTCTCCAAACTAGCCATAATTCTTTACAGAAACCCTTTGATACTTCCTAAATTGCCTTAAAGCCGACAACACCTCTTGCTTGCTTAGCTTTGCCTGTAGAATTCTAATGACCTAATGTAAACCATGTGTTAACCTCTGTCACACAGAATACGTTCATAGAATCATAGAAATTTACAGCACGGAAGGCGGCCATTTCGGCCCATTGTGTCCGTGCCGGCCGACAAAGAGCTCTCCAGCCTAATCCCACTTTCCAGCTCTTGGTCCGTAGTCCTGTAGGTTACGGCACTTCAAGTGCATATCCAAGCACTTTTTAAATGTGATGAGGTTTTCTGCCTCTACCACCCTTTCAGGCAGTGAGTTCAATACCCCAACCACCCTCTGGGTGAAGAAATTTCCCCTCAAATCCCCTACCAATTACTTTAAATCTATGCCCCATGGTTGTTGACCCCTCTGCTAAGGGAAATAGTTCCTTCCTATCCACTCTATCTGGGCCCCTCATAATTTTATACACCTCAGTAAGGTCTCCCCTCAGCCTCCTCTGTTCCAAAGAAAACAGACCCAGCCTATCCAATCTTTCCTCGTAGCTAAAATTCTCCAGTCCAGCCAACATCCTCGTAAATCTCCTCTGCACCCTCTCTAGTGCAATCACATCTTTCCTGTAATGTGGTGACCAGAACTGCACGCAGTACTCTAGCTGTGGCCTAACTAGTGTTTTATGCAGTTGAAGCATAACCTCCCTGCTCTTATATTCTATGCCTCAGCTAATAAAGGCAAGTATTCCGTATGCCTTCTTAACCACCTTATCTACTTGGCCTGCTACCTTCAGGGATCTGTGGACCTGCACTCCAAGGTCTGTTTGTGCCTCTACACTTCTCAGTGTCCTACCATTTAATGTGTATTCCCTTTCCTTGTTAGCCCTCCCCAAATGCATTACCTCACACTTCTCCGGATTGAATTCCATTTGCTACTGTTCTGCCCACCTGACCAGTTCATTGATATCTTCCTGCAGTCTACAGCTTTCTTCTTCATTATCAACCACACAGCCGATTTTAGTATCATCTGCAAACTTCTTAATCATGCCCCCTACATTCAAGTCTAAATCATTGATATATATACGACAAAAAGCAAGGGACCTAGTACCCCACTGGAAACAGCCTTCCAGTCACAAAAACACCCATCAACCATTACCCTTTGCTTCCTGCCTCTGTCCCAATTTTGGATTCAACTTGCGACTTTGCCTTGGATCCCATGGGCTTTTACTTGCGTGACCAGTCTGCCATGCGGGACCTTATCAAAAGCCTTGCTAAAATTCATACACACTACATCAAACGCACTACCCTCTTCGACCCTCCTTGTTACCTCCTCAAAAAATTCAATCAAGTTAGTCAGACACGACCTTCCCTTAACAAATCTATGCTGACTGTCCTTGATTAATCCGTGTCTTTCTAAATGAAGATTTTTCCTGTCCCTCAGAACTTTTTCCAATAATTTTCCCACCACCGATGTTAGGCTGACTGGCCTGTAATTACTCAGTCTATCCCTTTCTCCCTTTTTAAACAAAGGTACAATGTTAGCAGGCCTCCAGCACTACACCTGTAGCCAGAGAGGATTGGAAAATGATGGTCAGAGCCTCTGCTATTTCCTCTTTTGCTTCTCTTAACAGCCTGGGATACATTTCATCCGGGCCTGGGGATTTACCCACTTGCAAAGCTGCTAAGCCCCTTAATACTTCCTCTCTCACTATGTTCATCTAATATTTCACACTCCTCCTCCCTGATTGCCCTGTCTGCATTGTCCCTCTCTCTTGTGAAAACAGGCGCAAAGCATTCATTAAGAACCATAATCATGTCTTCCGCCTCCACACACAGATGACCTTTATGGTCTCTAATAGGCCCTACTCTTTCTTTAGTTATCCTCTTGCTCTTAATGTATTTATGAAACATCTTTGGGTTTTCTTTGATTTTACTTGCCAAAATTTTTTCAAGCTCTCTTTGCTTTCCTAATTTCCTTTTTAATTGCATTTTCTATACTCCTCTAGAGTTTCTGCAGTATTGAGCCCTCGGTATCTGTCATAAGCCTCCCTTTTTTTCTTTATCCTACCCTGTATGTCCCTCGACATCCAGGAAGCTCTAGATTTGTTAGTCCCACCCTTTTTCTTTTAGGGAACATACTTGCTCTGAACCCTCAGGATCTCTTCCTTGAATGCCTCCCACTGCGCTGACATTGATTTACCTTCAAGTAGATGTTTCCAGTCCACTTTGGCTAAATTCCATCTCAGCTTAGCAAAATTGGCTTTTCCCCAATTGAGAACTTTTATTCCTGGTCTATCTTTGTCCTTTTCCATAACTACCCTAAATCCAACTGAATTATGATCACTACCACCAAAATGCTCTCCCACTGATACATACTGGCTAAAGTTCTCCTGAATGCATTTTAAGAATTCCGCACCCTCTATACCTTTCACACTAATTTTATCCCAGTTTATATTAGGGTAGTTGAAATCCCCTACTATTACTGCCCTATAGTTTTTGCACTTCAGAAATTTGCCTACATATTTGCTCTTCTATCTCCCTCTGACTGTTTGGGGGGTGTCTATAGTACACTCCCAGCAGTGTGATCGCCCCTTTTTTATTCTTTATTTCAACCCATATGGCCTCATTTGATGATCCTTCTAACATATCATCCCTCCTCACAGCTGTAATTGTTTCTTTAATCAATACTGCGACCCCCCCCCCCTTTTTTTTATCCCCCTCTCTTGGTGCCGGCTCTGTTGAGGTGTAACCCGTCTGGCTTGTACAGGTCCCACCTCCCCCAGAAATGGTCCCAATGCCTCAGAAATCTAAAGCGCTCGCACCTGCACCATCTCTCCAGCCACGCATTCATCTGCTCTGTCCTCCTATTTCTGTACTCACTAGTACGTGGCACCGGGAGTAATCCAGAGATTACTACCTTTGAGGTCCTGCTTTTTAATCTCTTTCCATGCAGGTAATGGCAGCTTAGTCTGATCCTATCCTCACCTGTTGTTCATACCTACACACTTCCCAGCCGGTATCAGAATGCCAAAATTCTGAACTCAAAAGGTTAGTATGCAGGTGCAGCAAGTGATTAAGAAGGCCAATGGAATGTTGGCTTTCATTGCTAGGGGGATAGAATATAAAAATAGGGAGGTATTGCTTCAGTTGTACAAGGTATTGGTGAGACCGCACCTGGAATATTGCATACAGTTTGTGTCCATACTTAAGACATACTTGCTCTCGAGTCAGTACAAAGAAGGTTCATTCGGTTAATCCCGGGGATGAGGGGATGGACATATGAGTGGTTGGGTAGATTGGGACTCGACTCATTGGAGTTCAGAAGAATGAGAGGCGATCTTATTGAAACATAAGATTGTGAAGGGGTTGGATCGGGTGGATGCGGGGAGGATGTTCCCGATAATGGGTGAAACTAGAACTAGGGGGCATAGTCTTAGAATAAGGGGCTGCTCTTTCAAAACTGAGATGAGAAGGAACTACTTCACTCAGAGGGTGGTAGGTCCATGGAATATGCTGCCCCAAAAAGCTGTAGAAGCTACATCATTACATAAATTTAAAACAGAAATAGACAGTTTCCTAGAAGTAAAGGGAATTAAGGGTTACGGGGAGCGGGCAGGAATTTGGACATGAGTCTAGGTTCGGATCGGTCATGGCCCTGTGGGTAGCGTAGCGGGCCCAGGGGCCGTGTAGCCTGATCCTGCTCCTATTTCGTATGTCCAATTCTGTTAGGTTCAGGAGATGGTTCTGTGATAGTAGATTGGCCGTTAAGATCAGCTCAGCCATGATCGTATTGAATGGCAGAGCAGGCTCAAGGGACCAATTGGCCTACTCCTGCTCCTATTTCTTATGTTCTTATGTAATTCTCCTGAAACAGTTACCAGCTGTTGGTGTGCCTGGCTGTCCCTGACCCACTCCTGGGACAATTAGAAGATACTGGTGACTCTTCACTAGCTTGTTCCTCACCCCCTTGCGCTACAAGGTCAATCTTTCAGCCACTATGCTCATGTCTCTGGCATTCTCTTCCAAAATCATCTTGCCCCACAATCTCATTCCTGGCTTCAACAAAACTCTTTCTTCAGCCATCTCTTCAGTTTCTTCCCTCGCCTCCTCCCCCCTAAATTATATAGACTACCTGGTGATCCAAAATGAAGAAAAACACACCATTCAATGACAACACAGGATATTTCACGCTCCCATGGTGGAGACTTTCCTGTTAAAGAACATTTTATAATATCCACTCAGCAGTCATTTCCTACAAAAAAAACTGCGCGCGTACTTTGCACAAATGTCTTTATTTAGGTGCTTATGAAAGCATTTATTAACAATTTGTAAAGCTTTACTGAAGCATACATACAGACTTATACACATTAATGAGTGAACACATTCATTTTATAAATCTAGCAGTTGTCAGTCAATTCTCCAGTTAATACAAAAGTACAGATTAAATAAAAAGCAATGCATTATTATTCTCCCAGAATCCCATTTCATTGGCCCATCTTTCCCCAGTTCAAATGTAAGAAAGCGGGTTGTTTTAAAAAGCTGGAGTGCCTCCAATTTGCCACATCTCCACCTGCACTTGGATTCAAGGGATGTATACTCCATGGTCTTGACATCCGAAATCATTTTAATACTTTTTCCATTTTGTTCCACTAATCAACACACGGACAGCCCAAAGATCAGGCCAAGTAAACAGCTGGCCAATTTGTATAAAAATCATCGGCAGGTTGAAAAACATATTAATGAGCTTTCTCACCAAACCAGCTGAAGTTCACAGAAATTCTGTATTCCAAGAGATACAAGGAAGGAAAGTGGAGTATAGCCTTGTCTTCTACAATATTTTTCCTGTTACTAAGCACTATTGAATTTTTCCTTTCCTATAATATTACTTAGTACCATTGACTATTTTACATTATATTTTACACACCTTCATTTTAACATTCCCAAAGAATGACTTATTAAAATTGAGGGACATTATAAAAATTGTCAATATTTTTAGAAAGTAGTTTGCTTTTTTTTTAACCCCAGCTGTGCTCCACCCACCCCCGGCCCCTCAAAAAATCTGGAGGAAACCAAATGCAATACGGGTGAAACATTATTGGAAGAAAACAACGCGTCAAAAGTCGACAACAGCTGCTGGAATTCCCCCCTACTCCAACCTTTCTAAGCCAGGTCGTTTTGTTTATACGCATTAGAATTGCTGACAATTTTTAAACAGTCCCCCAGAAATCCCCATTTACACAATTTTTGGTCTCAGTGAACTCTGGCAGCGAATAGTTGTGGCTGTTCACGCCTCGTCCAAGAGCGATATTGCTATTCTGGTGTCGGCACAGAGTGTCTGTGCTTGATCTGCAGCGCTGGTTTCTGAGGCAACAGCACATCATTGCCATCAACTTTCCTGTCCCATGTTGAGAACAGACTTCAATATTGTGTTAGTGCCAGCCAGACTGATTCCAAAACCTCCAAAACCAGTGGAAACGGGATACAAGACGGAGCAGCTAAAACATGCATCGTGCGAATTTCCTCATACTGTTACTTGCAACGCATGCAAGGAAAATGAGTGAACTATTTATATTTTTATAAACTAGGTACAGTCAGAGCCTTTTAAACCAACATCCCCTTTAATGGCCAGGAGGATCCACCGAGGCCTACAAACTTATGAACTCATTAAGCTCCCGCAGAATTCAGACATTTTACACAATGACTGCCCTTCCCGTCTCTGCTCTGCTCCCCCAGCCCAATTAATTGCAACTGTTGAAAGAGCACGGAACAGCAGAAACCTTTCCTAAATTCGAGTAAAAACGGGTGTCTGAATTCATTAGGCTGGTCCAACTCGTTGAAGTTACATGTTGCTATGATCACTCACCAACTATTACAATGGGGAGTTTGCAAAAGGACTCAGTCTATCTACAGAGGTGCTTTACATACCTTCTCTAGTTAAGAGAGAGTGCAATCACGTGTTTCGATTAGTGGTTGTGGTTACAAAGAGGAGCTGCTGAACTGGCTTTATGTGGCAGACTATGTTTTTATTATAGTAAATAACTTGTCAATACACCAGGGCACAACATCACCATTAAAAAAGGACTCATTAATTTTGAACAGAGACAGATTATTTTTTACATCGACCAATATTAAATCGATTGAGTTAATATTGGTCGATGTAAAAAAATAATCACATTGTCTCCTGCTCCACAGCCCGTTGCTAACAGCGTTGCTTTTGGCAATCAGTACAGCACTGAACTCTGATTTGATTGTCCATCTGATGCTTTGCTTTCACTCAACACCAACAGAAGTTTAACTAAATAATCAAACTGAAGCTCTTAAAACATCTCCAGTTGCTTATTAATTCAGGCCTGCTTTCTTTAGTCACAGAATGACAGTAAAAAATCAGAAAATGCACACAGCGTGCCAAAAGCAGTATAGCCCTTGGAATGTGTGCAATGCATTTTAAAGAGGTCAGACTTTGTTCACCGCCACTTGACACACTGTTTTATCTTTCTCAGTAGAATGTATAATTAAAAAAAGTTCAATTTTATGTTGAGAGAATGTCAAGGTATTTTTAGGTGATTTCCCTCCAGTATTATATAAAAATCAGATTAAAGAACATGCTGCTGTGAAGAAACACTGCTTTTAAGAAGTGATCATCACTTGCAACTCAGTAAAAGCCAGAGAGAAGGATAAAACCATACCCGAGGGTCTTTTGCAGTACAGCCACAAACAGTTGATATATTCTTGGTTTATGGCAGTGAAGGATTAATAGTTACAGCACAATTAATCTCCTTTAACCACTTTGCTCTGAGTATCATTAGTGTCATTGCATTAATTAGTTGAATTCAATCCCCATCCTCCATCTATTTCACAGGCTTTCTCCCTCATGTTCCGCCACTGCCTCCCGTACACTATTGCAAACCAAGGGGGCCATCTGGTTACTAAACCTCTACCTATGACGTGGGGTTGAAATGAGGGAATAATCTGAGCTGGTTAACTACCAGCATGACCAGTTGATTTGGCGCCAATTTCTATACAACCACCTTCAGGATTGGTCTATAATCGGCCAGCAGGACAATGTGGACAAGCGAGATCTCTCCTTTCGCCAGGAGGCCTCACTGCAATGCAACGTGTTGCCAGGTGAGCGCAGAAGAGAAATAAAATCCTCCTGCTCAACTGAGGCAAAGGAGTCAAGACAGTCAAGCAGTCCTGCAATCAGAGTGAGAGTGAAGCATCCCAATAGCTCCAGGCTGTCATTTCAAAGAGTCTAGCTTCTGAAGCCTGCAGCACTTTTTCACCACAGTCCTCTCTATTGAAGAATCACAAGGTTGAAGCAGAAGAAAGATTAGGTTACACAGCAGAGCAGGGAAGACAGAAATGAAATAAAAAAAGGAGGCAACTCCATTATCCCGGGATCAGATTCAGCAGGTGACTTTTTAATTTATTCAATGCATTTTCTTAGAAAATTACACATCATGTCTGTGCCCTGGCTGTCTTGACCAGTAGTTTTAAAGCTTCAAGTATAACAACATTGCAGGGACTGAGAGATCAGTAAGTGCACAGCTATTTTCCTTTCTAACATGTTAGATTGTGGGTCAGTCAAGAGATGCAGTTTGCCTGCAAGAAATATGGAAAACTACAAGTTAGAGGCTAGTTCACTCCTAAAAAGGGCCAAATGCTGTTTCTAGCTCCTTGCAAGTTCCAGTATGCTTCTGGAACAACCCAATCCAAACACTGCACATCACAGCATCCTTAAAAAAATAATTTAACACACAAATCAAAGAAGAAGTCATATCACACAGCAAGAGAAGTTTTCAAAAATGAAGAATACAAGACCCGGACAATGATGGACCATGTGCCCACTGGTACCAGCAAGAGTCGCGGGGCAGCCTAATACTGTCAACTAGGAGTTCAGTAAAGCACAAATCTTTAAGCTATATCACTTGAACTGTGGTAGAATATCAGCAGTAAAATTATTGTCTTTTCAATCTTGGGCATGTCTAAAGGGAGCATTTAAAGCTGTTTATTAACACTGGATTAAAGTATTAATGGATAAATGTTGGTTGCGGTGGGGACAATCCTAGGTGATGAACAGTAAGTGTATTAGTTTAAGTGTATGTTTACAGTGTGTCGGTATTCTCTAACTAAATAACCCAGTCACAATACCGTAGCCCTGGCACACAGTTTTAAATGCCTGTACACCGTGTTATTTATCCGTTTTGATCATACCTTTAGATTGCACTGGATCAGACCAGAGTGGCGTCAGGTGGGTATTTTAATACAAAATTTACCATATTGGACCAAACCCAGACCGGAATGGTGTGTTTAGAAACACGCGAATCTGATTTACCCCGTCCCCATAAGAAATAAATTAGAAAACAATCTTTTGAACAAACATTACAGAAATGATTTCGATCTTCCCCTCCTGCTAAACTTTCAAAGCATTTCTCAGTAATGTTCCTAACAATGCCAGTCTCATTTTTTTTCTGCTAGAAAAAAAGTGTTTTATTTAATATAGAGAACATTAAAAAAAAAAATCAGATTTGAATCATCCCAACCTTCCCGTACCCAAAAACCCTAAAGCCTAGAAATGACGTTGCATGATCACGGGCCAATGAGCATCACTATGAAATTACTCGATCGTCACAGAGGCGGCATTTAAAATAGCAAAGCGATTTTGTAGGAATGCGTTGTGTGTTCGTCCGCTTGTATCACACAAAGTAATTTCTATAAACTCTTTTCTAGTATATTATATACTATAATATTGTAGTTACAGGCTGCATTTTTGCATTATTAAAAAGGATGTTAATCATCAACACTTACTGGCTGCTGGATCCAGACAGCTACAGCACACTGGCAATCTCTCAAAATGGGGGACCGGTCAGACTAGGCCAATACTTTTTCTCCTAAGGTGGTCAGGAATTCTCAGTTTTCGAGTTGGAAAAGATGCTGTCGGGTTTAGGCAGGCATGGCTCAAGCTGGAACGCGAGAGTGGAGTAGGGTTATTTTTTTTCAACCCTTGCAGGCGATGGTGACAATGTATGGAGTTCAGCGATGTTTCCAGACAGACTATTTTTCAGGGGGGGGGGGGGGGGGGGGGGGGGGGGGGAGAAAGAGGAGAGGAGACAGCGTACATTGGCTCAATGGTAAACGACATCTCGTCTGTTTCAGTGCACAGGTGATCATTCCCATTGCCTGTGCAAGGACACCATCAGGATAGAGCGAAGGAGCCTGCAGTCCAAGACCCATTTCCTTTGCTGGAGGACACAGATGGTGGAAAGAGACTATGAAGTGGCTGAAGTCTAATTAAAAAAATGCAGCTTCTAACAACAGAATTTTTAGAAAGTAAACCATTCATAAACAATTGGAAGAATCAGCACTGCAAACAGGTTCAGTTGTTCTTCTTCTCTTCTGCTGGTGTGTACGGTGGGGGCTGATCCTGCAACAGAAAATACAACCCCTTACTTGTTTTATTGCTGCATTTGAATATTGAGGCAGATGTACAAGTCATAACGGCACAGAAGGAGGCCATTCAGCCCATCGAGTCCGTGCTGGCTCTCTGTAGAGCGATCCAGTCAGTCCCATTCTCCCGCTCTATCCCCGTAGCCCTGCAAGTTTATTTCCCTCAAGTGCCTATCCAGTCTCCCCTTGAAAACATTGAGTGTCTCCGCTTCCACCACATCCGTCGGCAGCGAGTTCCAGGTCCTCACCACTCGCTGCGTAAAAAAGTTGTTCCTCACATCCCCCCTGTATCTCTTGCCCAAAACCTTAAATCTGTGTCCCCTAGTCCTTGTACCATCAACTAGTGGGAACAGCCTTTCCCCGTCTAGCCTATCCAAACCCGTCATAATCTTGTACACCTCTCACCTCTCAACCTCCTTTGCTCTAATGAAAACAAATCCAGCTTCTACAACCTGTCCTTGTAGCTAAGATCCCCCATCCCCAGAACCATTCTGGTAAATCTCCTCTGCACCCTCTCAAAGGCCTTCACATCCTTCCTGAAGTGTGGTGACCAGAACTGGACACAATACTCCAGTTGTGGCCTAACCAGCGCTTTAAAAAGATTCAGCATAACTTCTCTACTTTTGTACTCAATACCTCTATTTATGAAGCCCAAGATCCCAAATGCTTTGCTAACCACTCTCTCAATATGTCCCACCACCTTCAGGGACCTATGCACATTAACTCCCAGGTCCATCTGTCCCTGAACACTCTTTAAAACTGTGCCATTAAGTGTATATTGCCTCTCCCTGTTCCTTCTGCCAAAATGCATCTCCTCACACTTGTGTGTTAAATTCCATCTACCACTTGTCTGCCCATTCTTTGTCATCGGCAAATTTAGAAATTCTATTTTGTATTCCAATATCCAGGTCATTTATATATATCAAAAAAAGCAGCGGCCCCAGCACTGACCCATAGTCCCTGGATGGATGGGGTATTCTCTGATTATATTAACATGTCATACAGTGATAGTTTGCGTGATCACACCTGCAATTCCCAACATGATAAACTCTTTATTCTGGGGTTTTGGGGGGGGGGGGGGGGGGGAGGAGAAGATGTACTTCCCAGTTAAAAAGGCAAGTGTCCTCACAGAGGAAATGCCATTCTTGGGTCAGGTACTGTGAACTTGAAAGGGAAGGATCTGTGCAGTGGACAAAGACTTCACTGGAGGGAAAGTGCTCCTCCTGGATCCATGTACAGGCAAGTATCTTTAACAAACGTACCTTTTTAGAGCTGGCCTACAATGATCCCTTTAAGGACCACCTGTTAGGCCACATGAAGACCTGGTTTTCCTGAATGCAGCCGACATTGGCTGTCTTAGGGCAAACCAATATTGCAGAGGGAGGCCTCAAACGGGAGTTAGGCCCCTTATTTGCAAAGGGCTTTCTGCCTGCCATACTGGAAACTTAGGCACCCATTTAGCGCCTGAAAAACAGGTGTGGTGCCATCGAATTTCTAGGCCATGCTCTTCATCCTTTATACCCGACCTGGGAGTGCTTGAGGGCATCATTAAATGCAAAGTATGGGCAAATGTTCAACTTCCCCCACATTAAATCTTGTCAAGATAAGATGTCATTTAGCACCAATTTAAATAAGGAAGGACAACTTTTACAAGACAAGACAAGATTGCAGACACAGTACTGGGGTACTGTAGCTGTACATTGCTTATGATCGGAGGAAGATTCTTCCATAACCCAGCTTGGGGAAAGGAGCTTTGACGGATGAAAGAAACAGAAGTTATAGCACAGACTCAACCTTTAAGAGAGCAGCAATGAACTCTTACCATTGGCATGTAGACACTGTGAGGATTGCACGGGTTGTAGTAAGCACTAGAAGCTGCTTCTGCTGCTTTAGCTCCACCTGAAAGATGAGACAGAAAAGTTACAACACAATTCAAACTGGCATTTTTCTTCAAACTGACACTCTCCTTCCTCCCCCAACCCAAAGAAACGCTCCTAAATTCTCCCCTTCCCTGCCAAAGCACCATTCCTGACTTCTCCCCCAATACTATACCAGAGGCTACTGCTGCTTGAAGTGATTCTGGCCACTGCATATGGCAGGCAGTAGCCGGAACCCCTTCCATTAGTAGAACTCAGGCAGTAATGGTGCTGAAGGGAGAATCAGAACCCTCTCAATACATTACAAAACTGCTTACAGCCCCCTCAATGGTAGTACATACAAAGCCCTTTCTATAAAACCTCCTCACAATTTAACAGTGGGATTACATAGAATTTACAACACAGCAACAGGCCATTCAGTCCAACTGGTCTATGCCGGTGTTTCTGCTCCACATGAGTCTCCTCCCTCCCACCCCTCTTCATCTCACCCTACCAGCATATCCTTCTATTCCTTTCTCCCTCATGTACTTATCCAGCTTCCCCTTAAATGCATCCATGCTATTTGCCTCAACTACTGGTAGTGAGTTCCACATTCTAACCACTGGGTAAAGAAGTTTCTCCTGAATTCCCTATGATTTATTGGTGACTATCTTATATTGATGGCCCCTAGTTTTGGACACCCCCAGATGGTTCCCAAAGAAAATTTAGGCTCTCCCTGGGCTTCAGTAACACACACTGACATGTTAATGATGATCATTGCCATCTAAATGAACTATATTCTGATCTTGTTAAAGGTATACAGTGTACCTACCAGGCAATCCAGGTTCTACCACACTGACTGGAGGAGGTCCAGGATAGGGAGGTGGGGGAGGCATGTACATGTCCATTGCAGGGGCAGATGGATAGGCTCCTGAAATTATACATCATCATATATATCGATTACAATCACTTCGAATATTACTTATTCCACTTGAGGGGTATCAATGGCAGCAACCATTACAAAAACTAACTCAGTAAAAAAATAATTTTGTTCCAATAGACTGTGCTGGCATCATAGGGGGCTATCTGTGAAGAGTTACCCAGGGAGACAATGCAAAAAGACTGACCCCATGCATTTGAAACACCCCAGGCCAATGCCTTGCATCTCTGCTAATGTTCATCAATTCTCCTCACATGAATGGGTTCAGGAACTCTCAACCAGTTCCTCCCCATGAGGTTATTAGCACGCCGTGTTTCTAATTAAAAATATAGGCACAAGGATGTTAAAGTTGATTAACTTTTATAATGGGTTCTATTGACAAAACTTAAAGTAATTTAAAGCAATCTTTATAAATTGAAAACAAACAGTAATTGAGGCAGGAACTTGAACGCAGTGTGACATGGAGTGCTAGAAGGTGGCTGGCATCAATTCTCCAGAGTAAACAGTTCGTTTTCTGATCTCACCGTGCTGTTGTGAGGAAGCTCTGAGCAGAACAACAACTTGCATTTATATCGTGCTTTTAATGTAGTAAAATATCCCAAGGAGCTACAGGAGCGATTATCAAACAAAATCTGACACCAAGCCACATAAGGAGAGATGAGGACAGGTGACCAGAAACAGAAAATATGGCCGACCACAACCCGCCACGAACGCACCCATTTCCAGTTTAACCACGGCTGGTTTGGGGGCTTCCGAGTAACCTGCTCGGGAGAGGCGGGTCGTGATTATAATATGTTACTGAGGCGCCGTTCCGCAGATTTTGGCAGCCATTTGAATTTAACCCAGAGCTTGGGAAACCCGGCAGCTAAAGGAGGTGGGATCCAGCAGATAGGTGCCTTTTACAGCACTGCTCGTGGGCCAAGAGGCTGCGGCCTTCCACTGTTGGCTTGCCCGCCCGCGCCTCAATCTAGCCAGCTGCCAGGCGGGAAACAGGGTTAAAAAAAATGATAAGAAGGTCCTGCCGTTAAATTCAGCAGGACCTCTGCATTCCCGGGTTTCCTCCCCCACAAACATGTGCCCCCGCTCCTCCCCGCAAATAGAGGGGCCATTGTTTCAGTGAGCGAGTGGTCAATCTATGGAACAGGCTTCCTAGGGAGATAGTGGATGCAGATAGTGTGGATTCATCCAAATGCAAATGAGCTAAATTCCTTTCAAAAAAATACATTGGGATCCAGTATGTGTGTAATTTGAGACATGGCATGTGGTAAGTGTAGCATTCTTGGGAGGAATAGGTGACTTTGGACTTATGGTTCCCAAAGCTCTCCATCACTAGTGGTTTTCCTTACCTCATGTCTGGGTTTGTTGTAGACTAATTGATAAAGATTAATTCCCATGGTTAGTCAACAACTCCATTATCGTTGTATCTGCAACTACCAGGATGGTAGAAGGTGAACTGGAAGGGCCCTGGGTCTTTTATCATCTAGCAATTCCTACATTCCTGTGATTTAAATTTTGTCAAGAGGAAAGAATGTGCTTGATAAAGCAACTACTACTGAATAATAAGTTGATTGCCCTTTAGTGCTGCCAATATTTTATTACTAGCACGTTAGGAAGTTCTTTTCCTTTACCTGGCTGTGGTGCAGGTGTTCCGTAATGGTATCCCATTGGTGCAGGTGGAGGGCCATAACCTCCATTCATGGGAGGCGGCTGATATGCGTAGGGGCCATTCGCTGCGTACGGACCATTTGCCGCGTAAGGGCCATTCGCTGCGTACGGACCATTCGCTGCGTAGGGGCCATTCGGTGGATATGGGCCATTTACTGGGGCAAATCCAAAAGCCATATCAGCCATTGGTTCGTATCCATAAGCCGTGTTCTGCACAGGAGTACCCCTGGAGGCTAACAGGAAAAACAAGACTGAATTAGATTTTGCGACGACAACACGCGAGTTATTGCAGCATAGAATCAAGCATGCCTCAATGTAGCTGATGTGCCCTGGACACAGAGTATGACTGGTTCAACAGGTTAGCGTTGTATTCCAACACTGCTGTGTACATAAAAGCCTCACAAACAGGAAATCTCTCGTGCAGGAACACAAAGCTCTTATTTAGAGTTCTTTTATACAGAAGGAGCACCATTTAAAAAAAAATGCTGCAGCGGTGGAATGTCACCAAGTGACATTATGTTGTCACTAGTATATCTGTACCAATACATTATATAAACAACTCATTACACCCGCCAACTCCCTATAATATTACGTGCTGCGTTTGTGTGCGATTCTTATTAATTCGTTACCTCAAACTGCGTCCGCCACGAGGACTTCACTCTAGCATCAAAATGCTCTCTCCAGACATAATCCAAGTATGCAAGGGCAAAATCTATAACTGCACTGCTGGGCATTTTCGGTTCAAGTGGATGTACAATGAAAATTTCACATGCTCAGTTACACTTTACCAAAATCCTAGTGACAACACTGGAGTTTCAATTTCAAGCCTGACCTGCAAGTATCATTTAGAGAGGATCTTAAGCACAGTTAAGAACATAAGAATTAGGAGCAGGAGTCGGCCATTTGGCCCCTCGAGCCTGCTCCACCATTCAGTAAGATCACGGTTGAACTTCTACCTCAACTCCACTTTCCCGCCCTATCCCCATATCCCTCGATTCCCTTAGTGCCCAAAAATCTATCGATCTCGGTCTTGAATATACTCATCGTCTGAGTATCCGCCCTCTGGGGTAGAGAATTCTAAAGATTCACAACCCTCCGAGTGAAGAAATTACTCCTCGTAACAGTCCTAAATGGCCGACCCCTTATCCTGAGACTGTGCCCCCTAGTTCTAGACTCTCCAGCCAGGGGAAACAGTCTCTCAGCATCTACCCTGGCAAGTCCTCTAAAAATGAGATCACCTCTCATTCTTCTAAACTCCAGACAGTATAGGCCCATTCTACTCAATTACTCCTCATTGGACAGCCCTCTCATCCCAAGAATCAATCTAGTGGACCTTTGTTGCACCCCCTCTAAGCCAAGTATATCCTTCTTAGGTAAGGAGACCAGCTGGTGTGATAAAAGAGAAATGTCACATTTCTCACCTGTCAGGGCAGAGCAGAGCCGAGGAGACTTTATTGTGCGTCTGGGTCATGGTACCCCACCTGGAAATGTCCAACCTGTTGTCAACAAGTGAAATATACTACTTTTCCCCCCCACAGTACCCAATCCCATCAGGACAACAACAAGCAGATGGCCACAAATAGTGATTTAAAAAAAACACATTTCATTAACCAGTACTGACATCTTGACAAGCAAAAAGATTTCTACTTCGAACCTTACAAGATCATTAGGTGGGACAGAAAATGTATTTAAATTCTGTATATTAAAACATGTCAGAATTTTCCCCGTTACTTTTATCGTCAGAGACATTGATTTTAGTTTGAAGAGGTCCTATATGCTTGTCCTGCCTGCACCCAATTTGCAGAACTATTTCCACTAGAGGAGCTCGGGCTGTGTTTGGATATTAATGCCCAGAAGATACTTCCAGTATCCAAGTTAACATCCTCCCTCACGATTACAAATGATTAGTGCTTAATGGACGGGATTTAGTGGTGCCATCTCTAACTTACCTTGTTGAGCCACTTTGAACATCAGTTGTCCGAACTCAATGGCTCCACCACTGTTAAAAACTAATTTGAATGAGGCCTGTCCTTCCCAACCACCTGGAAATCAAACACAGATTAAATTATGACTAGGACACATTTTACTTGGTGTTTAGATCAACGTATAACACTTGGTTTTATTTTTCCAATAAAGGTAGGGTTTTTTTTTGCCTTCGATAGCACTGCCACTGCAAAATAAAATGAGCATCACTGTGCTCAATGACACCCCAATGGAAATCATCTAACTCAGTACACGAACCTGGGACCTTCTACTTGAGCTCATCCAAAAATCTGCTGCCCATATCTTAACTCGCACCGAGTCCCGTCTACTCATCACCCCTGTGGTCGCTGACCTATACTGTCTCCCGGTCCGGCAACTGCTTGATTTAAAAATTCTCATCCTTATTTTCAAATCCCTCCATGGCCTCGCCCATCTCTATCTCTGTAACCTCCTCCAGCCCTATCGCCCTCAGATCTCTGCGCTCCTCCAATTCTGGCCTCTTGCGCATCCCCGATTTCCTTTGCTCCACCATTGGCGGTCGTGTCTTTAGCTGCCTCGGCCCTAAGCTCTGGAATTCTCTCTCCTCCTTTAAGACGCTCCTTAAAACATACCTCTTTGACCTGTCCTAATCTCTCTTTATGGCTCGGTGTTAAATTTTGTTTGATAGTTGCACCTGTGAAGCACCTTGGTACGGTTTACTACGTTAAAGGTGCTATATAAATGCAAGTTGTTGTTGTTTTGTATGCCTTAATACCACACAATGCATTTACCCACTGAACCACTGGAAGAACCATCCACAGTTTATAATGGAGAAAATGTCTTTTTTCCAAGTCCTAGAAGAGACACAACTTTCTCCAAAGCCAGCGTCTTCGGCCCCCTGGCAAAATGTGCTTTGCTGCTGAATCCACCGCCTTCCCAACCACTCAGCTGAATCAGATTGTATACAACCTTGGTGTCTTGTTTGACCCGGAGCGGACCTTCAAACCCCACATCCTATCCATCAACAAGACCGCTTACTTTCATCTCTGCAACATTGCCCATCTCCGCCCACCAACACCGCCCCTCCACCTAGGTGCCAAATGCAGATCACGTGCTTCTCCACAGACAAGGCGCACCATCAAGTCACTCACTTACCTTCTCGTGCTCAGACCAAGCATGGCGTTAGCACACCTCACCTGCCACCCACTATTATCGTGGATACGGTGCATGACTCGAGCATAACTACAGAACTGTATAGAATTTACAGCACAGAAACCCCATCAGCATAGCCTATTCCTTTTTCCCCCTCATGTATTTATCTAGCTTCCCCTTAAAGGCATTGATGCTAGTCGCCTCAACCACTCCCTGTGGAAGAGAGTTCCACATTCTAACCACTCTGAGTAAAGCATTTTCTCCAGAATTCTTTATTGGATTTATTAGTGACCATCTTATATTTATAGGAAATATGTGTTTTAAAGTTTCAGGTAACAATTTTACTCTTGAGATGGGGGGGGGGGGGGGGGGGGGGGGGAAAGAGAAGGGGGGGTTTATTCTTCAAGTCAGTTAATCTGAAACATGAATAATTGACAAAGTCAGTTTGAACTTTAGATTTTATTAACTTACATAAATGGATTACTTTGCCTTCAACTTCAATGTCCTGCAATTTCTCCCCTCTCACCAAAAAAAATACATTGTGCAACATAATCCTTCCCAGTGCTGAACGTCTCAATTATTTTACATACCGCCAGGTTCTGCCCGAACAGTTCCCTTGATATAATTAGCAGAGAAGACAGGCTGCTCAATGGAACATCCTTTCACAAGGTAGAAGGGCATCATGAACGACTGCAGAGGGTCCTTCCCTTTCGCCAGAAAGATCATCTGAAACAAACAGAGGGATTTAACAACGGCTTGCCGGTCGTGACCATGCTCTTAAGCTCTTCAGTAGCGCCTTTACACAAAGAACATGAGGACGTTGGGATGGACTCCACTCCATTTGTTTTCCTGTCATTTAGGTCCTTGTTCAGGATCCACGCAGACGCTCCACTGTAAGGACACACAGACAGGGGTCAGGCACAGCGGTGATGCTTCTCACCCCCGTGGTTGAATAATCTACTAGCAGTTACTGCCTCAATTCACGCTGTAAGAATGGCCACTTGGGTACAGTATTAGTTGACTGCAAGCATCCAGTGTCCATGTTAAGCCCCTACACCTTTACTTTGTTCTCATTACACAAATGAATACAAACAGTGAAAGCAAGAAGTCTCACATTTAAAAAAAAAAAAATTCCCACATCCAATTTTCTCTCCTCTCCTGGAGGCACAGGTTGTTGCTGGGTTCAGTACCAAAGATGCTGGCAGTTCTCCAGTACTTTGCCCAAGTGCCCATTCTTCAAGTGCAGCCCTAGCAAGTAAGTAGAATCAGAATAGTACAGCACAGAAGGAGGCCAATCGGCCCCACTCCCCCGCTCTTTCCCCATATCCCTGCAATTTTTTCCTCCTTCAAAGTATTTATCCAATTCCCTTTTGAAGGCTACTATTGAATCTGCATCCACCACCCTATCAGGCAGCGCATTCAAAATCCTAACCACTCGATGCGTAAATTTTTTTTTCCCCTCATGTCGCCTCTGGTTCTTTTGCCAATCACCTTAAATCTGTGCCCTCTGGTTATCGACTCTTCAGCCATTGGAAACAGTTTCTCTTTATTTACTCGATCGAAACCTTTCATGATTTTAAACACCTTTGTCAAATCTCCTCTCAACCTTCTCTGCTCTAAGGAGAACAACCCCAGCTTCTCCAGTCTATCCACATAACTAGAATCCCTCATCCCTGGAACCATTCTAGTAAAGCTCTTCTGTAGTACCCTCTCTAAAGCCTTCATGTCCTTCCTAAAAAGTGTGGCGCCCAGAATTGGACACAATACTCCAGCTGGGGCCGAACTAGTGTTTTATATAGGCTTGGCATAACTTTTAGCACAAGTACTGGTGGATTATTCAACCACATGGGTGGCGAGCATCACAGCTGAGCCTGATCCTGTCCTCCCCTCTGTCTATACATGTGTGCTTCCAGCAGAGATCACTAACTGCAATCCGAGTAGGAATCTGGTCTGAAAACACAGCAAAGACTTGGGCTGAACATCATCGAGACCTATCTTTTCAAATCAAATAGAAGTTGCAAAGGATCACAGTTAACTTTATATAAATCGTAATGATTAGCTTAAACAACTTACTGAGATTGAATTATTAGAATCAAGTCAACGATTGTGTCCCAAGCTTTTAACTCAACTGCCCAAGGATATTTTACCATCAAGGATATGGCAATGCAACAAAGCTGAATTGTCAGACTCGGTTACACAGTAGTCCCTGTTTAAACAAAATAAAATGCAACAGATTTGAGGAACAAAGGGAGTTTAGTCATGACGAACTGATCCAGGTGGGGAAATTCTTTTAAAGAGCACATGTCTTTATGCCAGCCACAAAGATGTGTATCCATTGACGATATTTCAAAAGGAATCTGGATGAGTTCTGAGAGCAGAAAACACCTGGGAGTTATAGAAGGTAGGTGAAGGGTAGCTATAACTATTTATATGATTTACTGCAATCTCTGGAGCCTGCTGAATTGCTTTCGGGGGTTGGAGAAGAATTTCCCCAGAGCTAAATGTCCCTAAATTGGCCCAGTGTTTTTCTGCCAGGTGCAGAAAAACATAACTGGGTTTGGGGGCGGGGGGAGGGTTTGATGGATTGCATTATGTCTGGATGGGACAGGCTAAAATGGACCAGTTGGTCCTTTTCTATTCTCTTTTGTATGTTTGTAGGACTATTCAAGGCCTAACCTTAGAGCACCTGAAAGCTGCAAGCCTGATCATCAGATGGCACAACCAGCTACCATTTCACCTACACCAGGGACAAGGGCGGGGGGGAGAAAGAGAAACCTTTGCTGTTACATCTTCACATACAAAAAGAACACTTGGCAGCTAACTACACATTGTAATACATAAGGACCCAGTCTGCGGCCAGCCTTTTCATATCAGTTGAGTTAAGCAGTTGGGTTGTTAACATTAAACTTTCTATATTATCTATTATATAGTATCTATTTGAGATATATTTGCTGTGTGTGTTATTTTTGAGGAAGGAAAAATAAAACTTCTACTTTTGTTGAATAATAACTACAACTAAATGGTTCTACCTTATTAGCCCAATCAGGGAGTTGTGAAGCCATTTTTGGACAAAAATATTTAAGAGCATGTTAGGCAGAGTAACATAAGAAATAGGAGCAGGAGTCGGCCATTTGGCCCCTCGAGCCTGCTCTGCCATTTAATGAGATCATGGCTGATCTGCTCTTGGGCTCAGCTCCATTTCCCTGCCCGCTCCCCATAACCCATCATTCCCTTATTGTTCAAAAATCTGTCTATCTCCACCTTAAATATATTCAATGACCCAGGCTCCCACAGCTCTCTGGGGCAGAGAATTCCACAGATTTACAACCCTCAGAAGAAATTCCTCCTCATCAGTTTTAAATGGGCAACCTCTTATTCTGAAACTATACCCCCGAGTTC
Organism: Squalus acanthias; assembly: GCA_030390025.1. Classification (NCBI taxonomy): domain Eukaryota; kingdom Metazoa; phylum Chordata; class Chondrichthyes; order Squaliformes; family Squalidae; genus Squalus; species Squalus acanthias. The sequence continues at coordinate 16,690,712 of CM059450.1, forward strand.
TAGATTCCCCCATGAGGGGAAACATCTTCTCTGCATCTACCTTGTCGAGCCCCCTCAGTATCTTATATGTTTCAATAAGATCACCTCTCATTCTTCTAAACTCCAATGAGTATAGGCCCAACCTGCTCAACCTTTCTTCATAAATCAACCCCCTCATCTCAGGAATCAACCGTGTGAACCTTCTCTGAACTGCCTAAGTATATCCCTCCTTAAATAAGGAGACCAAAACTGTACGCAGTACTCAAGGTGTGGTCTCACCAATACTCTGTACAGTTGTAGCAGGACTTCCCTGCTTTTATACTCCAACCCCCTTGCAATAAAGGCCAACATTCCATTTGCCTTTTTGATTACTTGCTGCACCTGCATGCTAACTTTTTGTGTTTCATGCACAAGGACCCCCAGGTCCCTCTGTACTGCAGCATTTTGTAATCTCTCTCCATTTAAATAATAATTTGCTTTTTTATTTTTCTTACCAAAGTGGACAACCTCACACTTTCCCACATTATACTCCATCTGCCAAATGTTTGCCCACTCACTTAGCCTAATCTATATCCCTTTGCAGATTCTTTGTGTCCTCATCACAACTTGCTTTCCCACCTATCTGTATCAGCAGCAAATTTGGCTACATTACACTCAGTCCCTTCATCTAAGTCATTAATATAGATTGTAAATAGTTGAGGCCCCAGCACTGATCCCTGTGGCACCCCACTAGTTACTGTTTGCCAACCGGAAAATGACCCATTTATCCCGACTCTCTGCTTTCTGTTAGTTAGCCAATCCTCCATCCATGCCAATATATTACCCCCAACCCCGTGAGCTCTTATCTTGTGCAGTAACCTTTTATGTGGCACCTTATCGAATGCCTTCTGGAAATCCAAATACACCACATCCACTGGTTCCCCTTTATCCACCCTGCTTGTTACATCCTCAAAGAACTCCAGCAAAATTGTCAAACATGATTTCCCTTTCATAAAACCATGCTGACTCTGCTTTAAATTTAATGCATTTAAATTGCATTATACCTGAAGTGAGCAATAGCTGATGCAGATGCTCACTGCACCACTGGCATTCGCTTTGGAGACAAAAATTGTAATAAATTAGTTTTTGTGAAGCAAACTGCGCAGTCAGACCAGTTATTTGTGAGCACTGCAACAGAGACTATTACTGTGAAAAGGACCTTACCCTGTATGGTGTCAAATACAGCGTCCCCTTCTTGGTCCCCTTAAAGAAATCAGACTTAGCAGCCAAATCACTGAACGAGAGCTCCACATCTTTGCACTCCTTTAAAAAGCTGCAAAACAAGACAAGAATGAGCAAACATACATTTGACTTCAAAGACCCAACAAATATCACGTGTAACGTGAGATTTAATCTTTTCTTAAACTTTCAACTGATCTACCCATGGCCTCTGCCAATACTGCTTTTGGTGACATCCACTGGGAGATGCACCTAGTGGGAAGGGCAAGATGGGACGTCCCCCTGTGACTGCACAGCACCAGATAATGTTACTCCAAGAGGGGCCAACCGCCTCAGTACACAGAGATACATGTTAGGTTTTCTTTCCCAATAGCCTAATGGATGAAACCATTCGTGTAGCATTGTTAGATTACCATTCTGTGCTAAGTTAGCTGATGTCAGACAGCAGTAGAAGAACTACAGTTGGCCTCAACACCCCCTCTAGAACGGTGACAGAGGCAGGAGGTGGTAAGGCGAAAATCAGCCATGGTACCCACTCGAGTGGCCCCTGCTGGAGAGTGTGTACACAGAAAGCATCAGGGCTCAGCCTGGATAGCTTCCACAGTCAAAAAACTTCCAGAGATCCATTGCTCAGGATCATTGATGAAGGATGACCACATTGGCAAGGCTGCTGGTGCTCATGGAACGATAACTCTGCAAAAGACAGGGCCTCCTGCAAAGACAGGGAGACAATTGAAAATAACTTGGGCTATATTTTAGCCAACTAATATTTTGGAAAAACTTGGTTCAATGATGCCCTTGTTTGGCTCTACAGATATATACATTCAGACAACTGGTCTAAATTCCGAATTGTTTAGTCAGAAGACACCCTCCCCAGGCCTCCAACTTCAACAAATCTAAAAAGCAACACCCAATTCCATACAAGAACTTCATTATTGACAACATTAATCATGAAGTATCGTACAGTAAACAGGAGTCATTGTTCATCACAGAAAGACTGTGGTGCATTGAATCATTAGCTCGTCATTCTGTTGGATCCACTCACTGGATAAATAATGCATCCAACAGATTTTTTTTTTTTAATAGTTCAATCTGACTATTTAATACGTTATTTTTAACTTCTATATTGAGCTAATTTCACATTTAGAAATTGCAGAAACTCTACGACAGGGATTACTGCCATTATCTACCCACCCGCCTATACAGCTCCCCTTCCTACCCTGAGGAATATTTAAAATCAAAATAAGAGATACAAAATATTGTATCTGCAGCAGCAGACTTTTTTGTCCCAATTATTATGTATTTTATACATTTCCCTAGTTAGTAATGGAGTAGGTGGGCACAAAAAGGAACTACTGACAGGTTTAGAGTGGCTGGAGTTCACTTGGTCTGACCCGGAATTTAGTCTACATTCCTGGTTATACTGCCAGACTCCTACTGGCAAATATCAATTTAAACAAAGAGAAACAACAGACTATATCAATTTAAATTAGAGATACTCAGAGAGCCATATTTTCTTACTGGCATCACAGTAATACCAATTGCCAGCAGTTAGATATTCAGAAAGAAGTGGATTTCTTGGACTAGTTCCCACATTCAGTACAATAGAGCCACCTGGCGGACTACTGATGTATATAATAATAAAGCCACGTGCAGTACAGGTTCTTACCGGAAGCCATGTTGTGCTGTTGTATATATATGCTGTATCTCAAGATATCACACAATTGGCGATAAAGATGCGATTGCGGATTCCCTAGCTGAAATTTTAGTTGGAGGATAATCCTGCCAACCGATGGAGGAACTGTTAGAGATTCTTTGTTTTGCAGAAAAACTTAAAAATCCGAGGTAAATTTCGAGCACACGTGGCTGAACTGTCGACGTTGCCAGAGTCCAGATGGCTGCGCCTATGGGAATAATATGGCGCTTGGGTGAGTTCCATCGCGACCAAGACACTTTCGAAGCGTATGTGGAGCAGCTAGAAATGTTTTTCACCGTGAACAGTATCGTCGAAGTCCCCGATGTTGTAAATCATAACCGGGCGGTTTTAGAAATGAAACCGGCTTTTTTTTGACTGAAGCAGGCCCCAAGGTGTATGAAATCCTGAAAAATATGCTTGTTTCCACCAAGCCAAAGGACATCCTAAGAACAGCACTACAGTCCTGAGCTCCTGGAAATTGCTGAGAGTTATCATTTTGGAACACGTGATCAATTAAATGACGAGGGCATCAGGGAGTATATTGGAGCTTTAAAAAAAGCTACCCATTCACTGTCATTTCGGAAACTTTCAGGAACGAGCTTTGCGTGACCGCTTTGTTTGTGGATTGAAAAATGAACGTATCAGAAGTAAATTGTTGACAACTCCTAACTTAGCTGTCCGACAAGCTAAATCAAAAGTCATGTCGATGGATATGGCCGACCGATACTCCTTCGAGTTCCGTGCCATTTCCAGTCGTCGGACAACCAAGGTGAATCGGCTAAAAGTAAAAGGCAGTTGGGCCCCAAGGCCTCAGCAACTGGCCAAGATAACAGTGCACTGAAGTTGTGCTATTGGTGCCTGGGACAACACATCGCTCAAAGCTGTCCATATGTGAAGGCAGAGTGTTTCTACTGCAAGAAAACCGGGCATCTTGCGAAGGCATGCCGACAGGAGAGTAAACCGACTGGCAATGCTAGAAGTAGAAATCGGCAGACACTACATATCGTTGAAGAGAAGCAGCAGGACAAGGAGTTTCTGGAGAGTCACGTCATCAGGAGCACGAAGGTATCTAACAGCGATTCGCAAGGTATCGTCATCCAAGTAGCTGTCGCAGGAACCAGGATACCCATGGAAATCGACACTGGTACATCCGTGAGCGTAGTACCGGAATCACTATATCGCGACAAGGTGCGTGATTATCGACTAGAGAAAGCGAAGGTAGAGCTGCGAGGCTACTCAGAAGAGCAAATCCCTGTAGTAGGAAGTGTCACCATACCAGTGAAATACAAGGATCAGTGTCAGAGCTTGCCTCTCATAGTAGTGGCAGGAGACAAGCCTGCCTTGATAGGTAGAAATTGGTTGGGATCACTGAAGCTGGATTGCAACGTGATTCTTTGTGTGGAAGCGAAATTTGCATCGAAAGATGATGTCATCAAGCAGTATCCGAAGGCGTTCAGTGAAACGGGCAGTCCGATCCAAGACTTCAAGGTGAGTGTCAGAGTGCAGAAGGACGCAAGACCAGTTTACTGCAAGCCACATCCTGTACCATACACATTCAAGGAGAAAGTTGAGCAAGAACTCAAGACTAGAAACTGAGAACATTGGCCCAAAAATTCGTGAGGAAACCTTCGTGCGAGGGTAAGGCCTCCCCGCGATCTCTCACTCCGCGTTGGCTTTTTCAGTTCCAGCTCGCACGAACTTGATGTTCTGGACAGCTGCTGTGCTGGGCTTGCGTATCCCACCGGCGTAGTTAATTCGTGCGAGCTGTGGGATCACGTGACTCAGTTAGAGCCAATGGCAGCACACCATCTTCCATTCATAACTTTCACATAAGTGCTGTGAAAGCTATGAATCTATACCCCCCCAAAAGAACAGCTAAACCTCAATTAAATTTTTAAAAAAGCCATCACATTAATAAAATAAGTATAGTTAAATAAATTAACCACTTTAAACAAAAAATAAAATTTTTGAAAAAATTTAAAATCTTTTAAAAAGTTATAAAAATAAACTTACCTTTCTTTAAAGTCTCTAAAAAAGATATACCTGTTGAAAAAAATGCAATACTTAATTAACTACTTACCTTGTTAAAAGAGGGTCTTACGCCTCCTTTCTTTGTGCAAAATCTTCCATGCTTACCTGCGCGTTCAAAGCACTAAGTGCACTGCGTGCGCGCAGCCTGTAGCGCGCACATGGTTCACCTAGGAACCGCCCCCTTTTGAAATCACCAAGTGCCGGTTTTCAGCGCATGCAGAAAACCGGCAATTGGAGACAGAATACGCGAGAGTACACAGTGCGTACTCTCGCGTAGAGGCACTAATTTTTGGGCCATTATCTCGCAGGTAGATCTGAGTAATTGGGCGACACCCATTGTTGTTGTACCTAAGTCAGATGGTAAGGTAAGGTTGTGTGGTAATTATAAGGTAACCGTAAACCAGGTTCTAGAGTGTAATCTACCCAGTACGTTGCCAAATGTGGAAGATTTGTTCACAACGCTGACAGGTGGCCAGATCTTTTCGAAGTTAGATCTAACAAACACCTACCTACAACTTGAGTTCGATGAAGAGTCCAAGTCATGCTTGACTATAAATACTCACCAAGGCCTATATCAGTTCAATAGGCTACTATTTGGAGTGTCTACTGCCCCCGACATATTCCAGGGGATGATGAACCAAATTTTGCAAGGGATTAAAGGGGTAGTGTGTTATTTGGATGACATGCTCATTTCAGCACCAAACAGGCAAATCCATGATGAGGTGTTGAATGAAGTGCTCAAACGGCTAGAGAAGCACGGAGTACGAGTGACAGCTCACAAGTGTGAGTTGTTTCAAAACTCAGTGGAGTACTTAGGGCACAGAGTAGACAAAGATGGTTCACATCCAACCAAGGGAATGCTGGATACAATCAGAAATGCACCCACTCCCAAGAATGTCTCTGAACTTCGATAATTTTTGGGTCTTTTGAATTATTACGGAAAGTTCCTCCCAAACTTGGCTACATTGTTACATCCACTGAATGAGCTGTTGAGAAAACAGGTCCCTTGGAAGTGGTCAAAAGAACGCGACACAGCATTCAAAGAGTGTAAAAGCCAGTTAGTAGAGAGTACCATGTTAGTTCACTATGATGTATCTAAGGAGATCATGCTAGCGTGTGACGCCTCTCCGTACGGAGTTGGGGCAGTGATCTCTCATACTAGATAGTGGGGAGGAGACCAATTGCTTTTGCTTCACACACTGTCAGTGAGCGGAGTTGTACGCAAATCGAAAGGGAAGCTTTGTCATTGATTTTTGGGGTCAGTAAGTTTCAGAAATACTTGTTTGGTCGTAAGTTTGCCATAGTTACTGACCATAAGCCCCTGACAGCAATCCTCCATCCAAAGTCCCCAGTTCCAACCTTAGCTGCAGCCCAAATGCAGAGATGGGCTTTGATTTTGTCAGCATATACCTATGGCATGGAGTACAGACAATCAGCTGATCACAGTAATGTTGATGCTATGTCCAGGTTGCCATCCCCATCACAAGTTACACCCAATAAGGAAGAAGCGTTCTATTTCTTATACATTGATGAGCTGCCAGTCACAGCTGAAGAGATTGGTAGGGCAACCAAACGTGACCCAATTATGTCAAAGGTGTATGATTACATAGCAAATGGATGGCCAAACCAGGTATCAGAGGAAGATATCCATCCATACTTCGTTTGTAGGAATGAATTGTCAGTGGATAAAGACTATCATGTGGGGAGCAAGAGTGGTTATCCCAAATAGATTCAGGTCTAAATTGGCCAAGACCTCTGCACACAATTACTTATGGTGGCCAGGCTTAGATAAAGAGATAGAGTACACAGTCAGTCAGTGTACAACATGTCAATCGGTGAGCAAGAAACCACCATCAGTACCATTACAGCCATGGAAATGGCCTCCCAGAGTGTGGCAAAGGTTACATGTAGATTTAGCTGAGCTAGAAGGACAGCAATTGTTCATAGTGATAGTCACTCGAAGTGGGTAGAGGTATTTCCGATGCGGATAACAACAAGCAAAACACTAGACAATTTGGGAACATTGTTTTCTTCATACGGCCTCCCAGAAGAAAGTGTGTCTGATAATGGGAGTTCACACAGTTCATGAGCAGAAACGGTGTGAAACATACCAAAGTTCCACCGTACCACCCTGCTTCAAATGGAGCAGCAGAGCGCACAGTACAAATTGTCAAACTTGCCCTCATCAAGCAAATGTTGGATCCAAATCCAAAGAAACGTCAGTTGTCGTTGGACCACAAACTGGCAAATTTTCTGATTACCTATCGGAATACTCCTCATACCACTACTGGTAGAAAACCAGCAGAGTTGTTTCTCAAACGACAGCCACGAATCAGGTTCTCGTTGTTAAAGCCAAACTTGGCACAATCCGTAGAAGAGAAACAATCAAAGCAGAAAGAGAGTCATGATAAAGGTAGAGTTAGAGAGAGAAGTGTGAAGTTGAACCAGAAGGTTAGAGTGAAGAACCATCACCATAAATGGTTAAAGTGGTTACCAGGAAGAGTAGTGAAGATATGTGGACCTCGCAAGATGTTTGATCATGGAAAGGTTAGGTTTGTTCACATAGATCGTATCTTACCTACAGATGTGGAAGGAGTTGAAAGCTGGGATGATTCAATTTATTCTGACGAGTCAGATAGTCTTGTTACAAGTAGAGTACCGGTAGCAAATCCTACATCAGACGCACCAGAAACCAAGTCCAAGACAAAGTCAGAATTTAAGTCTGAGCCCGAGTCAGGCAGACAAAACAGTCTGAAAGTGTAGAGTCCAAATGTAGATCAGGGTCAGCCCTTGGAGAAAAATTCTCCGCAGGCTCAGCCTAGAATGAGTCAAAGTCCTACAACAAGATCTGAAAGTTCTATTCAAGAAAGAAGGTATCTTCGAAACAGAAAACCAGTGAGTACGTTTAATCTGTAAATATGGAAAATAAGTTTGTATCTTGTTTGTGTTACAGAATTCTATAGTAGAATTTAGAAATATAAAATGGGTTCCATTTGAGAAATGTACACCAAGAGTTGTGCATACCATGCAAGTCATGTACAATGATTATTTGCTATGATTAACTTCTTCAACAAGGAGGGAGAAGTGAAATATAGCCACCTGGTGGACTACTGATGTATATAATAATAAAGCCATGTGCAGTACAGTTCTTACCAGAAGCCATGTTTGTACTGCTGTATATATTGTGTAGAATGGGCCTATACTCTCTGGAGTTTAGAAGAATGAGAGGTGATCTCATTGAAACATACAAGATTCTGAAGGGGATTGACAGGGTAGATGCTGAGAGGTTGATTTCCCTGGCTGGAGTGTCTAGAACTAGGGGGCATAGTCTCAGGATAAGGGGTCGGCCATTTAAGACTGAGATGAGGAGGAATTTCTTCACTCAGAGGGTTGTGAATCTTTGGAATTCTCTGCCCCAGAGGACTGTGAATGCTGAGTCATTGAGTATATTCAAGGCTGAGAGAGATAGATTTTTGGAATCAAGGGATATGGGGATCGGGTGGGAAAGTGGAGTTGAGGTCGATGATCAGCCATGATCTTGTTGAATGGTGGAGCAGGCTCGAGGGGCCGTATGGTCTACTCCTGCTCTTATTTCTTATGTTCTTATATATGCTGTGTCTCAAGATATCACAACAGAAAATAATATATTTTTAAAAAAGTGACCTTGTTTGCCTTTGGGCTCCAAAATGAAAAGACTCAGTTCTAAGCAGACTTGGGAGAGAATCGGAGCATTTCCCATTAGACCAGAGCAAATTTAACCTTGTAGTAACAGAAGTGCATTGCTTGCAACACCAATCCCTTTTCCAGTTTATATACGTCAAACAGTATTGCTCTGCATATACAAGTTACTGGATGTTTCTGTATCAAAGACTGATCCATCTCACCCCCAGTCCACATCCACCAAACTTTCCTGTCTACATGCTGCCACTCTGCTTACTTGACTTCCCTGCATTACAATTTCTTCCACAATTCCCTCTCCTAATTCTTCAATTGCTCCCCTGTCAGCCTTAGTTCAGTTGGTAGAACTCTCGCCTGAGTCAGAGGTTGTGTGTTCAAGTCCCACTCGCGAGACTGGAGCACAAAATCTTGAATTGCATTCCAGTGCAGTACTGAGGGAGTGCTGCACTGTCGGAGGTGCCGTCTTTCAGATGAGACATTAAACCGAGGCCCTGTCTGCCTTCTCAGGTTGACGTAAAAGATCTCACGGCACTATTTGAAGAGCAGGGGAGTTCTCCCAGTGTCCTGGCTAACATTTATCCCTCAACCAAGACTTAAACTAGATTATCCGGTCATTTATTTCATTGCTGTGTGGAAATTGGCTGCTGAGTTTCCTACATTGTAACAATAACTGTACTTCAAAGTACTTAATTGGTTGTAAAGTGCTTTGGGATGGCCCAAGATGCTCTATAAATGCAAGTCTTTCTTTCTTTTACTCCCTTCCTCTCATGAGAGCACTGATTCTTACTGGAGCCAGAGCCATGGGCTGTGGCCACCTTTCAATAATGCTGGTCGCCATTTTTCCAAGTGCGTGTGAGAAACAGTGGGAACATCACAGCTGGGGCTGAAACTGCCTCTGCACGAGTTAGTAATCAGGAGCAGCAAACATGGCCGATTTTTTCCCTCTTTTCAGTCAATTGAAGGACTCCCACTGAGATCAAATAATTCTTCCATTACAATTAAGGTATTACTATTTGCATTGTAAATATGCAAGTCTTTGAACATTAATCTGGGTGGGAAAGGCAGCAATTGAGATTTCTCACAATGGATGACTTCAACCAGGAGTTTATATTAGTTCAATGTTTCTTTCCAAATTTTTGATGTGTTTATACCAAATAACTCCATGTCTGTCCGAGCCTGACTGATCCATTGTGACATATAGGTTATGCTACAATGCATATTACAGAATGTTTTCCAAAATTATAAAACCATCTCAACTTCATCTTGAAAATAACTAACTTCCTATTCCATCCAAAATGTTTGTACAGAAGGTGACTGAATATTTACATGTATTTGCTGAATTTTTGTAATTCATATCTCTACTTAATTGTAATATACGAATTGCTTTTGTCTGTAAGCCACTAGTCTTTAATATCCACTGATTGAATAGCATTGTGTGAGACTACATTAAAGTCAGTAAGCAGATTACTGCAAGTAGGATCATTGTAAATCCTTAGGGCATGCATCGCCAGTAAGGTCAGTTTGCAGATCACAGGGGATCAAGTCCATTTACAGGAAACACAGTTCCAATAAAACATGAAATGGGAACAAGAGTGCACCTCTTTTAAAATGCTCGCTAAGTGTGGCGGTCACCTTAGCTCCTAAGCAACGCCACCGGTTTTGATTTCTGACTTATGGAATAAGGCTTTGCAGCCAGATAAGCTCTGTACTAGCAAATACAGTCCATAGGGAGAATTACCCAGAACCTGCAAACGGACACAGATAGATTAAGTGGGCAGAATTATGCCAGACGCAGTTTAACATAACAATGTAGTACACTTTGCAAGCAAAACTGGCAGATGTGAATATAAGCTAATGGAGACTGACAGTGTGTTGTGTGTGTCCAGGTATACAAGTCACCAAAAGCTATTTTACAGGTGCAAAAAACAACCAAAAAAGGCTAATGTGATGCAGGGCTTCATCACACGCAGTTTAGAATATAAAATCAAGAAAGTACTCTATAATTATACAGAGTGTTATTTAAACCACATTGGGAGTGTTAAGAGTTCAGTTCCGAGTGCCCCACATTAGGAAGGATATCCTGGCCTTGGAGAAGGTCCAGTGGTGATTCACCAGGGTGACATTGGGGATGGAGGGACTGAATTCGAATGAGAGACTCGGAAAACTTGGGATTACATTTCCTGGAGACAGATGGGGTGATCAAATTGAAGTATTAAAATGATGAAATAAAAAAACAGAAAATGCTGGAAAATACTCAGCAGATCAGGCAGCGTCTGTGGAGAGAGAAACAGTTCATGCTTCAGGTCAATGACCTTTCGTCAGAACTGGAAGATGTTAGAGATTAACAGTTTTTAAACTGTTAAAACAATGAACAGGATTGACAGCAATACATAGGGGAAAAAAAACTCTTACTTCTAATAGGAGAATCCAGAACAAGGGGATATAATCTTTCTAGCTCAGCCAGTTAAAAGGAAATCCAGAAAAAAAAATTCACACAAATCGTTGAGAATTTGGAATGCACTGACCGAGCAGGGTATCGAGGCAATGTCAATAGAGGAAAATAGATACACACTTGGGAAAGTAAGGGTATTAAGGAATGTGGAGAAGGGCAAGGAATTGGGATTAAAATGCAGAGCTGCCATGGCTATTCAAAACCAGAGAGGCCCAAAGACACCACATCCCTTTCCAACTTCTAAAAAAAAGCATCCGCAGCCTATATTATTGTGATAAATCTAAATATGCAAGCAGTCAAACGAAGTCAGATCATTGTAGGGCAAATTGCCTGTTCTAAACACAAGAGTCTTCCAACTGTCACTCTCTACGCTGATATCTGCCATCCACAATCATAATAAACCAGCCTGACACATTCCAACTGTACTTTGCTTTTTGCGTAACGTGCTCCAGTTCAGATGACATTGCAAAACTGACCAAAGCTGTCTGTTTATTACATCAACTGAACTCCATTTCTCATTATCTACATGATAAGCTGGGAGGTGGATTTGTTGCCTAAAGGGAAAACTGTGTAGATTTGCATGCTTTTAGAAAAGCTCATTAAACTCCAGTTGTACTCCTGCGCACATGTGGGGGCCCCGAAGCCATGGATATTGTCAACCTGCACCTAAATGTTCCATCATTCAATTAGATCATGGCTGAGTACCTCAACTCATTTACCTGCCTTTGCTCCACAATCTCTTGCTAGCCTACAAAAATCTGTCGATCTCAGTCCTGAAAGCTCCAGCATCCACAGCCTTTTGGGGGAGAAAGTGCGAGACTTCCACTACCCTGTGTGTGTGGAAAAAGTGCTTTCTGATTTCAATCCTAAGTAGCCTAGCTCCAATTCCCTCACCAGAAGAAATAGTTTAACTGCGTCTATCCTATCGAATTCCTTTATCATTTTAAAGACCTCGATTAGATCGCTCCATAACCATCTAAACTCAAGGGAATACAAGGCAGGTTTATACAACCTATCCTCATAATTTAACCTTTAAGTCCTAGTATCATTCTGGTAAATCGTTAATATATCTTTCCTGAGGTGCGACGCCCAAACTGGCGCAGTATTCCAGATGGGGTCTGACCAAAGCTCTGTGCAACTGAAATCACTTCCTCACTTTTGTATTCCAGCTCCCTTGGGATAAAGGCCAACATTCCATTAGCCTATTTTTTATTACTTTTTCTATCTGTGTACTCGCTTTTAGTGATGTGTGTACATGGACACCTAAACCCCTCTGCTCCTCCAGAGCCCCTAGTCTCTCACCATTAAGAAAATATTCCAATTTGTCTTTCTCGGATCCAAAGTGGATGAACATCCACTTCGCCACATTAAACTCCACCTGCCACAGTTTTCCCCACTCCCTTTGAATTTCTTGGTCCCTTTGTAACTTCCTGCTCCCATCTACATAATTTACTGTGCCTCCTAACACAGTGTCATCTGCAAACTTGGATATACAACGCTCTATTCGGTCATCCAAGTCATTAATATATAGTGAAAAGCTGAGGTACAGGACCCTGGGGAACACCACTTGTCACATCCCACCACAGAATGAACCCTTTGCCCTTAATCTCTATCACCGCCTCCCAACCAATTACCAACCCACATCACAAGGTTACCACCAATGCAGTGCGCTTTCATTTTTGCTAATAATCTCGTGTACGGAACCTTATCAAACGCCTTCTGGAAGTCCAAATAGCCAACATCCACAGGCACTGCTCTATCCACCATGCTAGTGACCTCCTCAAAAAAATGAGACTAGTTTAGTCAGACATTACTACCAACAGTCTGGGGGCTCAGCACTGAGCAGAAGCAACAAGTGGCTCACCTCCCTGCACCTCAATGTCTCTCCACCATTTACAAAGCTCAAGTCAGGCGCGATGAAATACTCGCCTCGATTGGAGCAGCTGCAACAACACTCAAGACCACTCTGAACAGAGTAGTCCAATTGACTGGTGCCCCACCACTGGACTCAATATCCACCCCCTCCACCACAGTAGATTGTGGTTGCAATATGTACTATCTGCAGGATGCAATACAGTACACTCCAGTCCCTTGACCTCTACCACTGAAGAGGACGAGAGCAGCAAGATCATGAGACCACCACCACCTCCAAGTCACACATCATCGTCACTTGGACATATACCACCATTCCTTAATCATCATTGGGTCAAAATCCTGGAATTCCCTACCTAACGCCATTGTAGGAACACCATCAGCACAAGGACTGATGTGATTCAGCAAGGCCCACCACTACCACCTTCTTATGGCAACTAGAGAGGGGCAATAAATGCAGATTTGCCAAAGCGTACTCCATATTGGGAAAACAGTGGCTCACGTTGAAATTTCTCACTAGCTTTTTTTTGGAGAATTTTCAAGCATGGCAATAGGATTCTGCACGCCAGTCTCCCAACAGACCAAACGAAAAATCCAAACCCCTCAATGGGCTAATGCCTACTTAACATTCCTATACAATATGGTACAGCGGAACTGTTCATTATCCCCAGTTATCCTCCGAGAATTTCTGGAGAATAAAGCCTTGCACAAGTGAAAACCTCATTTTACAGTCCGCTAACAGCAAGCTCCTCTTATACAACATAAATCAACCTCAAAGCCACAGAGAGATTAAATTCAGTTCATGTTATTTCTATTGTATTAGCCTCATTCCACATCTCGCTGTTGTTAACCCATACGTGCAAGATATAAATCTGGGCACTCTCAACCATCGGTCAATTAACTACAGGGAGAATGGAGATGAAGGCAGGTAATGGAGGTTCGTGTATATATAAAATCATCAGCTATGGTTCCTGATCCCAATCGCTATCCAGTGGCCCCCGTCAGAAAGTGTATATGTAGATGTCAGTTGAGGATAGGGTTGGGCTTGGTTGTGAATCCCTGCTCTATGTTCAAACAACCCACTGACATTCATTGTCTACATTCAACACGTTAACTAGCCCTTGGGCAATGGGGGATGGGGGGTCAACCTACTGCAATTCAGTTTGACAGGCAATGAAAGGACGAGCTATTTCAGAGGCTAAAACATCACTTGCAGTATCGATTACAAACTCTGAATTAGTTTTACAGGATTGCTCCAATATACAGCCATACGGCCCTTCGAGCCTGCTCCGCCATTCAATAAGATCATGGCTGATCTTCGACCTCATCTCCACCTTCCCGCCTGATTCCCATATCCCTCGATTCCCCTAGAGTCAAGTTATATTTTTACTGCATCTAGTAAAACAGCCACGCATAATATAATGTAAAATCAAAAACAGGTCAGGGGTATTCAACGAGACAAACATTATAATGAACACAATTATTATTGTTCACCAAACACTCCTTCCTAGCCACCAACTGCAGTCACTTTCTACCTATGAGGGGAGCGGTTTTCAAACTACGTAGCACCAGAGATTTCCGAAAAGTTCAGAGTCTTTTTTTCCATGTTTCTGGTATTTACAGGTTTTGGTTTTGTTTTTAAACGCAGCGAGTCATTGTGATCTGGAATGCGCTGCCTGAAAGGGCGGTGGAAGCAGATTCAATAATAACTTTCAAAAGGGAATTGGATAAATACTTGGAGGGGGAAAATTTGCAGGATTATGGGGAGTGGGACTAATTAGATAGCTCTTTCAGAGAGCGGGCACAGGCACGATGGGCCAAATGGCCTCCTAACATTCTGTATCAACAATAAGTATTTATATAGCGACTTTAATGTAGTAAAAGTCCCAAGGCGCTTCACAGGAGTATTAAAAGACAAAAGATTTGACACCAAGCCACATAAGGAGAAATTAGGGCAGGTGACCAAAAGTTTGGTCAAAGAGGTAGGTTTTAAGGAGCGTTTTAAAGAAGGAAAGAGGGGTAGCGAGGCGGAGAGGTTTAGGGAGGGAATTCCAGAGCTTAGGGCCTAGGCAACAGACGGCACGGCCACCAAAGGTTGAGCGATTATAATCAGGAATGCGCAAGAGGGCAGGATTAGAGGAGCGCAGGTATCTCAGGGGGTTGTGGGGCTGAAGGAGATTACAGAGATAGGGAGGGGGCGAGGCCATGGAGGGATTTGAAAACGAGGATGAGAATTTTGAAATCAAGGCGTTGCTTAACCGGGAGCCAGTGCAGGTCAGCGAGCACAGGGGAGATGGGAGAACGAGGCTTGGTGCGAGTTAGGCCACGGGCAGCCAAGTTTTGGATGACCTCAAGTTCACGTAGGGTGGAATGTGGGAGGCCAGCCAGGAGTGGGTTGGAATAGTCAAGTCTAGAGGTAACAAAGGCATGGATGAGGGTTTCAGCAGCGGATGAGCTGAGGCAAGGGTGGAGACGGGCAATGTTACGGAGGTGGAAGTAGGCGGTCTTCGTTATGCCGCGGATATGTGGTCAGAAGCTCATTTCAGGGTCAAATATGATACCAAGGTTGCGAACAGCGTGGTTCAGCCTCAAACAGAGGTTAGGGAGAGGGATGGAATCAGTAGCCAGGGAGCGGAGTTTGTGGCGGGGACGGAAAACAATGACTTCGGTCTTCCCAATATTTAATTGGAGAAAATTTCTGCTCATCCAGAACTGGATGTCGGACAAGCAGTCTGACAATTGAGACCGTGGAGGGGTCAAGAGAAGAGGTAGGGAGGTAGAGCTGGGTGTTGTCAGCGTACATGTGGATACTGACGCTGTGTTTTTGGAGGATGTCGCCAAGGGGCAACATGTAGATGAGAAATAGGAGGGAGGCCCAAGGATAGATCCTTGGGGGACACCAGAGGTAACGATGCGGGAGCGGGAAGAGAAGCCGTTGCAGGTGATTCTCTGGCTACGATTAGTCATAGAGTGATAACAGCAAAGAAGGAGGCCATTCGGCCCATCGAGTCCGTGCCGGCTCTCTAGAGCAATCCAGTCAGTCCCATTCCCCAGCTCTATCCCCACAGCCCTGCAAGTTTTTTCCCTCAAGTGCCTATCCAGTCTTTCCTTGAAAACATTGAGTCTGCCCACTTCCACCAGCAACGAATTCCAGGTCCTCACCACTCGCTGCGTAAAAAAGTTTTTCCTCACATCCCCCCTGTATCTCTTGCCCAAAACCTTAAATCTGTGTCCCCTAGTCCTTGTACCATCAACTAGTGGGAACAGCCTTTCCCCGTCTAGCCTATCCAGACTCGTCATAATCTTGTACACCTCTATCAAATCACCCCATAACCTCCTTTGCTCTAATGAAAACAAATCCAGCTTCTCCAACAAGTTCTTGTAGCTAAGATCCCCCATCCCCGGAACCATTCTGGTAAATCTCCTCTGCACCCTCTCAAGGGCCTTCGCATTCTTCCTAAAGTGTGGTGACCAGAACTGGACACAGTACTCCAGTTGTGGCCTAACCAGCACTTTATAAAGGTTCAGCATAACTTCTCTACTTTTGTACTCAATGCCTCTATTTATGAAGCCCAAGATCCCATATGCTTTGTTAACCACTCTCTCAATATGTCCCACCACCTGCAGGGACCTCTGCACATTAACTCCTAGGTCCCTCTGTCCCTGCACACTCTTTAAAACTGTGCCATTAAGTGTATTTTGCCTCTCCCTGTTCCTTCTGCCAAAATGTATCACCTCACATTTCTCTGTATTAAATTCCATCTGCCACTTGTCTGCCCATTCTGCTAGCCTTTCTATGTCCTGTTGCAGTCAATTGGTATCATCACTGTTTGCCACACCCCCAAGTTTGGTGTCATCGGCAAATTTAGAAATTCTACTCTGTATTCCAATATCCAGGTCATTTATATTTATATCAGAAAAAGCAGTGGCCCCAGCACTGACCCTTGGGGAACACCACTATCTACCATCCTCCAGTCTGAAAACCAGCCATTTACCACAACTTGCTGTTTTCTATCCTTAAGCCAATTCCTTATCCAAGCTACCACTGACCCACCTATTCCATGAGCCTCAATTTTGTTAATCAGCCATTTATGTGGTACTTTGTCTAACGCCTTCCAATAATCCATGTAGACAACATCCATTGCATTCCCTTCATCAATCCTCTGTTACTTCAAAAAATTCAATTAGATTAGTCAAACACGATCTGCCTTTTACAAATCCGTGTTGGCTCTCCTTAATTAGCTTAAACCTCTCCAAGTACCCGTTAATTTTTTCCTTGATTATTGTTTCTAAAATTTTACCCATCACTGATGTTAAACTGACCGGCCTGTAGTTACTAGGATTGTCCTTGCACCCTTTCTTGAACAATGGTGTCACATTTGCCACTTTCCAATCCTCAGACACCTCCCCCGCATCTAGGGAAGATTGGAAAATTATGGCAAGCCCTTCCGCTATCTGCTCCCCCAATTCCCATAGCAACCTGGGATGCAAGCCATCTGGACCAGGTGACTTATCCACTCTAAGCATACCCAGCCTTTTTAGTACATCCTGTCTATCAATTTTCACCCCTTCCATTGCTTCTACCTTTTCCACTTCTACCGATATTTTGTCAGCATCCACCTCCTTAGTAAACAGGGATACAAAGTACTCATTGAGATTAGATAGATAAGAATGGAGCCAGACCAGAGCACCCAGCTGGACGACAGTGGCTAGGCATTAGAGAATGATGGAGCGGTCAACCATGTCAAAGGCTGCAGACAAGTCAAGAAGGACCAGGAGGGATAGTTTACCTTTATCACAGTCACAAAGTCACACTATCACAGTATTATTCTCTAATATATAATTTAAAGTCAAAAAGGTCAAAATCCTTTCATTCAGCAACAAAATGCTTGGGTAAATAATAGAATAAAATCCGATTAGGACAGGCCCCCCCCCCCAAAGCAACTCTCTTGCAAGTACCAGCCTGATGACAACATCCCCAGCTGATGTTTACATCTTTGCACAGTGGGCGGGACAGCGTTCTGATGGACAGCCGCCTCCGCCAATAGAGCCGCGGGCTGGTCTGAAGGCGGCCAGTCAGGAGTCGAGAGAGAGAGTGAGGGGCGGGTCCGAGGATTGATTGACGGGGACGAGATCCTGCCAGCGGGAGCCGCAGCCAGCTCGCCGCCCCGGGGGGCCAAACCGGGTTAAAATGGGGGTGGGCGGCGGGCGCAGGATTGAAACCCTTCCCCCCTCCCCGCCCGTCGATAAGTCAGCGGGCTAGACCCTTCTGGAATTCAACGCCAATTTAAGCGGCATACGTTCGCCAAAAGGGAAAAGGAGGGGCGTTAAGGAGGCAGGCCCCGGGGTATTTGAACAGTGAGCAGGCCGCAGGCGCTGTGCGAGATTTGCTGGCGGTGACAATCCAGTTGTGGTGACCGGGGTAGGTGGGGGGGAAGGGAGCCCAGCTTCTTACCTCTCGCCGTTGTTAATGACGACGCCGCCGCTCTGCGAGTGATTCCTGTTGAGCGCCATGTTTTTTTTTTCCCCTTTTCCCCCGCCCCCCCCGAGACGTTTGGGTGCCGTGCGGGCTGACGTCACGCGTTTTTTTAAAAAAAACGCGCGCGGTGGGCGGGGCTGTCTCCCTGGTGACCGGTGGCACACAATGGAAGGGGGCGGGGTCACTGCCACCTGGCCTCGCGGCTACTTTTCGTTGGCTGATTCCTTCAATTGATTGGCAGGCGCCATCACCAATTAGTAGACAGCAAGTGCCCCGCTCCGCCCCCTTCTTAAAGGGGCACCACCAATAAACCTGCAATTTAACCCGTGGCCTCATGGCCAATGCAGGAGGTGCTTCATGTGCTCCCACAGTTGCATTGAAAAAGAATACTGGATTGAAAGCGGGTTGAGAGAGTTCTGTAGAAACAATCTGTTTGATTTATTGCAACAGGAGCAGGCCATTCAGCCCCTCCAGATTGCTCCGCCATTCAATTAGATCATGGCTGATCATTCAACAATTAGGTCATGGAGTGTCAGCCGTAGCTCAGTGGGCAGCACCCTCGCCTCTGAGTCAGAACGTTGTGTGTTCCAGTCTCACTCCAGGGACTTGAGCACAAAAATCCAGGCTGACACTCCCAGTGCTGCACTGTCGGAGGTGCCCTCTTTCGGATGAGACGTTAAACTGAGGCCCTGTCTGCTCTCTCAGGTGGGCATAAAAGATCCCACGGCACTATTTTGAAGAAGAGCAGGAGAGATCTCCCGCCCCCCGGTGTCCTGGCCAATATTTATCCCTCAATCAACATCACTAAAACAGATTATCGTGTTATTAACACATTGCTGTTTGTGGGAGCTTGCTGTGTGAAAATTGTCTGCCGCGATTCCTACATTACAACAGTGACTACACTTCATAGAATCATTGAATGGTTGCAGCACAGAAGGAGGCCATTCGGCCTGTCGAGCCCGCACCGGATCTCTGCAAGAGCACTTCAGCTAGTCCCACTCCCCCCGCCCTTTCCCCGTAGCCCTGCAATTTTTTTTCCTTCAGGTACTTATCCAATTCCCTTTTGAAAGCCACAATTGAATCTGCCTCCACCACCCTATCAGGCAGTGCATTCCAGATCCTAACCACTCGCTGCGTAAAAAAGTTTTTCCTCATGTCGCCTTTGGTTCTTCTGCCAATCACCTTAAATCTGGGTCCTCTGGTTCTCGACCCTTCCGCCAATGGGAACAGTACTTCAGAAGTACTTCATTGGCTGTAAAGTGCTTTGGGACGTCCTGAGGTCATGAAAGCCGCTATATAAATGCAAGTCTTTCTTTACTGAGATAATGGGCAGGAGAGAGTTTAAGATTGTGGTAGTTATGTAGAAGGGGTGAATTTGAATGCACATTGTTCTAAGTTTTCTTGGGGGAAAAATTGAGTCGGGGCTCTATTTTTAGCACCCCGAAAAAATTAGCGCCCCCACGGCCGAAATTCATTGGTAGTGCCGCAAGAGGGAAGTGGGGTGCTTTCAGTAGTGCCCCGCTTCCCTCTTGGGGCGCTGCGAGGGAATATCCCACCGCTACGTGCCGTGGTACTGCAGGCCTTCCTCCACTTCTTAAAGGGGAGGGGCCTAGCGCAGTGCGACCCGGGGCCCAGCTGGGCCCCCAGGGATCGGGAGTACCGGCAAAAGAGCCCAGCACTCAAGGAGTGCCGGGCTCACGGAGCACAGCCGGCACTCCGCGGTGGGGGGCTGCTGAGGAGGCCGGGGACGGCAACGGGGGCAGGTGCTGGCAGGCGGCCAGCAACAAAAATGGCCGCCCAGCACCTTGCCTTTAATTAGCGCTGCCCCGGCCGCAGGTAGGCCCCCTGACCCCGTCGGACATAGCGTCCAGCGGTAAGTCGGGACGATACCGAAGCTCGCGGCCGGGGCGCTGCGCACGGTGATGGCGTCGTCGCCGGTGGCGCAGCGCCGCGGGGCGCTAACAGTTACCGCCACCGCTAACCTCCCGCTGAATTCCACGGGAGGTGTTGGCGGCGCCGCGCCCGGGTGCTAGTTGCTTTGCGCCTCCTGTTAGTGCCCTCTTAGGGCGCTAACGGGAGGCGCAAAGCAACCGAATTTTTTCCCCCTTATGTTCTCATATTCTTGGTATTGCTACATTGTTTGTGAACAAGGTCTCCAGATTTTTCAATGATTATGAAATTGTGGTATAGAAACAGAAAGTGCTGGAAATACCCACTGAGCTAAATTATAAAAAAAACAGGTTTATATTTTGAGTGGAACCATACAGGGCCGGCCTTATGGGTGGGCAATGTGGGCGATCACTCAGGGCGCCGTGGGGGTGGGGGGCGGGGGGGGGGGTGCGAAAGATGACATGGCGGGAAACCCTGAAACAATGGTTAAAAAAAAAGTTGATTCAGTAATTATTTTTTTACACAGATCATAAGCAGCAGTTCAAGCAGCTCAGATTGAACAGAACCTCCCTCGCTCCCAGCCCCCAAACCCTTCAATAGGGAGTTCCAAGAGTTGGCTGCCAATTAGTTCGACTGACAACCACGGGCAGAACAATCAGTGCTCCCGTCGGGAATGTTGATTGGACGAGTAAGCGAATGAGCGGCGGCCGGAGGCTGGCTTGGTGCGAGCCGGAAGGTGGGAGCAGAGTGCGGCTGCCACGTTTGAAGCGCAGAGTGGGCTGGCTGTCTCACCTGGAGGAGTGCGCATGGAGTAGCGCTGAGAGTGGCACGAAGGTCGCTAATTAGACCCGCCGTTAGCAAGGCTGGTGGTGGGTGCCAAGTGAGTTCAGGCAGGCTTCTAAATAAACCAATCCGTAAAATAAACAAAAGAACCTCTGTGGTTAATGCAGAGACTTTTACTGAGCCTTGTTCAAGAGAGGGGAGTTTTTAAATATGTAGTCGTTGAGAGTGAGTCATAGGTGAAATTTGCCTAGAGACTGCAAACCTAAGGCAGGTTGACTTTGTTTTTAACGAAGGCAAGAGGGTTTAGACATTTAAAACTGGGGTTTCTTTTTGCTAATACTACACACCTAAACTCAAAGAAAGGGCGCAAAAAACAAGTTCGCCCAGGGTGCCGTTTTCCCCAAGGCCGGCCCTGGAACCAATGTTCCCTTCATTTTTTGGGGGGTACGTGGCCCCTTTAAGGGGTTGCGCAGCCCATTCGCAGTTTCGCGCATGAACGATATTTAACATTGAAAAAGCCGGTCCCGGCCTGCAGCCGGGGAACGTTGAGGGAACGTTGCCTGGAACCATACATCAGACTGGCATGGTTCAGAGGAGAGCCCTTTTATAAGAGTAACCGAAAGAAAGTAAGCAAAGCAACAGTCAATTGCTTTCACATAGCAGTAGTTAATGGATTCAGTATTGCACTAGAGCACTGTGAGCTATTCTGGGCACCACACCTTAGGAAGGATATATTGGCCTTGGAGGGAGTGCAGCGTAGGTTTACCAGAATGATGCCCGGACTTCAAGGGTTAAGTTACGAGGAGAGATTACACAAATTAGGGTTGTATTCCCTAGAATTTAGAAGGTTAAGGGGTGATCTGATCAAAGTTTTCAGGATATTAAGGGGAACAGATAGGGTAGATAGAGAGAAACTATTTCCGCTGGTTGGGGAGTCTAAGACTAGGGGGGCATAGTCTAAAAATTAGAGCCAGACCTTTCAGGAGTGAAATTAGGAAACACTTCTACACACAATGGGTGGTAGAAGTTTGGAACTCTCTTCCACAAATGGCAATTGATGCTAGATCAATTGTGAATTTTAAATCTGAGATTGATAGGTTTTTGTTAACCAAAGGTATTAAGGGATATGGGCCAAAGGCGGGTATATGGAGTTTGGTTGCAAATCAGCCATGAGCTCATTGGATGGCGGAACAGGCTCGAGGGGCTGAATGACCTCCTCCTGTTCCTATGTTGCTATGTTCATAGATAGATTTTAAAATTCTGGAACAAGTTGTAAAGTGACTTCTACTACATAAAGGTCCTCCTTGTTACCATTTCAATCAAAAGAGTGAGTCAGTTATGGCTTAACAATGGAAGGAAATGCGGTGGACTGTGAAAGGGAGAATCCAGATGAAAAATAAGGGTTGAAGTTGTTGATGTCAGTGTTCAGACCAGAAGGCTGAAGAGTGCCCCGGAGGAAGATGAGATGCTATTTCTGAATTTTTGCATTAACCGTGGTTGAAGCAATGTACAAGGCTTGACATAGAATCGTTGGGAGTGAGAGTGGGAGGGTGGGTTGATGTGCAAGCCACAGGGAGCTCAGGATCCGATCGCATCAATAGCAGAGTACAGTATAGCAGATTGGAGGAAGTATATGTAAGTCATTTTATGACATGGTAAGAACATTTGGGACACAAGCCAACAGTGTGGAAAGAAACAAATGGACAGATGATGCGTTTACTGCAGTTGCGAGGGATAATGTCTGAGGAAGAGCAGCTAGTAATGGTGTTGATGGAAGGGTGAGCACGAGTGAACAACGGTTACTGGAAAGCAGAGAGGGAACAACAACAATAACTTGTATTT
The DNA here is from genome assembly GCA_030390025.1 of Squalus acanthias. Taxonomy (NCBI): domain Eukaryota; kingdom Metazoa; phylum Chordata; class Chondrichthyes; order Squaliformes; family Squalidae; genus Squalus; species Squalus acanthias. The sequence goes on from CM059450.1 coordinate 16,713,632, forward strand.
ATATAGCGACTTTAATGTAGTAAAATGTCCCAAGGCGCTTCACAGGAGTATTGTAAGACAAAAGATTTGACACCGAGCCACATAAGGATAAATTAGGGCAGGTGACCAAAAGTTTGGTCAAAGAGGTAGGTTTTAAGGAGCGTCTTAAAGGAGGAAAGAGAGGTAGCGAGGCGGAGAGGTTTAGGCAGGGAATTCCAGAGCTTAGGGCCGAGGCAACAGAAGGCACGGCCACCAATGGTTGAGCGATTATAATCAGGGATGCTCAAGAGGGCAGAATTAGAGGAGCGCAGATATCTCGGGTGGTTGTGGGGTTGAAGGAGATTACAGAGATAGGAAGGGGCGAGGCCATGGAGGGATTTGAAAACAAGGATGAGAATTTTGAAATCGAGGCGCTGCTTAACCGGGAGCCAATGTAGGTCAGCGAGCACAGGGGAGATGGGCGAACGGGACTTGGTGCGAGTTAGGACACAGGCAGCTGAGTTTTGGATGACCTCAAGTTTACGTAGGGTGGAATGTGGGAGGCCAGCCAGGAGTGCATTGGAATAGTCAAGTCTAGAGGTAACAAAGGCATGGATGAGGGTTTCAGCAGCGGATGAGCTGAGGCAAGGGCAGAGATGGGTGGAAGTAGGCGGTCTTTGTTATGCTGCAGATATGTGGTCGGAAGCTAATTTCAGGGTCAAATATGATACCAAGGTAGCGAACAGTGTGGTTCAGCCTCAGACAGATGTTAGGGAGAGGGATGGAATCAGTGGCTAGGGAACGGAGTTTGTGGCGGGGACGGAAAACAATGGCTTCGGTCTTCCCAATATTTAATTGGAGAAAATTTTTGCTCATCCAGAACTGTATGTCGGACAAGCAGTCTGACAATTTAGACACCGTGGAGGGGTCGCGAGAAGAGGTAGTGAGGTAGAGCTGGGTGTCATCAGCGTACATGAGGAAACTGATGCTGTGTTTTCGGATGATGTCGCCAAGGAGCAACATGTAGATGAGAAATAGGAGGGGGCCAAGGATAGATCTTTGGGGGACACCAGAGGTAACGATGCGGGAGTCGGAAGAGAAGCCATTGCAGGTGATTCTCTAGCTACGATTAGATAAGAATGGAACCAGGCGAGTGCAGTCCCACCCAGCTGGATGACGGTGGAGAGGCGTTGGGGAAGGATGGAGTGGTCAACGTGTCAAAGGCTGCAGACAGGTCAAGAAGGACGAGGAGGGATAGTTTACCTTTGTCACAATCACAAAGGATGTCATTTATAACTTTGATGAGAGCCGTTTCGGTACCGTGGCAGGGGCGGCAACCTGATTGGAGGGATTCAAACATGGAATTGCGGGAAAGATGAACACGGATTTGGGAGGCGACAACACGTTCAAGGACTTTGGAGAGGAAAGGGAGGTTGGAGATGGGGCGATAGTTTGCAAGGACAGAGGGATCAAGGGTTGGTTTTTTGAGGAGAGGGGTGATGGCGACAGAAAGGAGAAAATCTACTTGGTGGCAGGAATGGAAGAAGATCTAGCAGATGCAGGGGCTCGTAAGACAGAAAACAACAGGGTTGCTGTTGTCATTATGGCCCCGATAATAACTCCGAGGCGAGTTCGGAGCGAGGGAGGTACGATATCAGGTGCGAAACCCGGAAGAAGTCCGGGCGCGTCGAAATGTGCAATTTCAGCAGGGCCTCCTCATTATAATTTTATCTTCTAGGCTTGGCGTCCAGTGTGCGACAGTGGGCACGGTGCCGACCCGCATGACACAATCTCAACTGGAGCATTTAAAGGGCCAATCCAAGGGTGGAATTTGGAGGAGTTCGGAGCTGCAGCAAACTGAAGGAGACGTGCTGTAACGGATTCAGGAAAGGCATGGGCTGCGCCAAGATTTAACAACGCATTGCTTGATGCACTGCTGGGTGCAGTGAGGAGTAGGAAAGAGATACTCTTCCCCAGCAACTGAAGGAAGAAACCTGCTACTGCAACGAAGAGGGTGTGGTTGGAGGTGGCCAAGGAGGTCATCAGCAGGAGCTTTATGGCACGCTCCTTGGATTCAGTGCAGGAAGCGCTTTAATGACCTAACCATGTCAGGAAAGGTGAGCAAAGTGGCACAATCACTTACATCCTGTTGTGCCCCCCCCGCCCCGCCCCAACTCAACCCCCACACGCTCTGTCTTGTCAAGCCTACTCCATCACATAACTCCTCACACACACTTACCTTGCAAGTGGGGTGGATGATGACAGCCTTCTCGTGGCCCACTCTGTTACGTGATCTTAGTTCACAACTAATGTCATCTCAAAGGACACCGAACTTGTGGTTAAATCGATCTCCCGGTGAGAGTAGCAAATCGAGCATATCAAAAAAAAAACTTGCAAGTGCACCCACCATTCTCTTTCTATGCACTCACATCCCCATCTATCCATCCACCACTGACACTCACCCTGAGCCTTATGCCTCTCCCTGATAGTCACCCTCACCAAATGCATCCATTGGGTGAACACATGCCATTACAGTCAGTCATAGGTCTGTTCATACCCCCATTGTAGGAGAAGTGAGCACAGAACACTGGGGAGAGAACCGGAGGTGGTCCTCTACAGATTTCCCAGTTGACAACTGCAGAGATCAGCGCTGGAGATCAGTGGTGTTTCAGCGTCCAGAACCATCGGAGATGGGGAGATTGGGACCTCCCAGCTATCTGGTGACAGAATTAAATATCAGCGGCACACATGTCATGCGACACTCAGCCATGTTGATTTGATTTCAGCAGCGAGTGAAATATGATCATCTTCATAATGGTAACTTGCAACATTCTTAGCTTGCCAGTACTAAGTGATATCTTTTCTCTCTGCCAGGACCTTCACGTGGGCAGCAGGAGTCGGTGGACCACCTGGGCGGCAATTCCTCGGAGGAGCTGATTCTTTCTGAGGGTGCATCAGCGCAGATTCTCGCACTTCGGTGGATCCTGTCAGGCAGTAAGTTGGGTCTAGTCACCTGGTGACTCACAGTTCACACATGAGCACAAGAGACAGTAGTGGGAGGGATTGCCATGGAGAGTCCGCATCGGAGGGCACAGCCCTCTCCAAGCTCTGCCCAGCTGGACACAGATGCTGTACCCTGGGGGGCCATCGAAGAAAAGGATAATCATTGAGGGGCAGCAGAAAATCTGTGGCGTACTGGCAGGTCTTCCACGCACACTGATCACGATTGCAGAGAGAATGAAGGAGTTCACATCAAGCATGAGTGGATTGATGGCGCAGGGCTTTGTGAGGATGTCTTCTACCATGGATAGATTGGCCAACACAGTGGAACATCAATCACGGAAGTCAAAGGAGTCTATGCAAGCCTTGACCACAGCCATGCAGACTCTGGGTCCCAACATGTCTGGCACCTTAAATAGGATGACAGTCACCTTAGCTGTGGCCTTACAACGCGTTACTGATCTGCTCCAGGCTGCTCCCCCGCAGAGTGGTAGGAGTGAACATGCGGCTGACCCATGAGAGGGATGATGACGAAAGGGGATATGGAAAGTGGGAACTCCACTCAGCGCTCCCACTTCTCATCGTCACTCCCCCCTCAGTCAGTAACCGACGTGCTGCCTCGTGTCCCGACGGTTGAGTCTGCCCTTGCACAGGTGCAGGTGGAGCAGTCTTTGGCGGGGCCCACACGGTCTCCCAACACCCAGAGGTCATTGGCCAAGAGCATCTCAACAGTCAGAGCAAGGAATCCGAGCAGCCTGCCTCTACCTCTGCTGAAGCAACAGGTAGGAAATGGAAGAGTAAAGCTTTGTAGTTCACCAAGGGTATGCACATGGGTGTTAATGCAAATGTTAGGTTATTAAGGTTCCATTATTTACCAGACTCATATAAAATTTATTGCGTTGCCCCATATTCCCTCGTTGCCCATTGTTGGTTGCTGCGTGGTAACGCGCCTTTTCAGTTGCTTGTAGTTGAATGTGAAGACATGATTTTACAGGGACCAGTGGGAGGGATGTGCAACGGGTGGATGGTTGGTTGCAGGACTGCTTTGTGTCAGTGGGATGGGTGGGGGAGAGTGGCTGTTGGATGTGATAGTTACATCGGTCCAGTGGTAGTGACTAATTAAACCATACAGCTACCAGGACGTCCCGGGCAGCAACGTGAGCGGCTGGTGCGGTGTTGGGAGCGCCACCTTCATCCTCCTCCTCGTTCTCCTCCTCCTCTTCATTGGAATCCTCCGCAGACGATGCATGCAGAGCGCCTTGTTCCTTCTGCTGCTCCAGTCATCGCCGCTGCGCAAGGTTGTGCAGAACGCAGCGTACCACGATCTATCCAGAGACCCTCGCTGTATTTAAGGGTGCCTCCAGATCTGTCCAGGCAACCGAAGCGCACCTTGAGCATGCCGAGACCTGGACTGCTGTGGCGTCAGCAGATCGCAGGCAGGAGCCTCGGCATCGGGGGTGGCGGGGGGGTGGGGGGGGGGGAAGGTTGGCCGATCGCGGCAGCACTCCTGCTCCTCCTGGCTCACAAGGAGTGCTCCAAAAAGCACTCACCTCTGCAGCCGCCTGCTCCCGTCTCCATTTAGTTGCCGGGTTTTTCGAGCTCGGGAAACCCGGCCAGCAACCGTTAAATTTCAATCCGGCTCCCAACTGCACTATGGGGGCCTGATTTAAATATTGTAATGAAAGGTTCTGCCTCTCCAAGACAGGACACATACGCACGCCCTGCAACCTGCTGCCATAAAGCTGGTGGCAGGCGCATACACGGCGGGTTGGGGTCGCGTTTAATTTTTAACCCCTCGACCCTCTCCCGTCCATTGTGGAGGATTAATATCGACCCCAATCTCTCACCAGAACAGCACCTCTGCCAATTCACTAAAGTATCAAACTAGATTAACTGCACACGTCTTGGAGTGAGACTTGAATCTACTAAGTTCTGCCTCAGAGATAAGGATGCCACTAACATAGAGAAACTCACACACTGACACATGACCTCATAATTTTTCAGCTCACTTTCCCTCCCTGAGCTGCCAAACTATTTTTCTTTTAAGAAGAAATGGGAAGTTCCCCAGGTTACCCAGTGAGTTCATGCAGAGGGGAGCTAAGGTCATGCAGACCAGTAAAGCCTCTGGTTCAATCCCCAGTTTGTGCTGAGTTTGCTGATCTGGGTGGTGGCTTCCAGCCCCAAGGAGGTCCCCCTTCCTTTGGTGCTCCCCCCCGCAACAAAACCTCCAACGCTTCAGCATCAAAGGGAGCAGTGCTGACCAGGCCATTCAGGAGTGAAATCAGGAAGCACTTCTTCACACAGAGCATAGTAGAAATCTGGAACTCAAGGAGGTGGGTTTTAAGGAGGGTCTTAAAGGAGTAGAGGGAGACGGAGAAGCGGATGGGTTTCGGGAATTTCAGAGGGTGGGGCCTAGGCGGCAGAGGGGATGCATAAAAGGCCAGAATCAGTGGAATGGAGAGTTCATGGGTGGGTAGGGGAGGGGCGGGGGCACGGGTTGTAGGAAGTTACAGAGATAGGGAGGGACGAGGCCATGAAGAGATTTAAATACAAGAATTTTAAATTTGAGGTATTGGGGGGTGGTCTGGGGACCAATGTAGGTCAGCAAGGATGGGGTGATGATGGATGGATCTCAGAGCGGGATAGGTTATGGGCACCAGAATGTTGGATGGGCTGTAGTTTATGGAGGGTGGGAGGCTGGCAAGCCTGAACATTGGAATAGTTGAGTCTGGAGGTGATAAAGGCATGGTTGAGGGTTTCAGCGGCAAATTGCCTGAGGTGGGTGGGTGATGTTACAGAGGTGGAAGTAGGGGGTCTTTGTGATGGAGAGGTTATGGGGTAAGAAGCTGAGTTCAGGGCCGAATAGAACACCAAGATTGTGAACAGTTTGGTTCAGCCCGAGACAGTGGCCAGGGAGGGAGGTGGAATCAGTGGGAAAGATAGAGAGTTTGTGGCGAGGGCCAAAGACGATGGCTTTGGTCTTCCCACTGTTTAGCTGAAGGAAATTGCGGTTCATCCAAGAGTGGATGTCAGACAAGCCGTGGAGGGGTCGAGAGAGGTAGAGCTAGATGTCACTCAGATTATAGAAATGACTCGTCTAGCAACAGTCATAGAGTCATAGAGTTATACAGCACAGAAAGAGGCCCTTCGGCCCATCGTGTCTGCGCCGGCCATCAAGCCCTGTCTATTCTAATCCCATTTTCCAGCACTTGGTCCGTAGCCTTGTATGCTATGGCGTTTCAAGTGCTCATCTAAATGCTACTTGAATGTTGTGAGGGTTCCTGCCTCTACCACCCTTTCAGGCAGTGAGTTCCAGATTCCAACCACCCTCTGGGTGAAAAAGTTTTTCCTCAAATCCCCTCTAAACCTCCTGCCCCTTACCTTGAAACTATGCCCCCTGGTTATTGACCCCTCTACTAAGGGGAAAAGTTCCTTTCTATCTACCCTATCTATGCCCCTCATAATTTTGTACACCTCAGTCAGGTCCCCCCTCAGCCTTCTCTGCTCTAAGGAAAACAACCCCAGTAAACAGCAAAGCAATAGGACTGCTGAATGGGGCAAGAGAAGGCCGCAGGCTTCATGCGCTGCTGGCTTGAACCAAAAGTCATGATAAATGTCAGTCAGAACTTGTCTGCTGAACTTCAAGCATTGCATTGAAGTTTTAAAACTCATTTTACTTACATTTGACGATTTGTTAAAATAGTATATTTTAGCAGGACAACATACGCCTTTCACCTCATACCCGCTCACCACAGTAGCCTCTCTGTGGCTTCATTCTTTCGTCCCCCTTAATCTCTTCCCGGTTCGACTGCCTTTGCTCTCCACTCTTCTTTCTACCACCTGCTCTCAGTCCATGGGTACCCCCTCTTGTTCCTGCTACCTGCCCTCACTCAAAGGCTTCACAGTTGTGGTGCCTTTTTTCCATAACTTACCTGGTGGTTGCCCTCAGTTTTTCCCACTTCCCTGATTATTCTGAATTTTTTAAATAGCCCTGGTTTTACTTTTTTTTTTAAAACCCTTCCCGTTTTTAAAAATACCTCGAGTGTTCTGTGCGTTTTTAAAAAGTACCATTTATGTGGTGTGTTTTTCTTCCTCTGCTTCTCTTTGTAAAACCCCAGTCGCCCACTTTATTTTATGATTTTTCTTTTCCTCATTCTCTGCGGGTCTGTAAATTCCATGAAGCATCCGCTCCAGAACAAAATGCCTTCTGTTTGTAAGACACAGAGTTCCATCTGATTCTTCCATTCTGGTTGTCGGAGGAGGCTCGTGCGGAGCATAAACTTTCAGAATAAGGGGGCACCCTTTTAAATCGGAAATGAGGAGGAATTTCTTCTCTCAGAGGGTCGTGAATCTTTGGAATTCTCTTCCCCAGAGAGCTGTGGAGGCTGGGTCATTGCATATATTTAAGGTGGAGACAGACAGATTTTTGAACGATAAGGGAGTCAAGGGTTATTGGGAGCTGGAGTTGAGGCCAAGACCAGATCAGCCATGATCTTATTGAATGGCAGAGCAGGCTCAAAGGGCCAAATGACCTACTCCTGCTCCTGCGTCTTATGTTCTTATGTCAACGTCAGCATAGACTCGTTGGGCCAAATGGCCTGTTTCTGTGCTGTACATTCGATGTAAATCTTTACTTGTAATGTTCTTTTTCCTCCTTGAAAATAGGGATAACCTTTTATGTTTTTGAAAGGTTTGTTCCCCGCTGTCTTTTTTCCCTTTACTTTTCAAATTCTTCTTCCCCACTTGCCCTCTAATATTAATGTCTCTTTTGTCTCCACCCACGCACGAACCCAAAAATCTGTTTCCCAATCTCCACACTCCAGCTCCTCAACTACCGACTACCCCGTTATCCATTCCATCCCTCTCTTCCCTTACACCCCACATCCCAAGTCCGAACTATATGCTCAAAAATCCTCAATTATTTTCTTGCCAAAAACTCACTGCCTTCACAACTCACTATGACCAGATCACTTAATTCCTCCTGCACCCCTCTCAAAACATGAGTGTCAGCTGTGGCTCAGTGGGTAGCACTCTCGTCTGAGTCAGATGGTTGTGGCTTGAGTCCCACCCCAGAGACTTGAGCACAAAAAATCTAACGCAGGACTGAGGGAATGCTGCACTGCCTGGCTGCCTCTCTTGTGCAGTACCCAGTGGTACATTGGGGGCATTCCGCGACCAGTGGGCACTGGAGAGAGAGCGTGCGGGACATTTGGGGCATTCCGCAACCGGTGGAATAGAGTGACAGATATAAGCAATAACATTCTGATTTTAAAAACAGAAAATGCTAGAAATGCTCAGCAGGTCAGGCAGCACCTGTGGAGAGAGAGAAATAAGAGTTAACATTTCGTCAGAAAGATTGTCGACCTGAAACATTAACTCTGTTTCTCTCTCCACAGATGCTGAGCATTTCCAGAGTTTTCTGTTTTTATTTCCGATTTCCAGCATCCGCAGTATTTTACTTTTGTAACATTCTGATTCTGTTTTATAAGTTTCTCTTTGGCTTTGTTGACAGTAGACTTTCCATTTACATCATTTTATTAGTTGCATCTCCTTAAGACAAAGAGACATTTGCAAATGTGCTTCTCCGTTGATTCCCACATTACAACAGTGATTCTACTTCAAAAGTCCTTCATTGGCTGTAAAGCGCTTTGAGACACCCGGTGGTCGTGAAAGGCGCTATATAAATGCAAGACTTTCTTTTTTACACTGGGCCAAGAAGCGTCATCTGTACAAAGTGATTATCTGCACGAACATTCTTGTGTCCTTCTGTGCATGCGTGTTGTCACCCAGGCCGCGCACGCTAGTGCCCCACAGTGGCGGCTGTAGTGCAGCGCGGGCTGGGCTTTCCTCAGCTCCGTGGGACAAGGCCCGTCACCGGAGCCCTGCTGCCCGGAGGGAGCAGAGAGGGGGAGAGAGAGAGAATCTGGAGCGAGAGAGAGAATTGGAGGGAGAGGGAGGGAATTGGAGGGAGAGGGAGGGAATTGGAGGGAGAGAGAGGGAATTGGAGGGAGAGAGAGGGAATTGGAGGGAGAGGGAGGGAATTGGAGGGAGAGGGAGGGAATTGGAGGGAGAGAGGGAACGGAGGGAGAGAGGGAACGGAGGGAGAGGGAGGGAATTGGAGGGAGAGGGAGAGGGAATCAGAGAGAGAGAGAGAGGGAATCAGAGGGAGGGAGGGAGAGGGAGGGAATTGGAGGGAGAGGGAGGGAATTGGAGGGAGAGGGAGGGAATTGGAGGGAGAGAGAGGGAATTGGAGGGAGAGAGGGAATTGGAGGGAGAGAGAGGGAATTGGAGAGAGAGAGAGAGGGAATCAGAGGGAGAGAGGGAATCGGAGGGAGAGAGGGAACGGAGGGAGAGAGACGGAATTGGAGGGAGGGAGGGGGAATCGGAGGGAAAGGGGAGAAGGGATTGGGTGGAGAGAGGGAATTGGGGGAAACAAAGGGGGAATCAGAGAGAGAGGGGGGAATTGGAGGGAGAGGGGGTGAGAGAATCGGAGGGAAAGAGGGGAGAGGGAATCGGAGGGAAAGGGGGAGAGGGGGAATCGGAGAGGGAGAAAGAGAGGGAATTGGAGGGAGAGAGTATCGGAGGGAGGAGGGCGAGAGAGGGAATCAGAGAGAGAGGGAGGAGAGAGGGAATCGGAGGGAGAGAGGGAACCAGAGGGGGGAGAGAGAGGAGGTCAGGAACTCAGGGTGGGGGGGTAAAGTGTACGGAGAGCACAGTGGGGATGGGGGAAGAACGTGATCCAGGTCTAAAGGGGGCGGGGAGTGAGAGCGAGAATGTGACCCAAATGGTGAGACGGATCACGTTCTTCCAACCCCACCCCCTTTACACCCGCACCACGGTCTCCCTCTCCTCCCCCTAGACCTGGTTGATTTCTCGGAAAGCTCGGTGCGTGTGTGGCAAGTGACATCATTGGACGGGATGAAATCCGGAAGTCACGACACTGTCACTATTCACTTCATACCCAATAAACCTCTTAACAATCCGTGACCCACACACAATGTCCCATCTATGGAGGGCTGGGAGGTCATGAATCCGTAGGGGAGGAACTTGGGCAGGGGGAGAAGGTCAGGAACTTGGGCAGGGGAGGTCAGGAACTCGGGTGCGGGAGAGAAGGTCAGGAACTCGGGTGGGGGTGGGGCAAGGTTAGGAACTTGGGCCAGGTTGCGGGGGGGAGGGGGGGGGAAGATCAGGAACTTGGGTGGGGGGAGGTCAGGAACTTGGGCGGGCGGGGGAAGAACTCAGGCGGGGGAGAGGAGGCCAGGAACTTGGGCGGTGGGAGGTCAGGAACTCGGGCCGGGAGGAGGTCAGGAACTTGGGCGGAGGGGGCAGGAACTTGTTTGGGGGTGGGAGAAGGCCTTAACCTGCAAGGATGAGCCCTGTCTGTTCCAAGTGAGCTCTGTTCTGGCTGGAGTAGGCAGTCAGAATGGCTCGAATTACACTTTGCAAAGTGGCCTGGCCAAAATAGCCATTAACTGGTCCAGGCAGCGGGCAGTCGAGGGGGTCGTTCGGCCCGATTGCCTGCCTCTCTTCCGCGGCTGTGTTCGCGCCTGGGTGGCCCTGGAGATGGAGCACGTGGTGTCCGCCGGCACGCTTGAGGCCTTCTGCGACCGGTGGGCACCACGGGGACTGGAGTGCATCATCACCCCGGCCAACACAATTTTAATTTAATTTGTTAAAGTTCTTTTAAAGTTTTATTAATTTACAGACAATTTGTTTACTCACCCCCACTTAAAAGAGTACACTTTGCAAAATAACTGATTAGGTAGGCAGGGCAGATATAATTACACATTCCAGAGAAACTGCTGGGTGTCTGTGTGGTCTTCCAAGGGGACCAATCAGCAATCAGGACTTGTCATCCAAGGCGACCAATCAGAGCTTTTGGTGTTGCGAATAAACACAGTCTCATCTTTATGAGTTAATAAATAAGGCATCTGAAAAAGACTAGTTAAGGTTTGGGGTGAGAACTTTAAGTGGTTGTGACACTGAAACTATCCTAAACATTAAACTCTCTCCCTCCCCCTTCCAACATATTATCGGGGTTCAGTTGCTGGGGATTTTCTATATTTTTTTTAAATTTCACTTTTCTGCGATAAGCAGTCGTCCCTCCCCCCGCGTAGATTTCTTGAGGAGTGGCCAGTGCCGTGGATATTTCGCTTGCAGACCGCGAGGAAACAAATACATTTGGGATTTTTTTTCTGAAACGCGAAATATCGCCCTCCCACTCACATGAATAATGGAAATGAAAAGATCTGAATCAAAATTTCGCGTTGGAAAGTTTGCGGACGTCTCCTTGAACCTGCTGCCGGGTTTTATCTCGGTCGAAGAAAAAAAGTTGTGAAACGTTTTTTGAGGACTTTCGATTGGCAGTTTCAGTGTGACTTTCCTCACTCCGGCTCTTCCCGGGAGTGAAACTGACATTCGCTCTCCAGGCACAAGGATAGCAACATTACAAAGAATCGATCCTTTCATCCGGAATCCTTGCTCTTTTTCTAAGTGTCTTTTTTTTTTGGCTCCGTAAACCGCGGTGAACTTTGTTGCATTACAGATGGATCCAGGTTGCAGGCGAGCCTTCAGGTAAGATATTCAAATCAGAGCCTCATCAGAGATTTGTTACTGAGCGTGCTGGCCACTCCGCTCCCCGCGAACTTCATGGTAAAACTGAGAGTAAAGAGAGTGAAAACAAACATTTTGAAGTTACAGTATGCTCCGTTATTACTTTCATAATTTCGCCCCTCCCCCTCACTGCGTCGGGAACACTGGTTTTACCTTACAGTGCTTCACAGTGCCTATTCTTCATCTTGATCAATCTAGACCGTGAGTGCTAGCAGGCCCTTCCACCGAGGGGGCATCACACCTGGGCACGATGCTGCTCCCACCGAATGTCCACACAGGAATCTCTTGATTATTCCCTTCCTTCGTCCAATGATTCTGAAGCCAATTGAATTGTCCACATAACTGGGCATATATCAAGGTATGTGTACTGTTCTAAATGGCTCAGTTTCACAACATCCAGTCCATTTACCAGTTGGTCTTCAGAGGGCTCGTCCTGTTCATATTTTTTTGTGAACGGCTTTTAAGTTTTGTTAATAGACTTTGTGAAGTTAGTTAGTTCGACGGCACCTCCCAAACCCGTGACCACGACTACCTAGGTGGACAAGGGCAGCAGGCGCAGGGGAACACCACCACCTCCAAGTTCCCCTCCGAGTCGTACACCATCCTGACTTGGAAATACATCGCCGTTCCTTCATCGTCGCGGGGTCAAAATCTGGAACTCCCTCCCTAACAGCACTGTGGGAGTACCTTCACCACATGGACTGCAGCGGTTCAAGAAGGTGGCTCACCACCAACGTTCCCGATAAGCTATCTGGCCGCGTAGCTCTCTACTGGGTCCTGCACAGGCCGCTTACTGCCTTTTGAGCGGGAGATTTTGCACATGCGCAAAATTTTGAATGGGCTGTGCAGCCCCTGAAAAGGACCACGCATCCCCAAAAAACTAGGGGGAACATTGCTCACCACCACCTTCGCAAGGGCAGTTAGGGATGGGCATTGCCAATGACGCCCACATCCCGTGAATGAATAAAAAAGAAAACATGATCCCATTTTAATTTCCAATCGTTAGGGATTGAGTCATTTGCCCAGAGCTACCAGGCACTGATTGGGAAGCATAGTCTGGGTGCAGAGGGTGTGAGGATGGGGCTGTATTGTGCTCAATTAATTTCACCTACTTGTGAACCTGTGGTCCCTTTAGTTCTGTATCACTCTTTATTGAGGGTGCTCCGATCTTTTATCGAAATGTCCCATGATGTTTTAAATATTCAAATTTGTTCACCACAGCTCCTCGTAGCCAAAGTGAACCGAAAAGTCAGTGTATTATGGTTGTGATACTGTTTTGTTAAATAATAAATCAGCGCGTTTGATTAGTTATACATTACTCATTGAAAATCCTGGTAATACACAACAGGTATATCAGCATCTCTAAAGAGAAAGGACAAGTTAAGGTTTCAGGTGGAGCCCCTTCGAAAGAGCCAGAGACTCTGAGCGAGCTTATTTTTTTACGCAGCGAGTTGTGATGATCTGGAACGCGCTGCCTGAAAGGGCGGTGGAAGCAGATTCAACAGTAACTTTCAAAAGGGAATTGGATAAATACTTGAAGGGGAGAAAATTGCAGGGCTACGGGGAAAGAGCAGGGGAGCGGGACTAATTGACGAGCTCTCTCAAAGAGCCGGCATAGAGATGATGGATCCAACGGCCTCTTTCTGTGCTGTGTGATTCTGTGATCAGAACTGGAAGTAAAGCAAGCTCTTTTAATGAAACTGAACAAGACAAAATAGGGTGAGGGTTGGGGGTGGAACTGAGATAATGGTTAAAGACTCAAGCAAGTTTTCTAGGAAAGATAGGAAGAGGTGAACAGTGGTGGGTGCTCTACACAGATCACCGCAGTAAGTCACGGAACGACATTAAAATTATAAAAGGCGATGACAATAGTTAATGAGGAAAACGGCAATAAAAGCGAACCATGCTGGGAGCGTACAGCAGACCAACGCGACAACCGAAAGACAAAGGCAGGCCATTGCCGGATGAGACCCCCTCACCCACCAGTGCTGTGCTGTGATGAAGTCCCCTCCCCCAGATGCTGATAGAATTGCTGTGCATCCCCCACAGCCCCTGCCACTATGAAGGTGGGAGACATAGATGAGTTCTGAACACAACCCTTCTGGGGAAGGGTCTGCACCCAGGGTGGTCGGTCTGTCTTCCCTCTTTTCAGGTAAAGGAACAGTTACTGTGTGTTATAACAACAGAAAACGCTGGAAAAACTCAGCAGGCCAGGCAACATCCGTGGAGAGAGAAAGAGAGTTAACGTTTCAGGTCGAAACCCTTCGTCGGAACTGAGAGAGCAAGAAATAAACAGATAAAAATGCAAGGGGGAGGCTGGGGGGAGGAATAAAAGAACAAAAGGGATGGTCTTTAGTGAGTAGAGACATTGAGAGATGCTCAAGGCAAGACGAGATGGTAATGGGACAGGTTGAGAAACAAAAGGTAAGGTGTGAAATGCTGGCAGAATCAGAGACAGCTGCCGTGGGGGGAGAGAGAGGAAAAAAAGGAAAAAGGCACGGACCACAAGAGTGGATAAAATGTATACATATGTGGTAGGGGCCGGGGTTATGATCTGAAATTGTTGAACTCGATATTGAGTCCGGAAGGCTGTAAAGTGCCTAAACGGAAGATGAGGTGCTGTTCCTGGAGCTTACGCTGCGCTTCCGTGGAACAATGCAAGAGGCTGAGGACGGTGAGGTCTGAGTGAGCGTGGAGGGGTGAATTAAAATGACAAGCGACCGGAAGCTCGGGGTCACCCTTCCGGACTGAACGGAGGTGTTCCGCAAAGCGGTCACCCAATCTGCGTTTGGTCTCCCCAATGTAGAGGAGACCACATGTTCCTAGTGTTGTTTGTTTTCATTTCAGGGTTCCAGCATCTGAAGTTTCCTCATTAGCTTTTTTTTTGAGCCTTTTGGTTTTTTTTTAATGTCTTTTCATGCTTTTGGGGCACAGTATTAATTAACAATAATATCCTTCCCTTTCAAGTAAAGGGTAGGCATCGAGAAGATGTTTCCACTTGTGGGGGAGACCAAAACTAGGGGTCATAAGTATAAGATAGTCACTAACAAATCCAATAAGGAACTCAGGAGAAACTTCTTTACCCAGAGAGTGGTGAGAATGTGGAACTCGATACCACAAGGAGTGGTTGAAGCGAATGGCATTGAAGGGGACTCTAGATAAACACGTGAGGGAGAAAGGAATATAAGGAAATGTTGATTGAGTTAGATGAAGAAAGGTGGGAGGAGGCTCGTGTGGCCCAATCGGGCCGAATGGTCTGCTTCTGTGCTGTAAAATACTATAAGTTTTATGTTGTCTCCCCAAATTAAAGGGTACCAACTTCATTTTTTTAAATGCATTTGCAAGCAAATGAGAAAGTGTTTGTGAAAGATACAGTGACAACTTAAAGAGGAAGGAAAGTCTAGCGAACTAACTTTAGCATCTGAGTGTTCGGCAGCTGAGGCCAGCTACCTAAGCACAGACTGTGGATTGAATTTGGGAAATTTCTGGCCTGCATGAGTCATAATCACACCAGGTAGTGCATTCGCTCATTATGCATCAACGTAAAAAAAAAAAAAATCCTTCGTGACTGAAAGGACATTGAAACCTAAGCAGCTACAGTCTGTGGAGGGCAAATTCCGTGCCTGACAACTGCTGTGTTAAGGGAGCCCTTCATTCTGCACTTCAAAGGTGGAATGCTGACGTCCCCTCAGGGTCATGTTGCCTTACTCAAAACCTCCAACAACTGCAGAAAAAACCCCAGCACTGCTGTTAATGTGACTGCTCTTTAGGAAGGCGGGGGAATTCTGAAGTGAGTAGGAAGAGCTGTGAGAAGAGAGATAAGGAACATTGGGACAAGGAACTTATTTACTTTTCATTCCTAGTGACCATTTGAAAACCCCCCCCCTGTAATTAATGACTTTTTCTGTTCCCACTCAGCAGGTTTTTAAGTAGGGGAATTTCCCGTGGTCCGTCGAATGAAAAGAAATATTCCCATTTTTGTTTGGCAGATTGGTGGCAGGAATTTCATTACTAGAGACTCTGGTGTTGCTTTTCTTAGAATCACAGAATAATGCAGCACAGAAGGAGGCCATTTGGCCCATTGAGTCTGCGCCAGCTCTTTTGCAGAGCGATCCAGTCAGTCCAATGTCCCCGCTCGGTCCCCATATCCCTGAATTTTTTTCTCCTTCAAGTATTTATCCAATTCCCTTTTGAAAGTTACTATTGAATCTCTTTCCACCACTCTATCAGGCAGTGCATTCCAGATCCTAACCACTCGTTGCATAAAAAAGTTTTTCCTCATGTCGCCTCTGGTTCTTTTGCCAATCAGCTTAAATCTGTGCCCTCTGGTTATCGACTCTTCAGCCATTGGAAACAGTTTCTCTTTTTCTTTACTCTATCAGTGTCAGCCGTGGCTCAGTTGGTAGCACTCTCGCCTGTGAGTCAGAAGGTTGTGGGTTCAAGTCCCACTCCTGAGACTTGAGCACATAAAATCCAGGCTGACACTCCAGTGCAGTACTGAGGGAGTGCCGCACTGTCGGAGGTGCCGTCTTTCGGATGAGACGTTAAACCGAGGCCCCGTCTGGAGGGGAACTTGAAGGTGGTGGTGCTCCCATGCGTCTGCTGCCCTTGTCCTTCTAGGTGGAAGAGGTAATGATACTGCTCTCTTACTCTCTGCTCCCACTTCCACCGCCTCACTGTTCGCAATACTACCCTTCACTCTCCTACAATCAAGAGGAACTGCTTTACCTTTTTCATTAAAAATAGCTATCAGAGGAAATATTCCCGCTGTGTTTACGATATCTGTGTAAAGGGAATTTACGCTGCGCTTCCGATGAAGTTACGGCGGTAAAAAGTCCAAGGAAATTTAGGGCCCTTTTGTGTGGTGACCACGCCAGTACGACACTAAATCTTAGAGAAAAATACTTCATTTTTGTCACAGTTGCATTGTCAATAACATTTCAAAAGTTTCACCTTTTTGAAATAACAATTCATTTTACTTTGCCTTAGGAGAACAAGACTGGTGCCTGGGCTGTTTGAATGTGGATTGTTTTTGTGTTGGGGAACAGGTAAATATAAAGTTCCATTTCTCAGCGACTGACTCCAAGGTCCTTCTAATTGTCTGTATTTCATGGCTGATCATTGGGTGTGATTCACTTTTTAATCTTTTTGATCTTCTGCAACATAAGCCACCCTTGTCCAGGCTGGCAGTAGACAATCTGTCCCAGGCCTCCATCAATAGGATTCAATTACCAGATGGTAGGAAGTGTGCCTGGGTAGGCTCTCAAACCTGAATCTATTTCCTTTCTCCCTTTTCTTCTGCGGATGTGACAAAGCAACAGTTTCAGATCTCAACCAAATGGGGGGGGGCTGGGAGGGAATCACTATTGAATCACTGCTGGGAGATATGCATCGGCCTGTGTTTGGAGCTAACTATACAATATTACAGCCAGACCTGGGATGGC
The DNA here is from genome assembly GCA_030390025.1 of Squalus acanthias. Classification (NCBI taxonomy): domain Eukaryota; kingdom Metazoa; phylum Chordata; class Chondrichthyes; order Squaliformes; family Squalidae; genus Squalus; species Squalus acanthias. The sequence continues at coordinate 16,730,647 of CM059450.1, forward strand.
CTTCACAATAGATGAGGGATACTGTGGGGCTGAATACTTTGTCCTGTGATCATTTCAGGATACAGAACGGCTAGTCTGAGTCCCATTTCTCTCAGCGGGGAATGATAACTGCTTTGAAAGAAATACTTGCATTTCTATAGCGCCTTTCACAACCCTCGGACGTCCCAATGTGTTTTACAGCCAATGATGTACTTTTTGAATCGTAGTCACTGTTGGAATATAGGAAACGCAGCAGCCAATTTGCGTACAGCAAGCTCCCACGAACAGCAATGTGATAATCACCAGATAATGTTTTAGTGATGTTGATTGAGGGATAAATATTGGCCAGGACTCCCCTGCTCCTCTTCAAAATAGCGCCATGGGATCATTTCCGTCCACCTGAGAGAGCAAACGGGGCCTCAGTTTAACATCTCATCCGAAAGACTGCACCTCGACAGTGCAGCACTCCCTCAGTACTGCACTGGAGTGTCAGCCTAGATTTTTGTGCTCAAGTGTCTGGAGTGGGACTTAGAACCCAGAACCTTCTGTCTCAGGAGGTGAGGGTGCTACCCACTGAGCCAAAGCTGACATGTACCACACAGTCAAGATGCGTATGAATATCTCCGGGTTGTGGAGGAACCCACTGGCCTACAGTTTGTACACCGATCTTAGTGGCGCTGTCAGCCCAGCGGAATTAACACATAACCCTTAATGACGTAAGGAGAGAGAAAGCTGTTGAAGGAAGTACAAAATGAGACAAAGGCTATTTTGGTCTTTCTATCTCTATCACTGATCGCACAATTTACCCAACCCAAATTCTGCACTCTCCTGAAGGAGGCAAACTTAGGTAAACCTTGGAGGACGCATAGCTCTGAAATTTCTTCCAACCACAAAGGGAACCCTCCCTTCCCCAGCTGCATTCCAAAGTACCAGCAGGTCATGAACCATCCCATTGCATTGATTATTAGCTGTGACTGCTGTTCTTTTCCTTAGAATCTTAAAAACCTTACGGTGATATATATTCAGGTAATTTTTAAAGAAGTTACTCAACATAGCATTAACTGCTTTCGGTGGAAGTGTGTTCTGTTGATTGGTCTTTAGATGTCGGCTTGCACAGCTGATGGCAACATCAAGATAAATTCACCAGTTTAAAAAAAAAAAAATTGGTGAAACTTAAGAACTCTTTTTTTTTAACCTGGTCGTTCTGACTTCTTGGGGGGCCACTAAACACGTTTTCCGGCAGAAGCAGTATGTTTTGGTAGTGATGTGGCTCAGTGGGCAGCACCCTCGCCTCTGAGTCTAGAAGGTTGAGGGTTCACGTCCCACTCCAGGGACTTGAGCACAAAATTCTAGGCTGACACTCCAGTGCAGTACTGAGGGAGTGCTGCACTGTCGGAGGTGCCGTCTTTTGGATGAGACGTTAAACCGAGGCTCCCTCTGCCCTCAGGCGGACGTAAAATATCCCATGGCGCTATTTTGAAGAAGATCCGGGGATTTATCTCTGATGTTCTGACCAACATTTATCCCCACACCAACATCGCTAAAACATCATCACATTGCTGTTTGTGGGAGCTTGCTGTGCGCAAATTGGCTGCCGCGTTTCCTACCTTACAACAGTGACCACTCTTCAATACAAAAAAAATGACTTCATTGGCTGTAAAGTGCTTTGGGCGTCCTGAGGTTGTGAAAGACACAAATTAATTGCAAATCCTTTCTTCTATCTTTCATTACTCAACATCATCAGGCACACATGCAGCTATTCTTTCTGTGGGCATGACATCACTACCTCAGTTGGCCAAAACGGCACGACCAGATTGCACATGTATGGAATAGTGAGTTCCATAGTGCAGCCAGTTTGTAGAGGGAGAGGTCTCAGTTAGTTAGCTTGCTTGCCCAAGGCCCAGGCTGCAGCATTAACGTAGCTAATCTCTCCCACTCCCTCTCTCTTCCTCTTTCCCTGCCTTTCACTTTCTTTGTTGTAGTACAGGCAGCCAAGGAATATAAGAACATAAGAAATAAGAGCAGGAGTAGGCCATTTGGCCCTTCGAGCCTGCTTCGCCATTCAATAAGATCATGGCTGATCTTCGACCTCAACTCCATCTTCCTGCACTATCCCTCATATCCCTTGATTCCCTTAATATCCAAAAATCTATCGATCTCTGTCTTGAATATACTCAGCGACTGAGCCTCCACAGCCCTCTGGGGTAGAGAATTCCAAAGATTCACCACCCTCTGAGTGAAGAAATTTCTCCTCATCTCAGTCCTAAATGGCCGACCCCTTATTCTGAGACTGTGACCCCTGGTTCTAGACTCCCCAGCCAGGGGAAACATCCTCCCAGCATCTACCCTGTCAAGCCCTGTAAGAATTGTATATATTTCAATGAGATCACCTCTCATTCTTCTAAACTCTAGGGAATATAGTCCTAGTCTCCTCAATCTCTCATCAATAAATAAATAAATATATATATAACCATTAATAGATGTGGTGATATACTGTGATTAAAGTGAAGAGGTCACTGAACAATACATCCAGGCCCTTTTTGATTCTGGTAGCGGATAGGCCATTCAGCCCCCTGCTCTACCATTCCATTAGATCATTGCTGATCTGTACCTCAATTCTATTTACCCACCTTTGACCCATATCCCTTGATACCCTTACTTAATAAAGATCTGTCGATCTCAATCTTGAAATTTTCAATTGACTCAGCATCCACAATCTTTTCATAATATCATATGATACTGCACAGAGGAGGACATTTGGCCCATCGTGCCTGTGCCGGCTCTTTGGTAGAGCTATCCGATTAGTCCCACCCCCTGCTCTTTCCCCATAGCCCTGTAAATTGTTTCCCTTCAAGTATTTATCTAATTCTCTTCTGAAAGCTACTATTGAATCTGCTTCCTTCAGGCAGTGCATTCCAGATCACACCAACTCACTGTAAAAAAAAAAAATATGTTTCCTCATGTCGCCTCTGGTTCTTTTGCCATCCACCTTAAATCTGTGTCCTCTGGTTACCGACTCTCCTGCCACTGGAAACAGTTTCTCCTTATTTACTGTATCAAAATCGTTCATGATTTTGAACAGCTGTATCAAATCTCCTCTTAACCTTCTCTGCTCCAAGGAGAACAACCTCAGCTTCGCCAGTCTCTCCACTTAACAAAAAATACAAAAGCAAAATACTGCGGATGCTGGAAATCTGAAATAAAAACACAAAATGCTGGAAATGCTCAGCAGGTCAGGCAGCATCTGTGGAGCGAGAAACAGAGTTAACGTTTCAGGTCGACGACCCTTCGTCAGAACTGGGAAAAAGCTGGAGATGGAACAGGTTTTTAAGCAAGTGCAGGGGCAGGGAAAGGGGGGGGGAGGGGAGGAAAGAACAAAAGGGAAGGTCTGTGATAGGATGGAAGGCAGGAGAGATTAAGAGACATTAAGAGATGGTGCAAGGCAAAAGGAGATGGTAATGGGACAAGTTAAGAAACAAAAGATGGCTCTAGATGGAAGGCATACTTCTCTGTTAAAATTCATGCGTCCGTCCATTTCACCAGTCTGTCTGTGACCTCATGAAGTCTGTTACTGTCCTCATCGTTCACTACATTTCCGAGTTTCAGATCATCTGCAAACTGAACTCTCAGGTGTTCTTTATTTTCTTTCCCCCTAGTTTCTTTGTCTACCCTCACGGTTCCAGGAATTGTCGGGGAAAGTGCCCTCCTGTCTTGTGTAAATAGATCTGTGGGAAAAAGTGCTGACGATGGGATACGTGTGTACTGGCAGACGGCTGACCAGTACGTACACGCCTTTTACTCGGGGCAAGAACAAGCTAACTGGAGTTACGGCGACAGAGCAAAACTTTTTACAGAAGAATTTAAAGGCGGCAACTTTTCCCTCCTCTTGTCTGACCTCCGAATGAGTGACGATGCTGAGTATACCTGCCTCATTCAGGTGAAACAGTCGACTTTGCAGTATGATGTGGTTCTATCTGTTCTAGTAACATTGCAAGTAGCAGGTAAAGTTTTCCTTTCTCTGTCCCCTTATTTTTAAATGTTGCTGTTGTAACAGGGGTGGGGACAAGTGGATAGAGAGGTTTACTCTGTTTTATGGAAGAGTGACCTTACTTAGTGTCAGCTGAGGCTCAATTGGGAGCACTCTCGCCTCACCACCACCTTCTCAAGGGCAATCAGGGATGGGCAATAAATGCTGGCCTTGCCAGTGACGCCAACATCCCATTTAAAAAAAAAAAGAAGGTTGTGGGGTTCAAGTCCCTCTCCAGAGACTTGAACACAACAAAAACTAGGCTGACACTCCAGGGCAGTACTGAGGGAATGCTGCACTGTCGGAGGTGCCGTCTTTCGGATGAGACGTTAAACCGAAGCCCCGTCTGCCCCCTCAGGTGGACGTAAAAGATCCCATGATGCTATTTCGAAGAAGAACAGGGGAGTTATCCCTGGTGTCCTGGCCAATATTTATCCCTCAATCGACATCACTGAAAACAGATTATCTGGTGATTATCACATTGTTGTTTGTGGGAGCTTGCTGTGCGCAAATTGGCTGCCGTGTTTCCCACATTACAACAGTGACGACACTTCAAAAGTACCTCATTGGCTGTAAAGCGCTTTGGGATGTCCTGAATTTGTGAAAGGCGCTATATAAATGCAAGTCTTTTTTTCTTTTCTTGAGGTCTTCTACATTCGGGTTAATAGTTGCAACTGACTAGCTCCCTGATAGCTTAGGCATTATAATGCACAGCACACTGTGGTACTGAGATCAGGCAGTGCAGCACAGAACTCCAGGTTTGAATACTGGCCCATGATGTGTTAAATAGGAACAGAAGTAGGGCCATACAGCACCTCGAGCAAATGTTTCTCTTAATATTCATTCTCAGGATGTGGGCGTTGCTGATATTTATTGCCCATCCCAAGTTGCCCATTTGACGCAACTTGTGGTAAAGTGCACTTAAACTTCAAATAGATGTTCTAATAACCTCCTCTGTGAATCAAGTGTCTCCTAACTTCCCCCAGTGTTCATCTAGTGATAATCCTGTGCCCGCCTGGTAATAATGTCTCTTTTGAAAGTTACTATTGAATCTGGTTCCACCACCCTTTCAGGCAGCGCATTCCAAATCACAACAAATCGGTGCGTTAAAAAAAAAATCTTTTCTCATGTCTCCTCTGGTTCTTTTTGCCTATCACCTTAAATCTGTGTCCTCTGGTTACCGACCCTTCTGCCACTGGAAACAGTTTCTCCTTCTTTACTCTATCAAAACCGTTTGTGATTTTGAACACCTCTATCAAATCTCCTCTTAACCTTCTCTGCTCTAAGGAGAACAACCCCAGCTTCTCCAGTCTCACCACGTAACTGAAGTCCCTCATCCCTGGAACCATTCTAGTAAATCTCCTCTGCACCCTCTCTAAGGCCTTCACATCCTTCCTAAATTGTGGGGCCCAGAATTGAACACAATACTCCAGCTGAGGCCTAACCAGTGTTTTATAAAGGTTTAGCATTTGTACTCTTTTCCTCTATTAATAAAGCTTAATATCTCTGTTGTAGGAAATGCAGCAGCCAATTTGTGTACAGCAAGATCCCATAAACAGCAATGAGATGATGACCAGATAATCTGTTTTAGTGACGTTTGTTGAAGGATAAATATTGGCTCCAGGACACCAGGGATAACTCCCCTGCTTTTTTTACGTCCACCTGAGAGGGTAGACGTGGCCTTGGTTTAACGTCTCATCCAAAAGACAGCACCTCTGACGGTGCAGCACTCCCTCAGTACTTCATTGAAGTGTTAGCCTGGATTTTGTGGTCAAGTCCCTGGAGTGGGACTTGAACCCACAACCTTCTGACTCGGGGCTGACACTGGATGAGGCCCATGGCCCCATTGGCAGTTTGCTATGTTCCCTTCAGTTTGTCAGGTCAGGCCCGTCAGCTGTGGCTCAGTGCTAGAACTCTCCCTCTGAGTGCTTTCCATTGACTTCATTCCCTTCTATTGCCCATTTTATGCCGGTGACAGTTTCTACCGACTTTCTCTCACTTCTGACCTGTGATGATAAGACCTCACTAGCGTCAGGTACAAGACATGAAGTGGACCAATCCACTACATCGGGGCAACTTCTCTGGTGAGCATATTATAGCTTAGGATCTGTCTGGTTTGAATTAATAAATGGATAGCGCAAAAAGAAAATGAATAATTGGAAAACCTGGAGCATCAGCTCTGGACAGCACTCAGCGCTTGAGTTTGGAGCTTGGGGATGGAGATCCAGGGCCAGGATGTCTATCCCGAGCTCAGCTGACAACATGTGCAATGTGTTAAATTCAATTAGGGGGATAACTTCCTATTCTGTCCGTTGGGAGTGACACAATTACCGTCTTAGAGTTAAAAAAAAAATACATTCATAGGATGTGGGCATTGCTGGCAAGGCCAGCATTTATTGCCCAGCCCGAATTGCCCTTAACTGAGTGGGTTGCTTTGCCATTTCAGAGGGCAGTTAAGAGTCAACCATGTTGGTGTGGTTCTGGAGTTACATATAGGCCAGACCAGGTAAGGACGGCAGATTTCCTTCCCTAAAGGACATTAGTGAACCAGATGGGTTTTTACAACAACCCAGTAGTTTCATGGTCAATACTGATACTAGCTTTTTATTCCAGATTTATTTATTAACTGAATTTAAATTCCCCCAGCTGTCGTGGTGGGATTTGAACTGATGTCTCTGGATAATGAATCCAAGCCTCTGGATTACTCGTCCAGTAACATAACCACTATGCAACCGTTCCCTAAGTAAGGGTTGAAGCTGACCATTGAACTCTGCAACTAACCTCTGGTCTTTATTTTCCATTCGGTTGGGAATTTTAGCCCGCTACACCAAGCCAGTATTGACTGCAACACCACAGCCGAGAGACCTGGATCGTGGAGACTTTGTGACACTGATATGCTCCTCATGGGGTGGCTATCCAGAACCAATTGTACACTGGACTGATAGTATTCCGAACATCCTTAATGAAAACAGTACAGTCGACAATCACATCAATTGTTCCAGAAAGGAACTGTGCAACATTACCTCCATCCTTCGGATCCAAGGAACATTACACTCCATTACTTGCTCCATATACAATCCCAAGCTCCGGGAGAATAAAACTGCAACATTATTTTGGAGTGAGTAAAATTAAATAATACATCCTTCCCCTTGGTGGGGGGGGCGGGGGGACCAAGTAGAGGCGGCCAGCTTTTCATAATTTGGAGTACCTGATATATTGAGATTCCGTTTCACAGCCAATGGCAACCCAACTGTACTGTTCTTCACATGAGCCTGGCTACAGCAAGTGTCAATATTATTTGAGCTTGGAGGGACATCAGAGGGAAATCTGATCCTGTATTCATAGAATCATAGAAATTTATGGCACAGAAGGAGGCCATTCGGCCCATCGTGTCTGTGCTGGCCAAAAAAGAGCTATCCCAGCCTAATCCCACTTTCCAGCTCTTGGTCCGTAGCCCTGTAGGTTACCGCACTTCCAAAAAAATTATTCATTGTACAAAGCACTTTGAGACATTTTGACAGCGTGATATAAATGCAGGTATTATTGATTTACTTATTTGCAGTTTAGCAGCCCAGCTCGTAAGGCCAGAATTTACTGTTGCCGGGGAACGGTTAGACTTGCCCTTACCCGTTTAATTCCCATGAGACTTTGCGCTGCAAGTTGCTGTAACTGAGAAGGAAACAGCGCGGCGCCCTCTACGGGCCACCTGGGACAGATGCGAATGGGGCAAGCAACTGTGTATCTCCTTAACCAATCAGACTGAAGTATTGTGAAATGAACAGTGCGGATTCTGAACCAGAATTGTCCGTTAGAATAGTGAATGCAATGTCGGATCAGGTACAGGAAGCGGAATAAATGAGGGAAGGAAAGATGGGATTAAACGAGAGAGAAAAAAAGAGACAGAAAGAAAAGGTCAACAAATATGTAATTTTAATTCTTATTTAAAAAACAATTAAAAGCTGAAGGAGTGAGACTCCATACTTGTAATAGTTAATTTTCAGTGCCGGAGAGGTTGTTTGGCAGTAATTAAGCCTGATCATGCCATTAAAACATAGAAACATAGAAGATAGGAGCAGGAGTAGGCCATTTGGCCCCTCGAACCTGTTCCGCCATTTAATGAGATCATGGCTGATCATCCAAATTCAGTACCCTGTCCCTGCCTTCTCCCCATATCCCTTGATCCCTTTAGCCTTAAGAAATATATCTATCTCCTTCTTGAATATATTTAATGAATCGGCCTCAACTGCCTTCTGTGGTAGAGAATTCCACAGGATCACCACTCTCTGGGTGAAGAAATTCCTCCTCATCTCAGTCCTAAATGGCTTATCCCTTATCCTTAGACTGTGACCCCTGGTTCTGGACTCCCCCGCCATCGGGAACATCCTTCCTGCATCTAGTCTGTCTAGTCCTGTTAGAATTTTATAGGGGTACTTAGACTGAAATGGACAAGCCCTAAATTTCTGCGGTGAGTTTAGTTTGTATCTAACATGCAAGTACAGGAACTTCACGCCATTCAACGCATTTGAATGGGGAGCCAGACAGCGAGATGCCGTTTATGCGAAGCTAACGGCGCCGCACCTCAGACAGTAACTTCTGGGTTTTCGTGTTTAACCGAGCATCTGCCCTCGCCTCAAGTTGCTGTGTGATTGGCGCGTAAATAACAATGAGTGCCGTTAGCTTCACTGTTATTTTGACTGTAAATTCCGGCCCATAATTTACTAGTCACGGCTGCTGTGCATTCTTGTTGCATTAGTCTTTGTAGCATTAAAAGCAATCTAGAATCACAAGTGTAAAACCTTCTGTACTACTCACTGCATACCCTGTATCTCCAAACATTGTGCACATAATGGGATAAGAAAATTAATTGATTTCTGTTTGCAATTCTTGCGTAGATATCCCACTAATGTTTCTGTATTTGGACAGATTTCTCGGAAAAGAAGGAGATCGTTGACCCCAGCTGTGGCAAACATCATGGATGGATTGCGCCAATAGTCTTCGTTGCACTAGTCGGTGTGGTTTCAGTGGCAATTTACATTTCCTGGAAGTGTTTCCCCAGGTCTTTACTGAGAGGTAAGTGTCTTATCTCCTTTAGTTTACTGAACTGACACTTAAATACCAGACTATGTGGTTCAGCGGGGTTAGACAACTCTACATTGACTCTGGTGAACTGGGTGTGCAGTCTGCCCAGACTGAGGGGTGGATAGTTTCCATTCTGCTCATTGTAAAGACCTTTAGGCAAACTATTATCAAACAGTATCAACCCAGTTCGATTGTATACAAGTAGGAAGTGCAAATGCTCTTTAAATTCAGCACCTATTAGTAATCCGAGAGGTCACCGGGTGGTGGACGTAAGAAGTGAAAATGGTGTGGTAGAGGGTGTGTTCTGAGGTTGATTTATGGCAAATGTGTGGGCTAGAGAAGAGGGAGAATTACTGTGCACCTAATCCACACTCAGTATAACCTGGGAGATGATGCTGACATTGGAGACTAAATGTGGAGCAGTGTCCCATTTCTTAAACATTCCTCACATTAGTGTGTAAAAGCGTCCACTTTTACCCCTCACCTCACCATTACCTTGAGGTACCACCGACGCTGCCTCCGCAAGATCCTGCAAATCCATTGGCAGGATAGGCGCACCAACGTCGGTGTTCTCGCTCAGGCCAGCATCGAAGCTTTGACCACGCTCGATCAGCTCCGATGGACGGGCCACATCGTCTGCATGCCCGATACGAGACTCCCAAAACAAGCGCTCTACTCGGAGCTCCGACACGGCAAGAGAGCCCCAGGTGGGCAGAGGAAGCGCTTCAAACACACCCTCAAAGCCTCCTTGGAAAAAGTGCAACATCCCCACCGACACCTGGGAATCCCTGGCCCAAGACCGCACAAAGTGGAGGAGAAGCATCCGGGAAGGCGCCGAACACCTCGAGTCTCTTCGCCGGGAGCAAGCGGAAGCCAAGCGCAAACAGCGGAAGGAGCGCACGTCAACCCAAGCACCCCACCCACCCGCCCCTTCAACCACCGTCTGCCCCACCTGTGACAGAGACTGCAGGTCCCGCATTGGACTCATCAGTCACCTGAAAACTCATTTTTAATGTGGAAGCAAGTCATCCTCGGTTCCGAGGGACTGCCTAAGAAGAAGAAGACCATGCAGAGGAGTCTCTCCTTCAGGACCTCTTTTTAAAGTGTTCTGCTATTCGGGATCCTGTTTCTTTTTTCCCGGTTTGGACAAGGTTCCACAGGTGCTGGCTTGCCTCTCATTCCTGCCCCAAGTGTCCATTCATAACATGCAAGCTATTCTTTCATCTGGAAATCGCAGCCCAGTGTGATTCTGTCCTCAACTGATGTTCTTGCGTGCACTGCCCAGCAGAGGTCACTAGATAGCAGTCAGAGGCAAGAAGGCTGGCTGGCCGCCCCTCTCCCTTGCAAAGGAGCACTGAGGCTGGTTCTAGTGCCTGAAATGCTGTATTAGCATGCAACCTCCTTTCTCCTCTGGTTCACAACAACACGTCTCGAGTAACCATGAGACTCTAGTGGAGTATACGGAACAGACTTTATTGATCCACAGTAAAGGTGATCGGTCTTTAACTGTATACAGCGAGTAACTTTTTCGGTTTGTGTATCTTTTGAGTACACTCTGAGATACTGTTGAAAACTGTGATCCTTTATACACCATATTTTGACTGCATCAAAGGAAAATGTCATAGATAAGACTGTATGACGTATCTATTCCCAAACCCTTTGCAGACAGACTATTCATGTAAACCGTTGTAGTTTGTTTACTTCAGAATGACTTCCCTTAAACAAGACCTCCTCAAATGGATTTGCTACCCCCATTTTATTACCCTAACACTAAGCTACGATTTATTACCTATACTTATTTCCTTACACAAGCACTTTACATATCAGAAGACAAGCAAAGCAATCCTTTTACAACACTTCTGGAAAGCCTGTTGCTTTAAGATACAAAGAAGTTCGACTGTTAACCCTTAACTCCACAAGATGTCCAACATACATCTTTCTAGGATGCCCAGCAAAGAGATGAACCACCACCTTAAGCTCTTGTTAATTTGGATGGTTCAATTTCAAATGACAGTGCATTCATCTCTGTATATTTCCTCTTGTGGGGTGTCCAAAATTAGGGGGCCATAAATATAAGATAGTCACTAATAAATCCAATAGGGAATTCAGGAGAAACTTCTTTACCCAGAGAGTGGTGAGGATGTGGAACTCGCTACCACAGGGAGTGGTTGAGGCGAATAGCATAGATGCATTTAAGGGGGAAGCTAGATAAGCACATGAGAAAGTATTAGAAGGATATGTTGTCAGCTGTTACTCAGTATGGGCAATAAATGCTGGCATTGCCAGCAATGCCCTGATCACATAAACGAATACATGAAAAAAAAATCCTTACCTGAGTCAGAGGTTGTGGGTTCAAATCTAGGCTGACTCTCCAGTGCAGTACTGAGGGAGTGCTGCACTGTCGGAGGTGCCGTCTTTCGGATGAGACCTTAAACCGAGGCCCCGTCTGCTCTCTCAGGTGGACGTAAAAGATCCCATGGTACTATTTCGGAGAAGAGCAGGGGAGTTATCCCTGGTGTCCTGGCCAATATTTATCTGTCAATCAACATCACTAAAACAGAATATCTGGTCATTATCACATAGCTGTTTGTGGGAGCTTGCTGTGCGCAAAATTGGCTGCTGCATTTCCTACATTACAACAGTGACTACACTTCAAAAAAAAGTACTTAATTGGCTTTAAAGTGCTTTGGGACATCTGGTGGTCGTGAAAGGTGTTCTATAAATGCAAGTCTTTCTTTCTTTCTTTCTTTCATAGTGTGAGATGAAGTAAATAGAGTGGGAAGAGGCTTGTGTGGTGCATAGGGAAGGTAAAAAGGAGGGGGGTGTAATTATTGATCAAAGAAACTGTTATAGCACTGGAGAGGGATGATGTATGTGAGGTCAAAGGTAGAATCTGTTTGGTTAGAATTGTGGAATAATAGAGGAGCGATTACGCTACTGGGTGTATACTATAGGCCACCTGTAGCATAGTGGGAAGGAGACAGAGGAGCAAATTTGTAGGCAACTTACAGAAAGATGCAAGAACTTTAGAGTAGTGATAATGGGGAAGTTCAATTATCTGAATATAGACTGGCAAACTAACAGTGTAACGGACAAAGAGGGGGAGGAATACTGAAATGTGTACAAGAGACCTTTTCTTGATCAGTGTGTTTCCAGCCCAATGAGGAGGGAAGCAGTGCTGGATCTAGTTCTGGGGAATGAAGTGGGGCAAGTGGAGCACGTTTCAATGGGAGAGCATTTGGGGAACAGTGATCATAATATCATCAGGTTTAGAATAGTGGCCCAGGTGGATTGGTAGGCAACACAGTAATTGAACATTGTGAGGCCTTCAAAGAGGAGATGGTTCGGGTACAGAATAGACACATTCCCATGAAGGGGAAAGGAAGGGCTTGCAAAGCTAGATCTCCCTGGATGACAAATGATATAAAGATTAAAACGAGACAGAAAAAAGAGGCTTATGACAGATGTAAGGTACTTCTCTTCTTCTTAGGCAGTCCCTCGGAACCGAGGATGACTTGCTTCCACGCTGAAAATGAGTTCTCAGGGTGACTGATGAGTCCAATGCGGGACCTACAATCTCTGTCACAAATGGGGCAGAGGGTGGTTGAAGGGGCGGGTGGGTGGGATGCTTGGGTTGACGTGCGCTCCTTCCACTGTTTGCGCGTGGCTGCCGCTTGCTCCCGGCGAAGAGACTCGAGGTGTTCGGCGCCTTCCCGGATGCTTCTCCTCCACTTTGTGCGGTCTTTGGCCAGGGATTCCCAGGCGTCGGAGCAGATGTTGCACTTTTTCAAGGAGGCTTTGAGGGTGTCCTTGAAGCGTTTCCTCTGCCCACCTGGGGCTCTTCTGCCGTGTCGGAGCTCCGAGTAGAGCACTTGTTTTGGAAGTCTCGTATCGGGCATGCAGACGATGTGGCCCATCCATCGGAGCTGATCGAGCATGGTCAAAGCTTCGATGCTGGGGATGGTGGCCTGAGCAAGAACACTGACGTTGGTGCGCCTATCCTGCCAATGGTTTTCAGGATCTTGCGGAGGCAGCGTTGGTGGTACCTCTCCAGTGCTTTGAGGTGCCTGCTGTACATGGTCCATGTCTCTGAGGCATACAGGAGGGCGGGAATCACTACTGCTCTGTAGACCATGAGCTTGGTGCCGGGTTTGAGGTCCTGGTCTTCAAACACTCTCTTCCTCAGGCGACCGAAGGCTGCACTGGCACACTGAAGGCGGTACAGAATAGACACATTCCCATGAGGGGGAAAGAAAGGGCATGCAAAGCTAGATCTCCTTGGATGACAAACGATATAAAGATTAAAATGAGACAGGAAAAGGAGGCTTATGACAGATGTAAGGTACATAATACAGTAGAAAACCAATCTCAATATAGAAAGTAAAGAGGGGATCTAAAAAAGGAATGAGGGGCAGAGAGAGTGTATGAGAATAGATTAACATAAAGAGAACCCAGAAGTCTTTTATAAACATATAAGTAGTAAGAGGGTAGTCAAAAGAAGAGTGGGGCTGATTAGGGACCAAAAAGGATATATTCTTGTGGAGACAGAGGGCATGGCTGAGGTATTACATGAGTACTTTGCATCTGTGTTCACTGGAGAAGAGGATGCTGCCAATGTAGCAGTAAAGGAGGTGGCAGTAGTGATTATTGGATAGGATAAAAATAGATAAAGAGAAGGTACTTAAAAGATTGGCAGTCCTCAAAGTAAAAAAGCCACTCGGTCCAGATGGGATGCATCCTAGGTTACTGAGGGAAGTAAGGGTTGAATTTGTGGAGGCTCTGGCCACAATCTTCCAATCCTCCTTAGATATGGGGGTGGTGCCAGTAGACTAGAGGATTGCAAATGTTCCACCCCATTTAAAAAAGGGGAGAGGGATAACCCCGACAATTATAGGCCAGTCAGCCTAATGCCGTTGGTTAGATCTCAGCTGGAGTATTGTGTTCAATTCTGAACACCACACTTTAGGAAGGATGTCAAGGCCTTAGAGATGGTACAGAAGAGATTTACTAGAATGGTTCCAGGGATGAGGGATTTAAGTTATGTGGAGAGACTGGAGAAGCTGGGATTGTTCTCCTTAGAGCAGAGAAGGTTAAGAGGAGATTTAATAACTCTGTTCAAAATCATGAACAGTTTTGATAGAGTAAATAAGGAGAAACTGTTTCCAGTGGCAGGAGGGTCGGTAATCAGAGGACACAGATTTAAGGTGATTGGCAAAAGAACCAGAGGCGACATGAGGAAACATTTTTTTTTACACAGCGAGTTGTTGTGATCTGGAACGCGCTGCCTGAAAGGGCGGTGGAAGCAGATTCAATAGTAACTTTCAAAAGGGAATTGGATAAATACTTGAAGGGAAAAAAATTGTAGAGCTATGACGAAAGAGCAGGGGGGAGTAGGACTAATTGGATAGTCTACTAAAGAGCCGGCACAGGCACGAAGGGCTGAATGGTCTCCTTCTGTGCTCCGTCCGTCCTTCCTTGCTTCCTTCCATCATTCCATCACTGGCATAGACCTGTTGGGCCGAATGGCCTGTTTCTGTGCTGTAAATTCTATATAATGTAGGAATGCAGCTGCAGGCCTCTCTCAATTGTCTTGGCGAGATTAAATAAAATGTTTTCCTTACCTCAATGGTTTCAGCTTGCCACAGGGATCCCTGCTGACCCTCTGGTTAGTGGAAGGTCCGAGGCTAGGCCCTTGCCACAGATCTTCACAGGTATCGTCTGCTGGGATGGCCCAAAAAGGGGACATATCGGAAAACGGGGCGGGAGGCTGGGAACGCTTCCCTTCCACCTCATTAAAACGCCAGCGCTGGGTCTGCTCCTGCTACAAGTTACTCGCCTTGGGAAAGCCCCAGGAAATCTCGGGGCAGCCGAATGGGAGCGGAGATCTGACCTAACGGGTCCACGCCCCCTTTCCCCGCTTCCCTGCGCCCGAAGAACGCCGATGAAACCTCCTTCAAATGCTCACTGTAAGATAAGAAAATAATTTGTACTCCAAACTTTTTAGCAGGTGATGTGGCTGCACAGCAGGGCGAGCTGTCTTCATTTAGCCCCGCAGATCCTGCAGTTTGAGCCCGGTAACTGTTCCTAGGTCAATTTGTTACTGATGGTCCTTCTTTTGAAATGGAAATGTTAGTCTATGAACACTATAGAACATTGCACTGGGGGATGAACTCTAGGCAAACTATTTACCCGAATAAATCTCTCAGGCTGCTGGTTCTCTATTTTTGCACTTGCTTTGCCACGGAGGTGAGATGTCGACCCAGAATTCAGAGCCAGGACTGTTTGGTGCGGGGTTCGAACCCTGCACCTATCTGACTTCAAGTTGGGAATGCTACCATTAAGCCAAAGGCTCACTCCTGAGTGGCACTGATACAGTTCCAGTTAGGATTGAAGGCTGTGGGTTGTAAAGAAGAAAAATAGTTACATTTAAGAGATTTTTCAGGTCACAATGTTTTCTTAAAGGACTTTGTGAAAAGGAATGCACCAATTTATTTTGTTTTCAAATACGTGTAACGGTAGAAAGCTGCCTCAACAGCAACTTGCATTTCTAAAGCACCTTTTAATAAACATCAAAGTACACTTCACATTGGTGTAAGAGAGGTAGAAGGAAGGAAGTCGACTGAAAGCAAGGTTCCAAAAAATGTTGAGGCTTTTAAAAGCAGGGAGAGAAGTAGCAAGGTGCAGGGGTTTAAGGAGGGAGTTCCAGAGAGTTTGGCCGAGGTGGATGAAGATTCTGCCACCGATGGAGAAGCAGAGGCAGGAGGATGCACAGGAGGCCTGAGTTGCTGAGCCGAAGGTCATGGTTGGATTGTCGGGCTGGAGGAGTTTGTAGAGCTGGAGTGGGGTGAGGCCACAGGAGTGATTTGTAGACCAGGACAAGGATTTTGACTTCAGTGAATTGGGAGCAGGGGAGTTAGTGGAGATTAGTGAGGACAAGGGTGATGGGCAGAAGGTTAGGGGCCAGGAAGACTATGGGTGGCAGAGGCTGGAGAACACAGAAGTTGAGGAGGAAAGCAGGAATTGCTGGGAGGGGTAGAGGAACTCGGACCCAAGGTGGCAGCCAATACGCATATGCAAGTGGACACAGCAATACTGGCTATAGAGAAAACTAAACATGGCAAAGCAAGAGCATAGAGTCGGACGCGAAGCGGGAAAGGGGGCGTGGACCCGTTAGGAAACAGCAGCCTAAAGTGGGAGTCTGGGTCAGATCGATTGGTGGATTGTCCTGGCTTGTCTAGTGGCTCAAAAGTATTGTGGCAGTAAGGGGTCAGAGCCCGATTTCTGGTTGAGAAGAGCGGACGTGGGCAGTGGGTGATCTGAGGCTGCCCAGTGTTTGGCAGTTCAAGGTTCGGGCAATCTCTGATTGATCTGCGGAAGACATGGGTAAAACCAGGGTAGACTCATAGTCATAACAGCACTAAAGGAGGCCATTCGGCCCATCGAGTCCGTGCCGGCTCTCTAGAGCAATCCAGTCAGTCCCATTCCCCCGTAGCCCTGCAAGTTTATTTCCCTCACGTGCTTATCCAGTCTCCCCTTGAAAACATTGAGTGTCTCCGCTTTCACCACTTCCATCGACCGCAAGTTCCAGGTCCTCACCACTCGCTGCGTAAAAAAGATTTTCCTCACATCCCCCCTGTATCTCTTGCCCAAACCTTAAATCTGTGTCCCGTAGTCCTTGTACCATCAACTAGTGGGAACAGCCTTTCCCCATCTAGTCTATCCAAACCCGTCATAATCTTGTACACCTCTATCAAATCACCCCTCAACCTCCTTTGCTCTAATAAAAACAAATGCAGCTTCTCCAACCTGTCCTTGTAGCTAAAATCCCCCATCCCCAGAACCATTCTGGTAAATCTCCTCTGCACCCTCTCAAGGGCCTTCACATCCTTCCTAAAGTGTGGTGACCAGAACTGGACGCAATACTCCAGTTGTGGCCTAACCAGCGCTTTGTAAAGGTTCAGCATAACTTCTCTACTTTTGTACTCAATACCTCTATTTATGAAGCCCAAGATCCCATATGCTTTGCTAACCACTCTCTCAATATGTCCCGCCACCTTCAGGGACCTATGCACATTAACTCCCAGTTCCCTCTGTCCCTGCACACTCTTTAAAACTGTGCCATTAAATGATTATTGTGTCTCCCTGTTCCTTCTGCCAAAATGTATCACTTCACACTTCTCTGTATTAAAAGCTCTGTATTATAAACATCCAAAACCCATCTGCCCATGTCCTAACCCGCACCAAGTCCCGTTCACCCATCACCCCTGTGCTCACTGACCTACATTGGCTCCCGGTTAAGTAGCGCCTCGATTTCAAAATTCTTATCCTTGTTTTTAAATCCCTCCATGGCCTTGCCCCTCCCTATCTCTAATCTCCTCCAGCCCCACAACCCCCCCGAGATATCTGCGCTCCGCTCATTCTGGCCTCTTGAGCATCCCTGATTATAATCGCTCAACCATTGGTGGTCGTGTCTTCTGTTGCCAAGGCCCTAAGCTCTGGAATTCCCTGCCTAAACCTGTCCGCCTCGCTACCTCTCTTTCCTCCTTTAAGATGCTCCTTAAAACCAACCTCTTTCACCTGCCCTAATATATCCTTATGCGGATCGGTGTCAAATTTGTTGTCTTAAAATACTCCTGTGAAGCGCCTTGGGATGTTTTACTACGTTAAAGGCACTATATAAATACAAGTTGTTGTTGTTAAATTCCATCTGCCACTTGTCTGCCCATTCTGCTAGCCTTTCTATGTCCTGTTGCAGTCGATTGGTATCATCATCACTGTTTGCCACACCCCCAAGTTTGGTGTCATCGGCAAATTTAGAAATTCTACTCTGTATTCCAATATCCAGGTCATTAAATAGCAGTGGCCCCAGCACTGACCCTTGGGAAACACCACTGTCTACCATCCTCCAGTCTGAGAAACAACCATTTACCACAACTCGCTGTTTTCTGTCCTTAAGCCAATTCCTTATCCAAGCTGCCACTGATCCACTGAGCCTCAATTTTGTTAACCAGCCTTCTATGTGGTACTTTGTCAAACGCCTTCCTAAAACCCATGTAGACAACATCCATTGCATTCCATTCATCAATTCTCCGTTACTTCATCAAAAAATTCAATTCGATTAGTCAAACACGATCTGCCTTTTACAAATCCGTGTTGGCTCTCCTTAATTAGCTTAAACCTCTCCAAGTACCCGTTAATTTTTTCCTTGATTATTGTTTCTAAAATTTTACCCACCACTGATGTTAAACTGACCTGCCTGTAGTTACTAGGATTGTCCTTGCATCCTTTCTTGAACAATCGTGTCACATTTGCCACTTGCCAATCCTCAGGCACCTCCCCCACATCTAGGGAAGATTGGAAAATTATGGCAAGCTATCTCCTCCCCCAATTCCCTTAGCAACCTGGGATGCAAGCCATCTGGACCAGGCGACTTATCCACTCTAAGCATACCCAGTCTTTCTAGTACATCCTGTCTATAAATTTTCACCCCTTCCATTGCTTCTACCTTTTCCACTTCTACCGATATTTTGTCAGCATCCACCTCCTTAGTAAACACCGATACAAAGTACGTATTGAGTATTCTATTCTTGCCCTGCGCCTCTAAGCATATATCACCTTCTTTGTCCCTAAAAGGCCCGCCTCTTACTACCCGCTTACTGTTTACATGCCGGTAGAAGATTTTTGGGTTCCCTTTTATGTTAACCGCCATTCTACTATCTTATTCTCTCTTTGCCAATCTTATTTTCATCTTCACTTCCCCTTTCAACTTATTGTATTTGGTCTGGTTCTCCCTTGAAGAATTCACCTGACATTCATCATACACCTTTTTCTGTTTCATCATCTTCTCAATCTCCCTTGTCATCCAAGGAGCCCTTGCTTTGGTTCCCTTCCCTTCCCTCTTGTTGGAATGTACCTAGCCTGTACTTGGAACATCTCCTCCTTAAAGATCTCCCATTGTTCCGTTGCAGTTTTTCCTGTCATTCTTTGGTTCCATTTTACTCTGGCAGGATCCTTTCGCATCCCATTGAAGTTAGCCCTATTCCAGTTTAGAAGTTCCACTCTAGATTGTTCCTTGCTCCTCTCCATTGCTAATCTAAATCTTATGATACAATGATCACTCGTACCCAAGTGTTCTCCCACAGACACTTGGTCGACCTGGCCCACCTCATTCCCCAGCACCAGATCCAGCAATGCCTCCTTCCTAGTTGGGCCAAGAATATACTGGTCAAGGAAATTCTCCTGAACACATTTCAGAAATTCCTCCCCCCGCCTTTCCCTTTACCCTAGCATTATCCCAATCGATATTTGGGTAATTAAAGTCCCCCAATATCACCACCCTATAGCTCTTGCATATCTCTGCGATTTCCCTGCAGATTTGCTCCTCTACCTCCCTCTCGCTATTTGGAGGCCGATAGAATACCCCCAATAGCATGATCATACCCTTTTTGCTCCTCAACTCTAACCAAATGGATTCTGTCCTTGTCCCCTCCAGAACATATTCCCTTTCCAACACTACAATGTCTTCCTTAATCAGCACTGCCACCCCACCTCCCTTTTTTCCTTCCCTATCTTTTCTGAACACTTATACCCTTGAATATTAAGTGCCCAGTCCTCACCGTTTTTAAGCCACGTTTCTGTTATTGCCACAACATCATATTGCCACACTGCTAATTGTGCTTGTAGCTCCCCAACCTTATTCACCACACTTTGTGTGTTTACGTACATGCATTCTAAACCCATTTTTGAATTTTTCGTAGTCTTTCTTAGTCTGCTCCTATCTAATATGGTACTACTTCTGCCTCCAGCATTACCTTCTCCTCCAGTACCATCCAACACACTGACTCTTCCATGCACCCCATTCTCCCCTCCACTCCTACATGCTGGTGCCCATCTCCCTGCCAAGCTAGTTTAAACCCTCCCCAACAGCACTAGCAAACTTCCCCGCGAGAATATTGGTCCTGGCTCTGTTGAGGTGTAACCCATCCGGCTTGTACAGGTCCCACATTTCCCAGAAATGGTCCCAATGCCTCAGGAATCCAAAGCCCTCCCTCCTGCACCATCTCTCCAGCACCATCTCTCCAGCCACACATTCATCTGTTCTATCCTCCTATTCCTGTACTCACTAGCATGTGGCACCGGGAGTAATCCGGAGATTACTACCTTTTGAGGTCCTGCTTTTTAATCTCTTTCCTAGCTCCCTATAGTCTGCCTGCAGGTCCTCATCCCTCTTTCTGCCTATGTCGTTGGTACCGATATGGACAACGACCTCTGGCTGTTCACCCTCCCCCCTCAGAGTGTCCTGCAGCCGCTCAGTGACATCCTTGACCCTGGCACCAGGGAGGCAACATACCATCCTGGAGTCATGTCTGCGTCCACAAGAACGCCTATCTGTTTCCCTAACCAATGAATCCCCTATCACTAATACAAAAGCAAAATACTGCGGATGCTGGAAATCTGAAATAAGAGAAAATGCTGGAAATACTCAGCAGGTCAGGCAACATCTGTGGAGAGAGAAACAGAGTTAATGGCCCAGAAATTGATCTCGCTCTGTTCCCGCGGGGGTAAGCCTTTCCCGCGATGTCTCACCTCGCTTATGCTTTTTCTGATCCAGCTCGCACGAAATTGATGTTCCAGACATCAGCTGTGCTGGGCTTGCGTATCCCAGCGGCGTAGTTAATTCGTGCGAGCTGTGGGATCACGTGACTCAGTTAGAGCCAATGGCAGCACACCATCTTCCATTCATAAGTCTCACAGCATGGCTGAGAGACTTATGAATCTTACACCCCCCCAAAATAACAGCTAAACCTCAATTAAATAAAAAAAAAAACCCATCACATTAATAAAATAAGTATAGTTAATTAAATGAACCATTTTAAATAAAAAATTAAATTTTTGAAAAAATTTAAAATCTTTTAAAAAGTTATAAAAATAAACTTACCTGTCTTTAAAGTCTATAAAAAAGATATACCTGTAAAAAAAAATTCAAAAAAATACTTAATTCACTACTTACCTTCTTAAAAGCGGGTCTTACTCCTTTTTACATTTCCAAAATCTTCAGTACTTACCTGCGCGTCCAAAGCATGAAGTGCACAGCGTGCGCGCAGCCTGTAGCGCGCACGCGATGCACTCCGGCCCCGCCCCCTTTTCGGAAGAGCAATTGCCGGTTTTCAGCGCATGCGCAGGGCATGCAGAAAACCGGCAATTGGAGTGGGAATACGCGAGAGTATGCAGTGCGTACTCTCGCGTCCCGGGATCAATTTTCGGCCCAATGTTTCAGGTCGATGAACTCTGACGAAGGGTCATCGACCTGAAACGTTAACTCTGTTTCTCTCTCCACAGATGTTGCCTGACCTGCTGAGTATTTCCAGCATTTTCTCTCTTTATTTCCAATCCCCTATCACACTTGCTCTTCCACTCTTCTTCCTCCCCCCCCTGTGCAGCAGAACCACCCGTGGTGCCTTGGCCTTGGCTCTGGCTGGTTTCCCCAGAGGAGCCATCATCCCCACCAGTTTGCAGAACTGTGAACCGGTTAGTGAACGAGATGCACTCTGGGGATTCCTGCCCTACTTGCCTGGTCCTCCTTCTCTGTCTGGTGGTCACCCATTCCCTCTCTGCCTGCACATTCTGAGGCTGCGGGGTGACCACTTCTAGAAACGTGCTTTCCATGTATTTCTCAGCCTCGCGGATGCACTGTAGTGACTCCAGCTGCTGCTCAAGCTCTGAAACCCGGAGCTCGAGTTGCTGCAGTTGGCGACACTTCCTGCACACGTGGTCATCCAGGCCACAAGAAGCGTCCAGGATATCCCACATGGCACAGGATGTGCAAATCACGGGACTGAGCTGCCCTGCCATGCCTCTATTTACCAAACTATGGAGGTAATTTAGCAGAAATAAACTTAACAAGAAACACTCAACAGCTACCCACCAATCAGCACCTCCCTCTATTAGATAGGCTATGAACTACTTAGCAGAAATATACTGAAAACAGAACAAAAAAAACTTACCACAAATACTCACCCGATACTCACCTCTCCGCTCCCTTGTCCCAGCGACACCTTTTAATTCTGACATCACTCCTTCGTTGTGTCGCTTGCCGACTGTCTCCCTCGCAGGCAGTCCGCTCGCTCAGACTCCCAGGTCTCTGCTCCGCGCTGCCTTTATCCCCGGTCTCCGACTCCGTTCCTCCCACAGGTCCGCTCGCTCAGACTCCCAGGTCTCTGCTCCGCGTTGCCTTTATCCCCGGTCTCTGACTCCGTTCCTCTCTCAGGTCCGCTCGCTCAGACTCCCAGGTCTCTGTTCCGCGCTGCCTTTATACCCGGTCTCCGACTCCGTTCCTCCCACAGGTCCGCTCTCTTAGACTCCCAGGTCTCTGCTCCGCGCTGCCTTTATCCCCGGTCTCCGACTCCGTTCCTCCCGCAGGTCCGCTCACTCAGGTAGTGCAGGGTTGATCCAGGACAGCTGGTGAATGATGTCTGGTGTCTGGGAAGCAGTGGCCAAAGCTTTCAGTGCTCTTCACTGTCACTGTCTGCTGAGTCTTTGGTGTTGTGCTTCTGATACTGACTGTCCTGCCAAGGATTCTGTTAGCTGGTGTTCTAAATCCCATTTTCCCCTCTGGCATCTTGACCTTCTGCTCAGAAATAGGAGAAGAGCAGAAACTGGGGCAGTGGCGAACAGTGATGAGACAACGTCTGGGGTGGCAGGAGCAATGGAGCATCCAGGAAGTTGAAAGCAGCGGTGCCCCAGGTGGCAAAGGTGCCATCCTTAGGTCCTCTGTGTAAATAGGAGCCAACATTTGAGGCCTGCGTACCACCAGTCTTAAAACCAGAAGTTGGCAAAACTAATGCACAGCTTCTTTCTGTCTCTTTAAAAAAGTTTAACAAACTTTTTTTTTCTTGAAAACGAATTGCATTTAACTAGGTTAGGTAAAAGATAAGAGGGAGTGCAGCTCTTCCCAGTACTAGTTGGGCTTATCTGAAGTTAACATGCAGATACAGCAAGCCATTAGGAAGGCAAATGGTCTGTTAGCCTTTATTGCAAGGGGATTGGAGTGTAAGAGCAAAGAAGTCTTGCTGTGATTATATAGGACTTTGGTGAGACCACACCTGGAGTACTGTGTACAGTTTTGGTCTCCTTACCTAAGGAAGGATATACTTGCCTTAGAGCGGGTGCAACGAAGGTTCACTAGATTGATTCCTGGGATGAGAGGGCTGTTCTCTTAGGAACTCCTCAGGAATCAATCTAGTGAACCTTCGTTGCACTCACTCTAAGGCAAGTATTTAACATTTCGGAAGGATAGACAGAAAGGAAAAGGAGGTGGGGTAGCTCTGTTAATAAAGGATGAGATCAGTACAATAGTGAAAAATTATCTTGGCTCGGAAGTTCCAGATGTAGAATCAATTTGGGTGGAGGTAAGAAATAGTAAGGGAAAGAAGTCACTGGTGGGAGTAGTCTATAGGCCCCCTAACAGTAGCTACACTATAGGACAGAGTATAAATCAAGAAATAATGGGGGTTTGTAAGAAAGGTACTGCAATAATCGTGGGTGATTTTAATCTTCATATAGATTGGACGAATCAAATTGTCAAAAGCAGCCTTAAGGACGAGTTCATAGAGTGTATTCGGGAAGTTTCTTGGAACAATACGTTGTGGAACTGACCTGGGAACAGGCTATTTTAGATCTGGTAATGTGTAATGAAACAAGATTAATGAATGATCTCATAGTAAAGGATCCTCTAGGGAAGAGTGATCATAACATGATAGAGTTCCTCATTCAGTTTGAAGGTGAGAAACTTGGGTCTGAAACTAGAGTATTAAACTTAAATAAAGGCAATTACAAAGGTATGAGGAGAGAGTTGGCTGCAGTGGACTGGGAAAATAGATTAGAAGGTAAGATGGTAGAAAAGTAGTGGCAGACATTTAAAGAGATATTTCATGACTCTCAACAAAGATATATTTCAGTGAGAAAGAAAGACTCGAAGAGAAGGATGAACCAACCTTGGCTAACCAAGGAAGTTAAGGATGGTATCAAATTGAAAGAAAAGGCATACAATGTTGCAAAGATTAATGGTAGGCCAGAAGATTGGGAAAATTTTAGAAACCAGCAAAGGATGACAAAAAAAATAAATAGAGGGAGAAAATAGCTCATGAGAGTAAACTAGCAAGAAATATAAAAACTGACAGTAAGAGCTTCTACAAGTATATAAAAAGGAAGAGAGTAGCTAAAGTAAACGTTGGTCCCTTAGAGGACAAGACTGGGGAAATAATAATGGGAAACAAGGAAATGGCAGAGGCATTGAACAAATATTTTGTATCTGTCTTCACAGTAGGGGACACTAAAAACATCCCAGTAATAGTAGAAAATCAAGGGGCAAAAGGGAGGGAGGAACTTAAAACAATCACTATCACTAGAGAAAAAGTGCTAGGCAAACTTATGGGTCTAAAGGCTGACAAGTCCCCTGGACCTGATGGCCTGCATCCTAGGGTCTTAAAAGAAGTGGCTACAGAGATAGTGGATGCATTGGTTGTAATCTTCCAAAATTCCCTTGACTCTGGAAAAGTCCCAGCGGATTGGAAAACTGCAAATGTAACGCCACTATTCAAGAAAGGAGGGAGACAGAAAGCAGGAAACTATAGGCCAGTTAGCCTAACATCTGTCATTGGCAAAATGCTCGAATCCATTATTAAGGAAGTAATAGCAGGGCATTTAGAAAATCATAATACAAACAGAGTCAACATGGTTTTATGAAAGGGAAATCATGTTTGACAAATCTATTAGTTCTTTGAGGAGGTAATGAGTAGGGTAGATAAAGGGAAACCAGTAGATGTAGTGTATTTGGATTTCCAAAAGGCATTCGACAAGGTGCCACATAAAAGGTTATTGCATAAGATAAGAGCTCGTGGCATTGGGGATAATATATTAGATTGGATAGAGGACTGGCTAACTAACAGAAAACAGAGAGTCGGGATAAATGGGTAATTTTCAGGATGGCAATCTGTAACTAGTGGGGTGCCAGAGGGATCAGTGCTGGGGCCTCAACTATTTTCAATCTATATTAATGACTTGAATAAAGGAAGCGAGTGTATTGTAGCCAAATTTGCAGATGATACAAAGATAGGTGAGAAAGCAAGTTGTGAGGAGGACATAGAGTCTGCAAAGGGATATAGATAGGTTAAGTGAGTGGGCAAGAATTTGGCAGATGGAGTATATTGTGGAAAAATGTGAAGTTATGAACTTTGGTAGGAAGAATAGAAAAGAAAAATATTATTTAAATGGGGAGAGACTACAGAATGCGGCGGTACAGAGGGATCTGGGGGTCCTAGTACATGAAACACAAAACGTTAACGTGCAGGTGCAGCAAGTAATTAGGAAGGCAAATGGAATGTTGGCCTTTTTTTCAAGGGGGATAGAGTATAAAAGTAGGGAAGTCTTGCTACAACTGTGAGACCACACTTCGAGTACTGTGTACAGTTTTGGTCCCCTTATTTAAGGAGGGATATACTTGCATTGGAGGCAGTTCAGAGAAGGTTCACTCGGTTGATTCCTAGGATGGAAGGGTTGTTTTATGAGGAAAGGTTGAGCAGGTTGGGCCTATACTCATTGAAGTTTAGAAGAATGAGAGGTGATCTTATTGAAACATATAAGATTCTGAGGGGGTTGGACAGGGTAGGTGCTGAGGGGATGTTTCCCCTCGTGGGGGAATCTAGAACGAGGGGGCATAATGTGTGGGTTAGGTTGATTTGGCTATGATAAATTGACCCTTAGTGTTAGGGGGGATTAAATATGTGGGGTTATGGGGATAGGATGGGATATGTTAGGGGGAATTAAATACGTGGGGTTACGGGGGTAGGGTGGGATATGTGTACTGTGGGGATTAAAGCAGGGACAGGGTACTGGATTTGGATGATCAGCCATGATCGTATTGAATGGCGGAGCAGGCTCGACGGGCCGAATGGCCTACTCCTGCTCCTAGATTCTATGTTTCTATGTTTCTATGTTTCTATAATCTCAGAATAAGGGGTCGCCCATTTAAGACGGAGATGAGGAGGAATTTCTTCTCTGAGGGTCGTGAATCTTTGCAATTCTTTACCCCAGAGAGCTGTGGAAGCTGAGTCATTGAATATATTCAAGGCTGAGATAGACAGATTTTTGAGCAACAGGGGAGTCAAGGGTTATTGGGAGCGGGCAGGAAAGTGGCATTGAGGCCAAAGTCGGATCAGCCATGATCTCATTAAATGGCGGAGCAGGCTCGAAGGGCCTACTCCTGCTCCTATTTCTTATGTTCTTATGTATGAGTAGAATGGGTCTATATTCTCTGGAGTTTAAAAGAATGAGAGGTGATCTCATTGAAATGTATACAATTCTGAGAGGGCTTGACAGGTAGATGCTGAGAGGTTGTTTCCCTTGGCTGGAGAGTCTAGAACTAGGGGGCATAGTCTCAGGACAAGGGGTCGGCCATTTAGGGACCTGAGATGAGGAGAAATTTCTTCACTGAGGGTTGTGAATCTTTGGAATTCTCAACCCCAGAGGGCTGCGGATGCTCATTTGATGATTATATTCAAGGCTGACATCGTTTAGATTTTTGGGCACTAAGGGAATCTAGGGATAGGGTGGGAGTTAAGGTAGAAGATCAGCCATGATCTTATTGAATGGTGGAGCAGGCTCGAGGGGCCGTATGGCCGACTCCTGCTCTTATTTCTTATGTTCTTGTGTTCTTAGCTGGATTGTCAGTGTGACCTGGGATCGGTCTGTGCTTGTGGTCATATTTATGTGTTTGCTCACTTTAGGGAAAAGAAGCCACATTCGGGACAGCCAAGGGCGTGTTGAAACTCAACTGTTAACTGAAGGATTAGAAACCAACGTCGTAAACTTAAAGGAGGAAGACTGAAACACGAAGGGGACCAATGTTCGGTGTAATTTTTTTTCGTGCGCTGGCCCATTCAAATTTTCGCGCATGCACGGTTATTTCCATTGAAAAGCCGGTGACTGGCCTGTGCGGGACCTCCAGAGCACTGTGTGGCCCACAGCTTAACGGGAGCGTTGGAGGGGAGAGGCTGTGGGCAATGAGTGTAAATGCTAAAAGAGGCTCTGAGCATGTCTAT
Organism: Squalus acanthias; assembly: GCA_030390025.1. Taxonomy (NCBI): domain Eukaryota; kingdom Metazoa; phylum Chordata; class Chondrichthyes; order Squaliformes; family Squalidae; genus Squalus; species Squalus acanthias. The sequence goes on from CM059450.1 coordinate 16,757,830, forward strand.
GAATTATTTGGTACACATTTCATTTGATTGCTTTGAGTGATTATACTTTCAATGGTGACCGCAAATGGTCTCAAACGCTCTAAACTCCAAGCCTGTAAATGGCGTCCTGAACCTTACTGTGAATTGTGGAACATAATTTTCTTTCCATTTCTCCTCTCCTACCATGAAAGCACTGACTCGTGCTGTGCCATGGTTACATGGGGGCCAGGCCAAAGTATTTTCTAAATGGTGAGAAGCAAGGAACTGTGGAGGAACAGAGAGAGATTTAGGGATCCGAGTACAGAACTCACTAAAAGCTAGTGGATAGGTACAAAAAAAAAATTAAAAAGACGAATGGAATGTTGGCCTTTATCCCAAGGGGCCTGGAGTACAAAGGGGTGGAAATTATGTTACAGTTATATAAAGTCCAACTCCAGAGACTTGAGTACAAAAATCTAGGCCGACACTCCAGTGCAGTACTGAGGGAGCGCTGCAACAACAACAACGTGTATTTATATAGCGCCTTTAACATAGTAAAACGTCCCAAGGCGCTTCACAGGAGTATTAAAAGACACAAAATTTGACACTGAGCCACATAAGGAGAAATTAGGGCAGGTGACCAAAATCTGGGTCAAAGAGGTAGGTTTTAAAGAGCATCTTAAAGGAGGAGAGAGAGGTAGAGAGGTTTAAGGAGGGAATTCAGAAACTTTAAGGTCTAGGCAACAGAAGGCACGGCCACCAATGGTTGCGCGATTATAATCTGGGATGCTCAAGAGGGCAGAATTAGAGGAGCGCAGATATCTCGGGGTTGTGGGGCTGAAGGAGATTACAGAGATAGGAATGGGGCGAGGCCATGGAGGAATTTGAAAACAAGGATGAGAATTTTGAAATCGAGGCGCTGCTTAACCGGGAGCCAGTGTAGGTCAGCGAGCACAGGGGTGATGGGTGAACGGGACTTGGTGCACTGTCGGAGGTGCCGTCTTTCGGATGAGACGTTAAACCGAGGGACTGCACTTCAAAAGTATTTCATTGGCTGTAAAGCACTTTGGGACATTCTGAGGTCATGAAAGGCGCTATATAAATGCAAGTTTTTCTTTCTTTTGGTTAGACTCTATTTAGAGTACTGTGTTCAGTTCTGGGCACTGCACCTCATTGGCCTGGCTGGGGGGGGGGGGGGGGTGCAGTGCAGTGCAGATTGACCAGAATGATACCAGGGCTGAAAGGGTTAAATTATGAGGCTAGGATACATAGACTAGGCTTGTATGCCCTTGAATATAGAAGATTAAGGGGTGATCTAATAGAGATGATTAAAGGATTTGATAGGGTAGATAGAGAGACTCTTTCCTCTGGTGGGGGATTCCGGAACAAGGGGACATAACCTTAAATTTAGAGCTAGGTCATCCACAGGTGATGTCAGGAAGCACTTCTTCACCCAAAAAGCTGTTGAGGCTGGGGGTCAACTGAAAATTTCAAAACTGAGATTGATAGATTTTTGTTGGGCAAGGGTAGTAAGCGTTACGGAACCAAGGCGGGCAAATGGAGTTAAGATACAGATCAGCCATGATCTAATTGAATGGCAGAACAGGCTCGAGGGATTGAATGGCCTCCTTATGTTCCTAGAGACCCTTCAAATCTTGCCCAAGTAGCCTATGCTTGATGTGTGGCTAGACAGTGAGTATTGGCTGACTATTCAATGGTTGGGGCCATGACAGCTGAGACAATAATCTGCTCACCCAATGTCCACGGACAATCAGGACAGGGAGATCTAGCTAACGTTTCCTGTCCCTGGCCTAGGTACGCTGAGGTCAATTGTAATGTCCTAGCTGGAGCCCCGACTAAGATCCACTAACTCAGCACAAAACAAATCGCATAGTAGGCTTTTAATTGGATGAGTGAATGAATATGCTCTGAATGATCGCTGTAAATGTGTTCTTAACTTGGTGACTTAAGTTTCAGGTATTTAACTGGATTTGTTCACTTTGAAAGAGTCGGATAGACAACCAACCTTAAAGTGTTGAACTTTGTTGGATATGGTGGAACTGGGATGGAAAAAAGTGGACTTATGGTTGTGAAAAATGCTGGGTAATGCCATTGAAGATCTGTATCACCAAGGCCCTGTACCGATGAACAGATGTTGCTGGCTAGTGAACATCCTGTTGAGGGTATTTGACCATTTCATGGCTTTGACAGGCTATTGATACATAAATTATGTTTTCTGAGGACTTGCTGCTGAAACCTGAGCCATCTCGAACATTGCCTGTAATTAATGGCCAATGACCCTGGAATTGGGAATCCCATGAATTGATGGCAAGTACTGAACTGTTTAAAGGGAAAGGAGGCAGTGAACTACATTTGCTATTAAATCTTCATTGTTGCTAATTTGAACCAATGACTATCATTCATGATCTGCTCTAGATGAAAGCATACCTGAGCCTAGCATAGAGTTCCAATGGACCAACCCATTCTAATTCACTTCATTACACAGAATTCCAGTAGACCAAGGTGCTTCTGATTCACTCTCATTGCATAGAACTCCGGTGGAGCAAACCCATAGTTATCCAGGAGGATCCCAGATCGCTTGTCGTAGTTCCTGATTCCTGATGTTGCAGGTAAAGCGCCTGACTGCACCATTCCAGATGTGGCAATTGAACACACAGTCAGGAGGTTTCCTAGGATCCTCATAGATAGATCAGGACACTTGTAAGGTATGTTATCTATTCTATTCACTCCTAAACGTGTCAGCCATGGCTCAGTGGGTAGCACTCTCACCTCCAAGATTGGGGGGGTTCAAGTCCCACCCCAGAGACCTGAGCGCACAAATCTAGGCTGACACTCCAGTGCAGTGCAGAGAGAGTGCTGCACTGTCGGAGGTGCCGTCTTTCAGATGTGACGTTAAACCGAGGCCCCGTCTGCTCTTTCGGGTGGGCGTAAAAGATCCCATGGCATTATTGTGAAGAAGAGCAGGGGAGTTATCCCCAGTGTCCTGACCAATATTTATCCCTCAATCAACATAACAAACAGATTATCCGGTCATTATCACATTGCTGTTTGTGGGAGCTTGCTGTGTGCAAATTGGCTGCCGCGTTTCCTATATTACAACAGTGACTACACTTCAAAAGTACTTCATTGGCTGTAAAGCACTTTGAAGTTGTGAAAGCTGCTGTAGAATCCAAGTCTCTCTCTTTCTAAAATGGAGATTGATGGATTCAAAACTGAGATAGGCAAGGGTATTATGGGTTACCAAACCAAGAAGAGTAGATGGAATTAAGATACAGATTAACCATGATCTAACTGAATGGTGGAACAGGTTCAAGAGGCTGAATGGCCTCCTCCTACGTTCGTTTGTTCCATTATGTAAAATTTTAAAAATCCTACCCACTCTCCGTTCAGCTCGATTACACATTTGTAAGAAATCGTGAATTGGAAGAAATAACTTGAGACAAAAAAAGTCTCTTCAGACCGGTGATAGAATAACTGGATGGACGCTTAGAATTTGCTGCTGTTCTTGGTTCCCTGCGGATGTTCTGACATTCTGCACCGTGGCGGGGACCTTGTTTCCAGACCAGCTGTTTGTGTGCTGGAAAGGTTGTTGACTGTATCTTTGATAATCTACCCTAGGCCCACCCCTAAAAAGAGAGTAAAAGATATCTAAAGAGCTTTTAGCACAAGAGGAAGGGAAGGGAAGAGCTGTTCGCGTACGCCAGCCGTCTGTCTGATCGGGACCGATACCAGCCGCTTGTCACGGTCGTATGTCTACTGTGTCTAGCTTGATCACGTGTTGTACTTAACTTAAAACTGCCGCTCCTTAATAAAATGCCTTACAACTCCTAAGAGCCTTTTGGGTAATCCGTGTGTGACCTGTGATCCAAATCTTACACATTGGTCATTAGTTCATAACTGTGCAAGTTGATTCTGACCAGGTCACTTCATGTATAAGGCTTGGCTACTCCCTTGGTGAACCCGGCCTTCGGTTATTGAGCCCAGCTCAGGAGTGGAGGCCAGCTCCATGGGCGTACAGGAAACGAAGGGTAAAGTTAATGTTTATAAGTAAACTAAAGAAGCAATAAGCTAAAACGAATGTTAGGATAAGTAACATCGGTAAGAAATAATATAAAGTTGTTTTTTTTATTTATTCGTTCCTGGGATGTGGACGTCACTGGCAAGGCCAGCATTTATTGCCTATCCCTAAATACCCTTGAGGAGGTGGTGGACCACCACCTTCTTGAACCGCTGCAGTCCGTGTATTGTTTTTCGTAGTGGTTTGGTACAACTTGCTAGGCCATTTCAGAGGGCAGTTAAGAGTCACATATAGGCCAGACCAGGTAAGGACAGCAGATTTCCTTCCTGAAAGGACATTAGCAAACCAGATGGGTTTTTATGACCATCTAATAGTTTCATGGTCACCATTACTGATACTAGTGCTTTATTCCAGATTTGTTTAATTAACTGAATTTAAATTCCCCAGCTGCCATGGTGGGATTTGAACTCATGTCTCCGGATCATTAGTCCAGGCCTCTGAATTACTCGTGCTGTAACATAACCACTATGCTACCGTACCCGCAAGTAAAGACAAAAATAGAGAAACTGGGAAAGGGAGAGAGTGGGGAAACATGCAAGAGACGGGGAGATATAAAAATTCTAAACGTTATTTTTCTCTTCTTGCCAGTGTTCTCTTGGGGTACAGGTCCAAAAGCAGCGATTGCCTATTGGTCCGTCGATGACGTGACTGCTCTTCTATGTGAGCCTTATCTGCGCGTGATGTCCAGTTATCCGGCCACAGGAGGCATTACGGCCTGTCCTGGCCCAATGTCCACTCACGTGCCCCTCCAGCAGGAGTCACTGGACAACAATCGGGACGTTTTTTAATTTGAATGTTCCCCTCTCTACCTCGGGGGGGGCACTGAAGCCAGATGTAGAGCTTCGACTGCTACTACAGCTGAGACCAGGGGGTTAAGTGTAGGATGTTCCGAGCCAGCATGGATCAGCTTGTGACTGGGGAAAACTCATTCGGCCAGGGACGAGCCTATAAATTATTTTAATATTACAGTAAGACATCAGAGCAGCGAAGCGGTTTCTTGCATGTGTAAGCTACAGAGATTTTCCTCTTCCCTGTGCCCGAGGAATTGCCACGTGCAAGGCAGAGGAACCAGTGGTAGAGACACATTGCGCCAGCTGTCCATCCTTATTGCACTGCCCCAGGATTTCCTCGAGATTCCAAGTGGGTAGCACTGGGCCTGTAGTAGACAAAGGCCCAGCGTAGTTATTGTAACAAAGCAGAAGAGGACCTCGCCTGCGTCCTGCCTCACTATCCTCTGGGTACGCTCGCTGTCCACCTCGGCGCGGGAACGCCCGTGCAACCTGACACTGCCGGACTGGGAGCCAATGTAGGTCGAGAACAGGTAGACAAGTTGCCACACTTAATTTTGAGACTCACCCACCCCGGGATATTTTGAGACAATCCCTGGTGTTCTCGCTGCTGATCTCCATCAGCCTGCAGACGGCCCTGATCTTGAAGGCGTGAGAGATCAGCAGATACTTTTAAAGGTGCAATGCCCAACCGAGGGGGCTGTTCTGCACCTGCGATTTCCCCCAGGCCATACAAATGGTTCAGGGGGAGGAAAAAGGCATGTACCCTTTTACTCTTGGGTACCTAGACAGTAAATTTGACTCTTTAGTCCAGTGGAATTTCTTGGAGCTGCTGCCACTCTGAGGGTTAAAAAAAAATTAAATGAATAAAGGGTACTGTAGCATAGTGGTCCATTTTTGACTTGTGCCATCTACAGGTTAGATTTAGTTTTGCATCTAATAATACAAATTGATTGGACTAATTTGCTCAGATCTTGAATGTGGTTACTTCTGAATTAATGATAATTCTCTTCCTGCAAAAATCACTCCAGTTAATCAACAACATATTTACTGTTGAACTTTAAATGTCAGTATTACATTTCTAATAAACACTTGAGGTATTGTTCAGAGTTTCCTTCCACTATGTGATCTTGCTTAGCTGGACTTCAGTTATGCATGCATTTAATTATTCACCCCCCCCCCCCCCCCCTTTTCCCTCCTTGCCAATTATCTTCTCCATGTTATTTCTTCGTGGAAAAGACTACAGAATCATCGAATCATAGAATCAGAGGGACCTTGGAGTGCATGTCCACGGATCCCTGAAGGTAGCAGGACAGGTAGACAGGTGGTTAAGAAGGCATATGGGATACTTTCCTTTATCAGCTGAGGCATAGAATATAAGAGTGGGGAGGTTGTGCTTGAACTATATAAGGATTTAGTTTGGCTGTAGCAAGGATACTGCGTGCAGTTCTGGTCACCACTTTACAGGAAGGATGTGATTGCACTGGAGGGGGTGCAGAGGAGATTTACGAGGATATTGCCTGGGCTGGGGAATTTTAGCTATGAGGAAAGATTGGATAGGCTGGGGTTGTTTTCTTAGGAACAGAGGAGGCTGAGAGGGGACCTAATTGAGGTGTATAAAATTATGAGGGGCCTAGATAGAGTGGATAGGAAGGAACTATTTCCCTTAGCAGAAGGGTCAATAACCAGGGGGCATAGATTTAAAGTAATTGGTAGAAGGATTAGAGGGGATTTGAGGAGAAATTTTTTCACCCAGAGGGTGGTGGGGGTCTGGAACTCACTGCCTGAAAGGGTGGTAGAGGCAGAGCCCCTCATCACATTTAAAAAGTACTTGGATATGCTCTTGAAGTGCCGTAACCTACAGGGCTACGGACCAAGTGCTGGAAAGTGGGATTAGGCTGGGATTGCTCTTTGTCAGCCGGCATGGACAAGATGGGCCAAATGGCCTCCTTCTGTGCTGTAAATTTCTATGATTCTGTGAATGATACAGCACAGAAGGCGGCCATTCGGCCCATCATGCATGTGTCGGCTCTTTGAAAGTTATTATTGGATCTGCTTCCACCACCCTTTCAGGCAGTGTGTGCCAGATCCCTAAGCTCTGGGTGCCCATGGAGTTGAGGGCAGATTATTGACCTGGTTAGGGAATTGGCTGAGCAGCAGGAAACAGAGTAGGGATAATGGGCAGGTACTCTAATTGGCAGGAGGTGACTAGTGGTGTCCTGCAGGGATCTGTGTTGGGGCCTCAACTATTCACAATATTTATTAACGACTTAGGTGATGGCATAGAAAGTCATATATCCAAATTTGCCGATGACACAAAGATAGGTGGCATTGTAGGCAGTGTAGATGAAAGCATAAAATTACAAGGGGATATTGATAGATTAAGTGAATGGGCAAAACTGTGGTAAATGGATTTCAATGTAAGCAAATGTGAGGTCATCCACTTTGGACCTAAAAAGGATACAACAGGGTACTTTCTAAATGGTGAAAAGCTAAAAACAGTGGATGTCCAAAAAGACTTGGGGGTCCAGGTACATCGATCATTAAAATATCATGAACAGGTACAGAAAATAATCAAAAAGGCTAATGGGATGCTGGCCTTTATATCTAGAGGACTAGAATACAAGGGGCAGAAGTTATGCTGCAGCTACACAAAGCCCTGGTTAGACCACACCTGGAGTACTGTAAGCAGTTCTGGGCACCACACCTTAGGAAGGATATATTGGCCTTTGAGGGAGTGCAGCGTAGGTTTACCAGAATGATGCCCGGACTTCAAGGGTTAAGTTACGAGGAGAGATTACACAAATTAGGGCTGTACTCCCTAGAATTTAGAAGGTTAAGGGGTGATCTGATCGAAGTTTTCAGGGTATTAAGGGGAACAGATAGGGTAGACAGAGAGAAACTATTTCCGCTGGTTGGGGAGTCGAGGACCAGGGGGCATAGCCTAAAAATTAGAGCCAGACCTTTCAGGAGTGAAATTAGGAAACACTTCTACACACAAAGGGTGGTAGATGTTTGGAACTCTCTTCCGCAAACAGCAATTGATGCTAGATCAATTGTTAATTTTAAATCGGAGGTTGATAGCTTTCTGTTAACCAAAGGTATTAAGGGATACGGGGCAAAGGCGGGTATATGGAGTTAGGGCACAGATCAGCCATGATCTCCTCAAATGGCGGAACAGGCTCGAGGGGCTGAATGGCCTCCTCCTGCTCCTATGTTTTGAGTTGATCAGCTGGAGGCCTTCGTTTATTGGGCCACAACAAACCAAGGGGTAGAGTTTCTGCTTTGGATGCAATCGGCAATCCTGCCGCAAATTGTGCTGGTTTTGAGAAGTGTTTGTTTCCTGAGTTTCCGCTCAAACTCATTTGCATATTGCCAAACGCAAAATCTGCCATGAACCAGCGCAATCGGGCAGCGTTTTAAAACTTAATTTTATTCCTCTGTTTAAGAGTGGTAATTTGGTGCAGTTTGATGAACAACAACTTGTATTTATATAGCGCCTTTAACGTAGTAAAACGTCCCAAGGTGCTTCACAGGAGTGTTACAAGACAAAAAAAACTTGACACCGAGCCACATGAGGAGAAATTAGGGCAGATGACCAAAGCTTGGTCGAAGAGGTAGGTTTTAAGGAGTATCTTAAAGGAGGAAAGAGAGGCTAACACAGCTGCAAATGCGTTTATCACGAAAAATAAGCCTTTTTAAATCACCTGTGAGTAACCCAATTTTAAATTACTGAAAACTACTTTAAAAAAAAAAATATATACAGAACCATTTGCTGGTTATATTGGGCTACAGTAGTCAGTTTTAGTAAATTAAAAAATTATATTCAAAAGCTTTTAAAATGTGCCTATTAGTGTCCTTGCGCCCAAAAGATCCAGCTTAATTTTTGAAGGCCCTCAAACGAGCGCAATTAGTGGAAACTCCCAATGGTGATCGATTCATCCTGGCCAGTTTGTTTTGATTTTTAAATTAGTGCAAAGATCACAAAAACTCTTCTTTGCGCTGGACGTAATATGCGCTTAAAATTCCGGTGATTTTTGCACCGGTTTCGCCAATTTTGGTCTAATTACGCCAAAAAATCCAGCCCAACCGAGCGGAAACTCCCGACCCAAGTGCCTATTTGGATCAGTCACTAGGATGTACTTATTCACTGCTAACCATTTACCGGTGTTGGATTGACTAATAGACGATGCACATTAGTTAGCATCATTTGAGGAAAGGTTGACTTATGAAGAAAGGTTGAGCAGGTTGGGCCTATACTCATTGGAATTTAGAAGAATGAGAGGTGATCTTATTGAAACATATAAGATACTGAGGGGGCTCGACAAGGTAGATGCAGAGAGGATGTTTCCCCTCGTGGGGAAATCTAGAACTCGGGGGCACAGTTTCAGAATAAAGGGTCGCCCTTTTAGAACTGAGATGAGGAGGAATTTCTTCTCTGAGGGTTGTAAATCTGTGGAATTCTCTGCCCCAGAGAGCTGTGGAGGCTGGGTCATTAAATACATTTACGGTGGAGATAGACAGATTTTTGCAAGATAAGGGAGTGAAGGGTTATGGGGAGCGGGCAGGGAAGTGGCTTTGAGCCCAAGATCAGCCATGATCTTATTGAATGGCGGAGCAGGCTCGAGGGGCCAAGTGGCCTATTTCTGCTCCTATTTCTTATGTTCTTATGTCCATCTTGATTTGGTCAGATGTACGAGAAGCAATCCCGCTGACAGAATCTGAACATTGAGGTCCCCCCCCGCTCCCACCACCATAATCATGAAGAACATGTACTTAATGCCCAAAGTATCAATATGATTTGTTTTATTTTACACAGAACACAATCTATTGTACAGGTCTAACCGAATTGCACAGTTGTACATCCTATAATATGAAACTAATCAAGAATAAGATTAGCCAAAATATGTTTCTGAACTTTCTAAAAAAAAATATATAGATTAAAAATTCCTGGGTTTGCTTAAGTAATTAACTTTACAAACTTCCTCAAATGATCCTTCCTAAATGAAATTAAAATGGAGCGCTCACTCTTCCCACATCTTTGTTTGTTTATATTTTCTAACCAACTATTTTTTTTCTGCGTTCTTTCATTTTCTTCGCAACTGAAGGTGTTGCCTCTTGCTGGGTGAAGGGACTGGGGTAGATTTTCAACTCTGCACCCGGGGATGAAGCTGAAATTGCAGATTGGCCACCCGCCATCCAGCCCACTCGGGTGGCAAGCTAAGAATCAACCCCACTGCCTCTTGCTGGGTACCAGATACAGCCAACCAGGCCCTCAACCAAATGGCCGTGTGGCATGCGTGAGGTGAAACAGCGGATTCTCAAAGGCTATCTGACTGTTGGGGATCGTTCAGGCCAAGTCTAGTTCTCTTATTGATATCGGTATGCATGCAGCTTCCAGCGACTGGACAGCAATCAGGAGTGGGAACTGTTGGCTGATTTCCCACTCGAACACTGGGACCAGTCCTTGTGCTGCCTGAGCCCCATCCGCACAGGCGGGGGATTGAACCGGGAAACCTTGCTGGCCTGAATGCACCAGTTCACATTGAGCACCTAGCAACCGAGCTATCAGGGGATCGGCAGCATTTTCTGTGGTAGCTTAATTATTATAAAAATAATTTTCCATTTCCTCAAATCCATGATAAGTAACAATTTCTTCTAAAATACAGGACAAGTCGACACAGCTTGAAGACAATGCAGGTATATTTTCCTCCACTCAGTTTAAATTCCTACTGGCCTTCCTGTGAGCAAAAGTTGGTTGAATTTAAAGCAGGAAACCTCACATTAGCTTACGGAGGTAGCCTTTCCTGGCAGTCCTTTATCCAGTGAGCCAGTCAGGAATGTCAGTCAAGGAACCGGAAAGCTTAAACTTTACGCACAAGCAAAAGACACTTTCCAAACCAGTAACTCACGCCCTGCCGCTCAGCATCATTCTAACCTCGGCCAAGACAATGTTAAGACTTTTGAAAAAGGCAGTAATATTGGTGGAATGCTTTCGTCGTGTTCTGTCTTCAGTCGCTTGGATTGCTCTTCAATGCGGAACTGGTCGGTGATGAGCATTCTTACAGGGCATCCTGCCTGACTTCCGCATACACCATTTCACGCTCTGCTCTTCGTTTTGGATTCACTGTTGGAGCTAAATTCACGGAGGCATAATGGATCTCCTCCTCTGGACGATTCTAGTCGGAGGCAGAAGAGCATCATTTACTTAACACGTGAGAAATAGGAAGCTAGGGAAAGCGGGCATAGGGGCCAGAGTTTCCCCCTTTGGTGCTTGTTGGCCTGTGATTCTCCTCTCTTTAAAACGGAACTGGCAGCAAAACACGGGCCGCCGAGCACAGAAGAGGGAAAATGCTGGACAGACTGTTTCTGTCTTTAAATATAAAATTGTTGTTTAACTTTTTGTATTTTAAACAAGAAAGTTGGATGAGACGTTAACCCGAGGCCCTGTCTGCCCGCTCAGGTAGACGTAAAAGATCTCGTGGCCACTATTTCGAAGAAGAGCAGGGGAGTTATCCCGGTGTCCTGGACCAATATTTATCCCTCAACCAACATCACTAAAACAGATTATCTGGTCATTGTCACATTGCTGTTTGTGGGAGCTAGCTGTGCGCAAACTGGCTGCCGCGTTTCCTACATTACAACAGTGACTACACTTCAAAAAGTACTTAAGTGGCTGGAAAGCTCTTTGGGATGTCTGGTGGTCGTGAAAGGCGCTATATAAATGCAAGTCTTTTTATTTTAGTTGCATATTAAAACAAAGACTTCTGAGTAGCTTTATTACTGCAATGTCAGGTTGTACAAATTGAACACTTTAAAAACTGGCTTACCCCGCTCCCCCCAGGGCGACAGTTGTTTCTCTGGACCGACTAGCAATCTACAATGTTAATACCTCCAACCATTCCTTCCTCTCCTCTCCTCTCATGGTTAAAGCTAGAAATTCTGAGCGAGTAAAGCCTGCAGACCTTGTATAATTGAACAGTTTAGCATGGCGTTAAATTAGATTTTTGCCTGGGTTGGTTGACGTGTCAATGTGATAAGATGCTATGTAAATGCAGACTGTTCATAGAAATTTATGGCAAGAAGGAGGCCATTCGGCCCAACGTGTCCACGTGCCTATTCTGGGCACCACACTTTAGGAAGGACATCAAGGCCTTAGAGAGAACTACTAGTAGAAGAGATTTACTAGAATGGTACCAGGGATGAAAGACTTCAGTTATGAGGAGAGACTAGAGAAACTGGGGTTCATAGAATCATAGAAATTTACGGCACAGAAGGAAGCCATTCGGCCCATCGTGTCTGTGTTGGCCGAAAAAGAGCTCTCCCAGCCTAATCCCACTTTCCAGCTCTTGGGCCGTAGCCCTGTAGGTTACAGCGTTTGAAGTGCATATCCAAGTACTTTTTAAATGTGATGAGGGTTTCTGCCTCTACCACCCTTTCAAGCAGTGAGTTCCAGACCCCCTCCACCCTCTGGGTGAAAAAGTTCTCCAACTCCCCTCTAATCCTTCTACCACTTACTTTAAATCTATACCCCCTGGTTATTGACCTCTCTGCTAAGGGAAATAGGTCCTTTCTATCTAGGCCCCTCATAATTTTATACATGATGTGGAGATGCCGGTGTTGGACTGGGGTGGACAAATGTGAGAAGTCGCACAACACCAGGTTATAGTCCAACAGCTTTATTTGAAATCACAAGCTTTCGGAGCACTGCTCCTTCGTCAGGTGAAGTGAAGAGATGCATATAGGCACAGCATATATTGCCGTGATTATCTCTCTACCGAGGTGTGATAAAGGGCAGGTGGCAAGATTAACTGTAGTCATCTGGCAGTGTTCTCTGACTATATATGCTGTGCCTATATGCATCTCTTCACTTCACCTGACGAAGGAGCAGCGCTCCGAAAGCTTGTGATTTCAAATAAAGCTGTTGGACTATAACCTGGTGTTGTGTGACTTCTCACATAATTTTATACACCTCAATTAAGTCTCCCCTCAGCCTCCTCTGCTCCAAAGAAAACAACCCCAGCCGATCCAATCTTTCCTCATAGCTAAAACTCCCCAGCCCTGGCAACATCCTGGTAAATCTCCTCTCTACCCTCTCTCATGTTGTTGCAATTAGTTCTTCCTTACCTCTCTGCGGGTTGCACTTCCAAATGTTGACACCTGCTCGCCAATCAATGTGAGAGCCCAACCTGATGGATTGAAATAAGGAGTATTTGTAAGAGGGGGAATGGGATTATCAGAAACCAACAACTCAACTAGACCTCAACACAAAAGCAACATACTGCGGATGCTGGAGATCTGAAATAAAAACAGAAAATGCAAGAAACACTCAGCAGGTCAGGCAGCAATCTGTGGAGAGAGAAACAGAGTTAACGTTTCAGGTCGATGAGCTTTTGTCAGAACTGGAAGATGTTCGAGATGAACAACTTTTAAGCAAGTACAGAGCCAGGTTTGGGCGATGGGAGTAGGGAAAGAGCAAAATAGAGAGGTGTGTGATTGGGTAGAGTCGGGAGTGATTAGATGACAAAGGTGATGATGGTGCGAGGTAAAAGGAGGTGATAATGAGACAAGTATAGAAACAAAAGATGGATCTGGAGGTGGTGTAAACAGTTACAGCAGAATAGTAGCTAGATCGCACTTGTTGTACTATGAGGCTCGCCACTTATTATTCTAGATGGTACACACAGTACTATAGAGTGGGTGACAGCAGTATTACTGTGGCTCGGTGGGTAGTACCCGCACCTTGGAGTCAGAAGGTTGTGGGTTCAAGTCCCACTCCAGAGACTTGAGCACAAAAATCCAGCCTGACACTCCAGTGCAATACTGAGGGAGCGCTGCACTGTCGGAGCTGCCGTCTTTTGGATGAGACGTTAAACCGAGGCCCCGTCTGCTCTCTCAGGTGGATGTAAATTGATCCTATGGCACTATTTCGAAGAAGAGCAGGGGAGTTATCCCCGGTGTCCCGGACCAATATTTATCCCTCAACATCACTAAAAAAAAAACATGATCTGGTCATTATCACATTGCTGTTTGTGGGAGCTTGCTGTGCGCAGATTGGCTGCCGCGTTTCCTACATTACAACAGTGACTCCACTTCAAAAAATACTCCACTGGCTGTAAAGGGCTTTGGGACGTGCGGTGGTCATGAAAGGCGCGATAGAAATGCAAGTCTGTCTGTTTTATTACTGATTATTAGTCAAGTATTTAGTGACATTAAACGGATTCTGTATTCAGAAATATTAAGGGACACTGAAATAGGATGGTGCAGGTTAGGTCAAGTGAAACATTAAATGTGTAACCACAAAGAATGTTAATATTTAGGAACCGACAGCTTCAAAACTTCTTCCAGTCACTAATAAGCGGAGATAAAGATCCATTCTTTCTGCAGTGCAATAGTAGTCATTTACTGTTTAAAAAAATGACTTTCATACACTTCAATGGGCTAACGCGGCCATCTGTTATTTCCTATCACCTCACACCAACTCTGCTCTAATCAAAAAGTGCAGCATTCCTTATTAAATAACAACAACAACAACTTGTATTTATATAGCGCCTTTAACGTAGTAATACGTCCCAAGGCGCTTCACAGGAGTGTTAATCAAAAAGAATTTGACACCTCGCCACATAAGGAGAAATTAGGGCAGGTGACCAAAAGCTTGGTCAAAGAGGTAGGTTTTAAGGAGCATCTTAAAGGAGGAAAGAGAGGTAGAGAAGTTTAGGGAGGGAATTCCAGAGCCTAGGGCCCGGGTGGCTGAAGGCACGGCCGCCAATGGTGGAGCGATTAAAATCAGGGATGCTCAAGAGGCCAGAATTAGAGGAGCGCAGAGATCTCGGGGGGGGGGGGGGGGGGGTTGTGGGGTTGAAGCAGTATCAAAGGAGTATGTAAACAATGCCTTTTTAAAGACATACACAATGGGCTGGATTTTGATACGGGGCGGGTTGGGGTCGTGTTATCCACTTTTCGTGTTATCCACCCGACTACAATTGGATGTGGGAGATTGATGCGATTTTCACCTAATTGGCCAATTGAGTTCCAGCATGTGGGAACCCATGAACCAATTAGTGTTTTCAGTCTGAAAGTCGCCTCTGATGATGTCATCATTGCTGCTGCATTGAAGGTCTGCAAAGACTGCCTGGCCTTTGCTGTGAGAGGACCTGGATGCAAAATGAGCAGCAGCCCTAAGTCTGCTACCAGATATTTTTGCTCCACCACTCCCAGATATGTCTCCCTTGCTCCACCACTCCCAGATATGTCTCCCTTGCTCCACCACTCCCAGATATGTCTCCCATTTACCACCACTCCCAGATCAATCAATCAATCAATCAGCCAGCCAGCGAGCGAGCCAACCAACCAAATGTTCAGAACAGGCGTGCTTCACGTAGAAAAAGGGTTAAAATCACAAAGGCCTTTCAAAATGGCATTATAGAGACAATTTAGTGCTTGTTAAGGGCCTTAACAGAGCGGGATGGAGTCGGGACCAGCAGACACGATTTAATGAAAATTGCGTGGAGGCGGGATGGAGGCGGGCTTGTGCCCGCCCACCAGTTTTCGCAATTTTAACCCCCCACATGCCTCCAAACCCGCCTCCACGGGTCAATGAAAATCCAGCCCAATGACTTTGGGGTCATTCCTCTCTCTATTACCCACTGTGATGAAGCACATGGAATACGTCACTGCCCAAGAGACTCAAGATGACAGAAACTCAGTCGGGATCTGAAAGAGAAAGTTATGGTGCGGGTTTGATGTGACAGGGCAAGGGTCTACCAAGAAGCTGGCAAGATGAGTCGAATGGGCTTCTTCTGTGCTGTATGCTACTGTGAAGGGTCCGGTGGGACAGGGCAAGGGGTCCGGTGGGACAGGGCAAGGGGTCCGGTGGATGATCTCTGCCAGAAACCTTACCCTGTTGGACCTGCCGTGCAATTCCAGCAATTTATGTTTATTTAAAATGTTACAACAGCTGTGCCCAGTATTCTCAGCCATGTACATAGTACAGAGGCCGACACTGTTAACTTTAAAATACAAAAACCTATAATAATAGATTTGCATAGAGAACGTTCAAACAGATGCAGCCCTCTATAAAATGACACGACCAAATACAGTTACATAAAATCAGCAGAGGTATAGAAACATAGAAACTAGGAGCAGGAGTAGGCCATTCGGCCCGTCGAGCCTGCTCCACCATTCAATACGATCATGGCTGATCATCCAAATCCAGTACCCTGTCCCTGCTTTCTCACACAGAATCCCCATCGAGCCTGCACCGACACATATCCCACCCTATCCCCGTAACCCCACGTATTTAATTCCCCCTAACATATCCCATCCTATCCCTGTAACCCCACATATTTAATCCCCCCCTAACACTAAGGGTCAATTTATCATTGTAAGGCTGAACCTCTCCCCCCAACCCTTGAGGCGGGGGCTCATCTTGTAGAAGTGGGAGCGATGCCCAGCTGATTTTATCTGGTGGTCCTCGTTTAAATGAAGCGAGGCTGACCCCCGCCTGCACCTGGCGGGAACTGCCCTTACTGACAAGGCAGACTCATCAGCTGCTCCACAAAACACTCTTCAGACACAAGTACCGGAAGTGATGAAAGTTTTAGCGTGCACCCAAACACATGCCATTTGCATCAAGTCATTAACCGCCCAAGCGTCAACCCATAGTGACTTTTTTCTTTAAACCGCTTTATTCACTTTGCTGCTTCTACGAGATGATCCCCCATTTGCATCAAGTCATTAACCGCCCAAGCGTCAACCCATAGTGACTTTTTTCTTTAAACAGCTTTACTCACTTTGCTACTTCTGCGAGACGATCCCCCGGTGACGGCAGCAAAGCTGGTGTTGGTAGGCTGGTGCGGCTGATCTTGCGACCCTGGCGATGCTTGCGGCCGGTGACCTCTGGGAGCGCGAGCCCGCGAGGGCACGGCTACAGACGGGGGCGTCTTGGCTGTGGCCGGGGCGGTCTGGCTCCTAGGCACCATGGCGGGTAGTGGCTGAGAGGGTGGCGAGAGAGCGAACACGCCGTGAGAGAGGACAACGCCCGCCTGTCCCGTGGCGCTCCCGTTGCTCCCGCGGGGCTTCAGCTCCTCGCTCCCACTGACCGGAGGGAGAGCAGACTGCAGCAGATGGGTGACCCTTTCAAAGCCCTTGTCCACGTGGTCCACCAGACTATCCATCTGGCACACCAGTCTCTCCAAGGAGGAGCAAACGTTGGAGCCCAGAGACTGGATGGCAGCCGTCTGAGTTTTCATCAAAGCTTCAATGGTTGGGGAGACGGATTCCTGCTGAGAGGGCTCGTTTGCAGCATCCCTGGAGGTGGTTGCACTTTCCAGGGTAGACTGCAAAGTGGAAATGACGTGAGACACAACTCCACACATGGCGGAAGTGGACTCCTCCATACTTTCGGACATGGTGCTTAAAGTCTTTGGCAGGCCCTCCAACACATCGTACAGTCGATGGTGAGCCTCAAGCATTTTCCTTTTCATAGCCGGATCCCGGAAATCCGCATCTCGGTCCCACTCAGCAGAGCTAGAGGAAGACATCGCCCTCCGGCGGGTCACCTCCTGCCCTGTCCCTGCCACCTGTACCTGCTCCTGCTCTTGCTCTTGCTCCTGTTCTTGCTCCTGCTCTTGCTCTGGCTCTGGCTCTTGCTCTGGCTCCTGCCCATGCAGGCTGAGTGTTTCAGCAGGTGCGGGCCCCTCTAATTCACTCTCTGTCCCATCCGGGGTGGGAACCTCCGAGCTGCTGCTTTGGAGGGATGCAGTGACTGACTCTGCTCTCTTCGGAGGGATGTCCTCCTCCGAGGTGTCTGGTTTAATAGCTTTTTGAGGAGGTGGTGGTTGGGGCGGAGACGGAACTGCAGGGGGGGGGAAAAAAAAAGGAAAAGAATTAGGTTTGCAATGAAAGCTGAGGTTTTGAAGTTGGCTGCAATTGGTTGTGGAGCATGAAAAGGTACAACAAAGAGCAGTCACCTTGCTTGGAGAAGCCACCAGCCTCGCCATCTCCAATGGAGAGTGCTCTGGATGTCCCACTTATTTCCATAGCCGCCTGCTCCACCTGGGTGAGAGCCACGGTGTCAGCTGTTCCTCCACCAATCTTACTTCTCATGTTGTGCGCTGCCTTCTCCTGCAGAACGAGAAAGAGAGAGAAAGAGAGACATCAGTGGCGACTGAGAAGGCAGATGGCCCAGGTGTAGGGATTCTGCAAGTGCATCACCCGAGAGAGGAAAGAAGCAAATGGCGAGAGAATGGGAATGTCACGAGTAGGAAGTAAGTGGCTTGATTGTGAATGGAGGAAGGAGACACGAGGAGCGGGGCAGGTTCAGGAACCGACTACAGGTTTGACTGAGCTTTTCAGGATTGTGAGAAGAATTGATCGGGTAGAGAATTTTTTTTATACTGCTGGTGGGGGGAGTCTAAGACACAGGGACATAACCTAAAAATCAGAGCCAGGCCATTCAGGAGAGAAATTAGGAAAGACTACTTCACGAAAGACTTCCTCTTTCGGATTAGACGTTAAACCGAGGCCCCATCTGCCCTCTTCGGTGGACGTATAGGATATCATGGCACTATTTCGAAGAAGAGCAGGGGTGTTCTTCCCTGGTGTCCTGGCCAATATTTATCCTTCAATCAACATCACTAAAAGCAGATTATTTGGCCATCATCACATTGCTGTTTGTGGGAGCTTGCTGTGCGTAAAGCGCTTTGGGACTTCCTGAGGTCGAGAAAGGCCCTATATAAATGCAAGTCTTTCTTTCTAAGGGTGGTAGAAGTGCGTAACTCTCTCCCCAAAAACCAGTAGATGCTAGCTCAATTAATAATTTTAAATCTGAGATCGATAGATCTCTGCTAGCCGAGGGGATTCAGGGATATTGAGCATTAAGGGATATTAAGTTGGATGGAGTTAAGATACAGATCAGCCATGATCTCATTGAATGGCGGAACAGGCTCGAGGGGCTGAATGGCCTGTTCTTATGAATCATGGAATGGTTGCAGCACAGAAGGAGGCCATTGGGCCCGTCGAGCCCGTGCCGGCTCTCTGCCAGAGCACTTCAGCTAGTCCCACTACCCCCGCCCTTTCCCCGTAGCCCTGCAAGTTTATTTCCTTCAGGTACTTATCCAACTCCCCTTTGAAAGCCACGATCGAACGGGCCTCCGATCAGGCAGTGCGTTCCAGATCCTAACCACCCGCTGCGTAAAAAAAAAAGTTTTCCCCCTTTGGTTCTTGGTGAGAAAAAGCATGTTTGTAAGGGAACAAGCAGGAGGTGAGTGTGTGTCAGGAGTGTGTGGTTCAGTGTGCCCTTGTGATTGCTGGTGAGGGTTGTGATGGGGTGGGTGGGAGGGGGGGTTAGTGACTGGTCTGCCTGCTGTAGGATGGAGAGGTGTTGAGGGAGGGGGGGGGGGGGTGAAGAATGTGATCAGTTGCAATGCAACAGATGAAAAGGAGAGAGACTTGCATTTGCAGGGAGGGGGGGGCGGACAGGAGAAGCTTCACTCACCCTGGCGGATCTAGTGAGATCGTTGAATCTCTTCCTGCACTGGATCCAGGTCCTGGGGGTGACACTCAGCCGACTGACTTCCTCTGCCACTTCCACCCAGGCTTTCTTTGAGAGGCTGCTGTGCACCTTCTTGCCACTGGCTGGAAAAAGCATTTTCCCCCTGGTTCTGACGGCAGCCACCATCACCTCCAGGGAGGTGTCTGAGAACCTGCGGGCAACTTTGCCCCTCCTCGCAGCCATGCCGGGGGCGGCCGGGGGAAACCGAAACAAGATTGAGGATTCGGTACAATGCAAAAACGCCTCCTTTAAGCGCTGCATGCACCCTTTAAATATGCTGCTCGGTGGGGGTGAACTACCGCCGGAAATTGCGCGGAAAAGTGGGCGGGCGGAATGTGGAGGCGCTGGATCCGCCAATCACATCAGAATCGGAGCGGGGTCGGTGCTGCAAATCCGGTAGTTAAAATCCACCGGCTGTTTGCTCCGAATGCATCTTCCGGCAGCGAGCCCGCCCCGGGTTAAAATCGGACCCGCACCCCGCCCGCTAGCCGCCAGCCCCCCGTCTGGCCAGTTGCAAACTGCGGGGGGAGAAAGGGGTCCGTAATCCCCCGGCACAGAGGTTCCTCTCTCGCTCTCGATCGCTCCCAGATTTAAGCGTTGCAACAAGATGTCCAAATCCCCTGGCTCCTGAAATAGCCCATCAAAGAGTTTTAAAATTATTTGCACAAGAGTCGCGGCTCCACATTGCACGGTCTATTCTCTTATTTTTAAATAAACACATGCACAATCCAACCTTTGAATGCAAAAGGTAAAAAGAGAGAAAACCCGGAACCCACCTTTTTTCAGCTGCCTGACATAAAGCATCGCCGCTAGCAACAGCAGGAGTGAAATTGCTGCGAGGACGATGAAATAAATAGACTGGGAGGCGAGCCAGTCCGGGCACCCAGTGCTGCTGTCGGTGGGAGGTGGGGCACTCCAGGAGTCTTCAGAGGATCCGGGCTCTGAAACCCAAACAACAGCCCCATCAGATTCCAGGGCACCAACCCCCAGGGGTTTAGGAAACCAACAGCAATAGCTAGACAAAAGCAAAATACTGCGGATGCTGGAAATCTGAAATAGATTAGATTCTGAAATACATCTAACTTTTTCCAGTTCTGACTAAGGTTCCAGCGACCTGAAACGTTGACTCTGCTCCTCTCTCTCCGCAGATGCTGCCTGACCTGCTGAGTATTTCCAGCAATATTTAGATATTTAAAAAATATTAATAATATTTCTTCTGATATCTTCCAGCAAAAGAACAAGACTTTTAATTGTTAAACTTCGCCGGATCAGATGTTAGCGACCTCTGATTCTGTTCAGTTTATAGATCTTCGGGCTGCTGCCTTTAATGTTGGAGGCTCTCCGACAATACAGCGACAGAAAACTTTTCAAACCGATGACATTTCAGATGAGCGCGGCCCTCTCCAACTCTAATCCTCCCTTCGCGTCACAGGCAACTTTAAGAAGACAACTTTTTAAAAAATTCGAACCATTTGAGCCGCTGAGTTCAATATAAATATTCATTGGACCCAACGCATAAAATGATTTCGTACCCTGAACTCGACAGCGGAAGCAGACTGGCCCAAATACTTGCCCCAATATCAGTTCCATCTCTTTAGTTTTAAAACTGTGCAGCAAGCGAAAGAAAGAGATAGCCATTGTCTCTCACTGTGGAAATGATCAGAGGACTCAACGGATAAAAAGAGACACAGATAATGCTGGAACTACACAGCAAACACAACATCTGGAAAGAGAAAATAGACATTGAGGTTTCTCTTGTAGATCCTAACCCTAAACTGAAGGCTCCAACACCCAAATCATTCACCCGTCAGTTTCTCTGATCCTGGCCATTCTGCTATAAGAACATAAGAATTAGGAGCAAGAGTAGGCCTCGAGCCTGCCTAGCCATTCAATAAGATCACGGCTGATCTTTGACCTCAACTCCACTTTCCTGCCCGATCCCCATATCCCTTGATTCCCTTAGAGTCCAAAAATCTATTGATCTCAACGATTCAGAATCCACAGCTCTTTGGGGTAGAGAGTTACAAAGATTCACAACCCTCTGAGTGAAGAAATGCCTCCTCATCTCAGTCTTAAATGGCCGACCCTGGTTGATTCCTGGGGATGAGGGGGTTGACTTATGAAGAAAGGTTGAGCAGGTTGGGCCTATACTCATTGGAATTTAGAAGAATGAAAGGTGATTTTATTGAAACATATAAGATACTGAGTGGGCTCGACAAGGTAGAGGCAGAGAGGATGTTTCCCCTCGTGGGGAAATCTAGAACTCGGGGGCATAGTTTCAGAATAAAGGGTCGCCCTTTTAGAACTGAGATGAGGAGGAATTTCTTCTCTCAGAGGGTCGTAAATCTGTGGAATTTTCTGCCCCAGAGAGCCGTGGAGGCTGGGTCATTAAATACATTTAAGGTGGAGAGAGACAGATTTTTACAAGATAAGGGAGTGAAGGGTTATGGGGAGCGGGCAGGGAAGTGACTTTGAGCCCAAGGTCAGCCATGATCTTATTGAATGGCAGAGCAGGCTCGAGGGGCCAAGTGGCCTATTTCTGCTCCTATTTCTTATGTTCTTATGACCCCTTATCCTGAGACTATGTCCCCTAGTTCTAGACTCTCCAGCCGGGGGAAACAACCTCTCAGCATCTACCCTGTCAATCCCCTCAGAATCTTGTATGTTTCTTTGTTTCCCTCAGGTTCTGTTTTTGAGTCTTTATGGATCCTTGGTGAATTACCAATCTGGGCCTGGTGTGATTCTGGAAACAGCCAGCCTCTTGTGGTTAGGGGTTAGGAGAGGCTTAAGCCTTGTTGTTAGAATTTGTGCTGTACCTGGGCCATCAGCCCTGTCTGTGTGTTGGTGACATTCATAACCTTACTTTGAAAGACAAGAAAGAACGTGCCTTTATATAGCTCCCTTCACAAGCTCCGGATGTCCCAAAGCTCTTCACAGGAAATTGAGTTTTGTTTGAAGTGCAGTCACTATTGTAAATTAGGGAAAGAGGGCAGATAATTTGGGCACAGCAAGGACCCACAAACAGAAATGAGATAAATGACCAGATCATCTGTTTTTGGTGGTGTTGGTTAGGGTAATAAACGCTGGCTAGTGCCCCTGCTCTTCTTCAATAGTGTGAAGCCATATTTTACTTCTTAGTTTAACATCTCATCGGAAAGTTCGCACCTTTAAAGTGCTGCACTGAAATGTCAGCCTGGATTAATCACTCAAGTCTCTGACGTGGGACTTGAACCTACCACCTTCTGATTCAGAGGCAACAACAGCAATTTGCATTTACATAGCGCCTTTAATGTAGTAAAACATCTCAAGGCGCTTCACAGGAGCAAAGCAACATTTGACACCGTGCCTCGTAAGGAGATATTAGGTTAAGCGACCCAAAGCTTAGTCAAAGAGGTAGATTTTAAGGAGCGTCTTAAAGGAGGAGAGAGAGGTAGAGAGGCGGAAAGGTTTAGGGAGGGAATTCCAGAACTCAGGGCCCGGGCAGCTGAAGGCACGACCGCCAATGGTGGAGCGATTAAAATCGGGGATGCTCAAGAGGCCAGAATTGGAGGACTCAGAGATCTCTGAGGGTTGCGGGGCTCGAGGAGGCTACAGAGATAGGGAGGGGGGGGGGGCGAGGCCCTGGAGGGATTTGAAAACAAGTGTGAGAATTTTAAAATCGAGCCGTTGCTGGATCGGGAGCCAATGTAGGTCACCGAGCACAGGGGTGATGGGTGAAAGGGACTTGGTGCGAGTTAGGACACGGGCAGCCGAGTTTTGGATGAGTTCAAGTTTATGATAGAATCATAGTATCGTAGAATGATACAGCACAGAAGGGGGCCATTTGGCCCATCGTGCCTGTGCCGGCTCTTTGGTAGAGTTATCCAATTAATCCCACTCCTCTGCTGTTTCCCCATAGCCCTGTATTTTTTTTCCCTTCAAGTGTTTATCTGATTCTCTTTTGAAGGCTACTATTGAATCTGCTTCCACCACCCTTCAGGCAGCGCATTCCAAATCCTAACCACTCGCTGCGTAAAAAAATGTTTCCTCACATCGCCTCTCTGGAGGGAAGAAAGCTACCACTGAACCAAAACTGACACCTAATTTATGATTATGTTTTAAATGAAAAAATTAAAATAGTCATGAGAGATCGATCAGGCTATATTTAATTCAATATCTTAACTGAGGTGAAGATCACTTTTAGAACATAAGAAATAGGAGCAGGAGTCGGCCATACGGCCCCTCGAGCCTGCTCCACCATTCAATAAGATCATGGCTGATCTTCGACCTCAACTCCACTTTCCCGCCCGATCTCCATATCCCTTGATTCCCCTAGAGTCCAAAAATCGATCGATCTCAGCCTTGAATATACTCAAAGACTCAGCATTCACAGCCCTCTGGGGCAGAGAATTCCAAAGATTCACAACCCTCTGAGTGAAGAAATTCCTCCTCATCTCAGTCTTAAATGGCCGCCCCCTTGTCCTGAGACTATGCCCCCTAGTTCTAGACACTCCAGCCAGGGGAAACAACCTCTCAGCATCTACCCTGTCAATCCCCTTCAAAATCTTGTATGTTTCAATGAGATCACCTCTCGTTCTTCTAAACTCCAGAGAGTATAGGCCCATTCTACACAATCTCTCATCATAGGACAGCCCTCTCATCCCAGGAATCAGTCTAGTGAACCTTCGTTGCACCGCCTCCAAGGCAAGTATATCCTTCCTTAGATAAGGAGACTAAAACTCTGCACAGTACTCCAGGTGTGGTCTCACCAAGGCCCTGTACAATTGTAGCAAGACATCCTTACTCTTATACTCCAACCCCCCTTGCAATAAAGGCCAACATGCCATTTAGGTATCAATGACACAACATAATCTACTTCTTTGGCTACTCTCCCTACTCTATAGCTTCTTTAGGTCATGTTCTTTTGACATCTAGGGCACAATAGCGTCAAAAATTAAAAAATATATTTTCTTCATCGGAGTTAAAAACAAAGCGAAAGGCTAAAAACAGCGTGGCATTCTGTACCATGACAAGACATATCAGGGCACTTTTCTAAATAAGGGCTGGAAGAAGTGTCACCGTAGACCAGTTAACTTCTAGATCAATTCAAGAACGTTTTAAGGAGCACGGTTTCTGGATGCCCTTCATCAAGCTTCAAACATTAACCTACAAAGAAGTCTTACATACAAATCTCAATTATTGCCTTGAAAGAAACTAGTAACTGCTGGAGATACAGGGAGGGCCAGTCAGCATCTGTAGAGATTAAAGGCAAGTTAACACAGAGTAAAACCCTTCTAAGTAGAGAACTACACTTCAAAAATACCTCATTGGCTGTGGAGCGTTTTGGGATGTGAGAGGCGCCACATAAATGCAAGTTCTTTCTTTCTTGAAGAAGAGTTCTATTGAAATATTAACTTGCCTTTTCTCTCCACACATTCTGACTGACCTGCTGCGTATTTCCAGCATTTTTCTGTTTTGGTTTCAAATTTCAAGCTTTTGCAGTTTTTATTCAATCAATTTGTACTTTGTGGGTTCAAGTCCCACTCCAGAGACTTGAGCACAAAAATCTAGGCTGACGTTCCAGTGCAGTGCTGAGGGAGTGCTGCACTGTCAGAGCTGCCATCTTTCAGATGAGACGTTAAATCGAGGCCCCGTCTGCCCTCTCAGGTGGACGTAAAAGATCCGATGGCACTATTTTGAAGAAGAGCAGGGGAGTTATCCCAGTGTCCTGGTCAATATTTATCCCTCAATCAACATCAGTAAAACAGACTATCTGGTCATTATCACATTGCTGTTTGTGGGAGCTTGCTGTGCGCAAATCGGCTGCCGCGTTTCCTACATTACAACAGTGACTACACTTCAAAAAGTACTTCATTGGTTATAAAGCACTTTGGTCATGAAAGGCGCTATATAAATGCAAGACTTTCTTTTTTTTTCTTTCGGTTATTGCGTTGCTCAGCTGCGTCCTTGTTGCTTGTTACTTCTCAAAGCGCTGTTTCGCTAACTATGCACGATTTACTGATGGGCTACTTCCTAAGTGGTCCAGTCTCTGATTGAAGATGCCCTGGTGTCACCAGAACGTCACTAATTCTTGGTTGGAATTGTAACCCTAATCTGAAGGGAGAGCTGAGCTGTTCTATATTCTCAGCTCTTGACGGATATGATCTCCACGATGGAAAAAAGTCTGTCATTTTTGTTGTCAGTTGGGTAAATGATGCAGGTTCTCCATCAGTTCCTCTAATCTGATCACGCGACTTGGGTTACAGTATCGTCCCTTCAATTGATTGGAAAAAGTGACAACTCAATGCGTAGATCAGAGCAAACATTCGACTAACAGGACAACACGTAGGAATGGCTAGATGAAAACAGACCCAGGTCTATCTCGTTGGCCTTCTACCATCCTGGCCGTCGCATGATACAACGATAATGGAGCGGTTGACTAACCACAGTAATCAATCTTTATCAATTAGTCTACAACAGACCCAGAAATTACACAAGGAAAATCTCAGTGGTGGAGAGATTTTGGAAGAATAGGTAGTCACCTTTCCCTTCCAAGCATGCTACACTTGCCATATGTCATGTCTCAACTGACTCATATACCCTATCCCAAAATGCTATTTTTCTCAAACAAATTTATCAAATTTAGATTTGAATGAAATCGATACGAACTGCTTCCACCGTTTCCCTAGGGAGCCTGTTCCATAGATTGACCGCTTGCTCACTGGAATAATGGCCCCGATATTTACGGGGCTGCAAATGTTCATGGGAACGCCTCGAGGCTGCGGACGCGAAGGCCCTGCCGAATTTAGCGGCAAAACCTCATTATAATTTTTCCCTTCCGTTTCAGAATGAACAGGCTGGACGGCTGCCGGGTGGGAAAACAGCCGGGGGACCGTCTCCAGCTATTGGGAGGGGGGGGGGGGTGGGGAACGGCTGGAGACTGGGGTTGAGAGTGGGGGAGAGAGAGGTCATCGTGAGAGGGGAGAAGGCCAGAGATCGGTGCTTGACGGTGCTTGAGGGGGGTTGAGAGAGACGATTGCGTTGAGGGGGGAAGGCTGGAGATCGGGGCTTGAGGTGGGGCTGTGTGGGGGAGGTCGGCCACGATCGTGACATGGAAAGGATATCAGCGTTGGTGTCGGTGGGGGGGGGAGAGATCTGCGATCCCGGCAGGGGAAAGAGAGAGGCCGCGATCGGGAGAAGGGAAGCCCTAGGGGCAATGAGAGCACTCCTGCTCCTCCTGGCTGACTAAGAGTGCTGTAAAAGGCACTTCCTTTCTGGAGCCGGCATCTCCCACCTCCCTTTTGCTGTTGGGTTTCTCGAGCCCTGAAAAGCCCATGAGGCAGCTGTTAAATTTAAACCAGGCTACCAACTGCACTGTGCGAGCTTAATGAAGTGCCCTGCCTCTCTACGATGGAGTACTCGCACAACATGAAACGCGCCGCCTTGAAAATGGCGGCAGGCGTGTGCGTGGCGGGTTGCAGTCGCGTTCCCCGTTTTTTTCTTTTTTAACCCTTTCCCGCCCATCGCGGAGGGTGGGTGAAGGGGATAATATCGAGGCCAATGTTTCCACAAATAATTTTGGTTTTACCTCTCTTCAAGCGCGGGCCGTACTGTTCCCTTTGCCTTCTTAATGGCCCAATCTACTTGTACTGTCACCTTTACTGTGCTTTGTATTGCAAAGTTACAAAGTATTTACAGCACAGAAACAGGCCATTCGGCCCAACAGGTCTGTGCCGGTGTTTATGCTCCAAATGAGCCTCCTCCCACCTTTCTTCATCTCACCCCATCAACATACCCTTCTTTTCCTTTCTCCCTCATGTACTTATTTAGCTTCCCCTTAAATACATCTCTGCTATTCGCCTCAACTACTCCTTGTGGTAACGAGTTCCACATTCTCACCACCCTCTGGTTATAGAAGTTTCTCGTGAGTTCTCTATTGGATTTATTAATGACTATTTTATATTTAGGGCCCCTAGTTCTGGTCTCCCCGTAACTGGAAACATCTTCTTAACGTAACCCTATCGAAACCCTTTCATAATCTTAAAGGCCTCTATCAGGTTGCCCCTCAGCCTTCTTTTTCTAGAGCAAAGAGCCCCAGCCTGTTCAATCTTCCTGATAGGTACAACCTCTCAGTTCTGGTATCATTCTAGTAAATCTTTTTTTTGCACCTTCTCCGGTGCCTTTATATCCTTTTTATAATATGGAGACCAGAACTGTGCGCAGTACTCTAAGTGTGGTCTAACCAAGGTTCGATACAAGTTTAACATAACTTCTCTGCTTTTCAATTCTATTCCTCTAGAAATGAACCTCAGTGCTTGGTTTGCTTTTTTTTAAATGCCTTATTAACCTGCGTCACTACTTTTAGTGATTTGTTTAACTTGTACCCTGAGATCCCCCTGTTCCTCTAGCCCATTTAGACACTTTTTCCCAAGGAGTATGTGGCCTCCTTATTCTTCCTACCAAAACATACTATCTCACACTTATCTATATTGAAGTTCATTATCCAATTACACGCCTATTCTGTAAGTTTATTAATGCATTTTGTCACAGTCCTCCTCTGTAGTAACTACACCCCCCCCCAAATTTGGTGTCATCTGCAAATTTTGAAATTGTGCTTCCAATTTTACAGTCCGAATCGTTTATGTAAATGGTGAAAAACAGTGGTAACAGCACCGATCCCTGTGGAACACCACTTCCCACCATTTCCCAGTCTCAGTAACTACCTTTAACCCCTACTCTCTGTTTTCTGTTTTGTAGCCAGCGTGCTATCCATTCTGCTACTTGTCCCCGACTCCACATGTTCTGACCATAGTCATGAGTCTACTATGCGGTACCTTATTGAAGGCTTTTTGGAAATCCATATATATCCCGTCTACTGCATTGTCCTTATGTACCCTTTCTGTTACTTCTTAAAAGAATTCAATAAGGTTGGTCAAGCATTACTCTTCCCCTTTGGAATCCATGCTGACTACTCTATTATATTGTCAGTTTCTAGATGTTTTTCTATTACATCTTTGAGTAAGAATTCCATTATCTTTCCGACCACTTGTTCTATCTCCCTTTTTATATATAGGAAACACATTATCTGTCCACCAGTCCTCTGGCACTATTCACTTTTCTAATGAATTTTTACATATACATGTAATAGTGCCTCCGCTATCTCTTCCCTAACTTCTTTTAATATGCTTCCATCTGGGCCAGGGGTTTTATCCTCTCTAAGTTGGATTAGTTTATCAATTATCTCCCCCATTTCTATCTGAACAATAGCATAATGGAACCTAGGACTCATCCCTACCAAGATCCCTCAACTTCCTGTCAGCCGTGGCTCAGTTGGTAGCACCCTTGCCTCTGAGTCAGAAGGTTCTGGGTCTCAAGTCCTACTCCAGAGACTTGAGCACAAAAATCTAGACTGACACTCCAGTGCAGTGCTGAGGGAGTGCTGCACTGTCAGAGGTGCCATCTTTGGATGAGACATTACACTGAGGCCCCATGTGCTCTCGCAGGTGGACGTAAAAGGTCTTATGACACTATTTCAAAGAAGAGCAGGGAGGGGAGGTGTCCTGGCCAATTTTTATCCCTCAATCAACATCACTAAAACAGATTATCTGATCATTATCACATTGCTGTTTGTGGGACCTTGCTGTGCACAAATTGGCTGCCGCGTTTCCTACATTACAACAGTGACTACACTTCAAAAAGTACTTCATTGGCTGTAAAGCGCTTTGGAATGTCTGGTGGTTGTGAAAGGTGGTATATAAATGAAAGCCTTTCTTTCTTCTCCACTCTACTTAAAATCTTGCCATTTTATGTCTTTTCTGTTTCCTATTCTTCCAGTTTTTGATTGTTCCATGGGGTGACTGGTGTCAATAATCAGAAATGCATGAATCGATGTGCCCACTTTTTGATAAAAGGGACATCAACAAAAAAAGGTTCAGTTTGAGTTATTAATCTAAAACCGGGACAAACAAAGCTTCTCAAATTATAATGTTGTTGGCCGAGTCAATCATGCACTCCAGTCCCTTCAGTGTCCACCGGTCACGGAAAGCTTCAAGCGTGCTGGCGGACACTACGTGCTCCCTCTCCAGGGACACCTGGGTGTGGACGTAGCCGCGGCAGGCAGTGGGACGGAGAGTCCCCTCGACCGCGTGCTGCCTGGACCTGTGGATGGCTCCCTTGGCCAGGCCCAGGAGCAGACCCATGATGAGGTCGTCTGACGTGCCTGCTTCCCTCCTCCGCAGCGGGTGGCCAAAGATCAGGAGTGTGGGACTGCCATGCAGCCCAAGGGTGTGGAAGAGGGGGCCCTTTTCCAAGTCTTGCTCCTAAAATGTATTATTTCACAATTTATTGCATTAAACTGCATCTGCCGCCTATTTGCCCATCCTGCTAGCCTATATCCTCCTGCAGTCTTTCACAATCCTTGTCATAATTTGTCCTAATCCTAAAATTGATGTCATCAGCAAATTTTGATGTTGTTCATTCAATACCCAAGTCTAGATCATTTAAGTATATATTAAATAAGAGCCCCAATGCAGAACCCCTGGGGAACACCACTCATCATGCCTTTCCAGTCTGAGAAATTTCCTTTGTTTTCTGCCCTCCAACCATTTCTCTATGGACGTGGCCCCAGTTTCTTTGCCGTAAGGCTCTTATCGAATACTGCACCCTGATATTTGATCCGCTTTTTCTTGTTTTGCTGTCAGCAATTTTTCCTGCCACACAAAATAAATACGAATCTTTACCTGTCAGGATCAATTTGGTTCCATTTCCGAAGTACAACATCCCATATCTCCAGCCCGCACAGAAGTAAATCCCGACATCAGATGCAAGGACTTTTGCAATTGTTAAATTTAAACTCTGGTAATCCAGGGTCATTTTAAAGGACGCATTGTCGGGAATCCCTTCAGAATAGATGACTTGCTTGGAGTTGAGGAATGAATGCACCAGAACCACGGGAGCTCGTCCTTCCCGCTGCCGCAGCCAGTACACGTTGTTATAGTGAACAAAGGACTGACTCTGGACAAGACACGTCAGGGTCACAGTGTCTCCCAACCCAACTGACTGGGACACCTCAGGCTGGAAGATCAGGTAACTACACTGCACACCTGGAGGGAAGAATGCAGAGAAAAAAAAACATCAGGAGAGGAACCAGAAGGCACAAGAGAAAATAGTCACTATATTTCCTACATTACAACAGTGGCTACACTTCGAAAGTACTTCATTGGCTGTAAAGCACTTTGGGACGTCCTGAGAAGTGCTTTTCCTTTTGTTGTTAGAGTTGAGAAGTAAGATTGTAGAATATACAATTCGGATTTCCAGACGGTAATAGCAAAGTTCTAGACAGAATCATAGACATTTACGGCACAGAAAGAGGCCATTCAGCCCATCGTGTCAGTGCCAGCCTAATCCCACTTTCCAGCTCTTGGTCCGTAGCCCTGTGGGTTACGGCTTTTCAAGTGCATATCCAAGTACTTTTTAAATGCGATGAGGGTTTCTGCCTCGACTACCCTTTCAGGCAGTGAGTTCCAGACCCCCACCACCCTCTGGGTGAAAAAAGTTCTCCTCAACTCCCCTCTAATCCTTCTACCAATTACTTTAAATCTATGCCCCCCTGGTTATTGACCTCACTGCTAAATTATTTTAAAATAATTAAAAAAGCATGATTACAATTTACAGTTAAACCGACGTTTTATTTCCTCCGTTTCTATTTTGTGCATTGATAGATCCCAAAAGCGATGACACTCTCATTTTAACTATGTGTAGAAGTAACAAAAAGAGGTTGAAAGGATTGACACTGCAGTGAGCGGGACACTCAGCCGAAAACTCACAGCTCTGGAGCAGCACAAACAGCAACAGACGCCGCATGTTTGGCTCAGCGCGGATATTGACTGGGAGTCTCTCCATCCACCCCGAGCATCTCTGTCTCAGGAACCTGCAGCCCCTCGGAGCGCAGACTGGGCGAGCCGCTCTCTGCATCGGATGCCAACCAGTAAAATAGGTCGCTCAGACATGAATTTTCTCCTTCCTGTCGACGTCATCGTTTCGGAAAGTTCCAATCTCGACGAGTTAGACGGAACGGAAAATGCTAAATAAAAGTGACTTTTAACGACTTTCACACAGATATAGCGCAACATTCAAAGCGGTGCTAGCGACTGGTAGCGGCGGTAGAGACCAAAGGGGCCGGTGGGGAACTGGATATACTGAACATCTGAAACAAGGACAATGTTGGAAATGCAAAGCACCTCCAATCTGCATCTGAAAAGAGAAAAGGGCAGATAGAGACCCCCCGGTCAGGCTGCTGTGTGCAAGGGTCTACACCTCGGCTAGACCACACTGGGAGAACTGTGCTCAGTTCTGGTCTCCCTATTACAAAAATGATAGAGAGGCACTGGAGAAGGTGAAAAAATTATGTACAAGGATGATACCAGAACTAAGAGGTTATAACTATCAGGAAAGATTGAACAGGCTGGGTCTCTTTACTCTAGAAAAGAGAAGACTGAGGGGTGACCTGATAGAGGTCTTTAAATTATGAAGGGGTTTCAGGGGGTAGATGTAGAGAAGATGTTGCCACTTGTGGGGGAGACCAAAACTAGGGGCCATAAATATAAGATAGTCACTAATAAATCCAATAGGGAATTCAGGAGAAACTTCTTTACCCAGAGAGTGGTGAGAATGTGGAACTCGCTACCACAGGGAGTAGTTGAGGTGAACAGCATAGATGTGTTTAAGGGGAAGCTAGATAAACACATGAGGGAGAAAGGAATAGGAGGATATGCTGGTAGGGTGAGATGAAGAGGGGGTGGGAGGAGGCTAGTGTGGAGCATAAACACCAACATGGACCAGTTGGGCCGAATGGCCTGTTACTGTGCTGTAAATTCTATGCAATACCTCAAACATTAACCAGCCTGTCCTCTTTATAGGAGCTGATGGATGTGCTATGCATTGTCTTTTTAACAGACCAACGATTACTGTCTCTTAATAAGTACAGTAGTTGAAAATGAATATCCAATGCAAGCTTACAAATGCCTCGGATCGAGCAGGATCTGGGGGTTGATAAGAAACTGAGAACGATGAGCCCAATGGATATTTGGCTCAATCAATAATTCCGATCAGCAGCATATTTTTTTGCGATGAGCCACTTGATTGATTAGTCAGTCAGTGGAGAAAACAACCGCTCCAGGATGGCATTGGCCATCGCCCACAGCACAAGTTAAAATCGCACCTCTCCTACAGAATGGCCAGGTCACACCTCACACAGAGTGGGACAAGTGGTGCTTACATGTACTGTACAAGAAGGGCTGGCTTAAGAGAAATTCCATCCATTTGATTGACGTGGGTGGGCAGCAGTCAAACAGATGCCCTCGGCCATGCCCTCGCAGAGGGACTGCCACAATGGGCAAGAAGGTGGCCAAGAGGTCCAAGGTCAAGATCTTTGTGAGAGATTACAGTTACAGCCACCTGACACCAACCAGGCAACTCGGTTGGACTTTCCCTGGATCAGACCATCGTCAACAAGGATTTTTTTTAGGGATTCCTTTGAAACGCAAAGTCAGGCAGGAAGCCAAAGCTAAGGTTTGAGGAAAGGTACAAGGCGGGAAAAGAACAAATGGTTCTTCCAGAAGATTCCAAGTTGTGTATTAGTATTAATAAATATTAATCTAAAACAATTTCTGTAGTGCATTCGTAGAGTTTTCCCCCTTTATTTTTGGTTTAATACAGTATTTCTTACCTCTTACAGAACAAAAAATTCATCATTCTCCCAAACCCACGACCTCTACCACCTAGAAGGACAAGGGCAGCCGATGCATGGGAACACCACCACCTCCAAGTTCCCCTCCAGGTCACACACCATCCTGACTTGGAAATATATCGGCCGTTCCTTCATTGTCGCTGGGTCAAAATCCTGGAACTCCCTCCCTAACAGCACTGTGGGAGCACCTTCACCACACAGACTACAGCGGTTCAAGAAGGCGGCTCACCGCCAGCTTCTCAAGGGCAACTAGGGATGGGCAATAAATGCTGGCCTTGCCAGCAACGCCCACATCCCAGGAACAAAAAAAAATCTTACACCACCAACAAAGAGAGGATCGATCAAAGGGAGGAGATAATATTTAATAACAACAGAAAACGCTGGAAAAACTCAGCAGGCCAGGCAGCATCCGTGGAGAGAGAAAGAGAGTTAACGTTTCAGGTCGATGACCTTTCATCAGAACTGGGAAGAGCCGGAAATCAAATAGATTTAAGGCCAGGGTAAAGCTGGGAAAAGGGGGAGGGGATAAAGGAACAAAGGGGGAGATGAAGAGACATTAAGAGACATTAAGAGATATGCAAGGCTAGAGGTGGTGTTAATGTGACAGATTAAGGCTGAATGAAGTGTGAAATCCACTGGCAGAATGAAGGACAGCTGCCAGCTTCTAGGAGGAAAAAAAAGGTGGGGGGGGGACAAATAAAAGGGTGGATAAAATAAAATATAAATGTGATTGGAGCTGAGGTTATGATCTAAAATTGTT
Organism: Squalus acanthias; assembly: GCA_030390025.1. NCBI lineage: Eukaryota > Metazoa > Chordata > Chondrichthyes > Squaliformes > Squalidae > Squalus > Squalus acanthias. The sequence continues at coordinate 16,791,715 of CM059450.1, forward strand.
GAACTCGATATTGAGTCCAGAGGGCTGTAGCGTGCCTAAACGAAAGATGAGGTGCTGTTCCTCGAGCTTACGCTGAGCTTCCGTGGAACAGTGTAATAGGCCGAGGACGGTGAGGTCAGAGTGGGAGTGAAGCGGTGAATTAAAGTGACAGGCCACCGGGAGCTCGGGGTCCCCCTTACGGACTGAACGGAGGTGTTCCGCAAAGCGGTCACCCAATATTTAATATTTGCTCTACACTCCTTAATAGAGATTGCACAGATTCCATGCATTCATTCGATTAGGACTTAAATGTGGTGTAATGAAATGAAGCTCGTTATCTTTGCATGGTCCCCCACCACTCTTTATAGAGCTCTAGTCTCACTCCGATCAGTTTCTACACCAGTTAAGGAAAGAGGACATGTTGACGGAGGGAAAGGGAATCATTTGGGAGGAAATGCAATCAAGATTTGGATTCACTCCAGTGTCTTTTGATTTAATGAGAGTTCTCTGAATATTGCACACACCCAGCCCCAGAATAGAACTAAACAAGTTGTTCAGAGTCAATGGTAACACGGCTCCTAAATCCCTCTCCTCGTCACAATTAATTATTTACAAATCCCGTTTGCTTTTTCGGGTTATAGTAATTATTGTTAGTCGTGATCAAACGAAATATTGATCACCAAATAGATTGTTTAATAAATTCCCCCCCAAGGCTCCTTTATATAAGCCGATGGGGTGTTATTGTATTAACAGTTATCACACATTAACAGTTAAACCCATTTACAACTCGAAATGATTCCTCCACTAATTAAACTCAAGACAAAGTTGGACAGGGAGCCGTTTAACTTTATGTTTTCTAGTCTCTCACACATGTGGCCCACACATTAACGCATGGTTTCACCGATAAAGACTGGCCTACTGCAGATTTCCAACTTTTTCTGTTTTATATACAATTTATGGATTAGCTCCGAATGACACAATTAATTGAAGGTTTTGCCTTTTTTTCGATCAAGAAATGGGTTGAAATCTCAGTGCAACTCACTTTTTAACCCGCTCATACCAATCGGTTCGCATCCTTGTTGTCAGCAGAGACAAAAGGGATTTCATACTTTAAGCGTTTGCACGCGAATTTTGCACAGTCATTTCCAAGCTATGTGATTAAATGAGGTCAAGTTGAGCTTTAAAAGTCTGTAGCTTGTAGGAGAGCAAAGAACATAAAAAATAGGAGTAGGCCATTTGGCCCTTCGAGCCTGCTCCGCCATTCAATAAGATCATGGTTGATCTTCTACCTCATCTCCACTTTCTTGAACTATCCCCATATCTCTTGATTCCCTTAATAAAATAAAGACTGAAGGAAGTCAACGGTTTTAAGGAGCCTGGGAAACACGCTTATCTCTCTAGCTTTCTGCTGGAGTAGAGTAGGATCCAACTGCATTAGAGAGGGTGCAGAGGAGGTTTACCAGGATGTTACCAGGGAGGAGGGACTTCAGTTATGAGGAGAGGTTGGAAAATTTAGGACTGTTCTCCTTGGAACAGAGAAGGTTAAGAGGTGATCTAATAGAGGTTTTCGAGATGATGAGAGGTTTTGATAGAGTAGATAGGGGGAAAAAAACGATTCCCTCTGGCGAGTGGGTCAATAACCAGAGGTATTGATTCAAAATCATTGGGAAAAGATCTAGAGGGGAGTTGAGGAGAAATGTTTTCACTGAGAGTTGTCGGGAGCTGGAACGCTCGACCTGAAAAACTGGTGGAAGCTGATTCCATAAATAATTTTTAAAAAGGGAGTTGGACAGGTTCTTGAGGATGAGGAACTTACAGGGTTACGGACAAAAAGTGGGGAATGTGGGACTGAGCACGACGGCTCTTTCTAAGAGCCAGCACAGGCACGACGGGCCAAATGGCCTCCTTCTGTGCTGTGAGTTTCTATGAATCTATGAAGTGGCTGTTGAATTTTCTCTCACGTTGAATTCACCAACAATACAAGTTCCACGATAACCCGGGGCACTGGCTCTGTCCACTTGTACATCTGACAAGGGTTGGGCGAGGTGACGCTTGGTGATTGCCTGAATATCTACAAAAATCAAAGACAAACGGGTTGATTAAGCACGCTTAATTTGTGGTGGGCATTGTAGTGTTTCCATATCTTTCTTTGATCGGTGGGTCAAACTCTAGTTGCCTTCGTACGGTTAGATGCGCTTATCTGGTAACTTATCTCCAGAACTGGAGCAAAAGATTCGAGAGGATGCAAAAGCACAATTGAACAGATCCGGTATTGTTAATCTGGTCTGTCTGCAGTAACCCACTGACATTTGAGATGAAAAAGGTTTGGCTAACACACTCTGCAGTGTCGGCACAGATACTTCCTACAGCGCCGCACAACACCAAGAAACACAATCTAGAAACAACTGCGAACCAGGCTGGCATTGAAGTAGGAGGAAGGGATTACAGAGTGAATGCGCGGTCCATTCTCCATCTAGGACCACCTGAAGAGGACCTTCCCTCCCCCTTGCTGCTCCTGCTTCTCCCGTTCAATGCCTCCTATGCACATCCGTCGACTCCTGAATCTCGGCACGGTTTCTCGGAGTCTTTTAACAATACCTTCAGGCTGATGTGTAAGTATTTCATCTATTTCTATTATGGTAATGATCATACTTGTATCAGCAACATTTAAAAAAATACTCTAAGGGACCTTTACTAGCCCATTGGCTCTCAGTTAATTGGGCATAATGGAATAGCCCAGGGGTTCCTCAGAAATGGCACCAAGATATGGCGGGTGGATGGAATATTCATTCACCCTCCCTCACCACAGTTTACAACATTGATCACATGGGGAGGAATCCTGGCAGAACTGGATTTTGCCCTAAAGGCACCTCATTGGGAAATCTGCCCAGCTCCTGTCCTGGTGCACCAATGAAATCTCAGTCTCTTTGTTTACAAAAAGAAAATGATAATAACATGAAAAGCTCCCTAGGGGGGGGAAAAAATCCAGACTCTGGTTGCTCAACTTTACTTCTGGCAAGAGAACTGAACTCCATGGCTGAACTGGAATTTGTGTTATCTACATTGAGATTGCATCGGGGTCGTCTACCAAGTCAAGCTTGACTGCTTCAGTGAACATTTTTATTATTGATCAAATGCTGTGACAAATGCATTCTATCTAATACAGCCTGATTCTGTTGTTGACATTGGGTAGAGTGCTGGTTCAGTATCTTGGTGTGTCTTACTGCTTCTATTTATTATTCTACCTGTAAATAAATTCGGCTAAATAGTTTAGCCTGTACGTATCGTTCAGCTGGCATACTTTTTTTTCTTTTGGAAAGGACAGGAGAAACAAAAGAACGTGCTGGCCATTCTATGACCTGTCCAACCTGCAATATACCACAATTAGAGTTTAATTATGATAACCCACACACATCTAACAACACATTTCCGTTCACTGGAGGCTTGGCCTGTTATGGAAACCACCTTTGAACATTGAACACCTGGAAAAACCTCAAACTGCACTTTTGTCTTTAGAACTATTTAGATAAAACATTCAGCTATGTGCTGTCACAAGAGCTATAGTGCATGGCAGGACAGTCACTGAGCACAGGTTCAATGAAGGTCAATGAAGCTAATGTGCAAGGTTGGAGAGGTTATATCAGTTTAGTTCATATGGTGAACTTCAAGCATTTCAACAAAGGCTGGTTTTATAGTTCCTGGTTTTGTTAGCCAAAACTGTAATTTCTCTCTAAATATAATTTTTTGGGTTCAGGCCTGTCAAATCAGACACAACCACATATACATGTAGATAAAAATCCACTTAATCTTTATTTGTGACAGACTTCAAGTGTATAGCAGCAAAGCAGCAACCATGGAAACAAGAAAGTCTTGCATTTATACAGCACCTTTCATGACATTACAAAGCACTTTACAGCCAATGAAGTACTTTTTGAAGTGTAGTCACTGTTGTAATGTAGGAAACGCGGCAGCCAATTTGTGCACAGCAAGCTCCCACAGACAGCAATGTGATAATGACCAGATAATCTGGTTTGAGTGATGTTGATTGAGGGATAAATATTGGCCAGGACACCGTGTATAACCCCCCCTGCTCTTCTTCGAAATAGTGCCATGGGATCTTTTAGATCTTTTGAGAGTGCAGACAGGTCCTTGGTTTAACGTCTCATCTGAAAGATGGCACCTCCGACAGTGCAGCACTCCCTCAGTACTGCACTGGGAGTGTCAGCTTCGAAATAGTGCCATGGGATCTTTTAGATCTTTTGAGAGTGCAGACAGGTCCTTGGTTTAACGTCTCATCTGAAAGATGGCACCTCCGACAGTGCAGCACTCCCTCAGTACTGCACTGGGAGTGTCAGCTTCGATTATGTGCTCAAGCCTCTGGAGTGGGACTTGAACCCACTGTAAAAGACTGCAAAAGCTTCTGTAGGTATGTAAAAAGGAAAAGATTAGCGAAAGTAAATGTAGGTCCCTTACAGGCTGAGACAGGAGAAATTATAATGGGGAATAAGGAAGTGGCAGAGAAATTAATCAAATACGTTGGGCTGGATTTTGATACTGGGGCGGGTTGGGGTTGTGTCATCCACTTTTCGTGTTATCCACCCGACTGCAATTGGATGTGGGAGATTGATGCAATTTTCACCTAATTGGGCAATTGAGTTCCAGCATGTGGGAACCCATGAACCAATCAGTGTTTTCAGTCTGAACGTCGCCTCTGATGATGTTATCATTGCTGCTGCATTGAAGGTCTTCAAAGACTGCCTGGCCTTTGCTGTGAGAGGACCTGGATGCAAAATGAGCAGCAGCAGTCCTAAGTCTGCTCCCAGATATTTTTACACCACCACTCCCAGATATGTCTCCTCTCCATCCATATATACATCCATCCACATAGCTATCCCCACAGCCAGCCAGCCAGCATCAACTATCCATATCCAAATGTGCTCCCGCCAGGTTTCACAATCGTGGTTCAGAACAGGCGTGGTTCACGTAGAACAAGGGTTAAAATCACAAAGGCCTTTCAAAATGACATTATAGAGCTAATTTAGTGCTTGTTAAAGGCCTTAACAGCCTATCCCGCCTCTTAGAGGCGGGACGGAGTCAGGACCAGCAGACACGATTTAATGAAAATTGCGTGGAGGCGGGATGGAGGCGGACTTGTGCCCGCCCGCCAGTTTTCACAATTTTAACCCCCCACACGCCTCCAAACCCACCTCCACGGGTCAATGAAAATCCAGCCCTTTGTGTCTGTCTTCACGGAAGAAGACGCAAAAAACTTCCCGGAAATAGTGAGAACCAAGGGTCTAGCGAGAATGGGGAGCTGAAAGAAATTAGTATTAGTAAAAAAGTAGTACTGGAGAAATTAATGGGATTGAAAGCCGATAAATCCCCTGGACCTGATGGCCTACATCCTAGGGTTTTGAAAGTGTTGGCTATAGAGATAGTGGATGCATTGGTTGTCATTTTCCAAAATTCCATAGATTCTAGAACGGTTCCTGCGGATCGGAAGGTAGCAAATGTAACCCCACTATTTAAGAAAGGAGGGAGAGAGAAAACAGGGAACTACAGACCAGTTAGCCTGACATCAGTAGTAGGGAAAATGCTAGAATCTATTATTAAGGACGTGGTAACAGGGCACTTAGAAAATAATAATAGGATAGGGCAGAGTCAATATGGATTTATGAAAGGGAAATCGTGTTTGACAAATCTGTTAGAATTTTTTGAGGTGGTAACTAGCAGAGTAGATAAGGGGAAACCAGTGGATGTGGTGTATTTGGATTTTCAGAAGGCATTCGATAAGGTGTCACACAAGAGGTTATTAAACAAAATTAGGGCTCATTTGATTGGGGTAATGTACTAACATGGATTGAGGATTGGTTAATGGACAGAAAACAGAGAGTAGGAATAAACGGGTCATTTTCGGGTTGGCAGGCTGTAACTAGTGGGGTACGGCAAGGATCAGTGCTTGGGCCTCAGCTATTCGCAATCTGCATCAATGATTTGGATGAGGGGACCAAATGTAATATATCCAAGTTTGCTGATGATACAAAGCTGGGTGGGAATGTAAGTTGTGAGGAGGATACAAAGAGGCTTCAAGGGGATATAGACAGGCTAAGTGAGTGGACAAGAACATGGCAAATGGAATATAATGTGGAGAAATGTGAAGTTAGCCACTTTGGTAGGAAAAATAGAAAAGCAGAGTATTTTTTAAATGGTGAGAGATTGGGAAATGTTGGTGTCCAGAGGGACCTGGGTGTCCTTGTACACGAATCACTGAAAGTTAACATGCACATACAGCAAGCAATTAGGAAAGCAAATGGTATGTTGGCCTTTATTACAAGAGCATTTGAGTATAAGAGTAAAGATGTCTTACTGCAATTATATAGGGCCCTGGTGAGACCACACCTGGAGTATTGTGTACAGTTGGGAAACTGTACCTAAGGAAGGATATACTTGCCATAGAGGGAGTGCAACGAAGGTTCACCAGACTGGTTTCTGGGATGGGGGGATTGTCCTATGAGGAGAGATTGAGTAGACTAGGCCTATATTCTCTAGAGTTTAGAAGAATGAGAGGTGATCTCATTGAAACATACAAAATTCTTACAGGGCTTGACAGGGTAGATGCAGGGAGGATGTTTCCCCTGGCTGGGGAGTCTAGAACCAGGGTTCACAGTCTCAGAATAAGCGGTCGGCCATTTAGGACTGAGATGAGGAGAAATTTCTTCACTCAGTGGGTGGTGAATCTTTGGAATTCTCTACCCCAGAGGGCTGTGGAGGCTCAGTCGTTGAGTATATTTAAGATAGAGATTGATAGATTTTTAAATATTAAGGGAATCAAGGGATATGGGGATAGTGTAGGAAAGTGGAGATGAGGTAGAAGATCAGCCATGATCTTATTGAATGGCAGCGCAGGCTCAAGGGGCCGAATGGTCGACTCCTGCTCCTATTTCTTATGTTCTTATGTAATTGTGTTCTTCTGACTCAGAGGCGAGAGTGTTACCCACTGAACCGTGAGTGAATTCCACTATGATGCAACCTTACCAATTAATACACGGTGACTATCTCTGTCCTGTGAGTCACATTATCCAAGGCTTCTTTCTGATGTGGAGGAGTCCCCAGAGGTCCCAGCCTAGCTGCAGGCGTTTTCCTTTTGTAACCTTTCATATCACTATTATGCGTATTCCACTTTACTTCTCACACTCTTTGATTAAGGGAAAGTGTTGGCGCCGATTCATTCTTCCCTGCATGACTCACGCTCGAGTCGTTGCAATGGATATCAGCGACTTATCATCCTGCACACTCTGTCATGTAGTTGATCAGTCGTTCATCACTGGGAGCCTTGCAGCCCCAAAGCCTGTTCTTGGCACCGGCTTTTTCTTGTCCCGAGCATCCCTTGTTTAATTGGGCGGTAGCGCAAAACAGGACGATAGCGAATTGGCAGCCCGTTTTACTTACACCCTGCCTGATTTTCTTTTCCGTTATCGCCAATTCACGGTCGCTCGTTCTGCACAAGTTTCAAGAACAAACTCCAGCCCCATGTCTCTGTTTAAAAAAGAAACGCTCATCCTATACTTTAAAGTGAGAAGTCGCACAACACCAGGTTATAGTCCAACAGTTTTATTTGAAATCACAAGCTTTCGGAGCGCTGCTCCTTCGTCAGGTGAAGTGAAGAGATGCATATAGGCACAGCATATATAGTCAGAGAACACTGCCAGATGATTACAGTTAATTGGGGAACACTTCAGCAGTCAAGGACATTCAGCCGTCGATTTTCGGGTAAGCGTTCTCCAAGGCGGCCTTCGAGACACACGACAACGCAAAATCGTCGAGCAGAAACTGATAGCCAAGTTCCGCACCCATGAGGACGGCCTCAACCGGGATCTTGGGTTCATATCACGCTACATGTAACCCCACCTGACGTAGAGTCATCCAGACTCGAGTCGTCGTTGGCTTGTTCTCTCTACACAGATGTGGCCGGACCTGCTGTGATTTCCAGCAAAAAAAGTCTTTTGTTTTCCATCCAGACCCCAGCATCTGCCACATCTGACCCCTTGTGACCCCACCTCATTGTCTTTGATGTAATGTTTTCCTGACTGACCTGTTTGGACACCATCCACACCTTTGATTGCCGTGATTATCTCTCTGCCGAGGTGTGATAAAGGGCAGTTAGAAAGATTAACTATAATCATCTGGCAGTGTTCTCTGACTATATATGCTGTGCCTATATGCATCTCTTCACTTCACCTGACGAAGGAGCAGCGCTCCGAAAGCTTGTGATTTCAAATAAAGCTGTTGGACTATAACCTGGTGTTGTGCGACTTCTCACGTTTGTCCACCCCAGTCCAACACCGGCATCTCCGCATCATGTATACTTTAAAGTGTTTGACATTTGCCCCCCAGCTTTTCTTCAAATAAATTTGATAAACATCTGAGCAGAAACTGCTGGAAGCTGAGGAAAGATATTCCACCAGCCCAGTTACCTGAGTGGTATTGATACATCCTGAGCAATTGCATACACTGTAAATGTCCTGACTGCCCAATCCAAGTTCAGCCAACCGCATCACAGTTCTAGGCAAAAATAATGGCCCGAAATTTCCCATCAGAGACCTCCCGCGGGCGCAACCAATATAAGAAGGGAATCCCCATTCATACTTATGGGAGTTGCGTATGTACGGAAACCCCATAAGTATGAATGGGGATCACTTAAAAAATACACAAACACATGAAATAAAACATTTTTTAAATTACATATTTAAAATTAATTAAAATACCATTTAATTAAATATTTTAAACAAAAATTTAAATTTTTGAATTTTTTTTTGATACGTTTTAACGGGGCTGAAAATAAACTTACCTTATTTACCTTCCAGGGTATTTAATGCATAAATGAGTGATAAAATTTTATCTTTCTATTTTTTTAAACTCTTATGCTGGTAAAAGCAGGCTTTTACCAGGCGTAAGGATTTCACAGGCATTCAGCGGGCGGAAGTTGGGCAAATAGCACAACTCTCCACTCGCAGAGGCCCATCTCCCGGGGAGGCGGAGGATCTGTCAAGAGGATTCTTGACAGATCGCAAGTGCCGGGTTTCAGCGCATGTCTAAACTCGGAACTTGCGCGGCCCCTACGGGCGCGTACACACCTCGTATGCACCCGATAGGGTCGCAAAATACGGCCCATTAACTCCAAGGCCCAGTTTTTGGGAGAGGCTAAACCCATCAAGTTAAACACTTTAAAGAATGCATTAAAGAACAAAAAAGTCAATTCAGTTAATAAACAACAATCACGTTATTGTGGAATAGGCATTATTCATTTATTTATTATTTTACTTAAACCCTTAACTCTGGACATTGGAAAATCCACTTCGAGAGAAAAAAATGACGAAAGGAGAATTTCAAAAATCTTTTTGTACAATTTGTGGGAAAAAGGTAATATACCCCCATCTAGTGTCCATGACCTGTAATTACACATGATGCGGAGATGCCGGTGTTGGACTGGGGTGGACAAAAGTGAGAAGTCGCACAACTGGACTATAACCTGGTGTTGTGTAATTACACAGGTGCAGGAGCCAGTCCAGATCGGGCTTTCCATTATAAATTTGAACACAGGAACTTATAACGGAAAAAGTTAATATAAAAGTATGATGAAATTGTAAGGCTTTGTAGACAGTAAGTGCATGCAGTCATGGGAATTTTAACAGGACAGAGATAAATTCTTCTACGTGCAGTGGGTAAGAGAAACACTTGCAGCACTCCATTCTCTCAGATCCAATCCCAACATTGTCATTAAACCTGCTGACAAGGGTGGTGCTGTTGTTGTTTGGCGAACCGACCTCTACCTAGCGGAAGCTGAACGCCAACTCTCCGACACCTCCTCCTACCTCCGCCTGGACCATGACCCCACTACCGAACATCAAGCCACCGTTTCCAAGACTGTCACTGACCTCATCTCCTCTGGAGATCTTTCCCCCACAGCCGCCAACCTCATAGTTCCCCAACCCCACACAGCCCGCTTCTACCTCCTTCCCAAGATCCACAAACAGGACTGCCCTGGTAGACCCATCGTTTCAGCCTGTTCTTGCCCCATGGAGCTTATCTCTTCCTATCTCAACTCTATTTTTTCTCCCCTTGTCCAGTCTCTTCCCACCTACATCCGCGACTCTTCCGACGCCCTCCGCACTTTAACAGTTTCCAGTTTCCTGGCCCCAACCGCCTCCTTTTCACTATGGACGTACAATCCCTCTACACCTCCATCCCCCACCAGGATGGCCTGAGGGCGCTCTGCTTCTTCCTTGAACAGAGGCCCAACCAGTCCCCATCCACCACCACCCTCCTCCGCCTGGCTGAACTTGTTCTCACATTGAACAACTTCTCCTTTGACTCCACTCACTTCCTCCAAATCCAAGGAGTTGCTATGGGAACCCGCATGGGTCCTAGCTATGCCTGCCTTTTCGTGGGATATGTGGAACATTCTTTGTTCCAGTCCTACTCAGGTCCCCTCCCTCACCTCTTTTTCCGGTACATTGATGACTGTATCGGTGCCGTTTCCTGCTCTCGCCCTGAACTAGATAATTTCATTCACTTTGCTTCCAATTTCCATCCTTCCCTCACCTTCACATGGTCCATCTCCGACTCTTCCCTTCCCTTCCTCGACTTCTCTGTCTCCATCTCTGGGGATAGGTTATTGACAAACATTCACTACAAGCCCACTGACTCCCACAGCTACCTGGACTACACTTCCTCCCACCCCGCTTCCTGTAAGGACTCTATTCCATTCTCCCAGTTTCTCCGTCTCTGCCGCATCTGCTCTGACGATGCCACCTTCCATACCAGTGCTTCCGACGTGTCTTCCTTTTTCCTCAACCGAGGATTCCCCTCTACTGTGGTTGACACGGCCCTCGACAGTGTTCGTTCTATCTCCCGCACTTCTGCCCTCACTCCTGCCCCTCCCTCCCGGAACCACGATAGAGTTCCCCTTGTCCTCACCTTTCACCCCACCAGCCTCCACATTCAACGGATTATCCTCCGCCATTTCTGCCACCTCCAGCGTGATCCCACCACCAAACACATCTTCTCCTCACCTCCCCTTTCAGCATTCCATAGGGACCGCTCCCTCCGCGACACCCTAGTCCACTCTTCTATCACCCCCAACACCCCTTCCCCTTCGCCCGGCACCTTCCCGTGCAAGCGCAGGAGATGCAACACCTGCCCTTATACCTCCCCCCTTCCCACTGTCCAGGGCCCCAAACATTCCTTCCAGGTGAAACAGCGATTTACTTGTACTTCTTACAATTTAGTATACTGTATTCGCTGCTCACGATGTGGACTCCTCTACATTGGGGAGACCAAACGCAGATTGGGTGACCGCTTTGCGGAACACCTCCGTTCAGTCCATAAGGGGGACCCCAAGCTTCCGGTCGCCTGTCACTTTAATTCTCCGCTCCACTCCCACTCTGACCTCTCCGCCCTCGGCCTCTTGCATTGTTCCACTGAAGCTCAGCATAAGCTCGAGGAACAGCACCTCATCTTTCGATTAGGCACTTTACAGCCTTCTGGACTCAACATAGAGTTCAACAATTTAGACCATAACCTCGGCCCCGATCATATATATATTTTTTATCCACACTTTTTGTTTGTGTCTTTTCTTCTCTCTCACATGGCAGCTGTCTTTCATTCTGCCAGCGCAATTTACACTTCATCTCGAGCCATCCTTTGTTCCGTAACCTGTCCCATTACCACCTCCTTTTGCCTTGAATATCCCTTAATGTCTCTTAATCTCGCCTGCCTTCTATCCTATCACAGACCTTCCCTTTTGTTCTTTCATCCCCTCCCCCATTTCCCAGCCCCTGCACTTGCTTAAAAATCTGTTCCATTTCCTGCTTTTTTCCAGTTCTGACGAAGGGTCATCGACCTGAAACGTTAACTCTGTTTCTCTCTTCACAGATGCTGCCTGACCTGCTGAGTATCTCCAGCATTTTCTGTTTTTATTTTATATTATATAAGAGAAACACTGTATTTTACAGCAGATAATCAAAAACATGCACTTCACTAACGAGATCTCTTATAAACTTCTTTCCAAATCACTTCGGCGGAGATGTGCACCCCTCTCCCCACATCAACCCCTCCAGCAGCTAAGCACCCTCCCCCTCCACCTCCCCTCAATAACAGGGTAAGTTCTGAGTCAGCAGGAGATCTGCCAATATTCCAGCCACCACACCCTGGACATCACACTTTGTTAGAGGTTGTAAAACAATCTTCAGATGATGCATGCTTCTTGCTTACAAATTCATACTGACAGGCACATCCCAGTCTCTGTAGTTCCCTGACCAAAATAACATTGGGCCGGAATTTGGGGTGGGTAATAAAAGTGACCTAATCGGAGGCGGTATCAGCGACGGCCGAACCTTGGACGAGTTCCAGAAAAACAAGGAGTGATGTCACAGGACAGCAGGCAGGTGATTGGTTGATGAGTATTAAGGTTTATTTTCCCTCTCTTTTCTCTCTAACCTCGGACAGTGGTTTAAACTCGGCGCAGGAAAGTACAAAGTACTGTATTAAATGTATAGCTTAACTAGTTAAACTAATTAATATAACTATAAATAATCGTTGAATAAATACTATAAGTAATTAAATAAAGAAAATAAGGCTAGTCTAAGATATGGCAGGGCAGGTTGTGTGTCTGGACTGCAGTCTGTGGGAGTTTGTGGACAGTGAGACTGTCCCGAGTGAACACATCTGTAGTAGATATCTCCATCTCGAATCTCTCCGGCTCAGAGCCATTGGGCTGGATTTTGATACTGGGGCGGGTTGGGGTCGTGTCATCCGTATTTCGTGTTATCCACCCGACTGCAATTGGATGTGGGAGATTGATGCAATTTTCACCTAATTGGGCAATTGAGTTCCAGCATGTGGGAACCCATGAACCAATTAGTGGTTTCAGTCTGAAAGTCGCCTCTGATGATGTCATCATTGCTGCTGCAATGCAGGTCAGAGACTGCCTGGTCTCAGAGACTGCCTGGCCTTTGCTGTGAGAGGACCTGGATGCAAAATGAGCAGCATCAGAGAGAGAGAGAGAGAGAGAGAAATAATTTTTTTTGCATCCAGGTCCTCTCACAGCAAAGGCCAGGCAGTCTCTGAAGACATTCAATGCAGCAGCATCAGAGGCGACTTTCAGACCTAATACTACTACTACCTTCATCACATCTCCGTTGTAATAGTGGACCTGCAGCTGATAGTCAGCTATCCACTTGTGCTCCCGCCAGGTTTCACTGGCGTGTTTCACATCAGGCGTACTTCATGTCAGAAAAGGGTTAAACTAGCTAAAACTTTTCAAAATGGCATTACAGAGCCAATTTAGGGCTTGTTAAGGGCTTGAATGGCCTCTCCCGCCTCTTGGAGGCGGGACGGAGTCGGGAACACCGTACACGATTTTATCAAAATTGCATGGAGGCGGGATCAGGTCCGCCCGCCACTTTTCGCAATTTTAACCCCCCACACGCCTCCAAACCCGCCTCCACGGCCCTATGAAAATCCAGCCCATTGAGCTGGAATGTGAGTTGGAGACACTCCGACACATAAGGGAGGGGGAGGAATTTCTGGACAGTTTTATCCACAATGCAGTCACATCCCAGAGGATAGCACAGGAGATAAATTTGGTGCCCCGAAAAAGTTAGCACCCCTGCACTGTAAGTTCAATGGTAGCGCCCCAAGCAGGAGACGGGGCCCTACAAGTGAATATCGCGGCGCTACGTGCAACAGCGCCATGTGCGTCGGCACGTAGCACTGCAGTATTGCAGGCCTCCCTAGCACTGCGCGTACCGGGGCCCTGCTGGACCACCGGGGAGCGGGTTGCCGGGAAAGCAGCCCGGCACTCAAGAGGAATCAAATAAAAAAGGGGTAGAGGAGGGCAGGTGCTGGCAGGCGTCCCAAAAAAAAATGGCCCGCCCGGCCCCTGTCCTTTAACTTGTGCCGCTGCGGCTGCAAAAACGCCCCCCATGACCCTGTCGGACATATTGTCTGGCGATTGGTCAGGGGGCGCAACTGAAGTTCGCGGCCGGGGCGCAAGCGGGACGCTGCACACAGTGATGACGTCATCGCCGGAGGCGCAGCGCCGCGGGACGCTACTGGCTACCACCGCCGCTAACCTCCTGCTGAATTTCGCCGGCGGTGTTAGCCCCGCCGCGCCCGGGCGCTAACGGCTTTGCGGGAGGCGCAAAGCAACCCGATCTTTCCCCCCAGAGGTTCAGGAAGGGGAGAGTGTGGCTGCTAGGGAGCCGGGTAGCGGGGATTTACGAGAGGTTTAGAAGGAGGTCCCGCAGACACTGATCCTGTCCAACAGGTACGAAGTACTCGCTATCTGTGAGGACAAGGAGAAAGACTGCAGGGAGGACAGTCACAATGCAGACCAAGGCATCGTGGCTCAGAAGGCTGTCCAAGGGGGGGAAGAGCAGAATAGAAATGTGGTAGTGATAGGGGACTCTATAATTCGGGGGATAGATAGCTTCCTCTGCAGCCAAGAATGAGAATCCCGAAGGTTGTGTTGCCAGGGTAAGGGATATCTCACGGCGGCTGGAGAGGAACTTGGAAAGGGAGGGGGTTAATCCAGTTGTCGTGGTCCATGTTGGAACAAACGACATAGGTAGGAACAGAGAGGAGGTCCTGCTGAAAGAGTATCAGGAGTTAGGCTCTAAATTAAAAAGCAGGACCTCGAGGGTAATGATCTCTGGATTATTGCCCGAGCCACATGCAAATTGGCATAGAAGCAGACAGATCAGGAGAATTAACACGTGGTTAAAGCGCTGGTGTGGGAAAGAGGGGCTCCTTTTCATGAGACACTGGCACCAGTTCTGGGACAGGAAGGAGCTGTACCGATGGGACGGGCTCCACCTGAACCGGGATGGGACCCGTGTCTGAGCAGAAAGGGTAAATAGGGAGGTAGCAAAGGCTTTAAACTGGTAAGATGGGGGAGGGATCTACAAGAAACGTAACCATCCTAATTATAAACAAAACTGGAAAAGAGAGCATAGGAAGGAATAAAGTAAGGGAGGACATTGATGGCAAGGGAATAAATAGAGTTTTAGAACAGGAGTCTAAAAAGATGGTTAAACATAAAGTGAGTGAAAATCCTATTAAAAATGAGTTGAACTGTCTGTACAGCAATGCACACAGTGTCCATAATAAAACAGGGGAGCTGGAGGCAATCATGCGTTGCGAGGAACCAGACATAGTAGGGATTACTGAGACATGGTTACAGAAAAATCAGGACTGGGAATTAAACATTGCAGGGTATAACATATTTAGAAAAGATAGAGAGGGAAAAAGGGGAGGTGGAGTAGCTGTACTTATTAGGGATAACATAATGGCAGTAGAAAAAAGTGACGCAGCTATCAGCAAGACAAAAATAGAATCCATATGGATAGAGATAAAAGATAATAAAGGATCAATCAGACTAATAGGTGTAATCTACAGACCGCCTAATAGTGGAAGGGAGGTGGAGGAAAAAATATGCAGACAAATTAGGGAAATGAGTAAAATACATAGAATAATAATCATGGGGGATTTCAACTACCCCGATATTAATTGGACAGAAGCGGTAGGTAAA
Organism: Squalus acanthias; assembly: GCA_030390025.1. Classification (NCBI taxonomy): domain Eukaryota; kingdom Metazoa; phylum Chordata; class Chondrichthyes; order Squaliformes; family Squalidae; genus Squalus; species Squalus acanthias. Next base: position 16,807,286 of record CM059450.1, read on the forward strand.
GGGGATAAGGGAATGGAGTTCCTACAATGTGTACAGGACTCCTTTCTGACCCAATATTTAAAAAAGCCCAACAAGGGAAGATTTGCTATTGAATCTTGTAATGGGGAATGAACCAGAGCAGATAAGAGAAGTAAAAATAGGGGAACATCTAGGCAATAGTGACCATAATATAATACGCTTTAAGATGATAATTGAGAAGGACATAAGTATGACGAAAACCAGGGTAATAGATTGGAGAAAGGCTGATTTTGAGGGGCTGAGAATAGAACTTTGGAAATTAAAATTGGCAACAATATTGGCAAACAACGATGTAGAACAGCAACACATTTAAAACGGTGTTCAACAGAGTGCAGGAACAATATATTCTGCTAAAAGGAAAGAACAAACTAAACAATAATGAGACTCCATGGATGAATAAAGCCATAAGGGAACAATTGAGGGTAAGGGAAGAGGCATACATTAAATACATAGGCAGCAGGGGAGTGCATGATAAGGGAGAATACATAGAGATTAAGAGAGAAGTCAAAAAAAAATTAGGAAGGCCAAGAGGAACTATGAATTGAAATTATCAAGGAACATAAAACAAAATAGTAAAATATTTTACAGGCACATCAATAAAAAAAAGGAAGGTTGCGCTGGTGCTGGGTGCGCTCATTTCTGCTGACGTTGCTCCCTCAGAGGATGCAGCATCCTCTGAGGAGTCCTCCTGCTCTTCCTCCTGGACAGTAGAGAGGGGGGCGCTTGATGGTCCTGTGGGAGAGGAAAGACATGAGTTAGACATGTGATACATAGGTTGCAGACACATCCCATTGTGCACATGATCAGCACTCAATTTCTATGAACATCAGATCCCATATGAGTCACTCCTGAATGCCAAATCAGATGGTTGGATAATAATTCTGTCACCAGGTTGCTCTACTGAGCCCGTCTCTCCGTCCCCCACTTCAAGCTCAGCACCTCCAGCAATGTCGAGAGTGGCCTCCTCAGCGTGGGTGAGCTGCGCCACAGATGGTGGTCCTCCTCCTGTTCTCTCCCTCTCCCTCTTATTGTGGGCTCTCTTTTCCTGCAATGAGGGAAAGAAGTGGTGTTTCAGTGAGAGTGATGGAATGAGTGTGTAGAATGGATAGGATAGATGTTTAGAGGGAGACTATGATGGAGTGGGTTCCCATTACCAAGTTCCCTCCTTTTGAGTTGTTAGTTGTTGTCATTGCATAACCTTGAGGGTGAGTGTGAGGGGGTGCATAGTTAGATGGGGAAGTGATTCTGTACATAGGGAGAGAGGGATGGGTGATGGTGCAAGGGGTGTTGGGTTGTGTTAGGATGTGCAGGGGGAGGGTTGGCAATGCAGAGTGATGAGGATGTGATGACAGGCACAGCAGAATTAAGGTCAATGTGCTTTTATACTCACTTTTCCTGAGCGCAGGAGATCATTGAACTTTTTCTTGCATTGGACCCAGGTGCGTCTGACCATGGCACTGACCTCCTCAGCTATTCACAGCCAGGCTGCCTTCGTCTGTTGAGGAGGTTTCCTTCTTCCATCTCCCGGGTATAGGATCTCCCGAACACCTCTGACTCCCTCATGGAGGGATTCCTCACTGAAATGTGGAACTGCCTTCCGTCTCTCTGCAGACATCGTGAGCAGCAGCAGTCAGGAGCAGCAGAAGCGACCTCAGATGCAATTGTGAAATGGTCCCCCTTAAATACTCCGGCTGCAAACGTGTCAGCAGAGTAGCTCAGCAGACCCACACCTTGTGATCAGGGCGGGTAACGCGCACGGTGGGCTTAACGCGCCCAATTAGCGGAAAATTGTGTCAGCAGACTGGCTGGAGCCGGCAGCAGGTTCGGAACCCACCGTTTCACGTTCCCGACGCCAACCCGCCTGCAGGCAGGAAATCCAGCCCATGGTGCCAGCCGTGAGTCAGTGGGCAGCACTCTCGCCTCTGAGTCAGAAGGTCGCGGGTTCACATCCCACTCCAGAGACCTGCGCACAAAAATGCAGGCTGACACTCCCAGTGCAGTGCTGAGGGAGACCTGCACTGTCAGAGTGCTGTCTTTCGGACGAAACGTTAAACCGAGGCCCTGTCTGCTCTCTTGGGTGGATGTAAAAGATTCCATGGCGCTATATCGAATAAGATCAGGGGAGTTCTCCCCGGTATCCCTCAACCAACATCACCAAACAGAACACCACAGATGATCTGGTCATTATCGTACTGCTGTTAGTGGGATCTTGCTGTGTGCAAATTGGCTGCTGCGCTTCCCACATTACAACAGTGACACACTTCAAAAGCACTTAATTGGCTTTCAAGAGCTTTGGGTCATCTTGAAGTCATGAAAGGCGCTATATAGATGCAAGTCTTTCTTTTTTTCTCTCTGCAAAAGCGAGGCACAGCATGAACTTTTCAATTTCACATGGTTAATGTTGAAAGAAAAAATTATATATTAAGTGATACTTGATCTCCCACAACTAAGGTTAGCAAATATAGCAAAAGAACCAAACACAGTTATAATTGAGGATAAAAATGCTTCGTGGGGAATGAGTCAGCGAGGAGAGGAATCAGAGTGGGAAGGAATCAGAGTGGGAAAGAATCAGAGTGGGAAGGAATCAGAGTGGGAAAGAATCAGAGTGGGAAGGAATCAGAGTGGGAAAGAATCAGAGTGGAAACTAATCAGAGTGAGAAGGAATGAGACTGGGAAGAATCTAGAGTGGGAGGAATCTAGAGTGGGAAGGAATCAGAGTAGGAAAAGTCCAGAGTGGGAAGGAATCAGAGTGGGAAGGATCAGAGTGGGAAGGATCAGAGTGGGAAGGATCAGAGTGGGAAGGACACAGAGTAGGAAGAAAACAGAGTGGGAATGAATCAAAGTAGGAACGAATGAGAGTGGGAAGGAACTAGAGTGGGAAAAATCCAGAGTGAGAAGGAATCAGAGTGCGAAGGAATCAGAGTGGGAAGGAATCTAGAGTGGGAAGGAACTAGAGTGGGAAGGAATCAGAGTAGGAAGAATCCAAAGTGGGAAGGAATCAGAGTGCGAAGGAATCAGAGTGGGAGTGAGGAAATGGCAGAGAAATTAAATAAATACTTTGTTTCTGTCGTCACGGAGGAAGACACAAAAAACCTCCCAGAAATACGAGAAAACCAAGGGTGTGGTGAGAATGAGGAACTTAAAGAAATTACTATTAGTAAAAAAACAGTACTAGCAAAATTAATGGGACTAAAAGTCGATAAATCCCAAGGACCGGATGACTTATATCCTAGGTTTTGAAAGAGGTGGCCATTGGGATAGTGGACGCATTGGTTGTTATCTTCCAAAATTCTATAGATTCTGGAACGGTTCCTGCAGATTGGAGGATAGCAAATGTAACCCCGCTACTTAAGAAAGGAGGGAGAGAGAAAATGGGGAACTACAGATCTGCTAGCCTCACATCAGTAGTTGGGAAAATACTGGAATCTATTATAAAGGATGCAATAACTGGGCACTTAGAAACTAATAGTAAGATTGGGCAGAGTCAATATGGATTTATGAAAGGGAAATCCTGTTTGACAAACCTATTGGAGTTCTTTGAGGATGTAACTAGTGGAGTAGACAAAGGGGAACCGGTAGATGTGGTATATTTGGATTTTCAGAAGGCCTTCGATAAGGTCCCACACAAGAGGTTGGTGAACAAAATTAGGGCACATGGAATTGGGGTAATATACTAGCATGGATTGAGAATTGGTTACAGAATACAAAGGGGGAAAAATTCAGTTGGTTGCGCCTCCCGTTAGCGCCTTAAGAGGGCGCTAATGGGGCGCAAAGCAACTAGCGCCCGGGTGCAGCGATGTTTGCGCCGCTCACGAAATTAACTAGACATTTTGCGGCGGCGCTAAACTTTACCGCCGCGATCTCCTGCGCACGCAGATCTTGACGTCATACGAGGGTGCAACGCCCTTGTGGCGCCCCGGAGCGGAAATTGAGTGGCGCCCCCATCCTTTCCGCCTGGCGCAATCAACGACCGGAAGACTGGAACGCTCCCCAGTTGCTGTGGGGCTGGGGGGGCGCTTTTAAAGGGGGTCTCTTCCTGTCTTTCTCTGTGGTAGACATTTTTGCACCACTCGTTCTGAGAGAGAGAGAGAGAGAGAGAGATTCGGAGAGAGAGAAAGAGAGACTTCTGCATTGAGTCAACGCTGTGTGAGGTAGTTTTGGCTACTGAGCATAACTTTGCAGGTACTTTGGTTTTTGACCTTCATAACTTTGATTGCCAAGAGACTATGGGGGCTGCAATAATTGGGGGGGTCGTCCTGCGCCACCAGAATCGGAGGACACAGAGACGCAGAGAGAGAGTGGCAATCATGGCCAGACGGAGGAGGGCCAACAGACCTCTGTACAGGAGACCTTACCCTCCCAGGGTATATCGCCAACAATTCACATATATTAATATGTCTGAGGAGCAGTGTTTGCGAAGGCTGCGCTTCAGCAAGGAGGTAGTCACTGAGCTCTGCCACCTGCTGCAGCCAGATCTGCAGCCTCAACTGAGGTCCAGGACGTTTCTGTCGGTGGCAGTGAAGATCACAGTGGCTCTGAACTTTTATGCCACTGGCTCATTTCAATCAGCTACTGGGGACATCGCCAATATCTCCCAGTTCGCGGTGCATTGCTGCATCCGTCAGGTCACAAATGCCCTCTTTAAAAGGAGACGAGAGTACATCTCTTTCCCCATGACCCCAGACAAGCAGCAAGAACGTGCAATGGGCTTTGCTAGGATAGCGGGCTTCCCCATGGTGCAGGGCGCCATTGACTGCACGCATGTGGCTTTGCGTGCTCCGCATGAGAATGCCGAGGATTTCCGCTACAGAAAGGGGTTCCATTCCTTGAATGTTCAGTTGGTCTGTGACCACAGACAGCTGATACTCGCTGTCAATGCCCACTATCCTGGCAGCTGCCACGATGCATTCATCCTGCGCCAGACTACTGTGGCAGAACTTTTCGAGGCACCGCATCAGCCAGTTGGTTGGCTTCTCGGGGACAAGGGGTATGCATTGAGCACCTGGCTGATGACACCGCTCCGTACGCCCAACACCCCTGCTGAGCTGCGGTACAACGAGAGCCATCAAGCTACCAGGAATATCGTTGAGCACACAATCGGCGTGCTCAAGCAACGGTTCCGCTGTCTGGACCATTCTGGAGGAGCCCTGCAGTACTCGCCTGAGCGAGTTTCCCACTTCGTAGTTGTGTGCTGCATGCTGCATAGCCTGGTAATCCTCAGGACCCAGCCAATGCCACCAGGCCTTGGAGCACCACCAGAGGAGGAGAAGGAAGAGGAGGAGGATGATCATCAGCAGCACCAAGGCGGGAGGGAGGCCCACAATGTAGAAACTGGAAGGGCCGTCCGTCAACGGCTGATAGCAAGCCGCTTCTGGGCCCCTGCTGAGGAAATGGCTTCTGCCATTGAGAACAACATGAATGAAACCAACCCGCAACCCCTAAGCCGGCCAAGGCAGCAATGATTCCAAAGACCAAACATGTACATTTTGAATACAAAAACTGATTTATTTTACAAACTCTGTGTGTGTCATTTCCTCATGACAAACTAATAGAAAGAAACACAAAAACACAGTCATTAACATAACTGGTTCTCACAACCTGGAGATAATGTTCAAAACACTAAACAAAAGTTTGACCACGAACCTCGGCCTTTAATAAAAAAATGACCAACATTTTGTCACACCTCCTACTTTTTGCCCTTCGAGGGTGATCTCCTTCCCTTGCGCACTTCCCCCCTTCCCACCCTACTGCTCCTCCGTAATGGGGCCCCAGTGGCTGCAGCAAGGCTGGTGGAAGGCTGCTGATTGTCAGAACCTGAGACTGCAGATGCCCTTGAAGGACGGCCTCGACCAGCTCTGGGCCTGGAGGGCCCGGCTGCAGACTGCACCAACTCTGCATGGACGGCAGCAGTCTAGGTTACAGGCGGTGGCAAGTGTAATGGGGAAGTGACAATGGTGGCAGCAGGAATGCTGTCATCTTGAGAGAGGACAGCAACTCCCTGCTCGACCGACACACTGGCACTCCCACGGGTCAGCACTTCAGCATCCGGAGCAATCTGCTGGAGCACAGATTGCTGGCCTGCTGCGGCGCGGTGAGAACCCCGGGGAAATGTTTCCGAACCAGCGAGGATGGCAGCAGTCAGTGCTTGCATGGCCTCAATCTGAGTCTGCATGAGAGCAGTCAGAGATGGGGTCATGGCAGCCATTGACTGAATTGCAGCACTAAACATTTGCGTGGCATCCGCCTGTGCTACAGCATAGTGCTCCACACTCCTTGCCAGTGATTCAATGCATTCGGGCACCCTTCCCACTGCACCCATGAGCTCAGTGTGCATGTCCACCGCCTGGGTGTTCATTTCAGTGATGAGCCACTCCTCCTCTACGTCCAGTGCAGCAGGACTCGCTGGCATACTCTCCCAAAGGCCCCCGAGCTCCCCTACCCCCATCGCGTTGCTGCAGCCCGCTGGGTCCTGGAGCTTCACCCTCATCAGACCCTTCCCCCCTGCTCCCCTCCAGGGAAGATGTGTTCCCAGTGTGGGCATGGGCTTCCTCAGGAGAGGGTGGCGCTGATGCTCCAGCTTCCTCTTCCTCCTCGCCTGCGGCTTCACTCCCACTGGCAGCTTCAGGGCCCGTCTCCTCAGCTGGTGAATCACCATCTGAAAGCAGGGAGGTACAAGAGTGGCTTTAGCATGAGGACAGGGTGGCAGTAAGGGAGGAATGAGTGCAGTGATTTAATAAGTTGGATTGAAAGTGTCAAAGGCTGGTGTTGTGAGGGACAAGTGGAATGAGAGAGGAGAAAAAGGTGATGACCTTACCATTGCTGTCCAGAACGGGGTCGGCCTCTCCAGTGGTGACGGGACCGATCACCCGGCTTGCCACAATCCTGTGGACGCGCGCCTCAAGATCGCTGAGGGGTTGCAGCTGAGGCCGCCCTCCACCCGTCCATTGCTGCTGTCTCCTATTATGAGATAGCTTGGCATGCAAGAAAAAGGACAGCGCCTGAGTAAATATACAGCCATGGTCTTGCCTGATGTGCCTCCCATAGGTGAATAGCCCTTACTGTATGCAGCCATGGTCTTGCTTGATGTGCCTCCCATAGGTGAATAGCCCTTACTGTATGCAGCCATGGTCTTGCCTGATGTGACTCCCATAGGTGAATAGCCCTTACTGTATGCAGCCATGGTCTTGCCTGATGTGACTCCCATAGGTGAATAGCCCTTACTGTATGCAAAGTGTGGAATGTGCGTGTATGTTTCATGAGAGGGCCATAGGTGTTGGATGAATGTTGGGCATTGGGGTTTTAAGACCCTCTGGCCATAGAGTGAGGTTGAGATGGAGGGATGGAGAGGTATTGAAAAAAAGTCACTCACCCTGACGACCTGAGTGAGGTTGTTGAACTTGTTGCGACATTGAGTATGGGTCCTGGGCACCATGCTCCTGGAGGAGACGTGCTGAGCCACCTCCCTCCACACTCTTCTGTAGTCGTGCGGCAAAGGCCTCCTGCCACTCTCAGGGAAGAGTATAGATCTTGTGTGCTCCACCGCGCCAACCAGAGCATCCAAGGCCCGCTCGCTGAAGCGCTGAGCTCGTTCTCTCACCCTCTCCATAGTCCTTGGCTGGAAGATTTAGGCACAGGTCTCTCCAGGCCGAGATTCAAGGCTCCAATGAGCAGGGTGTGGCTGGAGTGCAAGATCGACCCTCCCCTTTAAGAACTGTCCGGCGCCAGTGTGTCTGTGTTCCATCGCTAACTGACAGCACCTGCGCTGCGCCCGCGCTCTGAGTTAGCGCCTCGCTCATCGGCATTTGCGCCTTAAGACAGATGTGTAGCGCCTGATTTAGCACTCCAATCACCTCCAGGGGCGATAAAAGTCAAGTTTGCAGTCGGAGGCGATAATTAGCGCCAGGCGCTAATCTTTGCGCCCGGCCAATAATTGCGCCCCAAATAGGGCGATACTGAATTTCTCCCCAAAGAGTAGGGATAAACGGGTCTTTTTCAGGATGGCAGGCTGTGACTAGTGGGGTACCGCAAGGATCGGTGCTTGGGCCCCAGCTATTCACAATCTATATCAATGACTTGGATGAGGGGACTAAATGTAACATTTCCAAATTTGCTGATGATACAAAGCTAGGTGGCAGTGTTAGTTGTGAAGAGGATGTGAAGAGGCTTCAAGGGATCTCGACAGGCTCAGTGAGTGGGCGAGAATATGGCAGATGGAATATAATGTGGATAAATGTGAAGTTATCCACTTTGGTAGAGAAAACAGAAAGGCAGAGTATTTCCTAAATGTTGAAAGATTGGGGAATGCAGATGCTCAAAGGGACCTGGGTGTCCTTGTACATGAGTCACTGAAAGTGAATGTGCAGGTGCAGCAAGCCATTAGGAAGGCAAATGGTATGCTGGCCTTCATTACATGAGGATTTGAGTGCAGGAGTAAAGAAGTCTTACTCCAATTATACAGGGCTTTGGTGAGACCACACCTGGAGTACTGTGTACAATTTTGGTCTCCTTAACTAAGGAATGATATACTTGCCATAGAGGGAGTGCAATGAGGTTCACGAGATTGATTCCTGCGATGGCGGGACTGTCATATGAGAAGAGATTGAGTAAACTAGGCCTGTATTATATTGAATTCAGAAGAATGAGAGGGGATCTCATTGAAGCATACAAAATTATTACAGGGCTTGATAGGGTGGATGCTGGGAGAATGTTTCCCTTGGCTGGGGAGTCTAGAACCAGGGGCCACAGCCTCAGGATAAAGGGTAGGCCATTCAGGACTGAGCTGAGAAGAAATTTCTTCACACAGAGAGTGGTGAATCTTTGGAATTCTCTACCCCAGAGGGTTGTGGAGGCTCAGTCATTGGGTATATTCAAAATAGATGTCGATAGATTTCTGATTAGTAAGGGCATCAAGGGATATGGCGAAAGGGCCGGTGAATGGAGTTGAGGCAGAAGATCAGCCATGATCTCATTGAGTGGCGGAGCAGGCTCGAAGGGCCGAATGGCCTACTCCTGCTCCTATTTCTTATGTTCTTATGAAGAATCCAGAGTGGGAAGGAATCAGAGTGGGAATGAATCCAGAGTGGGAAGAATCCAGAGTGGGAAGGAATCAGAGTGGGAATGACCCAGAGTGGGAAGTAATCAGAGTGGGATGGAATCCAGAGTGGGAAGAATCCAGATTGGGAAGGAATTAGAGTGGGAAGAATCCAAAGTGGGAAGAATCCAGATTGGAAAGGAATTAGAGTGGGAAGAATCCAAAGTGGGAAGAATCCAAAGTGGGAGGAATTCAGAGTGGGAAGCAATAATAGTGGGAAGGACTCAGAGTGGGAAGAATCCAGAGAGGGAAAGGATCAGAGTGAGAAGGAATCAGAGTGGGAAAAATCCAGAGTGGGAAGAATCCAGAGTGGGAAGGATTCAGAGTGGGAAGGACCCAGACTGGGAATGTTCCAGAGTGGGAAGAATAATAGTGGGAAGAACTCAGAGTGGGAAGGACCCAGAGTGGGAAGGAATCAGACTGGGAAGGACTCAGAGTGGGAAGTACCCAGAGTGGGAAGAATCAGAGTGGGAAGAATCCAGAGTGGGAAGGGATCAGAGTGGGATGAATCAGAGTGGAAGGTTTCAGTGTGGGAAGGAATCAGAGTGGGAAGAATCAGAATGGGAAGGAATCAGGGTGGGAAGGACACAGATTGGGTTGAAATGGTTACACTAGTTTTTTATTTTATTTATGTTTATCTCAGAACGCTGAAACAATTAAGGAAACATAGGGCTGGATTTTCAATGACTTGTGGAGTCGGGTTTGGAGGCGTGTGGGGGGTTAAAGTTGCGGGGTCGGGGGTCCCGACCCCATCCCAACTCCATCCCGCCTCCACGCAATTTTGACAAAATCGGTCACAGAGTTCCCGAATCCGTCCCGCCTCCAAGAGGCGGGAGAGGCCATTAAAGCCCTTAACAAGGCCTAAATTGGCTCTGTAATGCCATTTTGAAACGTTTTAGCTAGTTTAACCCTTTTCCCACGTGAAGTACGCCTGATGTGAAACACTCCAGTGAAACCTGGCGGGAGCACAAGTGGATAGTTGACTATTACAACGGAGATGTGATGAAGGTAGTAGTAGTATTGTGATGAAGGTAGTAGTAGTATTGTGATGAAGGTAGTAGTATTAGGTCTGAAAGTCGCCTCTGATGCTGCTGCATTGTCTTCAGAGACTGCCTGGCCTTGCTGTGAGAGGCCCTGGGTGGATCTCTCTCTCTCTCTTTCTCTCTCTCTCTCCTCATTTTGCATCCAGGTCCACTCACAACAAAGGCCAGGCAATCTCTGAGACCAGGCAGCCTGCAATGATGACATCATCAGAGGCGACTTTCCCACTGAAACCACTAATTGGTTCATGGGTTCCCACATGCTGGAACTCAATTGCCCAATTAAGTGAAAATTGCATCATTCATCCACATTAATCTGGAGTCGAGGGGACAACACGAAATGCGGGTAACACGACCCCAACCCGACCCCAAGACAAAATCCAGCCCATAATGTTTCGTACACAAATATATAAAATTGGCAAGTTCCAAAACACCTGCTCCATTCTTCAGGTTTAATTGGAGGTTTTCAATAAAAGTCCTGATTTTAAGGATTTATTGAAGCAGAATATTTTGTTTTAATTAAGTATCATTGCACTGATATGTGGTAAAGAATGAAAATTATAAATTTGCTTAATATTTTCTTAATGCTTTCTACATTTCTTCACCTTCACTATAAAAGCTTCCAGCCCCAACAAAGGACAGTAAAGTTAAAGAGTTGCTCCCCCATATTACATAGAGATTTTTAAAAGTCAACCACAATTGCATTTATATACTTCACTTCACCTGACGAAGGGGCAGCGCTCCGAAAGCTTGTGATTTCAAATAAAGCTGTTGGACTATAACCTGGTGTTGTGCGACTTCTCGCATTTATATAGCGCCTTTAATGTAGTAAAACGTCCCAAGGCGCTTCACAGGAGCGTTATCAGACAAAATTTGACACTGAGCCACATAAGGAGATATTAGGACAGGTGACCAAAAGCTTGGTCAAAGAGGTAGGTTTTAAAGAGCGTCTTAAAGGAGAGAAAGGCAGAGAGGTGGAGAGGTTGATATTGTAGTTGAAAGGAGAACTTATTTAATTGCAGTTGATAAAGGAAATATTGTAAATACCAATCAAAAATATTTATTTCACTTTCTCTGAGAACATATCTTACAAACTTCCTTGCAAATTCTTTCCATGCAACCTTCCCTCGGAGCCACTTGGCAACACCATAACCTCTGGCTCACTGTGAACTCTGTCACAAGAGATCTGTTGGTGTGTGCTTGTATTCAAATTAGAAATGCTGCCGAGAACACCAATCCTTGTCCGCGAACCTTACTCCCTGTTGTCACAGTTTTTGGTCACGCCTTTCTGTCAACATCGACCTTTGTAGCTTTCTACGTCACCCTTTCCCATTCAATGTTGCTGCCTCAGTTGTCCTGATGCAGTTACAGACTCTGCCCAGTAGGTTTACCTGAGAGTGGATTTTGAAACTGGGGTTGGGTTGGGGTCTGGAATCACACATTCTGGCTTGTGAACCCGCCTCCATCGAGATGTGGCCAACCCACTGCATTTTCCCTTGATTGACCTTGTTGAGCCCGCCCAGTGGGCTCAGCAGGCCAATTAAGGGCCACCCGGCAACAGGTGACGTCACAGACTGACATTTCATCTGTCAAGAGCTTTTGACAGATGAAATATCAGCGTTTGACAGCTCTGTGAAGCTGTCAAACACTCACAATATGATTTCTAACTTCAGTCCTTCCTCTCAGGCTGAGTTAGAAATCATTCCACCACAGAAAACAGAAGGCTGCGGTTTTTGACAGAACCACGGCTTTCCTGCTTTCTGTGCCGGTGAGATTTCTAACTCCCGAGAACTGAAGGGCTGACACCTGCAGGAGGAAGTTAAGGTAAGTAAAACTTTTTCCAACACTTAGCACTTACCTTACACACTTACCTCTGCACACATGCAGCCATCACTCACCTGCCCACCGGACATATCGACCCCTCCAACCCCTGCAGACCCACGGCCCGCCCCGATAACTTGGCTTGGTTGCCACCTGTCGGGAAGCCCACACTTTTCTTTTTAAAATAGGGATTATGCAAAAAATTGCCTGTTAACAGGCAGTTAATTGTCACTAATCCCTTCCCGCCTCGGGGAGTCGGGTCTCAGACCAGGTCGGGTACCCGCCGCCAGAGAAACTGGCATGGAGGCGGGATGGGGTCGGGACCCCCGAATCTGCAACTTTAACTCCCACCCCACCTCCAAACCCGACTCCACGGATCATTGAAAATCCAGCCCTCAGTGTCTCCCAATTTCAATAGTATAGAATGATACAGCACAGAAGGAGGCCAATCGGCCCATCTTTGAAAGAGCTACTAATTACTCCAACTCTCCTGTTCTTTCCCCATAGACCTGCAATAATTTTCCTATTTAAGTATATATCGAATTCAGTACATGTATCTGCATAAACAAAAAGAACTTATAAGGAAAAACTTGCATTTATATAGCACCTTTTACCACCTCAGGACATCTCAAAGCACTTTTTAAAATGTATTTGTTCACGGGATGTGGGCGTCGCTGGCAAGGCCAGCATTTATAGCCCATCCCTAAGTGCCCCGGAGGAGGTGGTGGTGAGCTGCCTTCTTGAACCGCTGCAGTCCGTGTGGTGAAGCTACTCTTGCCAGCGACGCCCACATCCCGTGAACAAATACATTTTAAAAACACACTTTGATTCGGTGGTGATATGGAAGTACAAGTTTGTAGGTGCTGACTTTGTCGTAGTGGTTTGGCTACAACTGAATGGCTTGCTCGGCAATTTCAGAGGTCAATTAAGACATTGCTGTGGGTCTGGAGTTACATGGAATATAGGTCAAGACCCCTGGCAGGTTTCCTTCCCAGAAGGACATTAGTGAACCAGTTGGGCTTTTATGATAAAACATTAGTTTTATGGTTACCATTGTTGATACTAACATTTTATTAAAAATTCCAGATTTATTTAATTAACTGATCTTAAATTTACCAGCTGCCGTGGCTGGGAGTTAAACTTCCTGCCCAGTCCAGCCCTACTGGACATAACCACTATGCTACTGGACCTGTCAGTGTCAGCCGTGGCTCAGTGGGTAGCACTCTTGCCTCTGAGTCAGAAGGTTGTGGGTTTAAGTCTGAACTTGAGCACATGAAGCTAGGCTGACACTCCCAGTGCAGTGCTGAGGGAGTGCTGCACTGTCAGAGGTGCCGTCTTTCAGATGAGACGTTAAACCGAGGCCCCGTCTGCTCTCTCAGGTGGACGTAAAAGATCCCGTGGCACTATTCCGATAGAAGAGCAGGGGAGTTCTCGCCGGTGTCCTGGCCAATATTTATCCCTCAACCAACATAACAAAAACAGATTATCTGGTCAGTATCACATTGCTGTTTGTGGGAGCTTGCTGTGCGCAAATTGGCTGCTGCGTTTCCCACATTACAACAGTGACTATACTTCATTGGCTGTAAAGTGCTTTGAGACGACTGGTGGTTGTGAAAGGTGCTATAGAATTGTAAGTCTTGCTTTCTTTTACCCTTCATAGCCAATGTAGTATTTCTGAAGTGTGGTCACGGTGATAACGCAGGGAAAGGGGGGCGGGGAGCCAATTTGTCTCGACAGTTGGAAATCTCGGAATAGAATAAATGAAAGGCGGTTGAGCTGAGCGGGCGCTGTGTGAAAACGGTTGTAAACCGGAAAGAAGATTGGCTACGAGTTTATATGAGGCAAATATTCACATCAGCACACGCTGGGACTTCCTGTGATATTGGAACCTGGTCGGTAGGGACGGACGGATATCAGAGCAGTGAGATCTGGATCTGAATGAACGAACTATTCTCTGCAGAAAAGACTCGCTTGTAAATGTCTTGGTATTTCCATTGCAACCAGCCTCTCGCCTGTATGTGCCACGGCCGGAAACTAGATCTAGGTTACATTTGTAGTAATTTCACCACTTTCAGGCTCACTTACAAACTTGTTTCATTTATTTTGAAATTTCGCAATCATAACACCCCGAGCCGCGCGGTTCTCAGTCCACCAACCAGATCTCACAATCTCAATCTGATCGAGAGACCGCTGGTCACAGGGTGACTGGCACAGTTCAATCAGTATCAGCGCAATCAGCGTCTAGTGCCAGTAACAGAGCGGCGGCGCTGATCAGAGAGGGCCTTGCGGTGGGGTCATTGAGCAAAACCACAAACTCGTCGAGCCGCTGGCCAAAGGAAAAGTGTTTGTAGGCGAAGCAGTTCAGAGGCAGGCGAACATGAACTCTCGGCTAACGTGGGTCCTATTGATGTGGGCGAATTGTAAGTACTCTCCATCTGTTTGTTTGGCTGTTACTTTCTATCCATTGCAACCATATATTTATGAAAATATATATGTATCTATCCACTCATCCATTGCATCTCTATCTCTACATCCATCCATTGTATCCCTATCGCTACACCCATCCATTGTATCCCAATCTCTACATCCATTGTATCCCTATCTCTACATCCATTTGATCCCAATCTCTACATCCATTGGATCCCAATCTCTACATCCATTGGATCCCAATCTCTACATCCATTGGATCCCAATCTTTATATCCATTTGATCCCAATCTCTACATCCATTGGATCCCAATCTCTACATCTATTTGATCCCAATCTCTACATCTATTTGATCCCAATCTCTACATCCATTGGATCCCAATCTTTACATCCATTTGATCCCAATCTCTACATCCATTGGATCCCAATCACTACATCTATTTGATCCCAATCTCTACATCCATTGGATCCAAATCTCTACATCCATTGGATCCCAATCTTTACATCTATTTGATCCCAATCTCTACATCCATTGGATCCCTATCTCTACATCTATTTGATCCCAATCTCTACATCCATTTGATCCCAATCTCTACATCCATTTGATCCCAATCTCTACATCCATTGGATCCCTATCTCTACATCTATTGGATCCCAATCTCTACATCCATTGGATTCCGACCTTGAACTATGAATCTACCTCCACTTCTCTCTCTATTCGTTGTGTTCCTATCTCTATCCTCCTCTCTATAATTGTAATAATATTTCACAATGTTATGCCACGTTTGTTAGAATTGATGAGAATTATATTATATGACTTAAATGATATACAAACACGCCAGTGGACTGATTGCTGAATATCACACATGATGGTGGGTCGGTGATAGTTGTAACCCGTGGACTGAGTGGATTTAGAAAAAATAGACAGAAACTGAAGCAATGTCGCAGATTTTAGATGTTGCCATGTACCATCTGAAGGGAGCAATAACCAACTTCACTCGGTCTTTCCCGACACAGATCGCTCCAGTCTGGCTCAGACCTCATGGACCACAGCGCACTCGGGAGACTCGGTGACCCTGGGGTCTCAAACACAGGGGGGCTCAGACCTGCTATACTGGTTCATGCAACATCCCGGACAAGCACCGACTACGGTACTGTATCACCATGGCTCGGGCGGAGGGGTGAGTTACTTCAACGGTTTCGGGACTCGCTTTTCTCCCTCCTTTGACTCCGACACCCGCAGCTCTCGACTGGAGATCGCAAATGTCACTGTTTCGGATGCTGGAATCTATTACTGCGCCGTCAGAATGCGGGGCGAGATGAAGTTCGGGACAGGGGCCGTTCTGACAGTCATAGGTAAGGAACTATAGCCTGTCTCCCACCTGCTCCATTGACTGACAGAATGAGAGCGAGGAGGTTACAGGCAGAGATAGAAAGTAGAAATGGCTCTCAGCCGCGGACTGGACCAACACTTAAGCATCAACATCTCCTCCCTGCTACCTCAATGGAGTCTTTACCCTGTTATTTTAAATTAGAGAGAGAACGTTGCTAGCAACACATTAAAACATTTGTACCGAACATCTACGACAGAAATATCTACCCTAAGATCATCTCTACACAAAGAAAGAATTTGCATTTCTATAGCGCCTTTCACCACCTCAGGACGTCCCAAAGCGCTTTACAGCCAATGAAGTATTTTTGGAGTGTAGCCACGACATAGGATTACACAGGATATACGGCACAGAAACAGGCCATTCGGCCCAACCAGTCCATGCCGGCGTTTATGCTCCACTCGAGCCTCCTCCCGTCTTTCCTCATCTAAATCTATCAGCATAACCCTCTATTCCCTTCTCCAGCATATGTTTGTCCAGCCTCCCCTTAAATGAATCCATACTATTCGCTTCAACCACTCCCTGTGGTAGCAAGTTCCACATTCTCACCACTCTCTGGGTAAAGAAGTTTCTTCTGAATTCCCTATTGGATTTCTTGGTGACTATCTTCTATTGATGGCCTTTAGTTTTGCTCTTCCCCACAAGTGGAAACACTCTCTCTGTATCCACTCTATCAAAACCTTTCATAATTTTTAAGACCTCTATTAGGTCACCCCTCAGCCTTCTTTTTTCAAGAGAAAAGAGACCCAGCCTGTTCATCCTTTCCTGATATGTATACCCTCGCATTTCTGGTATCATCCTTGTAAATCTTCTCTGCACCCTCTCCAGTGCCTGTATATCCTTTTTATAATATGGCGACCAGAACTGTATGCAGTACTCCAAGTGTGGTCTAACCAAGGTTCGATACAGGTTCAGCATAACTTCCCTACTTTTCAATTCTATCCTCTAGAAATAAACCCTAGTGCTTGGTTTGCTTTTTTTATATGGCCTTGCTAACCTGTGGCGCAACCTGTGAGGTTAAATGCAACATCTAAATTCTCACCTACGACCATGATGTTAAAATCGAATCCGGTCTTCATGGTCTTCCATCGCATTTGCTCAATGATGGTGTCGATTCCCACGTATCCCAGCAACTGGGAGCCCATAACCGATGGTTTCATGGGCACGGCTGGCTTCGGTCTAACCAAGGTTCGATACAGGTTTAGCATAACTTCCCTACTTTTCAATTCTATCCCTCTGGAAATAAACCCTAGTGCTTGATTTGCTTTTTTTTAATAGCCTTGCTAACCTGCGTCGCAACTTAGAGTGATTTGTGTATTTGTACTCCGAGATCCCTTTGTTCCACTGTTGTAATGTAGGAAATAACTTGATACCAGGGAAATCAATCATTCAGAAAATAACAAGATCCCATTGCCTTGAAATGAGGCTGAGCCAGTATTACTGACCAAGTGCTCTACCCATTTGTCTGAGCTCGCGTTGCTGGCTCTTCCGACAGGAGTTTGGACCTATTCAATGCGGACAGCTTAGACCCTGAGTTGAAACAGCAAAGAGATTGCACAGAAATGCGGTCAATATTCTCATGCTAATATTTGCATGGGACAAATTGAAGGCCAAAGAGTTTTTTTTCCGAAAATAAATCAATCCAAACAGGAAAACAAAGTTCTGCAACAGGTCAGCGAGTATCTGAGAGAGAAAGAAAAGAAAGACTTGCATTTCGATAGCGCCTTTCACGACCTCAGGACGTCCCAAAGCGCTTTACAGCCATTGAAGTACTTTTTGAAGTGTAGTCACTGTTGTACTGTAGGAAACGCGGCAGCCAATTTGCGCATAGCAAGCTCCCGCAAACAGCAATGTGATAATGACCAGACAATTTGTTTTTGTGATGTTGATTGAGGGATAAATATTGACCAGGACACAGGAATAACTCCCCTGCTCTTCAAAATAGTGAGGTCGCACAACACCAGGTTATAGTCCAACAGTTTTATTTGAAATCACAAGCTTTCGGAGCTATCGATCGCCCCTTCCTCAGGTGAAGTAAAGAAATACAGACTCGACAAAGCATATATAGATAGAGAACAATGCATGTGTACCTTACAATTGCAGACAATTAAATTAAATCATCCTGACTATCTGCCGAGGTGTGATAAAGTTAATCAGGTCAGCCAGGAAGGTACCACATCAAAGACATAGCAAGATACAACTGAGACTGACAACTGACCTGATTAACTTTATCACACCTCGGCAGATAGTCAGGATGATTTAATTTAGTTGTCTGCAATTGTAAGGTACACATGCATTGTTCTCTATCTATATATGCTTTGTCGAGTCTGTATTTCTTTACTTCACCTGAGGAAGGGGCGATCAATAGCTCCGAAAGCTTGTGATTTCAAATAAAACTGTTGGACTATAACCTGGTGTTGTGCGACCTCTCAATTTTGTCCACCCCAGTCCAACACCGGCATCTCCGCTTCAAAATAGTGCCATGGGATCTTTTACGTCCACCCGAGAGAGCAGAGGGGGCCTCGGCTGAATGTCTCATCTGAAATACCATATAATGACACCCATATAATGGAGCTAGCTCACAGATACTGTCTGCATTTCTTGCTTTTATTTCAGAATTCCAGATTTTTCGCTTTTTATTCCTTAAATAATTTTATTAGTACAGTTAAGGATGATATAAATATAAGTATTAGCATGACACATCAACACTCTAGTCAGAAGCAGTTTCCCCAATTCTTTGATGTACATCATTACAGTTATAGAATTTCCTAGTATTGAATTAGAACGCATTTCTCTATAGCGGTCTAGCAACAGTAGATAGTCTTGATAAACTCTATGGTACAATCTCCGTGATTTATCTCTCATTGTGGTGTGCACTGGTAGTGGGGATTCAGACTGCCGACCACCGTGCATACAGAAACTGACAAAAAGAGTCAATTTCGTAAAAATTTGCATCAAATATATATGTTTAAGAATAGAGAAAACTAGAGTGCCTTTGATGGATTTCAGATAATAGTTATGAACTGTTTGAGGCTTTACTCTCTTGGGGAAGAATTGCTTTGGTCTCGCGTAGTTCATAACCGCTTTTTGAATGAATCTTGCTACACAGAGTAACTTCTCCACGATGATTTGTGATCCGTTACAGCCTGTACATTATATTCATAAAATAGTCTGATGAAGGATTTCAGATGATGAATTATAGGAATACGATTAACAGGGACTGGAATTTAAAGAAAAGGGTCAGACGCTTTATAAAAAATATCTAAAAAAAGGATGCCCGGCAGTGAATTACAGGCTGGGATCGACTCTGGAGAGTTCAATGGATTATATAAGTAGAATATACTGGGCCAGATTTAGCTGGAAAAGTAACGGCAACTGAAAGACGCACGCCGTTATTAATGTGCATTGAGAATCACCACAAGTTGCTGGATGATTTGCGCCTCTCCACCATTAGCTTGACAAAAACGGCTTCTTGCACTTAACCGCCCCGTGATTTTCATGCATTTGCCGCATTTGCACGTTAATTGCTCATTAAACTCGCCGCAGAAAGTTAAGTCTAGCAATTAATAGCGCAAGTACCCTTTGAACTAAGTGATAATTGTTACTGGCTGCCAGTCAACCTCTCTCGCCCAGAAAGTAAACAATTGTAAGTGTGGAATCTCATTCCTCCAGGTTGTGAAAAGTTTAGGAGATTTTAAACATGACCAATTTTAAATTAAAATTTTTTTTTTCTTTCTGGCTCTTTTCTCTCTCAATCCAATCTTTCCTTCCCTCTCTTTATTTCTCTTTCTGTAGCTGATTTGACGTTGAATTCACCCACTCTAAATCACGCTTCTTCTCAGTCCTTCCTCTGTTTATTTCTCAATCCTTACTCGCATTGGTTACGGAAGTGCACAGTCTGTGCCATTGCTCACCAAGGTCCCAGATGCCCTGATTCCCTCGCTGTGCCGTTATCAGCTCGCACTTCCAGAAAATTTGCGCGCAAATTTTTTTTCAAACCTAAAGGTGTGCGACCGCGTCTAACTAATGGAGCATCCTGTGAGCTTCCTCGCTCTAATAAAATCTGGCCCAGTGTCTACCAAGGAGTGAGCTGCAGGCTGGTACCTAATCAACAGGTTCGGATGAGTTACATGCAGAGGAATGGCTATCTAGGAGCAAGTTACAAGCTAAAAACTATTTGGGTGGTTTGGATGATTTTATATATAAAACAATGGCCATTCAGGAGCAAATTACAGGCGGCACTTTAATCAATGGGTCGAAATGGGTTTCTATAGAATAATGGGGTTTTTGATGGTTCATGTAAAGAATAATGGAATGAGTTCTAGGCTTGAAATTCATCAAAAGTTCTGATGATTTCGACACAGAGGAATGGAATGGGTCTTAAGCAGTGATTGTAAATCAAGGGTCTAATTGAGGAGTTTAGTAAACCGTGACAGATCTCGTGGAGTTTGTGCATCAGCTGAACTCTGAGACGGGATTGCTGCTAGTAATCCACTGACAAACACTGAATGCAATATATACGTTACATTTTTGGGGTTTCTGTACTTTTTTTTTAACTCTAGATATTTTAGACTTCCATGTTTGCTGATTACTCTCATAGCTGAGCCCTACGTCCCTGCAAGGGCTGTCAGTTGCCCAGATATCTAGGTGAAATTCATCGTCGTTAGTTTATTTCAACTGGTTTTATCACATGGTACTCTTTGACTTCAGAAGGCAGTAGAACAACACTACACTGAATTTTGACTTGGGATGTAACTGTCAAACAATGATAGTGCAAACTAATAATGGTAATGACACAACATATATTTTTACCATAGTTATTAAGCTTTGCTAGCTCCCCGATTAGTAGACAATAATAACCAGTTAATGACTACTGCTCTAAACTATGATATAAATAATATTTCTCACATCGTAGTTGCTTTCATTTTCTTACCATCTACAAGAGCTGTCTGATTATTTCACTTAAAGGCTTCAGAGATATTCAGCAAACTGTAAAATAAAGGATGATAAATATGTTCAAAAATGACTAGGACCCAGAGTTTTAATAACTGTCTGTTAAATTCAAAAATAGCTACTAATCAAAAATATATTTGACCAAATCACAGAAGATGTTCGTATTTGAATTGAATGGTTTGGCTCCTGCATTTGCCAGACAACAATCAGTAATTTAATCAAAATTGTGTAAAAATCAGTTGGAACAATCTTCTGTGAGTTTTTACCCCATGTCTACTGTGACAGAATTAAGGTAATTCATACCAAGCTAGAAAATGATGTTTTAATTTTCCTGAGAAATGTGTCTTTATACCTTTTTGTATTGTGTGCATATATGGTGTACATAAAAATGCTCTGTGTATATATAGTCTGCATATAAATGGTCTATGCATTAATGATGTGCGCAAATGTGGACTGCATATTTTTGTATTTTCCCTTGATAGAAAATGTAATAAGAACGTGTTATTTTTTTTATAGTTCAACTTTCTCCAAACCTCTTCTCAAGCTATCGAGTCATGTTTGGCACCTTGCTCCTTTCTCATGTGTAAACCTGTGCAGTCATTTTTGGCAGGCTGTTTAACCATGGATAGCTTGATCGTGTCCTCAATCAATATCTGGACACAAACCAGTCCCATGCCAATGTGGTTGACTCTTAAATGTCCTCTGAAGTGGCCGAGCAAGCCACTTGGTTGTATCGAAACAGTTACCAACGGTTTAAGAAGAGCAAATAGGGATGGGCAATAAATGCCGGTCTTGCTAGCGACGTCCACATCCTGAGAACCATTTAAAGAAAAATAACACATTTTTAAACATTTTTATACAATGTTACATTATTCAATTTAATGCGATGAGCTTTTTTTCACAGAATTATTAATTGCTGATGGTTGGCTTTCAGACTTGTTGTATTTCTCGTGACAGTGCTTATTTCTGATAGGGTTAGCTTCTGCAATCTGTCTGTAAATAAGCCCATGAGAAAATTTAGGACCAGGAGATCAGGCGAGCCCAGCCAGTGAATGTTGGACAGGGGGAGAGCATCATAGTTGAGCCTCACTTAGATGAGGTGCAGCAGGGCTGTTGCTTCCCATGGCACTGTACCGCAGGAACATAAGAACATAAGAAATAGGAGTAGGAATAGGCCACTTGGCCCCTCGAGCCTGCTCTGCCATTCAATAAGATCACGGCTGATCTTGGGCTCAAAGCCACTTCCCTGCCCGCTCCCCATAACCCTTCATTCCCTTATCTTGCAAAAATCTGTCTATCTGCACCTTAAATGTATTTAATGACCCAGCCTCCATGGCTCTCTGGGGCAGAGAATTCCACAGATTTACGACCCTCTGAGAGAAGAAATTCCTCCTCATCTCAGTTCTAAAAGGGCGACCCTTTATTCTGAAACTATGCCCCCGCATTCTAGATTTCCCCACGAGGGGAATCATCCTCTCTGCATCTACCTTGTCGAGCCCCCTCAGTATCTTATATGTTTCAATAAGATCCCCTCTCTTTCTTCTAAATTCCAATGAGTATAGGCCCAACCTGCTCAACCTTTCCTCATAAGACAACCCCCTCATCTCAGGAATCAACCGTGTGAATCGTCTCTGAACTGCCTCCAATGCAAGTATATCCCTCCTTAAATAAGGAGACCAAAACTGTACACGGTGGCGTCAGGAAAGGAAGGCAGAGAAAATGGGAATATTGGAAAAATAAGATTTTCATTGTTAGAATGGCCTGTTTGCTCATTCAGCTGAAAGCCTTCAACGGTAGTTTCCAGGTGATTGACCTAGATACATGCACAACGGAAAATTGGTATCTGTGGTTTCCTTTATGCTAACATCTCGGGCAGGTTCTAATCACGAATTTTCATGTTAATATAAATAGAATCATAGAATGATACAGCACAGAATGAGGACATTTGGCCCATCCTGCCTGCCTGAGCCGGCGCTCTGAAAGAGCGATCCAATCAGTCCCACTCCCCCGTTTTTTCCCCATAGCCCAGCAAATATTTCCCCTTCAAGTATTTGTCCAATTCCCTTTTCGAAGTTACAATTGAATCTGCTTCCACCACCCTTCCAGATCATAACAACTCATGCGTAAATTATTTTCCTCATCTCGCCTTTGGTTCTTTTGCCAATCAACTTAAATCTGTGTCCTCTGGTTACCGACCCTTCAACCACTGAAAACAGTTTCTCCTTATTTACTCGCTCAAAACCATTCAAGATTATGAACTCCTCTATCAAATCTCTCCTTAACCTTCTCTGCTCTAAGCAGAACAACTGGGATAGAATTAGTGTAAAAGGAATCGAGGGCGCAGAATTCTTAAAATGCATTCAGGAGAACCTTTTGAGCCAGTACGTAACAAGCCCAACAAGAGAGGGGGAGGTTCTGGATTTAGTTTGAGGGAATGAAGCTGGGCAGGTGGAAGGGGTATCAGTGGGAGAGCACTTTGGTGGTAGTGATCATAATTTGGTTAGATTTAGTGTAGTTATGGAAAAGGACAAAGATAGACCAGGTGTAAAAGTTCTCAGTCGGGGAAAGGCCAATTTTACTAAGCTGAGATGGGATTTAGCAAAAGTGGACTGGAAACAGCTACTTGAAGGTAAAGCAGTATCAGAGCAATGGGAGGCATTCAAGGAGGAGATTGTGAGGGTTCAGAGCAAATACGTTTCCACAAAAAAAAGGGTGGGACTCCCAAATCTAGAGCCCCCTGGAGGTCAATGAGCATACAGGGCAGGATAAGGAAAAAAAGGGAGGCTTTCGTCAGATACAGAGAGCTCAATACTATAGACAGCTTAGAGGAGTATAGAAAGTGCAGGGGTGAAATTAAAAAGGAAATTAGGAAAGCAAAGAGAGGGCATGAAAAAATATTGACAAGTAAAATCAAAGAAAACCCAAAGATGTTTTATAAATACATGAGGGGAGCAGAGAAATTGAGACGGCCGATGTCACGCCGGCAATTCGCAATGAAAAGATCTATAGAGGGTAAGAGGCCAGAGGGAGGGGCCCAGGTAGAACGAGAATGCTGAAAACGAGAGAAAGGGTCAGCTGTGTGGCGGGGGGGGGGGGGGTGGGAAGACCCCTGGCACTAGTTAGGCTACAGCTAGAATACTGCGTCGAGTTCTGGTCACCACATTACAGGAATGATGTGATTGCACTAGAGTGGGTGCAGAGGAGATTTACGAGGATGTTGCCAGGACTAGAGAATTTTAGCTATGAGGAAAGATTGGATAGGCTGGGTTTGTTTTCTTTGGAACAGAGGAGGCTGAGGGGAGACCTAATTGAGGTGTATAAAATTATGAGGGGCCTAGATAGAGTGGATAGGAAGGAGCTATTTCCCTTAGCAGAAGGGCCAATAACCAGGGGGCATAGATTCAAAGTAATTGGTAGAAGGATTAGAGGGGAGTTGAGGAGAACTTTTTTCACCCAGAGGGTGGTGGGGGCTCTGGAACTCACTGCCTGAAAGGGTGGTAGAGGCAGAAACCCTCATCACATTTAAAAAGTACTTGAAGTGCTGTAACCTACAGGGCTACGGACCAAGAGCTGGAAAGTGGGATTAGGCTGGAGAGCTCTTTTCTCGACTGGTGCAGACACGATGGGCCGAATGGCCTCCTTCTGTGCCGTAAATTTCTAAGATTCTATGAACCCCAGTTTTTCTCTAGTCTCTCCTCGTAACTGAAGTCTTTCATCCCTGGTACCATTCTAGTAAATCTCTTCTGCTAGTAATTCTCTCTAATGCCTTGAAATCCTTCCTAAAGTGTGGTGCCCAGAATTGGACACAGTACTCCATCTGGAGCCTAACCAGCATTTTATAAAGGTTTAGCATGACTTCCTTGCTTTTGTGCTCTAATCCTCTATTTAGAGAATCCTAGAAATAGATTCTGTCTTTGAACCCTCAAGTACATTTTCGCAGAAGGAACAGGGAGAGGCAATATACACTTAATGGCACAGTTTTAAAGAGTGTGCAGGGACAGAGGGACCTGGGAGTTAATGTGCAGAGGTCCCTGATGGTGGTGGGGCATATTGAGAGAGTGGTTAGCAAAGCATATGGGATCTTGGGTTTCATAAATAGAGGTATTGAGTACAGAAGTAGAGAAGTTATGCTGAACCTTTATAAAGCGTTGTTAGGCCATAACTGGAGTATTGCGTCCAGTTCTGGTCACCACACTTTAGGAAGGATATGAAGGCCCTTGAGAGGGTGCAGAGGAGATTTACCAGAATAGTTCCGGTGATGGGGGATCTTAGCTACAAGGACAGGTTGGAGAAGCTGGATTTGTTTTCATTAGAGCAAAGGAGGTTGAGGGGTGATTTGATAGAGGTGTACAAGATTATGACGGGTTTGGATAGGCTAGACGGGGAAAGGCTGTTCTCACTAGTTGATGGTACAAGGACTAGGGGACACAGATTTAAGGTTTTGGGCAAGAGATACAGGGGGGATGTGAGGAAAATCTTTTTTACGCAGTGAGTGGTGAGGACCTGGAACTCGCTGCCGACGGAAGTGGTGGAAGCGGAGACACTCAATGTTTTCAAGGGGAGACTGGATAGGGAAATAAACTTGCAGGGCTATGGGGATAGAGCGGGGGAATGGGACTGACTGGATTGCTCTACAGAGAGCCGGCATGGACTCGATGGGCCGAATGGCCTCCTTCTGTGCCTCTAAGACTGTATGACATAACCCCTATCTAGTGCTTTAATAGCCTCTTTGATCAATAATGTCTCCCTCCCCCCTCAATTTTTTCCTTCCCTATCTTTCCTGAATGCATGGTAGCCAAGAATATCAAGTGCCCAATCCTCCCCTTGTTTAAGCCAGGTCTCCCTCCGTTATTGCCACGATATCACAATCCCATGTGGCTACTTGTGCCTGCAATTCACCAACCTTGTTTACCATGCTCTGGGCATTTACGCACAGGCACCCTAAACCCATCTTAGTCTGCCTCGCATTTCCCCCCCTGTCTGATCCCAATTAGTTCTGAACTATTCTCTATTCTAATGCTGCTTGTCTCTCTCAGTTCTCTGTGCCCCTTGTATCTCCTCTCTAATGCTTCATCCTGGTGCCCCTCCTCCAGCCAAATTAGCTTAAACCTTCCCCCACAGCACTAGTTAACCTCCCCGCGAGGACGTTGGTCCCAGCCCTGTTGAGGTGCAACCCGTGCATCTTGTACCGGTCCCTCCTGCCCCAGAACTGGTCCCAATGAAGTGGCCACCCACTCGCTATCCTCCTGGACTCTCTGTAGCTGCAAGGGTGACCACCTCCTGAAACGTGCGCTCCAGGAAATTCTCAGCCTCCCGTATGCCCAGCAGTGACTCCGGCCGCTCCTCAAGCTCAGAAACCCTGAGCTCCGAGTTCGAGCAACTGGAGGCACTTCCTGCACACATGCTTATCCAGGACACACGAAGCGTCCTGGAGTCCCCACATGGCTCAGGAATTCCAGACAACGGGTCCCATCATTTTGTTGAATGTTCTATCGACTTACGTTTTATATATAGTGTGCAAATTGGCTACGGCGTTTCCTACAGTGATTACACTTCAAAAGTATTTATTTGGCTGTAAAGCGCTTTGGGATGTCCTGAGGTCATGAAAGGTGCTATAGAAATGCAAGTCTTTATTTATTTATTTATTTTAGTATCCCCTTACATCTATTTATTGTGGTCATAGCATGGGGGTATGGTAGCACAGTGGTTATATTACTGGGCTAGTAATCCAGAGGCCTGGACTAATGATCCAGTTCTAAATCTCACCACGGTAGCTGGGGAATTCAGTTAATTAAATAAATCTGGAATAAAAAGCTAGGATCAGTAATGGTGACCATGAAACTACTGGATTGTCGTAAAAACCCATCTGGTTCACTAATGTCCTGGGAAAGGAAATCTGCCGTCCTTACCCGGTCTGGCCGATATGTGACTCCAGACCCACAGCAATGTGGTTGATTCTTAACCACCCTCTGAAGTGGCCCAGCAAACCACTCAGTAGTATTCAAGAAGGCAGCTCACCAATACCTTCTCAAGGGCAATTAGGGATGGGCAATAAATGCTGGCGATGTCCACATACCGTGAATGAATAATAAAAAAAATATGATGTATACCAGATTTTTATTTAATGCAATTTGGATCCCTTTAATGTTGGTGTCCTCTGCTTAGTTAATTTTAATTTTATCCCCTTTGATCTAACTAATTACTGATTATTTATATATATTAAATTACTCAGAACCTCCTTCCCACGCTCACCAAATTTCCGTCGCCACTCTGTTATGCAAATTCACCCAGCTCTGTGCTCACAGCTCTCTATATTAAGAGCTGCTGTGGTTGTTTTGAATGACTGAGATAGCAATCGACCGAGCACAATTTCTTGTAGTGTTGCACGTTATTCTTTAAAGAACTAGCCTGATAGGATCACCACAAACTACATTCATGTAGGAAGTTGTAAAACTGAAATTTTATTCTGCTACTTACTAATGTTTCGATCCTTCCCTCTGTACCTTTGACCTTTTACTCCCCAATTCATATCACATCCAAATAGTTCTCTCTCGACCTTTGTCTGCCTATTTGTCTATTAGTCTGTCTATCTGAGTCTGTCTGTCCATCTATCTCTGATTTCTGATGAAAAGGCACCTCCTAAAGCAGCAATCTATTTTTCTTTTTCAATGTTGACGGTCCTGTGCATTTCTACCATTTGCTGTTTTCATTCCCAAATTTCAGTGTTTGTCATTTTTTGTGTTATATCTTTTTTGTCTGTCCATCTATCTATTCCACCCCATCTATCTAACCCACCAAGTTTATCGTTCTAATCGAACTCTCATCAATCTGTCTCTAACTTATCTCTATTTATATTATCAATCTAATCTAGAAGCTATCTATTTATCATCCATTAATCAGATGCTTCAGGCTGTGGACAGTGCACCTACCTGGGTTGCAGCCTGGCCAGAGAAGTCGTTATCGACGCGGAAGCATCCTGCAGAAGCACCGAATTCAGATCAGCTTTTTGGCCAATTCCGTGTGCGCCTCTGGGACGAGAGAGAGCGGCGTCAGCCTGCAAACCGAGCTCAGAGTATACAGGGCTGCCGTTCTGACCACCCTGCTTTATGCCGGCGAAACTCGGACAACATATTCATGCCGCGTTAAGAAAGTGACGACCGTCTGAGACGACCAATGAAGATCAGATGGCAAGGCAAGATCCCTGACACTGAAGTTCTCAAATGAGCTGACACACCAGGCGTGGATGCTCAGATCACGAAGGCACAGCTACGATGGTCGGGTCATGTGGTGTGAATGTCCGATGAATGATTTCCGAAGATCTTTTGACGGCGCATTTGACAACAGGGAGTGATTTTGTGGTGGACAGCAAAAGAGATAAAGAGACTGCTTGAAAGCGACTGTGAAATAGAGGTCTATCAGCGGGAACAACTTGCTCAAGATAAGAAAGCACGCCCGTGTAGGTACCTCCTACTCTGAGGCCCATCGCATTGCTGATGCTGAATGTAAACGCCGGCTGAGGAATCAAGATCCCCAAACCTGGCACACCCGGGATCCACTGTTCAATCTGCAGACGCTCATTCCAAGCAAAAATAGATCTCATCGGTCACCAAAGAACTCACTGCAAAAAAAGGAGATGATATTCTGGCTGTCTTCTTTGATATCGATGGACAAATGGCAACAACATTTTTCTGTCTATTCTTTTGTCTTTCTCTGTCTATCTATTTGTTGGTTTATTATCTGTCTATCAACTTGTCTTTCTCTATCACCTGTGGCTCAGTGGGCAGCACTCTCGCCTCTGAGTCAGCAGGCCGTGGGTTTCAAGCCCCACTCCAGAGACTTGAGCACAAAAATCTAGGCTGACACTCCAGTGCAGTACTGAGAAAGTGCTGCACCGTCGGGGGTGCCGTCTTTCAGACGAGATGTTAAACCGAGGCCTTGTCTGCCCTCTCAGGTGGACGTAAACGATCCCACGGCACTATTTCGAAGAGCTGGGGACTTCTCCCTGGTGTCCTGGCCAATATTTATCCCTCAATCAACATCACCAAAACAGATTATCTGGTCATTATCACATTGCTGGTTGTGGGAGCTTGCTGTGTGTAGATTGGCTGCCGCGTTTCCTACATTACAACAGTGACTACACTTCAAAAAGTACTTCATTGGCTGTAAAGCACTTTGGGACGTCCGGTTGTTGTGAAAGGCGCTGTAGAAATGCAAGTCTTTCTTTTTTTTTAATCCGTCTATCTATTTGCCTATCCCTCTATCTCTATCAATGGATTTTCCAATTCTTAATCACAGCCTGCACTGGAAGGAATGTTACAACATTTCCTCAGTACCAATGCCCAGTAAAAAGCTCTCCCTTTTTTAAACTCAGTTAGTGGAAAAGAACACAACTTGACCATGAAAAGGGTGCGCTATCGCCCTCTAGAAATGAACGTTTATGCACTCTGATCAATTATTTATATTTCAGGAGCATCTGAAAATAGGGATGAAAGGAGAAAAGGAGGATCCAATTGCGTTGTTACTGGATTTGTGGGAAATGATGTGCAGTTTATGTGGGATGTGACGTTGAGTAACGGAAGTGCGACTGGTGCGAGCACCAAAGGACAAGCTAAGAGCTTCAGCATCAAATGCAACATCACCCTTGAGGATAGCCTGGGAATAATGGAGATCTGCCAGTGTGACACCAAGGCTACAACAGTGGCAATTCCCATGGTAGACAGTAAGTTGTGTTTAATACACAAAAGAAGATAGCGTTATATAGAGAACATGATACTAGACGACTACAGTTTGATAAATCAGAAGCATTATACCCTAGTAAGACAGTGCAGATTATTACACAGAGTACAGGAGGGCTGTATCTGTGTGCCACACATGGGTGTGCAGTTCACCTTTATCAGTGCGGCAAAATGGACAGTAGCAGATCAGTCGCTCGTTATACACCTTCCTGATGTTCTTTTCTATTGACCTTAAAGGGAACATGAATTGGGCAGCGTGTATCGGGGTGCCAATCCACTACCGTCCGCTTTGCACTCCCACCAATAGGAACAGTAGCGTAGTGGTTATGTTACGGAACTAGTAATCCAGCAGACCTGGACTAATGATCTGGAGACAGGAGTTCATAATCCCACCACAGCAGCTGGGGTTCAATTCAATAAATCTGGAATAAAAAGCTAGTATCAGTAATGGTGACAATGAAACTACTGGTTTGTCGTAAAAACCCATCTGGTTCACTAATGTCCTTTAGGGAAGGAAATCTGCTGTCCTTACCCGGTCTGGCCTATATGTGACTCCAGACCCACAGCAATGTGGTTGTCTCTTAACGGCCCTCTGAAATGGCCTAGCAAGCCAAATGGCTCACCACCACCTTCTCAAGGGCAGTTAGGGGTAGGCAATAAATGCTGACTTTCCGAGTGAGGCCCACATCCCGTGAAGGAATTCAAAAAAAAAGAACAAGGGTCACAAATTTAAGTTGTGTAGGCCAGATGTCAGGAGGTGGTTCTTTTCCCAGAGAATAGTGGACCTCTGGAACAGGCTGATTCGCTGAATTCCTTCAAGCAAGAGCTGGGCCTGTTTCTGGCTGGGGTGGGCACTGCAGGGAATTCAGGGCCAGAGCGAGCAAATGATCTAGTTTCAATCGCCTAGATGAGTCGGAGAGGAATTTCCCAGATTTTTTCCCCCCAAATTGGCATGGGGTTTTTAAATCTTTTTTCGCCTCTCCCAGGAGATCACATGGTTTCGGGTGGAGCGTGTATATATTGTGATACACAAGGCATCGCAACTGTGTGGGACAGGCTGGATGGACCAGAGGGTCTTTACCTGTCCGTCATTGTATGAATTTCACCCCAACGTGTGGTTTTATAACATATACACTCGTGGATCCCTCACCGCAGTGAGTTGGAGGACTCACTGTTTCACCCCTTGCAGCTTACAGTATATTATCTAGCTCACTGATTTATGGTGATTGCATCAGTAAGATTGTGTTGTTACTGTGGGAGTGTCAGTGGCGTTTTTTGGGCTTCGCTTCCATGATTCTGCGCATATTTGCACAGAAATTGTAAATAGGTTGCCTTGATTACTATTAAATATTAGTTTAACCATAGAGTTGATTTTATCCTTACCTTTTATTAAAGCCCTGATGGTAGTGGACAGGATCCAGGTTGCAGGTGGATAGGAGATTGGTTCCAATAATGTCTGTAGGACTGCTGGTGGAGAAGGGCCTGTGGGTTAGTAGCACTGGGAGGGTTGTCATGGGCTCTGCGTCTGCTCAGAGTAGGGGGGGTTACGGGCCATGGAAACATGGGAGGGCTGCAAAGATCTGGGTGAGCCAGCAGGGAGTTATGGCGTATGGGAACATAGGGAAAGACAGTCTATTTTTTTTTATGAGCACTGGGAAGGGGGTACTCAGATCTAATAGGCGTGGGGAGGGGTAGTCCTGACATTTGGGATGAGTGGATGTGGGAGGTGGGGTATGGGACCACTGGCAGGGGCAGTTATAGGAAGGCTGAATTTGAGGTTTGGCAACATTGGGATGATGGTGGCAGTATGTGGAGGAACTAGGATGTAGAGTGGGGGAGTAGCAGGTGGGACATCCCATGGGCTGATAGGACCAGTGGAAACGGGTAGGATTGGGTTACAGGCCCAATAATTTTAGAAGTTGCAAATGGATGGTACTTTGGACAACAGTGTCAGAGCACCACTTATCTTGGAAGATGGGAGTTCCCAGTGGTAAGTATGCAATGGTGTCACCTACCTTGGATACCAAGCTTGGAACAACTCAATCAGAGGTAAGTAAAATAAATAGGTAATAACAGAAATAGTGCAATGGGAAAGTGTTCCAGGAAGCACACACTATATGTCGACTTTTAATATATTAGAGACATATAGAGAAGCCTTATACCCAATAACATACTGTGTATTATATATAGAGCAGCACAGTATGTTACATGTTGTATTGTAACAATTTGGGGGTTTTTGTGCTAGATTTTCTCTTGGGTTCACTGTCACCGATCATTCCCTTAAGTGGACCCTGTGTCCCCTATAATAGAGTGCACCTTTTACCACCCAATATCTAGTTAAACGATAGAATGACCCAGGGATCTTAACATAGACCCCTTGCTCCACATATTGGCAGCAAAGTATCACACTTCCCACCATGTCCTCTCTTTACGGAAGGCGGACTTAAAAGCTTGCTATTGAAACAGGGCACGTCTTCAAACTGGTTGATTTGACCCTTTTTATAATTTACTCTTTTACAGCTTTTATAGTGAAGATGAGCATTTTCCTATACTCCTTGGTTTATGAAAAATAATGAATAGACCACCTTACTACTTCTCTGAGCATTGACCCAACTTCAAGCTTACCTAGTCCTAAGCTAGCTGGTCTGGGCTTTCTGTTGCTGACTATTAGGGCACTGCTCACCCATATCAGAGAGAGAGAGAGAGATTTATCTGTCACCTGCCTTAATTCTATATGTAGACAATATGCAACTTATGATTTAATTCACCCGCAGTGGATATTCCGTTAGCATTAGCTGTAGCCTTCATTGGTAACCCAATGCTATGATCATTTCAGCTAACTGACCTCCTGGAGTCTTCCCATTGGTTGAAGGCTACAGTGGCTTACATAAAGTAGCAATGTCGTTGCTAAGATGTCTTTCGTGGGCAGCTATGAACCACCCTTGAAGGAAACTATCGGTGGCATCGATTCCTTTACATGCTGATCCTAGCAATAGAAAAATATTACATGTTAACAGCATTCAGTTCAAGTAATGCAGGCAAAACCCAAATTGTTACACGTATATAGGAGTCATGATGTGGAGATGCCGGCGTTGGACTGGGGTGGACAAAAATGAGAAGTCGCACAACACCAGGTTATAGTCCAACAGATTTATTTAATTTTACAAGCTTTCGGAGCTGTCGCTCCTTCCTCAGGTAGAGTAGCAGTGAGAGAATCTCCCAGAATTCACAATATAAACACAGAAAAAATCTATTCAAATCTTTCCCTACATCAAAGACACACTAAGAGCACAGCCAAGACAATGAGATGTATATAGGAGTGCTCTGGCTTTCTGATTTAATATACACTGGAGTGTTCTACCTCTGTTATTCTCTGTCTAAGTGATTATTTTCTTTCTTTCTTTGCAGGGTCCGGTGGCCTGGATTTTCTGGATTGGAGTTTATGTGCAGTTATTGGGCTATTATTAACAATCCTGCTCTGTGTCCTCATCTATTCCAACTACTACAGAGGCAAAGGTACCTGTGTGGCCGACTTGTGTGAAGGCGCAGACAGTATCTGCTGGGTCATTGGGAAAGGCAATGAAGCAACTGGTGCTAGCCCAGGATTCCGACAGCCAATTGTAACTCTCCTTACAGCCAATTGTATCGTTCCCTAAAGCCAGTTGTATCGCTCCCTACAGCCAATTGTAACTCTCCCTACAGCCAATTGTAACTCTCCCTACAGCCAATTGTAACTCTCCCTACAGCCAATTGTAACTCCCTCTGCTGCCCACCAGAGATCCAATAACTCAGCCAGGGATTGAATCTGGGAACTTCCCTCTGTGACTTTAATATCTCTATCTCTTTTATTCGATTTGAGCGGTTAGCAATTGCAGCTTCAGCACCACTAGATGTCACCTTTGCTTCTGTTTTCTGGACTATTTTGGAGCTGGGATAATAAAATCCCATTTCTCATTTTGTCTGATGCCATCTTCTTGACCCGATTTACACAAGGTCGCTGAGAAAACACACATTTTGGGGGTTTCAGTTGCTCTCTCAAAATTGACTGGCAGCAGTGCTCCTGCTCAACTGGGTTGCTCGAGTCAGTGGGAGCTTTAGTTAGAGGTGTGACAAAGCGGGTGTCAGCTACAGCCCATCTATTGACTGATCCCCCTCAGGTAGAAACATGCTGCAGATCATTGTGTTTCCATTGCCCGCTATAAACTGACTAGTTGCACATTTTGATATAATGGCCCAGAAATTGATCTCGCTCTGTTCCCGCGGGGGTAAGCCTTCCCCGCGATCTCTCACTCCGCTTGTGCTTTTTCAGATCCAGCTCGCACGAACTTGATGTTCCAGACATCAGCTGTGCTGGGCTTGCGTATCCCAGCGGCGTAGTGAATTCGTGCGAGCTGTGGGATCACGTGACTCAGTTAGAGCCAATGGCAGCACACCATCTTCCATTCATAAGTTTCACATACGTGCTGTGAAATCTATGAATCTTACACCCCCCCAAAATAACAGCTAAACCTCAATTAAATTTAAAAAAAACCCATCACATTAATAAAATAAGTATAGTTAAATAAATTAACCATTTTAAATAAAAAATTAAATTTTTGAAAAAATTTAAAATCTTTTAAAAAGTTATAAAAATAAACTTACCTGTCTTTAAAGTCTCTAAAAAAGATATACCTGTTAAAAAAAATTCAAAAAAATACTTAATTCACTACTTACCTTGTTAAAAGTGGGTCTTACTCCTCCTTTTTCCATTTCTAAAATCTTCCGTCCTTACCTGCGCGTCCAAAGCACGAAGTGCACAGCGTGCGCGCAGCCTGTAGCGCGCACGCGATGCACCGAGGAACCGCCCCCTTTTCGAAAGACCAAGTGCCGGTTTTCAGCGCATGCGCAGTGCATGCAGAAAACCGGCAATTGGAGAGAGAATACGCGAGGGTACACAGTGCGTACTCTCGCGCAGCGGGATGCATTTTTGGCCCATTGTGTTTCCATTGCCCGCTATAAACTGACTAGTTGCATCTTTTGATATAATGAGAGGTTGTGTAGAATGGGCCTACACTCTCTGCAGTTTAGAAGAATGAGAGGTGATCTTATTGAAACATACAAAATTCTGAGGGGAATTGACAGGGTAGATGCTGAGAGGTTGTTTCTCCTGGCTGGAGAGTCTAGAACTAGGGGGCATAGTCTCAGGATAAGGGGTCGGCCATTTAAGACTGAGATGAGGAGGAATTTCTTCACTCAGAGGGTTGTGAATCTTTGGAATTCTCTGCCCCAGAGGGCTGTGAATGCTGAGTCTTTGAGTATATTCAAGGCTGAGATCGATAGATTTTTGGACTCTAGGGGAATCAAGGGATATGGAGATCGGGCGAGAAAGTGGAGTTGAGGTCGATGATCAGCCATGGTCTTATTGAATGGCGGAGCAGGCTCGAGGGGCCGTATGGCCGACTCCTGCTCCTATTTCTTATGTTCTTATATCTTCACAGTTATGAAAAACTCGCCAACAAATTGTCAGACTGCAGCCCCGCGATTGACTGAAGCTGGCCCCAGGGTAAGCATGTCTGGAATTCCCTCCCGAAACCTCTCAGCTCTCGACCACTTTCTCCTCCTTTAAGATGCTCATTAAAATCTACCTCTTGGCTGTAAGTCAACGTGTTGTGGCCCAGTCAATAAAAGCACGTGTTGTGGCCCAGTCAATAAAAGCACGTGTTGCGGCCCAGTCAATAAAAGCACGTGTTGTGGCCCAGTCAATAAAAGCACGCGGTGCGGCCCAGTCCAGGCCCAGTGCAGGTTAGTTTGACCTGTGCCATCCTGATTGGCTTTCTAAAAGTTACAACAGTGACTACACTTCAAAAAAATACTTCATTGGCTGTAAAGCATTTTGGGACGTCCTGAGGTCGTGAAAGGCGCTCTAGAAAATGCATGTCATTCTTTCTTTCTTTTATGAGAATATCTGCACAAGCAACCCCCTGAGGTTTACTTTTCAATGCGGTCTTTAACGTTCTTTCTTTCCTCAGAAGCAACAGTTACCACAGGACCAGCAGTTGCTACAGGACCAGCGGTTGCCACGGGAGCAGCGGTTGCCACGGGAGCAGCGGCTCCAAAGAGAGGAGCAGTTGCCGTGGGAGCAGCGGTTGCCACGGGAGCAGCGGTTGCCACGGGAGCAGCGGGTGCCCAGAGAGAAACAGCCGCCAAGAGATGCGGGTTTGCCGCCACAGCAGCGGTTGCCACGGCAGGAGCGGTCGCCATGGACGCAGCGATTGCCACAGGAAGCGCAGGTGCATTATTCGACCTTAGATCTGGTAGCGATGGACAAAAAGAAAAAGAAAGGGCGAGCTTAAACATCTGCAACGAGGGCTTGAGTTCAATGCTGTGTCTGTAACTTGCTTTAGTCCGTGTTGGCGATCCATTGTGCATTGATTTGACTGATGTTTGAACATTTTAAAACTAAATATTTCTCGTTCCCCCATCTCCACTTCTTCCCCTCTGTTGATTCCCACAATGCGTGGCTTCACTCACCAGGCAAAATGGCCGGCAAGAGTCCTGCTCCCAGGCCCGTGTTACTGCTGCTCTGTAATTTATATCATGTCTTTGATGCAGAGAAACATCCCAAGGCCCCTGTGTGAGGAAAATGGACACTGAAGCAAAGAAGGAGCGATTAGGAGGGACGACCATCGTCCCTCAAGTAAGATATTGAAAGTTCTCCAAGGAGAAAGATCAACTTAATTTTAATTGTAATCCGCTGAAGGATCTTTTTTTGCTGGAACAATGCAGATTATGGGGCGATATAATAACCTGTTTAAAGTTATGAAAGGATGGGACAGGGTAGAAAGAAGCAGACTGCTTGCTGTAGTCGAGGGGTCTAGAACGAGGGGCCATCGATACAAGATTAAATGTACGCTGGCAACACCCAGCTCTACCTCACTACCTCTTCTCTCAACCCCTCCACGGTGTCTAAATTGTCAGACTGCTTGTCTGACATACAGTTCTGGATGAGCAAAAATGTTCTCCAATTAAATATTGGGAAGAGCGAAGCCATTGTTTTCGGTCCCCGCCACAAACGCCGTTCCCTAGCCACTGACTCTATCCCTCTCCCTAACATCTGTCTGAGGCTGAACCACACTGTTCGCAACCATGGTATCATATTTGACCCTGAAATGAGCTTCCGACCACATATCCGCAGCATAACAAAGACCGCCTACTTCCACCTCCGTAATATCGCACGCCTCCGCCCTTGCCTCACCTCATCTGCTGCTGAAACCCTCATCCATGCCTTTGTTACCTCTAGACTTTCCAATGCACTCCTGGCTGACCTCCCACATTTCACCCTACATAAACTTGAGATCATCCAAAACTCGGCTGCCCATGTCCTAACTCGCACCAAGCCTCGTTCTCCCATCTCCCCTGTGCTCACTGACCTACATTGGCTCCTGGTTAGCGCCTCGATTTCAAAATTCTCAAGCTTGATTTCAAATCCCTCCATGGCCTCGCCCCATTCCTATCTCTGTAATCTCCTTCAGCCCCACAACCCCCTGGAGATATCTGCGCTCCTCTAATTCTGCCCTTGAGCTTCCCTGATTATAATCGCTCAACCTTTGGTGGCCGTGCCTTCTGTTGCCTAGGCCCTAAGCTCTGGAATTCCCTGCCTAAACCTCTCAGCCTCTCTACCTCTCTTTCCTCTTTTAAGACGCTCCTTAAAATCTACCTCTTTGACCAAGCTTTTGGTCACCTGCCCTAATTTATCCTTATGTGGCTCGGTGTCAAATTTTTTTGTCTTAAAATACTCCTGTGCAGTGCCTTGGGACGTTTTACTACGTTAAAGGCGCTATATAAATACAAGTTGTTGTTGTTGTAAACATAAGAGATGGAGAACAGAGCAAGAGGACCTTCTTCGAACAGAGAGCTCGGAATTCACTTCCAGGGTTAGTGATTGAGGCAGAAACTACATCAACATTCCAGATTTGATTGGAGAGCTGGATGAAGGGATGGGGAACAGGGCGGGAAAATGTGATCAGAATTATCTGCTCACGTTGAGGGTAAGCACCAACATGGATTGGCTGGGCTAAACGGTCTGTTTCCTGTTGAAACTTCTATTTCTATGAATGTTAAAAGTTAAGGTTAAAAGAACGTCTAAAAGTTACACTTGAATAATACCTTCTGGAATGGAATGGAGCGAACGGCCGAGGAATAAAGGATAAAAGAACTTCCTCTGTTAGCCGACTGACATGAATCTTGTCATTCATGTGGAAATGACTTATGAAGTAATACTGGGCGGCCTGCTGGTGGCGCTGTCCAGGGAGAGTATAAATACTCGGGCACGGGCCCAGCTTGCGAGGACATTCTTTAACAGGAACTAGTGAAGGACACAACTAGATCTCCATGTTGAAAAACAGTTGATTAAAGCTTTGTTTAACACTTAGACCAAGTGCCTAGTAGTTTTCTTACGTCACTGACTACATGAAATTCTGGCCTCTTGAGCGTCCCCGATTTCAATCGCTCCACCATTGGCGGCCCTGCCTTAAGCTGCCTGGGCCCTAAGCTCTGGAATTCCCTCCCTAAACCTCTCCGCCTCGCTACCTCTCTCTCCTCCTCTAGGACGCTCCTCTTTGACAAAGCATCTGTCCTCCGATCTCCTGATGTGGCTCGTTGCCAAATTTTGTTTGATAATCGCTCCTGTGAGACGCCTTGGGACGTTTTACTATGTTAAAGGCGCTATATAAATGCAAGTTGTTGAAGTTGTTGATCCCAGTGGGAGGGTTTTGCGTGGACTTACAGATGGTGCTTTCCTTACACGAGATTGTAAAATAAATGTGAATTTTATAAGGAAACATTGTTAAAAAAGTATGTGATGCGGGCAAACAGGAAGCTGAGCCAGAGTGCGGACTCTTTGCCAATAAACTACAGACATATCCTCGTGACATTTGCCCTATCATCGGATCTAAAAGATCATGTGGGGATTAACGGTTCTTTTTTATTACATGGGATTCTGGGATTTTTACCCATGCCTTAAAGATCACAGTCTCTAATTCCATCCTTTTCTAAAAAAAAGAAAGACTTGCATTTCTATAGCGCCTTTCACAACCTCAGGATGTCCCAAAGCGCTTTACACCCAATGAAGTACTTTTCAAGTGTCGTCGCTGTTGTAATGTAGGAAACGCGGCAGCCAATTTGCGCACAGCAAGCTCCCACAAACAGCAATGTGATAACGACCAGATAATCTGTTATAGTGATGTTGATTGAGGGATAAATATTGGCCAGGACACTGGGGAGAACTCCCCTGCTCTTCTTCGAAATAGTGCCATGGGATCTTTTATGTCCACCTGAGAGAGCAGACGGGGCCTCGGTTTAACGTCTCATCCAAAAGATGGCACCTCTGACGCTGCAGCACTCCCTCAGTACTGCACTGGAGCGTCAGCCTGGATTATGTGCTCAAGTCTCTGGAGTGGGACTATGAACCCACAACCTTCTAACTCAGAGGCGAGAGTGCTGCCCACTGAGCCATGGCTGACACTGTCCATGAAAATGGCCAACCAGCGTCCTTGTCATGTGATTTAGTGTTGCACCTTTTACCTCACATTTATTACTGATAGAAGAG
Source organism: Squalus acanthias (assembly GCA_030390025.1). Lineage (NCBI taxonomy): Eukaryota > Metazoa > Chordata > Chondrichthyes > Squaliformes > Squalidae > Squalus > Squalus acanthias. Next base: position 16,846,347 of record CM059450.1, read on the forward strand.
AATTAGGATCTAAACTGTGACTGACGTATGCACTGCCAAGGGTTACTAGAACAACGGGCAAAGTTAATACAACTGAGGTCTGAGCTGGAGCAGTTAATCCTTTGTAGATATGAATATAATATAGATATCCAAATGCATTTCTTTTTTGTAAATCATACCTTGGATCTTAAAGGTATTCTGGACAATGTACGCAACACTGTGAGAAATCAGTTACCAAATTGAATATTCACTCATGTTAGAGATAAAATGAAAGTTTCTGCACTCAGTAATGGTCACCGTCGTTGTGATGGGAGAATGCCACACCAGCACTGGGCCTCGCTGATTGTGAAATGATCTCCGAAGGTTGCTTTTATCCCTCAGTTAGTGATGGTGTTGTAGAACGTTTGTGACACACATACTTGTGAGATAGTTCTTCAAACTAAAATCAAGCCAAGAGTGAACATGATCTGCTAAAACAAAATGGATAGAGTTTTACCCTGAAAAATGCCATTGTAATTTTAGGTTTACACCTAACCTCCTGCCCTCAGTGATCATAGGCAGCTGTGGCTTGTTTGTATGGGGACGAGGGGGGAAGCAGATGTAATCTCCTGCGGGTTCGGTTTTCTCCCAACTTATGCTCCTAATGATATTACTGCCCTTTTAAGTTATGCTTACAGCAGAGAAGTGGATTCTATAAACTGCCCGAGTCTCCTATGAACCGACACTTGCATCCTATTGTGCGATGTGAACGGGATCACATGCCAAGTGAGCACAGATCGACCCTTAACCGTAGCGCACCAGAAGCCACATGGGACGACCACCACGTTCCCCTATTAATTCTAAATACCAGAACGCCAGGTCAGTGCTTAAAGCTAAAACTGCTATTCCGATTTATTTGCAAGCAAGATTATAGTCAGAAACAGAATGACAGGAGAAGAAGCTGATGGTACAGAGAGTTAGAAAATGCTCACGATAGGATCAGTCCACATGGGGCTAAACAAATCGTCTTCAAAGTGGATCTCTTACACAATATGATCATCGGCAAGACTTTTGGAGGAAGCAATCGTTTGTAGACTCCCTGATGCAATATTGGGGGTAATTTTAACTCTGAAAAATGGGTGGTTTGGGTCGGGTAGGAAGTTAAAATTTGAAACTGGAAACCAACCTGCATCAAACCCATCCGTTCTGGTTTTAACGGTGGCGGGACGAGCGGTGAGCGACCAATCTGCTCTCGGGAGGCGGGTCAGTCGTTGTAACCTTTTAAGGAGGCTGCATGCCTCCATTTTAACAGGGTTTCTATTTTTAATCCATGTTGGATCCATAAGGTAAGTGCATTTACAGCACTGTTTGTGGGCCAAGAGGAGCAGGAGTGTTTCCTCCAAGTCCAACAAGCTAACTTGTAAACACCCCTCCCACCTCCACGATCTCCATCCGACCGCCCCCCCCCCGCCATCACTGACCCTCATCACCGACAACCCCATCACCAATGTCCATCTCTCCCCCACCATCTCTGACTCTCCTACAAACCCCCATCACTGATCCCCCATCACTGACGCCCCCCCATCACTGACCTCCATCTCTCCCTTGATCTTCGACCCCCCCCCTCCAATATCTCTCAGATCCTCCACAATCTTCAACCCCTGCGATCAACCCCCTCCCCCTTGCAATCTGTACCCCCAACAACCAGTAAACCTACCTGATCCTGGGCTACAGCCTTTTCGGGGGCGTTCCCTGCCCGACAGGCAGCCAATCCTGTCAATCGGGCTGGTTTCCGGGTGGAGAAACTGCTTAAAAAAAACTCCATGGCGTTCGACAATAACTCCGCCCCAGTGAATATCGGGGCCAATGTTTGTATGCGGCTGAAACGTTATTCCTTGTTGTCACAAGCCCAACTCAACTGAAACGTAACTAAAGTTGAGAGCTCGGACAGTGTCTTTATGCTAAAATAAATATTTCACGTCACAGCTCTTAATGTTGAGAAATTACCTTCTTCTAAGGCATACCTCCCAAACCCACCACCTCTACCACCTCGAAGGACAAGGGCAGCCGGCGCACGGGAACACCACCACCTCCAAGTTCACCTCCAAGTCACACACCATCCTGACTTGGAAGTATATCGGCCGATCCTACATCGTCGCTGGGTCAAAATCCTGGAACTCCCTCCCTAACAGCACTGTGGGAGTACCTTCACTACACGGACTGCAGCGGTTCAAGAAGGCGGCTCACCGCCACCTTCTCGAGGGCAACTGGGGATGGGCAATAAATGCTGGCCTAGCCAGCGACGCCCACATCCCAGGAACGAATAAAAAAATAGTTCCTGATAGGTCAACCATTCGAGATAATAGATTTTGTCTGTGGACCTGTATGTAGCAGCATTCCAAAAAAGGATTACTCAGTTACCAAGCAACCTGTGACCTAATTATTTTATTGGAACAGAACAAATAAGGCCAGACCGTCCACTTCCTACTGAAAGTGTAGCTGTATCAGGCAAGCTTTGTGCATTGACCACTAAGTTAATTCAGGTGGGAATGGTGGACACCAAGCAGGGAGTAGTCGAGAAGTTAGCACTGGTGACAAAACGCGCGTTCGAAGAGATAACTGTGCACACGCTCCACTGGCACACGCGTCCTCATACGACCCTGTGGAACCCAACCCAGTAGACGCCTCAATAAAGTCAATGCAAACTAAGCTCGGAGAGATGTATAATGGGCGGCCGATTCCACATCGCCCGCTTTTCACGATTGCCAAAAGTTAAAATGACTCGCCTTGCATGGTGAACTTCAACCTTTCCGCACAAAGTAAACCACATCCTAGAAGGTAAGTGATTTCATGCCAGTTTATTTCTGTTATGTCATTGTAGAAAGTCGTTAGATCTTAAACGATGTCTGGACAATCCACTCTACCACTGACAGTACAAGTGCTACGTGTCTCTACATTAAAAGCACACCCATTATAAATGCATCATTTTTGTTTGACAGATGAGAATCAACAGGAACATACAACAACTGTACAACATTTCTCACCTCATACACTAATTGTCTTTCAGAATCTTCAGAACACAAGCCTTGTGATTTGTCATCTGGAGTTTACATGAATGATAGTCAACACTATTAAATTAAGAGAACAATGTAGAAGAAAGTGGGCTTTCGGTTGGGGGCTTTAACACTGGGCAATGTTGGAGATTAAGACGTGCACCATTGAGTTAATTGTGGATGCCGCCTCCATCTGAGGCAAACTCGGTGTTAATTGTGGCTTTAGGACTGCTCCCAGCCCATCACAACCCTTTCTTCCTTACCCCTTGGTCCGACACAGTTCGATGTGTTTCCCATCTGTCCACAGCAGGAATCTAGTGCGGCAAATTGCTTTCTCTTCAATCCCATTATATAGAATTGTCAATCCAGTCCTGCAAAGCACTTAAATATAAAACAAGTATACACCGTTCTGCAGTTAATTGTGTTTCTGTTGCTATTGTGGGTCCAGTGCAAGTCAGCTATCTACACATTGACAATGATTTGTAAACGGTTCTGTCTGATGACAATGGGCTGGAGTTTCTTGGCTGAAGTGAATTTACTGCCGATTTATGAGAGATTGTCACTCGGCAGTGACCAGTGCCGCGAGGTAACATGTTCTCCAGCTGCAGCAGGTGGAGATGGTAAGGGCGAGAGGGCATCAAAATCACAGGCTCGACGGCAGAATTCTCAAATCAGCTCCTGATTTTTCCACTTGCCCATGAAGATGACTTCTAGTTCGCAATCGATTTTCCTTATTTGGAGGTGGACATTTCATGGCTGATCTGAATGGGCCGAGCCCTTGGCCACATGTTCAATCAGCATTCAGAGGGGATAGCAACAAGATGCCCTTTCACAACCTGTCCTCTCCTCCGAGATAGCCGCATGGCCAGACTTACCGACACTAGTGGTCAGGATCTTCAGGACACAGCAGATGATGATTGGCATATTTTACTCTGCTGGGTACTGCCAGTAAAGGAAAATAATTTGAATGCGCGAAGGAATATTTGTTGTTAACCCATTACCATCTACCCTGAGGAAAATCCAGGTCCAAATGTTTTAAATCTTCAGATCCCTCTGTTTCACTGGACCCACTATCTGTTAATTTATTGATTGTACAATTTGATGGTGTAATAACAGGGTGTAGCCAGAGGCAACTGGAGTAAGGGTACAGAGATCACATATAATTGGCCCTGAGAACATGAACAGGCTCCTGGCCAACCTCTCACATTCTACCACACGTAAACTCGAGTTCATTCAAAACTCGGCTGCCCGTGTCCTAAGCCCTGTTCACCCATCAACCCTGTGCTCGCTGACCTACATTGGCTCCCGGTTAAGCAACATCTCGATTTAAAAATTCTCATCCTTGTTTTCAAATCCCTCCATGGCCTCGCCCCTCCCTATCTCTGTAACCTCCTCCAGCCCCACAACCCACCCCCCACCCCGAGAGCTCTGCGCTCCTCTAATTCTGCCCTCTTGAGCATCTCTGATTTCCATCGCTCCACCATTGGCGGCCGTGCCTTCAGCTGCCTAGGCCCTAAGCTCTGGAATTCCCTCCCTAAACCTCTCCGCCTCGCTACCTCTCTTTCCTCCTTTAAAGGACCTGGGAGTCCTTGTGCATGAAACACAAAAAGTTAGCATGCAGGTACAGCAAGTAATCAAAAAGGCAAATGGAATGTTGGCCTTTATTTCAAAGGGGTTGGAGTATAAAAGCAGGGAAGTCCTGCTACAACTGTACAGGGTATTGGTGAGACCACACCTTGAGTACTGAGTTCAGTTTTGGTCTCCTTATTTAAGGAAGGATATACTTGCATTGGAGACAGTTCAGAGACGATTCACTAGGTTAATTCCGGAGATGAGGGGGTTGACTTATGAAGAAAGGTTGAGCAGGCTGGGCCTATATTCATTGGAATTTAGAAGAATGAGAGGTGATCTTATTGAAACATATAAGATACTGAGGGGGCTCGACAAGGTAGATGCAGAAAGGATGTTTCCCCTCGAGGGGAAATCTAGAACACAGGGGCATAGTTTCAGGATAAAGGGTCGCCCTTTTAGAACTGAGCTGAGGAGGAATTTCTTCTCTCAGAGGGTCGTAAATCTGTGGAATTCTCTGCCCCAGAGAGCTGTGGAGGCTGGGTCATTAAATACATTTAAGGTGGAGATAGACAGATTTTTGCAAGATAAGGGAGTGAAGGGTTATGGGGAGCGGGCGGGGAAGTGGCTTTGAGCCCAAGATCAGCCATGATCTTATTGAATGGCGGAGCAGGCTCGGGGGGTCAAGTGGCCTATTCCTGCTCCTATTTCTTATGTTCTTATGTTTAAGACGCTCCTTGAAACCTACCTCTTTGACCAAGCTTTTGATCACCTGCCCTAATAACTCCTGAAATAACAATAGAAAGCGCTGGAAAAACTCAGCAGGCCAGGCAACATCCGTGGAGAGAGAAACAGAGTTAACGTTTCAGGTCGAAACCCTTCGTCAGAACTGAGAAAAAAGCAGGAAATGAAACAGATGAAAAAGCAAGTTTGGAGGCTGGGGGAGGGAGTCTGTGAGACGTAGAGACATTAAGAGATACTCAAGGCGAGACGAGATGGTAATAGGACGGGTTAAGAAACAAAAGATGGCTCAGAAGTGTGAAATGCGCTGGCAGGATGAAAGACAGCTGCCATGTGGGAGAGAGAGAGGAAAGGGAAAAGGCACAAACCAAAAGGTCTCACAGACCTTCCCTTTTGTTCTTGTATTCCCTCCCCCAGCCTCCAAAGTTGCTTTTTTATCTGTTTCATTTCCTGCTTTTTTCTCAGTTCTGACGAAGGGTCTTCGACCTGAAACGTTAACTCTGTTTCTCTCTCCACGGATGCTGCCTGGCCCGCTGAGTTTTTCCAGCGTTTTCTGTTGTTATTTCAGTTTTCCAGCATCCGCAGTATTTTGCTAATACCTCCTTATGTGGCTCGGTGTCAAATTGTTTTGTCTTATTAGACTTTTTGTCTGTGAAGCACCTTGGGACATTTTACTATGTTGAAGGTGCTGTATAAATACAAGTTGTTGTTGAAGAAATTGTGCTCATGGGCGATTAAGCATTAAAGAGCCTTTTATATTGGTCTTATCATTCAGATTCTGCGGGATAGGCATCCACAAACTGGAACCCAAGTGGTTATGCCGTTGAATTCAATTTCCAAAGAGGAAGATTCGTAGAAGCTAAGTCCATGGCAATGAGATTTAGCGCATAAATGCTGGGAATGGGCGCGTGGACGCAGGACTCCTGGAATCTGAATTAAAACAAGAGCAATATAAAAGTGACTGAAATACTGGGCGGAATGTCCTGAAAAGGAGGTTCTCTGTCAGACATGTAGTCTGTTCCACCTATAGCCATTTAGTCCCAATCCCCAAAAGCTGCTTCGGCCTTGTTCACTATAGCCAGTTCATTCTGGCCCTCAAATCACACAGCCACACTCCACAGCTATGTAGTCCCTTATCCATAATCACTTAGTTAAATCTGGAATTCCCTCCATCTTCTCCACCTCCCTCTCCTCCTTTAAGGCCTTTCTTAAAACCCACCTCTTTGACCAAGATTTTAGTCACCCCTCCTAATAGCTCCTTCTTGGTTTTGTCTGATTAGACTTTTACAAAGCGCTTGGTGATGTTTTTCTACCTTAAAGATATATTAACAGTTGTTGTTGTACCACCACACAACTTAGTCCCACCTCTTAGTTCTACCCCTCCATATCGCTTAGTTCTTTTTCTATTCGTTCACAGGATGTGAGCGTCGCTGGCGAGGCCAGCATTTATTGCCCATTCCTAATTGCCCTTGAGAAGGTGGTGGTGAGCTGCCTTCTTGGACCGCAGAGGGCAGTTAAGAGTCAACCACATTGCTGTGGGTCTGGAGTCACGTATAGGCCCGACCGGGTAAGGACGGCAGATTTCCTTCCCTAAAGGGCATTAGTGAACCAGATGGGTTTTTATGACAATCCGGTAGTTTCATGGTCACCGTTACTAGCTTTTTGTATTCCAGATTTATTTAATTAACTGAATTTAAATTCCCCTAGCTGCCGTGATGGGATTTGAGCTCGCAGTCTCTGGATCATTAGTCCAGGCCTCAGGATTACTAGTCCAGTAACGTAACCACTATGCTACCGTTCCACCTCCATATTGCTTAATTCCACTGCCATATCACCTAGTTCACCGCCATATCACCTAACCCTACCTCCATATCACTTATTTCCACTCCCATATTCACTTAGTTTCACCTCCATATTCACTTAGCCCTTCCTTCACAGTCCCATCCTTCTGTAATCATTTAATCTAGCCACAATCTTGAATATCATCTGTACTTGATTGAAAACTTGAACAGGTTTGGCTTTGCTGCCTTCCTCTTCTTCAATGCCGTGACCTGATGATTGACAACCCTGAATGTGACGGAAGCAACTCAAACCAACTACTTTCATCCAATGTTCTGATTTAATATCTCAAAAACTAAATCAAATTTAATCCGATTAAAAAAAAATAACTTCAAAGATTATTTCTGAATAGAGCAAAAATATTTAGCATGATTGGAAATGTAATTAAGGTTAAAGGGAGTGAGGTACAAATACCAAAAACTATTCAATATTTTCTCTAGCGATCTACAGAAATTTTAATTTCAGGACAACACGGTGGCATAGTGGTTAGCACTGTTGCCTCACAGCGCTAGGGACCTGGGTTCGAATCCGGCATCGCGTGACTGTCTGTGTGGAGTTTGCACATTCTCCCCGTGTCTGCGTGGGTTTCCTCCGGGTGCTCCGGTTTCCTCCCACAGTCCAAAGATGTGCGGGTTAGGTTGATTTGGCTATGATAAAATTGACCCTTAGTGTTAGGGGGATTAAATACGTGGGGTTACGGGGATAGGGTGGGATATGTGTCGGTGCAGGCTCGATGGGCCGAAATGGCCTCTATCTGCACTGTGGGGATTCTGTGACCCTTCTTCTTGGCTAATTATGGATTTATCAACGACAATTTGCGTCTTTAATGTCGAAAAGCATCCCAAGGTACTTCAGAAAGACATGAGGAAAAACAGAGTCCAAGAAAGAGCAATCGGGAGGGGTGATCAAATGCTTGGTCAAAGGTGTGGGTTTTAAAGAGGTTCTTAAAGGAGGAGAGGGAGATGGAGAAGCGCACGGGTTTAGAGGGGGAATTCCAATGTGTAGGGTGGAGGCAGCTGAAGGCCTGGCTGCTAATGGTGAGGCAAAAGTAGAGCTGCACAAGAGACCAGAGTCTGAGGAATGGATGGTATTAGCGGAAAGCTGGGCAGAGTTTATCTCCCTTACCTCATGGTTGGGATGGCGCGTGGCATGATGTCACCCAAGAGATGGGAAGGAGAGGGAGGAGAATATCTCAAGGGAAGATTGTCATTCTCAAGAAAATTATCATTTGTGCTGTGACAGGAATGAACTAAATAGGAAAAGCATCTAGTTCTCTGGTATCTTCCAATGAGTTTCTTTCCGCCCTGTTCCCCAACTGCTTCCCTTTCTGGAGCTGCCTTCTCCATATGGTGAAACGATGGAGGGGAAGAAGGTTTTTTGCACAGGGTGTATGGGTCTGCAGTGATATAATTTACACATAAAATGAAGGCTGCCTCACCCCACAGCTACCCAACACTTCTCTGCCTGAAACCGCTACCCAAGGACATTACACATCCACAAACACCACAATACATCATTGCACCAAGCCCCACTAATCTCTTTAAGAATGCCTTGCCTCCACAAAGACCCCAACACAACCCTCCCTGAAGCTGACCCAAGCCTACCTCCCATCCCCAAAGACTGCAGTACATCTCTCCCTGAGGCTGTTGCTTCTTTACTTAAGGTTTCCTCCTCTCCTCCAGATCCTGACCACTTCTATCCATAAGGCCACTCACTGTTACCTCTCCTGCCTGAAGGAACCACTTCTTCAGTCACTGAGCGGAGACTCCTATGACTCTTCCCAAGAATGAGAAGTCGCACAACACCAGGTTATAGTCCAACAGATTTATTTAATTTTACAAGCTTTCGGAGCTTTTCGCTCCTTCCTCAGGTAGGTTAGCAGTGAGAGAATCTCCCAGAATTCACAATTTAAACACAGACAAAATCTATTCAAATCTTTCCCTACATCAAAGACACACTAAGAGCACAGCCAAGACAATGAGATGTGTCCCAGGGGGTCCAACGTGTCAAACCACCTGCTGGCTGCATATCCTGTCAATTTGTGTTGGTTCTTGTGTTAGTCTTTTAAAAAAAAAACAACAAACACCTGGGAAGACCGGCCATGATGTCAAGTCACGTTCTGTATCGTGACATGAACCCGATATCGCGATTGAGGCCATCCTCATGAGTGCGGAACTTGGCTATCAGTTTCTGCTCTATGATTTTGCGTTGTCGTGTATCCCGAAGGCCATGTAGGGAAAGATTTGAATAGATTTTGTCTTGTTTAAATTGTGAATTCTGGGAGATTCTCTCACTGCTAACCTACCTGAGGAAGGAGCGAAAAGCTCCGAAAGCTTGTAAAATTAAATAAATCTGTTGGACTATAACCTGGTGTTGTGCGACTTCTCATTTTTGTCCACCCCAGTCCAATGCCGGCATCTCCACATCTTCCCAAGAAGATTAACCATTTCCTACCCCCGATGCCATCAGACCCTTTCCATGACTATCACAACTTTCCTAAACAAGTTAAATAAACATTGAAAAATCCTTAAAAAAAAACACTTTCTGGTTGAATCACTGATGGTTTTTGAGTCATTGGCACAGTGACACCCAACAACTGTTTGACAAGTCAAGCCACTGCTTGGAGTGTGGCCCTTGACAAAAGGTTAGAGATTTTTACCCACTAGGTGGAGCACTTTACAATAGTGGAGTGTTCCCTGTTGTTAACTTCAGGAAAAAAGAGTGATCTAAAGCACACCTCCTCTGGTCAATCACACTGGGAACCGAAATTCCAAGCACTCCGACAGCCTCAGGCTACGAACTTTTAGTTCAGACTATTAAGTTGACTATCCATTTTTAGTATGTGCTGATTGTTGAGACTAACCTGAATATTCCTTTTACATAAGATATACAGCACAGAAACAGGCCATTTGGCCCAACCAGTCCATGCAAGCGTTTAAAATGCAACAGATTATTTGAATCCTTTATTACCTTGTAAGGGAAAGAGAGCAAAAAGATTGGTCAGACATGGGCTTCAAGAGGTTTTGACTGGCTACCAATTTTCTAAATAGTAGCCAACTGGGTTCCTATGGAGAAACAATTACATTCCTAAACTGGCATGAAGAGATAGGTAAAGGGGAAAAGTGAATGGAGTTTTTACAGTGTGTTCAGGACTCCTTTCTTGCCCAATACGTAAGAAGCCCAACAAGAGAGGGATCACTGCTGGATCTAGTATTGTGAAATGAACCAGAGAAGTAAGCATAGGGGAACATCTAGGCAATAGGGATCACAAAATAATAATGTTTAAACTAATGATTGAGATGGACATAAGGAAGACAAAAATCAAAGTCATAGATTGGGGGAAAAAAAAACTAATTTTGAGGGGATGAAAATGGAACTAGGGAAGGTAAACTTGGAAAAAAACAATGTTGACAGTCAGAGACAGAACAGCAGTGGGAAATATTTAAAACCGTGATCAATAGAGATCAGGAGAAATATACTCCGCTAAGAAAAAAGAACAGACGAGCCAATAATGAAACGCCATGGATGAATAAAGAGATAAGGGCAAAATTGAAACTAAAGAAAAAGATATACACTAAGTACAGAGACAATATTAAGGAGAGGATAATAAAAGGGAATACGAAGAGGTTAGGAAAGAAGTCAGAAAACAATTAGGAAAGCAAAGAGGAACTACGAAATCAAAGTATTAAGGAATTATAAAAAGAAATAGTAAAGTATTCTACAGACATATAAATAACAGAAGGAAAATTAGGATAGGGATCGGGCCACTAAGGGATCCACAAGATAAACTCACAGGCAATGACAGCGAAATGGCAGAAATATTGAATAGTTATTTTGCCTCAGTATTTACCAGGGAGACTAACAGGGTGGACATGACAGTAGAAGAGGAGATAAAAAAAATGAAGACATTTAAGATAGAAAGGGGGGAGATAATTGATAAACTAACCAAACTTAGAGAGGATAAAACTCCTGGGTGCATCCCAGGATGGATTGCATCCGCGCATATTAAAAGAAATTAGGGAAGAGATAGCAGAGGCACTGTTACATATATATAAGGCTTCTTCGGCAGCACCTCCCAAACCCACGACCTCTTCCACCTAGAAGGACAAGGGCAGCAGGTGCATGGGAACACCACCACCTCCAAGTTCCCCTCAAGTCACACACCATCCTGATTTAGAAGTATATCGCCGATCCTTCATCGTTGCTGGGTCAAAATCCTGGAACTCCCTCCCTAACAGCACTGTGGGAGCACCTTCACCACACGGACTGCAGCGGTTCAAGAAGGTGGCTCACCACCACCTTCTCGAGGGCAACTAGGGATGGGCAATAAATGCTGGCCTTGCCAGCAACGCCCACATCCCAGGAACGAATAAAAAAATATATAACAATTCATTAGAAAAGGGACTAGTGCCAGAGGACTGGCGGACAGCTAGTGTGATTCCTATATTTAAAAAAGGGAGATAGAACAAGTCCAGGGATCTATAGACCAGTTAGCTTAATGTCAGTGGTAGGAAAGATAATATAAGCTTTACTCAAAGATGTAATAGTAAAGGTATCTAGAAACCAAAACTATAATAAAGAGTAGTCAGCAGGGATTCCAAAAGGGAAGGTCATGCTTGACCAACCTTACTGAGATCTTTGAAACAGTAACAGAAAGAGTGGACAAGGGTAATGTAGTAGATGTAATATATTTGGATTTTTGCAAGGTTTTCAGTGAGGTACCACATAGTAGACCCATGACTAAGGTCAGAGCATGTGGAGTCAGGGGACAAGTAGCAGAATGGATAGCACGCTGGCTACAAAACAGAAAACAGAGAGTTGGGGTTAAAGGTAGTTACTCAGATTGGCGGAAGGTGGGAAGTGGTGTTCCACAAGGATCGGTGCTGGCACCACTGTTGTTCATTATTTACATAAATGATTTGGACTTGGGAATCAGAAGTGCAATTTCAAAATTTGCGGATGACACCAAATTGGGAGGTATAGTTAATACTGAGGAAGACAGCGACAAGATACGAGACGACATGAATAAACTTGCGGAATGGACATGTAATTGGCGAATTAATTTCAATTGGCAGTGGTGCCTAGTGATCCTTTGTGATCGAAACAATTCACGTCACCAAGAGTCCAATCTGACAAGGCCACTGGGGCACAGTTTCCTGTGTCAGTATTTCTTACTGGTTGATGACTCGTCCTTTGTCAGGTCAGATTATCACGAGAGGTGTGGACGCGTTCCAAAACATGCCGACTCGAGTCAGCACCGTCACATATGAGTTGGTGCATTTTGGTAGGAAGAATAAGGAGGTCACATACTTCTTGGAAAGTAAGAGTCTAAATGGGGCAGAGGCACAAAGTGAGCTATAGGCACAGATACACAAATCACTAAAAGTAGCGGCACAGGTTAATAAGGCCTTGAAAAGAGCAAACTTGTATAGAACCTTGGTTAGACCACACCTGGGAGTACTGTGAACAGTTCTGGTTCTCCATATTATGAAAAGGATATAGAGGCACTGGCGAAGGTGCAGATAAGATTTACAAGGATGAAACCAGAACTGAGAGGTTATCAGGAAAGATTGAACAGGCTGGGGCTCTTTTCTCCTGAAAAGAGAAGTCTGAGGGGCGACCTGATCGAGGTCTTTAAGATTATGAAAGGGTTTCGATAGGGTAGATGTAAAGATGTTTCCACTTGTTGATGAGACCAAAACTAGGGGCCATCAATATAAGATAGTCACGAATAAATCCAATAGGGAATTCAGGAGAAACTTCTTTACCCAGAGGGTGGTTAGAATGTGGAACTCGCTACCACAGGGAGTGGTTGAGGCGAATAGAGTAGATGTAGTTAAGGAGAAGCTGGATAAGCACATGAGGGAGAAGGGAATAGAACGATGAAGAGGGGTGGGAGGAAGCTCATGTTGGAGCATAAACACCGGCATGGACCTCTTGGACTGAATGGCCTGTTTCTGTGCTGTAAATTCGATGTGATATTTGGGGGTAGGGGAAACGCAGTGCTTCTAAGGTGCTATAGTATTGCCATGGGGAGTAGTGAATATCTAAAAATGTGTTGTCATGGAAAGAGCGGGCATGTCCGAGGCACAGAGACACCTGGGTGCCTGGCTGGCTGAAGGAGGAAGTCAATGGCAGACAGAAAATAAAATTCAAAAAGGGCGTAGAAAATCAAAAAAAGGAATCGTCTGCGCACGTTGCCTACAAAGTCTGTCCGTTAAAAGGTTAGCTTTCAAGAGCACATCACAGACTTGGGGGAGAAATGGGTGCTAACGAGAGGCGCAAAGGCACCCATATTCTGCGGGAGTTTTGCGGCAGCGCTAAGGCGTTGCGCCCCGATCTCCTTTGCCCGGAGATCGTGGCGTCATCGCCCCGGTAGCGCCCCGGACCCGAAATTGACTTCCGCCCCCTGCAGCGGCACCGGTCGGAAACACCGACAGCCGCAGGAGGCGCGCATCGGGTGGCCGGCCGCTTCAGGGGCAATGATTAAAGGCAAGGTGGCCGAGGCAAGTGAGAAAAAAAAATGACCTTTCCTGTCGGTGTTTTTTTCGCGGTTTCCTGCCCGCGCTCGATCGGCCCGGCACTCTGCTTGAGTGCCGGGCTGATCGCGCGGGGTGGCGGCTGCCTTGGTGGTCCAGGTCGGTACTTTTTCCATTGCAGAGCCTGCGGCGATGGCCCTTCCGTTTAAGGGAGGGAAGGAGCCTTTGAACGCGGCAGCGCGGCACGGCCCAGTGTGCAACGCTACTGAAGTCTCCGCCCCTTTATTCGGGGTTAGTGCTTCAAGAAGGAAGTGGAGCGCTTGATTTAACGCTCCACCTCCCTCTTGGGGCGCTGAAACTCAATTTCGCGGTCGCTGGTGCTAATTAGCGCCGGGCGCAAAAGTTTACGCTCAGGCGATGTTAGTGCCCCAAAATGGTCGATACTGAATTTTTTCCCTCTTACAATTCAGGAGAATCGTCTTTGCCCAGAGAGTGGTTAGAATGTGGAACTCGTCACCACAGGAAGTGGTTGAGGCGAATAGCATAGATGCATTTAAGGGGAAGCTAGATAAACACATGAGGGAGAAAGGAATAGAAGGTTATGCTGATAGGGTGGGATGAAGTAGGTTGGGAGGAGGCTGGTGTGGAGCATAAACACCAGCATGGACAAATGGCCTATTTCTGTGCTGTAAACTTTACGTGCTTCTATGTGACTTAACAATTACCACCCACAGATACAATATTTAAAAAAAGAGTGTTTTCGACTTAATTTCTCTCACTCATCGAATGATTTGCAGATAAAGTGCAGTGTAACCCTAAACAAATCGTATCAGTTTTACCTCACAAGTACTATCACAGCGGAAAGCATGGCCTTATCAATAGGAAACTTGTAGAAAAAGGAAAAAAAAAAATCCAAAATGTTTACTAATAAACTTTCACTCGCAAACAGAATCTTCAGCCAACTAGCTAATTTTTAATTTTTGAAGAAGGAGGTGAGATTCTGCAGAGGGAGATCCAGCGCTCAGTATTACCGTCAAACTCTGCCCGCTCAGGATGATTGGGTCAGATCCACTGGTGTCAGTGGAGTATTTGCCGTCGGTTCCCAAAGCTCAGCTCTCCCTCACCCAGTGACAACCGGGGTAAACATGCCCCGATTCGCCAAATGCGGTCACCAGGAAGATCTGGCAATAAGTGGACTGGTCCTTCCAGTGTTTGAGTGGACTGTCCCGGTGTGATGCCAAATGTTCAATGTTGCCACCATCTCCCAAATACTGGCAGAGCTTTACCAGAAATTCTGTGTTCCCGGTGGCTTCATTAAAGATGAGTTCGGAGCCGGGAAACACCTGATTTTGGAGCGGCAAAACAATGGTGACCGCAAGCGAGTGTCACTTGACCGATATCTCTGTTGACACTTGTGAGTTATTGGCTGTGCCTCACTCGGACAAGTTGGTGTCAGCATCGGCCTTGAGCTCTGCTCGATTTGAAATGGGGCCGGGAGGGCGAGGAGTCAGATCTGGAGCCTCCCCCATCCAACACCGTGTTTCCGTGGTCGAGGCACCCTCTGCTACGGTACTGAGGCAAACAGAGCAAGGCCGCCCAATGTTCAAACCTCAATCTCGGCTGGGTTGGCTGACCTCAATCCGCTCGCTGGTCGAGGTGCTACAGTCGGCCTCAGTTGGGGAGAGGGAAGTCATCCATGGCTCCTGACAGTCACTGACCCCCCTACTGGACGCCGCGCGGGGGGGCAGCATCAGACGCAGCTGCGATGCCTTCAGAGTCAAATAGCCTGGCAACGCTCACTGAGAGGAGAACAATGGGCACACGGGCAATCATAGAAGGATGAATCATGGAATGATATAGCACAGAAGGAGGCCATTTGGCCCATCGTGCCTGTGCCGGCTCTTTGAAAGAGTGATCCAATTAGTCCCACTCCCCCCTGCTCTTTCCCCGTAGCCCTGCAAATTTTTCCCCTTCAAGTATTTATCCAATTCTCTTCTGAAAGTTATTACTGAGTCTGCTGCCATCGCCCTTTCAGGTAGTGCAAATGGAAAAGTGACAACATGAAGCAACACCTTCAAGGACAGAGAAGATGGGAACAAATTGGCATATTCTCCGCCCAGAGTCTTGCATATGGAACTCATGGCTGGTGCAGTACAGACATTTTCTCAGAAGAAAGATTAAAAGGAAATCACGAAGGTGACACACTTTTTTTCCACACTGCTCAATACGTACGTCACCCGTGTGCACTGTGATTGGCTATATTCACTCCACAGTCATTGCTAAGGACATTCCACAACATGCTGCACAGTGAACACCAAGTGGTTATTTGCGAGCGCGAGTGATCGCTATTTCATAAATAAGCTGAGCGCAGACAGCTATCGTGCCGCGCTGGGAGGAGCGTGAATCGGGAGAGTGGCTGCCGAGAGTCGGGGCTGGCAGTGACTCAAAGGCAGAAAAAACGTCGCTGAATGTGGGGAATTCAGAATCAAAAACTTGCTGCAGGTGCCCAGCAGGCCTGGACAGCTTCCAAGGGAGCAAAGACGGGCGTGACCTTTCACCTTTTGCAGGACGTCACAGGTAAGGTCGCCAACTCTGGTTGGAGGTATTCCTGGAGATTTCTTCACACGACCTCCCACCTCCAGCCGCCTCACATGGGCAAACAGCTTTTTCTCCCCCCCCCCCCGCCCACCCCTCCATCGCCAATATTTTTTGCGACTAATAAAAGTATTCAAAGAAAATGGAAAAAATTATCGCCCCCCCCCCAGGATTTTTCTCTCGGTGGGTGTTGCTGGCTGCGAGGGGTCCTGGAGATTAATCTCTAATTCCTGGGCACTCCAGGGCAATCCTGGAGCTTTGGCCACCCTAGTTGCGCCCTCTTGTGTGAAGGTAGTTGGCCAATAACTTCTGCTGTCCACCTTTATTTCGGTCGTCCCGACTGCGCATCCTGGTCAAGGGTCCCACCAGAAACACCGAGCTGTATTTCTTTCCTTCAGTTGCTGACTGACCTTTCCAGAGGTCATTTTATGAGTGGCCCCGCCCCGCCTCAGAGTGCAAATCAGAAAAGTGGGCCCTCAGGGCCCCGCCATTTTCTAGTCAGGAATGGTTAAAAACAATCGCGGGGCAGCGTGCGCCCAGCTTTCTCTGATTTGCCGCCCTGGTTGGGGGGGGGCGGGGCTACCTGCGGGGCGCGCGCGCTCATAACCTTCCCCCACTGCGCGTTTGCCGAATATTCCGCTTAGTTTTTTTGTGCGACGGAGGCTCGAGTCGGGCTGCCATAAACACCTGGAGCAAAGCTGGAGTTGTCAGGGTAGAATTGGTGCTCCCGGCCTGAGAGACTTGCACGGTGGGAGCGCAAATGGGGAACTGGCGCTCGGCTTGCTCAGCCTCAGTTGACACAGAATGGATGGAAAGCCTGCAGTTGAGTTCCCAATCTTGCTTTCCCGTCGTTGCTTTGGGAGCACCAATTCCTGCGATCTACTCCTTAATTCCAGCGGGGAAGTCGCATTGCTACATATTGAATAGTTTTCATTTGCTTCGTTCTCCGGACGGTTTGATGAGTAGATGCACTGCTCAGTGTGGCTCTCACACACACACACACACACACACACACGCCAGGAAGGCTCCAAGCTCAATGTGCTGCCTTAACTGCTCTCAGCTTGGGCGCCAGGAGAAGGAGATGCTATTGGTCTCTGTATTCCTGGACTGGGGGGGAGCAAGTCCCAGTCCTACCCACAATCAAAGAGACTCCTGCTGTGTGAGTGGCTACCAGGTGAGGGATGGATCAGGCTCAGCTGTCATGGACAGTCACATAATCTGCTGACAGCCATTGTCTAGATTGGCACATTGAACGAGATATGAACCTACAGATCAGGTCCCCAGTAGGAACCATAGCTCAGCTATGAGCAAGAGGAGGGGAGTGAACTAAGGGAGCAGAAAATAATTCCAATTTCCCTACAGACACACACAGAGCACGATAAAGGTGGGGAAACATCGAAAAAAGGGCCAACAAGGTTAACAGTGATGTAAGGACCCAAAGGTTTACAGAAACACTCATTCAGGTTCTGGAAGATTAGCATTAAATAAACTATTCAATATGTATTATATCGATTCACAGGATAACACGCCGGAAGTGAGCCAGTGGCTGATCTTTAGAGGGCTCCACTCTTTCCAAGTGATTGCTTTGTACCTTTTTGATTCACTTTCACAAAAGTTAGATTTTACACAAGGTTCCAGGGGACAGAAGGTTTTTCGTTTCTTCCGGCGGGTTCAGAGGTTACTTTCGTGCACTTCCTCCGCGCCGTTGGCAAGGTTACCATTTTCGTTCAGCCGCTTTGCCCGGTATGTCTCATAGAAAATGTTGTGCGTCACCTCCTTCAGGTCCTGGAGGTGAGTCCTGCGGAGCAAGAGCGCCACATGAGACAGCGGGAGAAAAGGGACAGGGCGAGAAGTAAATAGAGAGGTACAGTGCAACAAGAGAAAAGGAGAGAGCAGGGCAAAAAAAAACCAAACACGGACATTTAGAGAAGGAAGTAAACAGGGAGAAGAGGACAGCAGGAGAGGGCAAGGCAGTTGAACGAGAGACAAAAAGAGAGACAAAGTGACAGACGGAAAGCAAATAGGGAAACGGAGACAAAGATAAATTGAGCAAGCAGACAGAAAGAGAAGCAGCAAAGAGAAGGAGAGTCAGAAAAAAAATGAAAAGAGAAAGTAGAGGTAAGATAAATGGGGAAGAGAAACAGAAAAGGTGGAAGAAAATAAAGAGAAGGAAGGCAATAAAGAAGAAGGGAAGAGAGTGGGAAGAAAAGAGGAAATGAATAAGTTGTACAAGAGAGAAAGGAATGGTACAGGATGAGTGGAGAAAGAAGAGTTTAAAATGGAGTAAGAAAGACACAGAGAGAACACGAGAAATGACAAAAATGTGAAAGAGAAAAAGATGAAGAGAGGGGTGACGGGATACATAAATAAAGCAACAGGACCAAGGACCAAGCGACAAGGAGCAGAAATAGCAGGGCATGGAGGGAGATAAAGAGAGAGGTTTATGATATACAGTGTAAGACACCACGTAAATGTTACACGTGTAAAAACCATCGTTACCTAACAATGAGGTCCCGGAGGAGGGGAAACTCGCAGTGAGTGACGTTCTCAACTAGAAGCAAACAGAGAAAACATCAGGTCAGAACATGCCGACATCTTCAGAAACAACTTCCTGCAGAAACAACTCCACCAATCCCATAAAGTCAAACACATTCTCTATTGTTGGCGAGACCAAGTCTAGTTGATAACTATGAAGAGTTGAGAGTGCGCCCTGTTTATAACAGACCACCTGGTTGACCAGCTTTTGTGTCAATAGGTCAGAGACAGTCAAGTCTCAGAAGGTTAAGTAATTGAGGAATTTTCTAAACCCATGTTAGTCGGAAGCAGGAATCCTAACAATTGCCACATTCCACAAACAAAACCTATCAAAAGGTGAGGAAATTGGGGTTGTTTTCTTGGAAGAGGGGACATTAAGGTGACTTCGTTGAAATTTGCGAAGGGAGGTGACAAAACCGATCCGGGCAAATTGTTCGGTGTGGCGAAGGCTTCGAATACCAGGAGAGACATGTTCAGGACAGCAAGTTAGGTCGAGAAATGAAGTGTAATTTTTTTTTAAACCCAAAAGTCAGTTGAGTTCTGGAACAAGTTCCCAGGTTCAAGAGACCATTTCACCACCTCCCTTTCTGCCCATCCCCGGTTAGCGAGTCACACTCTCGCCGTGTCTCGTATCCTTCTTTAATTTCTCTCCTTCCGTCAACTGCTAGTATCGCGCCTGCCATTTAATCACCTCACTTCGCAGGGCTCTCTATTTCTCTTCCTGTCTACCCGTGTGTGTTTTTTTTCTTTTTCCTTTGCCCCCCTGTCCCTTATTGTGTCCTTTTTAAATGCTACCCATGTGTAACGTCTCCTGTGTGGTGTCAGCTGTGGTTCTTTTTTTTCATTCACTTATGGGATCTGGGCGTCGCTGGCAATGCCAGCATTTATTGCCCATCCCTAATTGCCCTTGAGAAAGTGGTGGTGAGCCGCCTTCTTGAACCGCTGCAGTCCGTGTGGTGAAGGTGCCCCCACAGTGCTGTTAGGGAGGCAGTTCCAGGATTTTGACCCAGCGACGATGAAGGATCGGCGATATACTTCCAAGTCAGGATGGTGTGTGACTTGGAGGGGAACTTGGAGGTGGTGG
The DNA here is from genome assembly GCA_030390025.1 of Squalus acanthias. Lineage (NCBI taxonomy): Eukaryota > Metazoa > Chordata > Chondrichthyes > Squaliformes > Squalidae > Squalus > Squalus acanthias. Next base: position 16,866,200 of record CM059450.1, read on the forward strand.
TGTTCCCATGTGCCTGCTGCCCTTGTCCTTCTAGGTGGAAGAGGTCGCGGGTTTGGGAGGTGCTGCCGAAGAAGCCTTGGCGAGTTGCTGCAGTGCCTCTTGTAGATGGTACACTGCAGCCATGGTACGCCGGTGGTGGAGGGAGTGAATGTTTAAGGTGGTGGATGGGGTGCTGATCAAGCGGGCTGCTGTGTCCTGGATGGTGTCGAGCTTCTTGAGTGTTGTTGGAGCTGCACTCATCCAGGCAAGTGGAGAGTATTCCATCACACTCCTGACTTGTGCCTTGTAGATGGTGGAAAGGCTTTGGGGAGTCAGGAGGTGAGACACTCGCCGCAGAATACCCAGCCTCTGACCTGCTCTTGTAGCCACAGTATTTATGTGGCTGGTCCAGTTCAGTGGGTAGTGCCCTTGCCTCTGAGTCTGAAGGTTGTGGATTCTAAGCCCCACTCCAGAGACTTGAGCACACGGTCCAGGCTGACACTCCCAGTGCAATGCTGAGGGAGTGCTGCTCTGTCGGAGGTGCTGTGTTTCCTGCATTAACACAGTGACTACACTTCATTGGGTGTAAAGCACATTGGGATGTCTTGAGGCTGTGGAAGACGCTATATGAATATAAATTTCTTCCTTTAGTCCTGACGAAGGGCCTAAGGCCTGAAACATCTTTCTACCGATGCTGTCCTGCCTGCTGAGTACTTCCAGCACTGTCTGTCGACAACTTTGCATAATTTGCCATCAATTAAAGTCCCATTTTGTTTCCAGGGAAATTCAGTGACTGTCTGCAGAGCGGTTTGGGGAACCGGTTCAACCAAGCCAAACATTACATTCTTGACAACTCAATCGTGAATAAGATGACTGCACTGTGCCACTCTGAAAATTACTTAACACAAAAAAAAAACAGCGACACCAGAATCCATCTCAACTCAGTTAGAGCCTGCAGTAACTGCCCCCCAATTGACCTGCAAATTACTTCCAGACTTACTTGCTGAGATAGTGTCACAACTGTTAATCAGAGACTCATAGACATTTCATTACAGATAGAGGTCATCAGCCCATTGCTGGAGTTAATTCTCCCACTGAAGCTATCAATTCTAATACCGCTTCCCTTCTTTTTCCTCCACATCCTTTATTTCTTTTTTCTTCGGGTATTTATCTAATCCTCTCTTAAATGCTGTGACCGATTTGGTTTCAATAGGCACTTGAGGCTAAGCCCTCCATCCCCCGGTAACCCATTCCTTCCATTCTACTTTCTTTTGTGCTCTTCGCACGAACCCTGAGCTTATGTCCGTTTATCATTATATATGATAATGTTGCGTGCACGAGCAGTTAGGGTACGAATTGAGAGCTGCTACCAGGTTAGAAACAGACACACCCTGCGTAATATCGGCCCAGTTGGAGGGGACTCTGTAAACTGTTTGACTTCCGACACCTAAGTATAGGTTTGCAAGTTTCTCCGCTTATTGTGTTCGACCAAGTCTAGATACACACAGTCTGGGCTGGAAATTCATTATAGCCCAGGAATGGGCGGTATCTTTAGAAAAATTTGAGAATTAGTGCCAGGCGCTAATGCTTTAGACGGCACGCAAAATTCATTCTCACTGCTCAAAGAAATGATTGGGGCGCTAAATCAAGTCTTAAAGGCCTCGCTCAGTGGCGTTATACTCAAAGGATGGACCAATATCGGGTGCAGTCTAATCTCAAATCATCATCGCCACAGGCTCTTCCCAGTACTTAAAGGGGAGGTTCATTGATGCTGCAGCACCTCATTGTCAGCATTGCTGGCTGTGCAGCTGCCTCAGCAAGGAGAAGCACAGCAAGGAGAAGGAGCCGGAGGACTGAAGTGAAGCAGGTGTGCTCATGGCAGATCCACCTCAGTCGGGTGGTCAGGGTGATTGAATGCTTCAACAAATGCTACATACCACCATCTGTACCACAAGCTTCACACACGGCCCAAAGCACCAGACCCCCCAGCACTCACCCACCAACAATCTCTACCTACCAAAACTCACACATCTCACGCCTTGCACACAATGACAGCTATTCAACTATGGCAGGCACAAGGGTCATTAGTTATTAGAAATAATGTGATATGTGTGATATGTTTATGCATAAATTTATTAATGGAGTTTGCAATATTTTGTGGTCTCTCTCATTTCACCGTTGCGCCCAGGAGGACGCTGTGATCTGGCATGACACAGGGATGGTATGGTGGGCATGTGGTGAGCAAAAGGGATCTGGGGTTTAAGTCATCCTGGTGTGAGGCTGGAGGTCTGTTCGGAAGAGGTGGCAGTGTTCTGCGACCACCTCCTTGGTGAAGCGGAGCCGTCTAATACACTGCTCCTCGCTTAATTGAAGGTAGGAGAAGTGCTGTCGGAATACCCTTGGAGGGTAAGGCCTCCTGGTGAGAGCCCTGATGTCCCTCCTCATTGTTCCTGTATTTCTGGCCGCCTACGTTCCCTCCACCATAGATCCTGGAGGGCGAGGTGGCGTCAGTACAGCTCCCATTAATGTTGCCAAGTGTAGCAGTTTGAACCTTTGAACAATAAATATAGGCACTTTGCACTTGCCAGAACACTGCTGATAAAAAAGAACCTTGAAATTACTCCTACAAAGTGATCCACTGGCTGAAACTGACAAGAAACCACTGAAACTAACCTGCCCCGACAGCTGCGAGTGATTGCCTTTAAATAGCGTCCCTGGAGCCGGCGTCTTGCAGTTGTGCGCTTTCCTCTCCCGGTCTCTGTCTGGACAAGGCGCTGAGGTAGGTGGCGAAAATCAGTGTTGCAGATCGGGCGCCCAGTACTGACGTCACAATCTGCCTGCTGTTGAAGTCCCCGGCGGTACCTCGTACCAGCGGAGCAACGGTGGGGGGGGGGGGGGGGGGGGGCGTCTGGATTTGCTGTGCGTCGCTGGATTCGCCTCACCCCGGCGCTACTGCCAACTGTTGCCGCTAACGGGAGGCGCTAACCAACTGAATATATAACAGCTACTCTAAGTAACAAGTCTCAGCACTCACCCTCAATGATTCCCCATGGGGTTTTCCTTCCCAAGACTCTCTTCCCATTTATTTGATACTCCGTGTCACTGCCAACGATGGCAAATGGCATAGTTTCCTGTGGGATAGAAAAAAAAACAACACAAGGTGAAGAGTCAGCAGGCCGTGGGTTCAAGTCCCACTCCAGAGACTTGAGCATAAAAATCTAGGCTGACACTCCATTGCAGTGCTGAGGGAGTGCCGCACTGTCGGAGGTGCCGTCCTTCGGATGAGACGTTAAACCGAGGCCCCGTCTGCTCTCTCAGGTGGATGTAAAAGATCCCGTGGCCACTATTTCGAAGAAGAGCAGGGGAGTTCTCCCCGGTGTCCTGGCCCATATTTATCCCTCAATCAACATCACTAAAAACAGCTTATCTGGTCATTGTCACATTGCTGTTTGTGGGAGCTTGCTGTGCGCAAATTGGCTGCTGCGTTTCCTACATTACAACAGTGACTGCAGTTCAAAAAGTACTTCATTGGCTGTAAAGTGCTTTGGGACGTCCTGAGGTTGTGAAAGGCGCTATAGAAATGCAAGGCTTTTTTAAAAAATCTGTCTATCGCTCTATCCCTATCTATTATAACTCGATGCATGCGCACTCCTGTACTCCTACACACACCTATATATATCTGTAAAAATCCGTACACCTCCCCATATCTGTGCGCACCTGTACATACATCTACGCACACCTGTACACACCTCAGGCTGAGAGCTTCAAATATTCGTCTGACAAATATGGCCTTATGTGGAACATGATTGGATTCCTACTCACCCTGATCTTGTCATTCTCCATCTTATCTTCCATGTCTTCATCAAATTCTCTCTGTGGGTAGAACTCAATACCATTTGCCTCCAGCTCCTTCCGCACCTGACATGTCAAAACACGAAGGGAATTAAAAACAAATCACAGTCGGTGCCCCTGGATCTCACTGAATCACGGACTGACACCCAGCAGGGAATGAGGTTGCAGAGTCGGGTTGAAACAGTGAGTCAGGTGAAGCGACAATCTCTCCCCTCCCTGCAGCGTACCGGTGACCAAGTTGTCGGGATTCGACATCAGTATTTTCAGTTTTTACTGGACTGACCTTTCTAACCCGAATTGCTGAATTTTAGACAACTTTTTGCAAATGAGTTTAATTCTCTCTCGGTGTTATTTTTTCGCACTTTTCTTAACAGGTTTGGTTAAAATGCCTTTCTGCAATATTTTAACACAATTCTCAGCACATTTATTTGAAACTTGATGAATATAGCACTGACAGGCTGTTAACACAGAGTGCACTAAAAATAAGAGACTAAAATTCTGAGATTATTAACTTTTTGCCCTGGAAGTGATTTTGGTATAATGCATATTATGTTATTGAGATAAAACCGACAATGCTGGATCTGTGGAACGAGAAACAGAGTTAATGGTTCAGGACGATGACCTTTCGTCAGAACTGGAAGAAGTTAGAGATGGAGCAGGTTTTTAAGCAAGTGTAGGGGCGGGGAAAGAGGGGGGAGGAGAGGAAAGAACAAAAGGGAAGGTCTGTGATAGGGTGGAAGTCAGGAGAGATTAAATGACAAAAGGGATGATGGTGCAAGGCAAATGGGGATGGTAATGGGACAAGGAAAGAAACAAAAGATGGGTCTGGAGGAGGAGTAAATGGCAACAGCAGAACCGTTATCAATCAGCACCCGCTGTCCAAAAAAAAATGGGAGCAGTGGTTACGATCTGAAATTGAGGAGCTCAATGTTGAGTCCAGAGGGTTGTAAAGGGTCAATTGAAAGATGAGGTGCTGTTCCTCGAGCTTCCGTTGAGCTTCATGAACTGCCCCCCCCCACCTTTTGAAGTAGACATCTAAATGCCTTTGAAAGAATTGACGGATTCTGCGTCATCACCGGGTATCTGTTTACAGGCACCGTCGCACAAGGAGGCAAGGGTTGGGACCGACTCACCCTCAGTTTAAATTCATGCCTCTCCTCCAGGGTCATTGTGTCGGCTTTCGCGATGACAGGGATAATGTTCATGATTTTCCCCAGGCGCTTCATAAACTCGACATCCAGCGGGCGCAGCCTGCAAGGAGAAATGCATCAGTCAGGCAGCCGTGGGTGCAGAGGAGGCCACGGAGGTTTCCATGTTGAGGCCGTGCTTTCCTGAAGGCGCGAGATGCTGGCAACCCTCTTGGACCTTCCGCTAAAGACCGTCCCTGCCTGTGAGCCTGGCCGGTGAGTCTATCTATCGATGCCATCAGAGTCGAGCCCAACCCTTTCCTCACCCAAACCCCATGTGCAGGAGTGGGAGCCTCACTGGATTTTCCCCTCCTCAGTGTTCAGGGGTGCTGTATCGGCGCTCCCCTCCGCCCACCCCCCCCCCTCCTGTCACCGCAGCTGAGATCAGCTACCCTGGTCTGTTTGGCTTGGTACCACTATGGCCAGCACCATTACAGTCCCCACCACCACGCGGCCTACATCGGGCAAATAGCGCTAACCTTTTGCCTTTGACATTGAAGTCAATGACAAAGGCGCCACTTATAAGACATTATGTGTGAACATAAGAAATAGGAGCAGGAGTAGGCCATACGGCCCCTCGAGCCTGCTCCGCCATTCTATAAGATCATGGCTGATCTTCAACCTCAATTCCACTTTCCCGCCCGATCTCCATATCCCTTGATTCCCCTAGAGTCCAAAAATCTATCGAACTCAGCCTTGAATATACTCAACGACTGAGCTTCCACAGCCCTCTGGGGCAGAGAATTCCAAAGATTCACAACCCTCTGAGTGAAGAAATTCCTCCTCATCTGGTCTTAAATGGCCGACCCCTTATCCTGAGACTATGCCTCTAGTTCGAGACTCTCCAGCCAGGGGAAACAGCCTCTCAGCATCTACCCTGTCAATCCTCTTCAGAATCTTGTATGTTTCAATAAGATCACCTCTCATTCTTCTAAACTCCAGAGAGTATAGGCCCATTCTACACAACCTCTCATCATAGGACAGCCCTCTCATCCCTCGTGTTCTTATTAAGTGTGTTGGCTATTTCGGGCAGTTCAGTAAGCTTTTCCCACCTCCTTATCGTACTGTATTTGTATTTAAATCCCTCCATGGATCATTCAGCGTCTGTGTCTGGTTTTGTTCCCGGGTCTCAGCGGGTTTTATTAAGTTAGTTTTGGTGGTCGACAGAGTTGTGGAGTTCACTCATCAGCCGGTCGATGTTGGAGATGAGCAGACTGATCAGTCTCAGAGGGACGTGGCGAAACACAGGGCAGTGTGCGCTCACTTTGGAGAGAATTGCACCTCATGGGCAGGGATGTGTCATCTGTGGCTCAGTGGGTAGCAACGTTGCCTTCAAGTCAGAAGGTTGTGGGTTCAAGTCCTGCTCCAGAGACATTGAGCAGAAAGTCTGGGTTGATGTTCCAGTTCCAGTGTCAGTACTGAGGGAGTGCTGCACTGTCGGAGGTGCTGCCTTTTGAATGAGACTTTAACCTGCTCTCTCAGGTGGATGTAAAAGATCCCATGGCACTAATTGAAGAAGATCAGGGAGTCCTGCCCAATATTTATCCCTCAACCAGCGTCACTAAACAGATTATCTGGTCATTATCACATTGCTGTTTGTGGGAGCTTGCTGTGCGCAGATTATCTGCTGCGTTACAAAGCTGACTGCACTTCAAAAATTAACTCATTGGCTGTAAAGCTTTTTGGGACGTCCTGAGGTCATGAAAGGCAAGTCTTTTTAAACAAACGAGCGTGGCGTGGTGCCTGGCTGCGAGAGCGAGTATGTGAACTCCGTTCACTGCTCTCCGTCCTCCGTTAGTGAGGAAGGTCTTAGTCCCTGTAAAAGACGATACACCATCCAACGCTTCTAGTGGGCTAACCACGTCAACGCCAACCCACCCGCTGTAAGCTGTGGGGGAATGCACCCACTGAGCCATCGGATGGAGGGTTTTCATCCTGTGCTGTATGCAACTCCTGACCAATAGGGCCAGGTGGCCTCTAGTCAGGGCCCTGCAAGCTAGGTCGGGCCATCTCTGGATTTCAGATTCACTCCCTTGTCCTCTATATTGTGTCAGCCGTGGCTCAGTGGGTAGCACTCTCTCTCGCCTCTGAGTCAGAAGGTTGTGGGTTCAAGTCCCACCCCAGAGACTCAGCACAGAAATCTAGGCTGACTGAGGGCAGTACTGAGGGAGTGCTGCACTGTCAGAGATGTCGTCTTTCAGATGAGATGTTAAACCTGAGCTGCTCTCTCAGGTGGATGTAAAAGATCCCATGGCACTATTTCGAAGAAGAGCAGGGGAGTTATCCATGGTGTTCTGGACAATATTTATCCCTCAATCAACATCACTAAAACAGATGATCTGGTCATTATCACATTGCTGTTTGTGGGAGCTTGCTGTGCGCAAATTGGCTGCCGCGTTTCCCACATTACAACAGTGACTCCACTTCAAAAGTACTTCATTGGCTGTAAAGCACTTTGGGGCGTCCGGTGGTCATGAATGACGCCATATAAAGGCAAGTCTTTCTTTTTCTGTAGGCAGAATCTAGTGGATCTGCACTGTATCCTCTCTAAGCCTCAATACCTATAGTGCGGAGCCCAGTAGTGCCCACACTACTCTAACTGAGGTCTTATTAAGGTTTTATGTAGGATCATCATAACCTTCTGGCCTTTACATTCTCTAGCCTCTTGTGATTTAAGCCTGGAAGTTCGTTAGCTCTTTCCATGGCCTTATGGCAGGAGGGGAGAGGCTGTTGTGCGGTACATGTTAGAGTGTTCAATACGTACGAGTGTCCGGTGGGTGAGATGAAGTACAAGCAGCAGTGCACGCGGGTATCGGGGATCCGCTTCTTCCTCGAGATGTTCGCCTCCTCTTTCAGGAATTTTTCGTACTGTTCACTGATGTACTTCTCGATTGGCTCCCAGCTACGACAGACCAAGGACATGTCAGCGCGCTCTGGCCACACAGAGAATAGGACCCACCTGCGAGTGGGCAGCACACACCCTGACTTTACGCCTCGGGAGACTATGTACGTACGCTTGATGTGTTCGTCTCAAACCCTTCACTATTTTAGTGGAGGGGGTCCGTTCAGCTCAACACCTCAGCGAAAATAGTGACGAGGGGAACTATAGGCGACTGTGTTAAAGATTTGTATATTAGTGACCCACAGTAATGTTAGAGTCAGACAGAACAACAAGCACTGAGAGTGAATCATTCAGAATAACAGGCACTCGGAGTGAGTCACTCAGAATAACAGGCACTCAGTGAGTCACTCAGAATAACAGGCACTCGGAGTGATTCACTCACAGAGCGGAGGAACTCCGTCTAAACACACTCATAAGAACATAAGAAATAGGAGCAGGAATAGGCCACTTGGCCCCTCGAGCCTGCTCCGCTATTCAATAAGATCATGGCTGATCTTAGGCTCAAAGCCACTTCCCTGCCCGCTCCCCATAACCCTTCATTCCCTTATCTTGTAAAAATCTGTCTATCTCCACCTTAAATGTATTTAGTGACCCAGCCTCCAGGGCTCTCTGGGGCAGAGAATTCCACAGATTTACGACCCTCTGAGAGAAGAAATTCCTCCTCATCTCAGTTCTAAAAGGGCGACCCTTTATTCTAAAACTGTGCCCCCGAGTTCTAGATTTCCCCACGAGGGGAAACATCCTCTCTGCATCTACCTTGTCGAGCCCCCTCAGTATCTTATATGTTTCAATAAGATCACCTCTCATTCTTCTAAATTCCAATGAGTATAGGCCCAGCCTGCTCAACCTTTCCTCATAAGTCAACCCCCTCATCTCTGGAATTAACCTAGTGAATAGTCTCTGAACTGCCTCCAATGCAAGTATATCCTTCCTTAAATAAGGAGACCAAAACTGTACGCAGTACTCAAGGTGTGGTTTCACCAATACCCTGTACAGTTGTAGCAGGACTTCCCTGCTTTTATACTCCAACTCCTTTGAAATAAAGGCCAGTATTCCATTTGCCTTTTTGATTACTTGCTGTACCTGCATGCTAACTTTTTGTGTTCATGCACAAGGACCCCCAGGTCCCTCTGTACTGCAGCATTTTGTAATCTCTCTCCATTTAAATAATAATTTGCTTTTTTATTTTTTCTTCCAAAGTGTATAACCTCGCACTTTCCCACATTATACTCCATCTGCCAAATGTTTGCCCACTCACTTAGCCTGTCTATATCCCTTTGCAGGTTCTTTGAGTCCTCTGCACAACTTGCTTTCCCACCCATCTTTGTATCATCCGCAAACTTGGCTACATTACACTCGGTCCCTTCATCCAAGTCATTAATTTAGATTGTAAATAGTTGAGGCCCCAGCACCGATCCCTGTGGCACCCCACTAATTATCATTTGCCAACCCGAAAATGACCCATTTATCCCGACTCTCTGCTTTCTGTTAGTTAGCCAATTCTCTATCCATGCTGATGTATTACCCCCAATTCCGTGAGCTCTTATCTTATGCAGTAACCTTTTATGTGGCACCTTATCGAATGCCTTCTGGAAATCCAAATACACCACATCCACTGGTTCACCTTTGTCCACCCTGCTCGTTACATCCTCAAAGAACTCCAGCAAGTTTGTTAAACATGATTTCCCTTTCATAAAACCATGCTGACTCTGCTTGACTGCATTATGATTTTCCAAATGCCCTGCTACTGCTTCCTTAATGGAGGACTCCAGTATTTTCCCAACGACAGATGTTAGGCTAACTGTTCTATAGTTTCCTGCTTTCTGTCTCCCTCCTTTCTTAAATAGGGGTGTTACATTTGTGGTTTTCCAATCCGCTGGGACCTCTCCAGAGTCCAGGGAATTTTGGTATATTGCAACCTATGCATCCACTATCTCTGCAGCCACTTCTTTTAAGACCCTGGGATGCAGGCCATCTGGTCCAGGGGACTCATCATCTTTTAGTCCCATTATTTTACCAAGTACTATTTCCTTAGTGATAGTGATTGTCTTTAGTTCCCCCCTCCCTGTGGCCCCTTGATTATCCATTATTGGGATGTTGTTAGTGTCTTCTACCGTGAAGACAGATACAAAATATTTGTTCAGAGTCTGCCATTTCCCCGTTCCCCATTATTAATTCCCCAGTCTCATCCTCTAAGGGACCAACGTTTACTTTAGCTACTCTCTTCCTTTTTATATACCTGTAGAAGCTCTTACTATCTGTTTTAATGTTTCTTGCCAGTTTACTCTCATAATTCATCTCTCTCTATTATTTTTTTAGTCATCCTTTGCTAGTTTTTAAAAATTTCCCAATCCTCTGGTCTCCCACCAATCTTGGCAACATTGTATGCCTTCGTTTTCAATTTGATACCATCCTTTACTTCCTTAGTTAGCCACGGATGGTGCTCCCTTCTCATAAAATCTTTCTTTCTCACTGGAATATATTTTTGTTGAGAGTTATGAAATATCTCCTTATGTTAAACACTTCATTCTTTACCTCACCCCCTCACCCGCCCACGATTTGCATTTCTCAAACTTGCTCTCTGCCTTTTTTTAAATTTTATTTTTGAAATCTGAGTTCATTTGTAGTCCTGAACTTTAAGTGAGGCTTTCCCATTCATGCGTCATGGGAGCGAGGCCTCATCAGAGGCTTCAGAGTTTACCACCAGGAACAAAATATAAAATTGCTGCAATTAAATTTTAATTTTTGTTCTTTGTAATCTGTAATTTTTTAAGGTCCTGTTCCCATTCCCAGGGGTGCCCGGCCTTGCCAAGTGGACTTGTGATAAATATCATACACTTAAGCAGAGAGGTCAATAACCAGGGGACATAGATTTAAAGTAATTGGTGAAAGGATTAGAGGGGAGTTGAGGAGAACTTTTTTCACCCAGAGGGTGGTGGGGGTCTGGAACTCACTGCCTGAAAGGGTGGTAGAGGCAGAGACCCTCATCACATTTTAAAAGTCCTTGGATCTGCACTTGAAGTACCGTAACCTACAGGGCTACGGACCAAGAGCTGGAAAGTGGGATTAGGCTGGATAGCTCTTTCAGCCGGCACAGACAGGATGGGCCGAATAAATTTGTATGATTTGAAGAGAATTCACACTTGTCAAAGTTAACCTCAAGTTCCCTCAACCCCCTAATGGCTGTTCTCAGCCTTTCAGAGCCAGTGCCGTTCTTCAAAGCCCTTCATTGGAAATCCTCGCCAGTGTGTGTGGTTAGAGTGTCCTAGCAACATACCAGTTGTCGTTGTTGATTTGATCTCCGAATCCTGGTGTGTCGATAACTGTCAGCTTCATCTTCACCCCTTTCTCCTCAATAACTGTAACAAAGAAAGGCAATCAGTGTCTGGGCTGGCAAAGGAGCTTGGAGATCTGCTCCTCCTGGTTTCATTAATGGGGCAGAGCGCAAGAGTAAAGAGGGAATGATAAGTTTGCGGAAAACGTTGGGCCGGGCACAGTTAGAGCGCTGTGTGCCCTTTACAGAGAGAATAATCGGCACAGACACGATGGGCCGAATGGCCTCCTTCTGTGCCGTAAATTTAAGAACATAAGAAACAGGAGCAGGAGTCAGCCAATCGGCCCCTCGAGCCTGCTCCGCCATTCAATAAGGTCATGGCTGATCCAATCTTGGCCTCAGCACCACTTTCCCGCTCTCTCCCCATTCCCCTTGACTCCCTTGTAGTTCAAATGTCTGTCAATCTCCGCCTTGAATATGTTCAATGACTCCGCCTCCACAGCTCTCTGGGGTAGAGAATTCCAAAGATTCACCACCCTCTGAGAGAAGAAATTCCTCCTCATCTCCGTCTTAAATGGACGACCCCTTATTCTGAAACTATGCGCCCTAGTTCTAGATACCCCCACTAGGGGAAACACCCTCTCAGCATCCACCCTGTCAATCCCCCTCAGAATCTTATATGTTTCAATAAGACCACCTCTCATTCTTCTAAACTCCAATGAGTATAGGCCCAACCTGCTCAACCTTTCGTCATACGTCAACCCCTTCATCCCAGGAATCAACCTCGTGAACCTTCTCTGAACTGCCTCCAATGCAAGTATATCCTTCCTTAAATATGGAGACCAAAACTGTCCGCAATACTCCAGGAGTGGTCTCACCAGCGCCCTGTAAAGTTGCATCAAAACTTCCCTACTTTTATACTCCACACCCCTTGCAATAAAGGCCAACATTCCATTAGCCTTCCTAATTACTTGCTGAACCTGCATGCTAACGTTTTGTGTTTCATGCACTAGGACCCCCAGATCCCTTTGTACCGCAGCATTTTGTACTCTCTCTCCATTTAAATAATAATTTGCTTTTTCATTCTTCCTTCCAAAGTGGATAACCTCACATTTTCCCACATTGTACTCTATGATTCTGTGATGATTCTAACATTAAAGGCGTTTAGAGCAGGTACAGCATCGATTCACCAGGATGGTGCCAGGGATTTATAATTACCAAAAGAGAATTGAGAAACTGCGACTATTTCCACTGAAGCACAGAAAGCGAAGAGGAGATTTGATACAGGTTTTTAAAATGATGGATAAAGATGATTTTTTTCTGGTTGGGCAGTCAGTGATCTATTTTTAGTTACTCTAACAGGACCCGGCCTCTTGTTTGAGTGGCCAGCGCACTCCAGCTTCGGGATGTTTGACATCGGCTGCCACAGCAACAAAATAATTGGCCGCACCATCTGCCATCTGATTTATCCTATTGGTCATGACGTAGAACTAGGATAACCCAGGCTGGAGCGTGTTACATACAGGATAACCCAGGCTGGAGCGTGTTACATACAGGATAACCCAGGCTGGAGCGTGTTACATACAGGATAACCCAGGCTGGAGCGTGTTACATACAGGATAACCCAGGCTGGAGCGTGTTACATACAGGATAACCCAGGCTGGAGCGTGTTACATACAGGATAACCCAGGCTGGAGCGTGTTACATACAGGATAACCCAGGCTGGAGCGTGTTACATACAGGATAACCCAGGCTGGAGCGTGTTACATACATCCCACATGGTAAAAGCAAAGCTCGTGTGGTTTCTCAGTAGAACACAATTTGAAATGCGTTGACCGCCTTTTATCTGATTGCACTTTACTGTGAAGTGGCAGGCGGTGTATCGGCCTTTTAATTCCTGTCTTTTGAGAAGGACCAAAGGACGGACTAGAAACCCTGGATTACTTGGTAAAAGAGCAGAATTTGGTTAACAGCAAAGGACAGAACACAGAACTGTTAAAACAACAGAAAACGCTGGAAAAACTCAGCAGGCCAGGCAGCATCCGTGGAGAGAGAAACAGAGTTAACGTTTCAGGTCGAAGACCTTTCGTCAGAACTGGAAATAACAGGAAATGAAATAGATTTAAGGCAAGGATAAAGCTGGGAAAAGGGGGAGGGGAATGAAAGAACAAAAGGAGAGATTAAGAGACATTAAGAGATGATCAAGGCAAGAGGAGGTGTTAATGTGACAGGTTGAGGCTAAAAGAAGTGTGAAATGCACTGGCAGAATGAAGGACAGCTGTCAGCTTCTAGGAGGGAAAAGAAAGCAGGGGGGGGGGCAAACAAAAGGGTGGATGAAAAAATAAAATATAAATGTGATAGGGGCTGAGGTTATGATCTAAAATTGTTGAACTCGATATTGAGTCCAGAGGGCTGTAGCGTGCCTAAACGAAGATGAGGTGCTGTTCCTCGAGCTTACGCTGCGCTTCCGTGGAACAGTGTAAGAGGCTGTGAAAGACGGTGAACTTGGCCAAAATCAGAAGGCATGCTGGGAAGCTTGACCAAGCTCACGCATGTCATTATTGCTTCAGGCCGTCGACGAAAGCAAGTGATCTTCAAGATTTGCCGTACCTTTCGAAGGACACGGTTAGAGATAAGGAAAGCAGAACAAAGACTGCTTTCTTCTCAAACCATGCGAGCGAGAGAGAGAGAGAGAAAAACAACAGCAAGCTGTTTTACAGCAGCAAAGAGGGCTTATAAACCACCATTTTACAGTGATTTCTAGGAGGCAGAACACAAAGCAGTTCAAAGAAGACGTCAAGGAAGAATTAACCCCTCATTCTCCCAGAAGGAGGATTTGATCACCCTTGCTTCGGAGTTCTACTCCCGGATAAGGTTGCAAGCATCTTTATCTGTCGAACTCTCGTGCCTTAATGTCAATAAAACCAATTATTTAGAAAAGTATTTCAGTCTCGGTTGATTTTTACCTCTTGCACCCGGAAAAAGTGAGAAAGAAAAAATCGCAAGTGACCTCACCATGACCAACTGTTCTGATCTCCACAGTTTTAGGGACTTTCTCTCTCGGTTCCTGCCGCAAGATTTCCGACTGACTTGGGACTTAAACAACGTGTTCACCAGTGTTGACTTCCCCAAGCCACTCTGACCTAGAGAAACAGAGGTGAGGAGATTAGTATTTTTAAAAAAAACGTAACAAATGAATTTCAATATAGATAAGTGTGAGGTGGTGCATTTTGGTAGCGGGAAAATAACGTATAAATAGGGTAGAGGCGAAAAGAGATCTTGGGTTACAGATACACAAATCATTAAAAGTAGCAATGCAGGTTAACATGTGTTCTAGACACCCTTGGCTGGGGGGGGGGGGTCTAGAACGAGGGGTCACAGTCTCAGGATACGGGGTAGGACATTTAGGACTGAGATGAGGAGAAATTTCTTCACTCAGAGGGTGGTGAACCTGTGGAATTCTCTACCACAGAAGGCTGTGGAGGCCAAGTCACTGAATATATTTAAGAAGGAGATAGATAGATTTCTAGACGCAAAAGGCGTCAAGGGGTATGGGGAGAGAGCGGGAATATGGTATTGAGATAGAGGATCAGCCACGATCATATTGAATGGCGGAGCAGGCTCGAAGGGCCGACTCCTGCTCCTATTTTTCTATGTTTCTATGTAAACAACGTACTGGGGTTCATTTCCAGAGGAATAGAATTCAAAAGCAGAGAACTTTTGTTCAACTTATATAGAACCTTGGGTAAACCACACTTAGAGTACTGTGCACAGTCCTGGTCTCCATATTACCAAAATGATGCAGAAGCACAGCAGAAAGTGCCAAAAAGATTTACAAGGACGATACCAGAACTGAGAGGGTACAACCATCAGGAAAGACTAAACAGGCTGGGGCTCTTTTCTCTAGAAGAGAGAAGGCTGAGAGGTGACCTGATAGAGGTCTTTAAACTATGAAGGGGTTCGATAGGGTTACGCAGAGAAGACGTTTCCACTTGTGGAGGAGTCCAAAATTAGGGGCCATCAATATAATAGGGTCATAGGGGCTAATAAATCCAATAGGGAATCCAGGTGAAACTTCTTTACCCAGAGAGTGGTGAGAATGTGGAGCTCGCTACCACAGGGAGTAGTTGATGCGAATAGCATCGATGCATTTAAGGGAAAGCTAGGAAAGTATATGAAGGCAATGTTCTCTGTAAGCTGCACTTTGTTCTGCGCTGCCTGTTTTTTTAATGCGTGGTCCCTTTAAATTTCTGCGCATGCGCGGTATTTACAATGGAGAAGCCGGTGAGCGGCTTGCGCGGGACCTTTGAGATTACTGCGCGGCCGCATACCTTAGTGGGAACGTTGCCTGAGGGGAGGAAGGAATAGAAGGCTATGCTGACAGTGTGAGATGAAGTAGGTTGAGAGGAGGCTCATGTGGAGCATAAACACCAGCATGGACCAACTGGGCCAAATGGCCTGGTTCTGTGCTGTAAATTCTACGTAATTCTATGTAAAAATTCCTTCTATTTTTCTCTCCGCTTCTGCAGTCCTCCATTCCCTCTGATCCCCTACAGCAGCCTCGACTGTGGATGTTGACGGGCTATTTAGGCATGGGGAGCATCATAGCCAAGCCTGATTCTGTCCTCAGCTGATTTCGCACTCACACTTCCCGGAAAACATAAGAACATAAGAATTAGGAGCAGGAGTCGGCCATACGGCCCCTCGAGCCTGCACCGCCATTCAATAAGATCATGGCTGATCATCGACCTCAACTCCACTTTCCTGCCTGATTCCCAAATCCCTTGATTCCCCTAGAGTCCAAAAATCTATCTGTCTCAGCCTTGAATATACTCAAAGACTCAGCATCCACAGCCCTCTGGGGCAGAGAATTCCAAAGATTCACAACCCTCTGAGTGAAGAAATTCCTCCTCATCGCAGTCTTAAATGGCAGACCCCTTATCCTGAGACTATGCCCCCCAGTTCTAGACACTCCAGCCAGGGGGAAACAACCTCTCAGCATCTACCCTGTCAATCCCCTTCAGAATCTTGTATGTTTCAATGAGATCACCTCTCATTCTTCTAAACTCCAGAGAGTATAGGCCCAATCTACACAATCTCTCATCATAGGACAGCCCTCTCATCCCAGGAATCAGTCTAGTGAAACTTCGTTGCACCGCCTCCAAGGCAAGTATATCCTTCCTTAGATAAGGAGACCAAAACTGTGCACAGTACTCCAGATGTGGTCTCACCAAGGCCCTGTACAAGTGTAGCAAGACTTCCTTACTCTTATACTCCAACCCCCTATAGTAGCTGAATGTTTCTTGATGTAGCTGCACAGAGGGCTTCTTACTTTCAGGAAAGGCCTGCTGGAAGCACCTGCCCCAACCCCATCTTGTTTATTTAATAGACTCCCTAATGTCCTTGGTGGAAGTTAAGGCACATACACCTCCTTATTCATTTCTTCAAGTGAAACACATTACAAGAAGCAGTCTATCATCAGGATCCCTGAAAAGAAAGGGACTCGTCATCAGATCCTTTCATAAAGTGGAGGTTCTCTTAAAGGACCCCTGAATACTCATTATCAGCCCCCCTCCAAGAGGATTCTCACCAGTATGATTCACCTGGTCTTCTCTCCTAAGCTTTTCAACCTTTGACGTTATCCTGCACTGTGGGCCTTGGCTTTTCATCTAGGCTCTGAATAAAAACACATTTTTGGAACCAAGTTCCCTGATCTGAAACTCACTTGGAACACCACCACTGTTCATCCCTGGAGTTGAGTCAAAGAATCACAGAATCTTATAGAGTTATAACGGCACAGAAGGAGGCCATTTGGCCCATCGATTCCGTGCCGGCTCTTTGAAAGAGCTACCCAAACAATCCCACTCCCCCCGCTCTTTCCCCGTAGCCCTGCAAATTCTTTCCTTTTCAAGGATTTATCCCATTCCCTTTTGAAAGTTATTATTGAGCCCACTTCCACCGCCCTTTCAGGCAGCGCATTCCAGATCACAACAACTCGCTGCGTAAAAAAAAATTCTCCTCATCTCCCCTCTGGTTCTTTAGCTAATCACCTTAAATCTGTGCCCTCTGGTTACCGAGTCAAGAGAGGAAAATTCGGGAAGTGCAAATGTTACACAGGATTACATAGGATATACGGCACAGAAACTGGCCATTCGGCCCAACCAGTCCATGCCGGCGTTTATGCTCCACTCGAGCCTCCTCCCGTCTTTCCTCAACTAAATCTATCAGCATAACCCTCTATTCCCTTTTCCCCTCATATGCTTGACTAGCCTCCCCTTAAATGCATCTATACTATTCGCTTCAACCACTCCCTGTGGTAGCGAGTTCCACATTCTCACCACTCTTTGGGTAAAGAAGTTTCTTCTGAATTCCCTATTGGATTTCTTGGTGACTATCTTATATTGATGGCCTCTAGTTATGCTCTTCCCCACAAGTGGAAACATTCTCTCTCTATCCACTCTATCAAAACCTTTCATAATTTTAAAGACCTCTATTAGGTCACCCCTCAGCCTTCTTTTTTCAAGAGAAAAGAGACCCAGCCTGTTCATCCTGATATGTATACCCTCGCATTTCTGGTATCATCCTTGTAAATCTTCTCTGCACCCTCTCCAGTGCTTCTATATCCTTTTTATAATATGGCGACCAGAACTGTACGCAGTACTCCAAGTGTGGTCTAACCAAGGTTCGATACAGGTTTAGAATAACTTCCTTACTTTTCAATTCAATCCCTCTAGAAATAAACCCTAGTGCTTGGTTTGCTTTTTTTATATGGCCTTGCTAACCTGTGGCGCAACCTGTGAGGTTAAATGCAACATCTAAATTCTCACCTACGACCATGATGTTAAAATCGAATCCGGTCTTCATGGTCTTCCGTCGCATTTGCTCAATGATGGTGTCGATTCCCACGTATCCCAGCAACTGGGAGCCCACAGCCGATGGTTTCATGGGCACGGCTGGCTTCGCTTTAACGTCCTGTGCCACGTCCGACATCCCTGATCCCAATTTTTTATCCTCTTCCAAGCCTTGGGGAAGATTGAGAACAACAGAGTGAATTCCACATCTCGGCACCTTTTTATTGTCACCTCTTCCCACCACTTTCTTAATTCCCTACAATACGAATGTAAGAAAGCTAATCTACATTGGCTCCCGGTCCAGCAACACCTCGAGTTTAAAATTCTCATCCTTGTGTTCAAATCACCTCCATGGCCCTCTCCTCTCCCTATCTCTGTAACCTCCTCCTGCCCTACAAACCTCTGAGATCTCTGCGCTCCTCCAATTCTGGCCTCGAGCGCATCCCTCATTTCCTTCAGCCCACCATTCGCGGCCGGGCCTTCAGCTGCCTAGGCTTTAAACTCTGGAATTCCCTCCCTAAACCTCTCCACCTCTCTCTCCTCCTTTACGTTGCTGCTGAAAACCTGCCACATTGACCAAGGTTTTGATCACCTGTCCTAATATCTCTTTATGTGGCTCGGTGTCAAATTTTGCCTGATAACGCTCCTGTGAAGCACCTTGAGACGTTTTATTACATTAAAGGTGCTATATAAATATAAGTTGTTGTTGTTGCTATTGTAAGACGACAGCGTTATTTACAAGAAGAAACTTTGTCAATTTAGAAGCATGTCTCAATTCTAGAATTCCATCTCTCTCTCTTTGCTTTGCAACATCACACTCACCCAGCCCAACATCCCAATCGCCCAGCCCAACATCCTACTCACCCAGCCCAACATCCCACTCGCCCAGCCCAATATCCCACTCACCCAGCCCAACATCCCACTCGCCCAGCCCAACATCCTACTCAGCCAGCCCAACATCCTACTCACCCAGCCCAATATCCCACTCACCCAGCCCAATATCCCACTCACCCAGCCCAACATCCTACTCACCCAGCCCAACATCCTACTCACCCAGCCCAATATCCCACTCACCCAGCCCAATATCCCACTCACCCAGCCCAACATCCGACTCACCCAGCCCAGCATCCCACTCGCCCAGCCCAACATCCCACTCGCCCAGCCCAACATCCTACTCACCCAGCCCAATATCCCACTCACCCAGCCCAACATCCTACTCACCCAGCCCAATATCCCACTCACCCAGCCCAACATCACACTCACCCAGCCCAACATCACACTCACCCAGCCCAACATCCCACTCACCCAGCCCAACATCCCACTCACCCAGCCCAACATCACACTCACCCAACATCACACTCACCCAGCCCAACATCCCACTCACCCAGCCCAACATCACACTCACCCAGCCCAGCATCCCACTCACCCAGCCCAACATCACACTCACCCAGCCCAACATCCCACTCACCCAGCCCAACATCCCAATCGCCCAGCCCAACATCACACTCACCCAGCCCAACATCCCACTCGCCCAGCCCAACATCCCACTCACCCAGCCCAACATCACACTCACCCAGCCCAACATCACACTCACCCAGCCCAATATCCCACTCGCCCAGCCCAACATCACACTCACCCAGCCCAATATCCCACTCACCCAGCCCAACATCCCACTCACCCAGCCCAACATCCCACTCGCCCAGCCCAACATCCCACTCACCCAGCCCAACATCACACTCACCCAGCCCAACATCACACTCACCCAGCCCAATATCCCACTCGCCCAGCCCAACATCACACTCGCCCAGCCCAACAACACACTCACCCAGCCCAATATCCCACTCACCCAGCCCAACATCACACTCACCCAGCCCAATATCCCACTCACCCAGCCCAACAACACACTCACCCAGCCCAACATCACACTCGCCCAGCCTAACATCACACTTACCCAGCCCAACATCCAACTCACCCAGCCCAACATCACACTCGCCCAGCCTAACATCACACTCACCCAGCCCAACATCCCACTCACTCAGCCCAACATCACACTCTCCCAGCCCAATATCACACTCACCCAGCCCAACATCACACTCACCCAACCCAACATCACACTCACCCAGCCCAACATCCCACTCACTCAGCCCAATATCCCACTCGCCCAGCCCAACATCACACTCACCCAGCCCAACATCACACTCACCCAGCCCAACATCCCACCCAGCCAGCCCAACATCACACTCACCCAGCCCAATATCACACTCACCCAGCCAAACATCACACTCACCCAGCCCAACATCCCACTCACCCAGCCCAATATCCCACTCGCCCAGCCCAACATCACACTCGCCCAGCCCAACATCACACTCGCCCAGCCTAACATCACACTCATCCAGCCCAACATCCCACTCAATCAGCCCAACATCACACTCACCCAGCCCAACATCCCACCCACCCAGCCCAACATCACACTCACCCAGCCCAATATCACACTCACCCAGCCCAACATCACACTCACCCAGCCCAACATCACACTCACCCAGCCCAACATCCCACTCACCCAGCCCAATATCCCACTCGCCCAGCGCAACATCACACTCGCCCAGCCCAACATCACACTCACCCAGTCCAACATCACACTCACCCAGCCCAACATCACACTCACCCAGCCCAACATCACACTCACCCAGCCCAACATCACACTCGCCCAGCCCAATATCCCACTCACCCAGCCCAATATCCCACTCGCCCAGCCCAACATCACACTCGCCCAGCCCAATATCCCACTCGCCCAGCCCAACATCACACTCCCCCAGCCCAACATCACACTCGCCCAGCCTAACATCACACTCACCCAGCCCAACATCCCACTCACTCAGCCCAACATCACACTCTCCCAGCCCAACATCACACTCACCCAGCCCAACATCACACTCACCCAACCCAATATCCCACTCGCCCAGCCCAACATCACACACACCCAGCCCAACATCACACTCACCCAGCCCAATATCCCACTCACCCAGCACAACATCACACTCACCCAGCCCAATATCCCACCCACCCAGCCAAACATCCCACCCACCCGACCCAACATCCAACTCACCCAGCCCAACATCCAACTCACCCAGCACAACATCACACTCGCCCAGCCTAACATCACACTCACCCAGCCCAACATCCCACTCGCCCAGCCTAACATCACACTCACCCAGCCCAATATCCCACTCGCCCAGCCTAACATCACACTCACCCAGCCCAACATCACACTCACCCAGCCCAACATCACACTCACCCAGCCCAACATCACACCCAGCCAGCCCAACATCACACTCACCCAGCCCAATATCACACTCACCCAGCCCAACATCACACTCGCCCAGCCCAACATCACACTCGCCCAGCCGAACATCACACTCATCCAGCCCAACATCCCACTCACCCAGCCCAATATCCCACTCGCCCAGCCCAATATCCCACTCGCCCAGCCTAACATCACACTCACCCAGCCCAACATCACACACTCACCCAACATCACACTCGCCCAGCCCAACATCACACTCACCCAGCCCAACATCACACTCACCCAGCCCAACATCACACTCACCCAGCCCAACATCACACTCACCCAGCCCAACATCACACTCGCCCAGCCCAATATCCCACTCACCCAGCCCAATATCCCACTCGCCCAGCCCAACATCACACTCACTCAGCCCAACATCACACTCACCCAGCACTACATCACACTCACCCAGCCCAACATCACACTCACCCAG
Organism: Squalus acanthias; assembly: GCA_030390025.1. Classification (NCBI taxonomy): domain Eukaryota; kingdom Metazoa; phylum Chordata; class Chondrichthyes; order Squaliformes; family Squalidae; genus Squalus; species Squalus acanthias. The sequence goes on from CM059450.1 coordinate 16,888,024, forward strand.
CCCAACATCCCACCCACCCAGCCCAACATCACACTCACCCAGCCCAATATCACACTCACCCAGCCCAACATCACACTCACCCAGCCCAACATCCCACTCACCCAGCCCAATATCCCACTCGCCCAGCCCAACATCACACTCACCCAGCCCAACATCACACTCGCCCAGCCTAACATCACACTCGCCCAGCCCAACATCACACTCACCCAGCCCAATATCCCACTCGCCCAGCCCAACATCACACTCGCCCAGCCCAACATCACACTCACCCAGCCCAACATCCCACTCACTCAGCCCAACATCACACTCACCCAGCCCAACATCACACTCACCCAGCCCAACATCCCACTCACTCAGCCCAATATCCCACTCGCCCAGCCCAACATCACACTCACCCAGCCCAACATCACACTCACCCAGCCCAATATCACACTCACCCAGCCCAACATCCCACTCACTCAGCCCAACATCACACTCTCCTAGCCCAATATCACACTCACCCAGCCCAACATCACACTCACCCAACCCAACATCACACTCACCCAGCCTAACATCACACTCACCCAGCCCAACATCCTACTCGCTCAGCCCAATATCCCACTCGCCCAGCCCAACATCACACTCACCCAGCCCAACATCCCACCCACCCAGCCCAACATCACACTCACCCAGCCCAATATCACACTCACCCAGCCCAACATCACACTCACCCAGCCCAACATCCCACTCACCCAGCCCAATATCCCACTCGCCCAGCCCAACATCACACTCGCCCAGCCCAACATCACACTCGCCCAGCCTAACATCACACTCATCCAGCCCAACATCCCACTCGCCCAGCCCAATATCCCACTCGCCCAGCCCAATATCCCACTCACCAGCCCAACATCACACTCACCCAGTCCAACATCACACTCACCCAGCCCAACATCATACTCACCCAGCCCAACATCCCACTCACCCAGCCCAACATCACACTCCCCCAGTCCAACATCACACTCACCCAGCCCAACATCATACTCACCCAGCCCAACATCCCACTCACCCAGCCCAACATCACACTCACCCAGCCCAACAGCACACTCACCCAGCTCAACATCACTCTCACCCAGCCCAATATCCCACTCGCCCAGCCCAACATCACACTCACCCAGCCCAACATCACACTCACTCACCCAACATCACACTCGCCCAGCCCAACATCACACTCACCCAGCCCAACATCACACTCACCCAGCCCAATATCCCACCCACCCAGCCCAACATCCCACCCACCCGACCCAACATCCAACTCACCCAGCCCAACATCCAACTCACCCAGCCCAACATCACACTCGCCCAGCCTAACATCACACTCACCCAGCCCAACATCCCACTCACTCAGCCCAACATCACACTCTCCCAGCCCAATATCACACTCACCCAGCCCAACATCACACTCACCCAACCCAACATCACACTCGCCCAGCCTAACATCACACTCACCCAGCCCAACATCCCACTCACTCAGCCCAATATCCCACTCGCCCAGCCCAACATCACACTCACCCAGCCCAACATCACACTCACCCAGCCCAACATCCCACCCAGCCAGCCAAACATCACACTCACCCAGCCCAACATCCCACTCACCCAGCCCAATATCCCACTCGCCCAGTCCAACATCCCACTCACCCAGCCCAATATCCCACTCGCCCAGCCTAACATCACACTCACCCAGCCCAACATCACACTCACCCAGCCCAACATCACACTCACCCAGCCCAACATCCCACCCAGCCAGCCCAACATCACACTCACCCAGCCCAATATCACACTCACCCAGCCCAACATCACACTCGCCCAGCCCAACATCACACTCGCCCAGCCTAACATCACACTCATCCAGCCCAACATCCCACTCACCCAGCCCAATATCCCACTCGCCCAGCCCAATATCCCACTCGCCCAGCCTAACATCACACTCACCCAGCCCAACATCACACACTCACCCAACATCACACTCGCCCAGCCCAACATCACACTCACCCAGCCCAACATCACACTCACCCAGCCCAACATCACACTCACCCAGCCCAACATCACACTCGCCCAGCCCAATATCCCACTCACCCAGCCCAATATCCCACTCGCCCAGCCCAACATCACACTCACTCAGCCCAACATCACACTCACCCAGCCCAACATCACACTCACCCAGCCCAACATCACACTCACCCAGCCCAACATCCCACCCACCCAGCCCAACATCACACTCACCCAGCCCAACATCACACTCGCCCAGCCTAACATCACACTCACCCAGCCCAACATCCCACTCACTCAGCCCAACATCACACTCACCCAGTCCCAACATCACACTCACCCAGCCCAACATCCCACTCACTCAGCCCAATATCCCACTCGCCCAGCCCAACATCACACTCACCCAGCCCAACATCACACTCACCCAGCCCAATATCACACTCACCCAGCCCAACATCACACTCACCCAACCCAACATCACACTCGCCCAGCCTAACATCACACTCACCCAGCCCAACATCCTACTCGCTCAGCCCAATATCCCACTCGCCCAGCCCAACATCACACTCACCCAGCCCAACATCCCACCCACCCAGCCCAACATCACACTCACCCAGCCCAATATCACACTCACCCAGCCTAACATCACACTCATCCAGCCCAACATCCCACTCACCCAGCCCAATATCCCACTCGCCCAGCCCAATATCCCACTCACCAGCCCAACATCACACTCACCCAGTCCAACATATCACTCACCCAGCCCAACATCATACTCACCCAGCCCAACATCCCACTCACCCAGCCCAACATCACACTCACCCAGTCCAACATCACACTCACCCAGCCCAACAGCACACTCACCCAGCTCAACATCACTCTCACCCAGCCCAATATCCCACTCGCCCAGCCCAACATCACACTCACCCAGCCCAACATCACACTCACTCACCCAACATCACACTCGCCCAGCCCAACATCACACTCACCCAGCCCAACATCACACTCACCCAGCCCAACATCACACTCACCCAGCCCAACATCACACTCGCCCAGCCCAATATCCCACTCACCCAGCCCAATATCCCACTCGCCCAGCCCAACATCACACTCACCCAGCCCAATATCCCACTCGCCCAGCCCAACATCACACTCAGCCCAACATCACACTCACCCAGCCCAACATCACACTCACCCAACCCAACATCACACTCACTCAGCCCAACATCACACTCACCCAGCCCAACATCACACTCACTCAGCCCAACATCACACTCACCCAGCCCAACATCACACTCACCCAGCCCAATATCACACTCACCCAGCCCAACATCACACTCACCCAGCCCAACATCCCACTCACCCAGCCCAATATCCCACTCGCCCAGCCCAACATCACACTCACCCAGCCCAACATCACACTCACCCAGCCCAACATCCCACTCACTCAGCCCAACATCACACTCTCCCAGCCCAATATCACACTCACCCAGCCCAACATCACACTCACCCAACCCAACATCACACTCGCCCAGCCTAACATCACACTCACCCAGCCCAACATCCCACTCACTCAGCCCAATATCCCACTCGCCCAGCCCAACATCACACTCACCCAGCCCAACATCCCACCCACCCAGCCGAACATCACACTCACCCAGCCCAATATCACACTCACCCAGCCCAACATCACACTCACCCAGCCTAACATCACACTCACCCAGCCCAACATCCCACTCACTCAGCCCAACATCACACTCGCCCAGCCCAAAGTCCCACTCGCCCAGCCTAACATCACACTCACCCAGCCCAACATCCCACTCACTCAGCCCAACATCACACTCACCCAGCCCAACATCACACTCACCCAGCCCAACATCACACTCACCCAGCCCAACATCACACTCACCCAGCCCAACATCCCACTCACCCAGCCCAATATCCCACTCGCCCAGCCCAACATCACACTCACCCAGCCCAACATCACACTCGCCCAGCCTAACATCACACGCACCCAGCCCAACATCCCACTCACTCAGCCCAACATCACACTCACCCAGCCCAATATCACACTCACCCAGCCCAATATCACACTCACCCAGCCCAACATCCCACTCACCCAACCCAACATCACACTCGCCCAGCCTAACATCACACTCACCCAGCCCAACATCCCACTCACTCAGCCCAATATCCCACTCGCCCAGCCCAACATCACACTCACCCAGCCCAATATCCCACTCGCCCAGCCCAACATCACATTCGCCCAGCCCAACATCACACTCGCCCAGCCCAACATCCCACTCACCCAGTCCAACATCACACTCACCCAGTCCAATATCACACTCGCCCAGCCCAACATCCCACTCACCCAGTCCAACATCACACTCACCCAGCCCAACATCCCACCCACCCAGCCCAACATCACACTCACCCAGCCCAATATCACACTCACCCAGCCCAACATCACACTCACCCAGCCCAACATCACCCTCAGCCAGTCCAACATCACACTCACCCAGTCCAACATCACACTCACCCAGCCTAACATCCCACTCACCCAGTCCAACATCACACTCACCCAGCCCAACATCACACTCACCCTGTCCAACATCACACTCACCCAGCCCAACATCACACTCACCCAGCCCAACATCACACTCGCCCAGCCCAACATCACACTCGCCCAGCCCAACATCACACTCGCCCAGCCCAATATCACTCTCACCCAGCCCAACATCCCACTCACCCAGCCCAATATCCCACTCACCCAGCCCAATATCCCACTCGCCCAGCCCAACATCACACTCGCCCAGCCTAACATCCCACTCACCCAGCCCAATATCCCACTCGCCCAGCCCAACATCACACTCGCCCAGCCCAACATCACACTCACCCAGCCCAATATCCCACTCGCCCAGACCAACATCACACTCGCCCAGCCTAACATCACACTTACCCAGCCCAACATCCCACTCACTCAGCCCAACATCACACTCGCCCAGCACAACATCCCACTCACCCAGCCCAACATCACACTCACCCAACATCACACTCACCCAGCCTAACATCACACTCACCCAACATCACACTCACCCAGCCTAACATCACACTCACCCAACATCCCACCCACCCAGCCCAACATCACACTCACCCAGCCCAATATCACACTCACCCAGCCCAACATCACACTCACCCAGCCCAACATCCCACTCACCCAGCCCAATATCCCACTCGCCCAGCCCAACATCACACTCGCCCAGCCCAACATCAGACTCGCCCAGCCCAACATCACACTCGCCCAGCCCAAAGTCCCACTCGCACAGCCTAACATCACAATCACTCAGCCCAACATCCCACTCACTCAGCCCAACATCACACTCGCCCAGTCCAACATCCCACTCGCCCAGCCCAACATCCCACTCACCCAGCCCAATATCACACTCACCCAGTCCAACATCCCACTCACCCAGCCCAACATCCCACTCACCCAGTCCAACTTCACACTCACCCAGTCGAATATCACACTCACCCAGTCCAACATCCGACTCACCCAGCCCAACATCCCACTCACCCAGTCCAACATCACACTCGCCCAGTCCAACATCCCACTCGCCCAGCCCAACATCCCACTCACCCAGTCCAACATCACACTCACCCAGCCCAACATCCCACCCACCCAGCGCAACATCACACTCACCCAACATCACACTCACGCAGTCCAACATCACACTCACCCTGCCCAACATCCCACTCACCCAGTCCAACATCACACTCACCCAGCCCAACATCACACTCACCCAGTCCAACATCACACTCACCCAGCCCAACATCACACGCACCCAGCCCAACATCACACTCGCCCAGCCCAACATCACACTCGCCCAGCCCAATATCCCACTCGCCCAGCCCAACATCCCACTCACCCAGCCCAACATCACACTCACCCAACATCACACTCACCAAGCCCAACATCACACTCACCCAGTCCAACATCACACTCACCCAGCCCAACATCACACTCACCCAGCCCAACATCACACTCACCCAACATCACACTCACCCAACATCACACTCACCCAGCCCAACATCACACTCACCCAGCCCAACATCACACTCACCCAACATCACACTCACCAAGCCCAACATCACTCTCACCCAGCCCAACATCACACTCACCCAGCCCAACATCCCACTCACCCAGCCCAACATCACACTCACCCAGCCCAACATCACACTCACCCAGATCAACATCCAACTCGCCCAGCCCAATATCCAACTCTACACTACTATTATACCATCTACACTACAAAGAACAATTGCAATATTAAAAACCCTGCATGTTCTGTAGAAAGGGAACAATCTTAAATCTGGCTCTGGCAACGCCCCATTGAGGGCAGACCAGCACCCCATCCACCAACTATAATATTCACTCCCTCCACCACTGGCGCACCATGGCTGCAGTGTGTACCATCTACAAGATGCACTGCAGCAACTTGCCAAGGCTTCTTCGACAGCATCTCCCAAACCCACGACTTCCACCACCTAGAAGGTCAACAGGTGCTTGGGAACACCACCACCTCCAAGTTCCCCAAAAGTCACACACAATCCTGAAATGGAAATATATCGGCCGTTCCTTCATCGGCGCTGGGTCAAAATCCTGGAACTCCCTCCCTAACAGGAGTACCTTCACCACACGGACTGCAGCGGTTCAAGAGGCGGCTCACCACCACCTTCTCAAGGGCATTTAGGGATGGGCAATAAATGCTGGCATTGCCGGCAACACCCACATCCCATGAACGAATAAAAAAAAAAACGGTGAATTGGGGTCCAGAGACAGAGCTGCTGGTCAAAGTAAATAGTCCCAAGCCACTGCATGACTAGCGCTGCTTCAGGGTGTTGTCTTGCAAGTCAACTTACCTTGTTTATAACTGAAAGCAAGCAAATGTTGGGACCGTTGACACACTTGCATTCATCACATTGCTAAATCTGCCTGCCACTGCTCATATCATTTTAGTTGCAATAAAACAAGGATGGAATGGAGAAAAAATTCAAAAAATTCTCATTGCAGCAAGCATCACTGCTGTCGGAAAGATCATTGTAGAGGCAATAGGAATAATTCCACCACATACTTCCTGAACCAATCCGGTCAGTCATGTTTCTCTTCATTCTCTTGACTTCAATAGAAAGGAAAAGCTGCTAATATCTCTGTTATAATGTGCGCCAGTGTCCGTGTTGTAATGTCTGCCAATGTCAATGTTGTAATATTTGCAAATGCCAGCATTATTGACATCATGGCCTTGACGGAGACATGGTTGAGGGGTGATGACGCCTTTCCCCTTAATGAACCTTCTCCGCCTGGCTATACTTTCCACCACTCAAACCGTTGCGGAGGTGGTGTAGCCCTCATCTCTAAACCACACCTTGGTCTGTCTCCCTACTCCTCTGGCAACTTCTCCTCCTTTGAGCATCTCACCCTGTTCCACCCCTAACGTCTCTCTTTCAAAATCCTTGTTCTGTGTCGCCCACCCAAGTATCACACCAATTTTCTCACTGAGATATCTTCTCTGCTTTCCTCCCTCTGCCTCTTCACCGAGTGACTTCTCATCCTCGGTGATTTCAACCTCCACCCTCAACTCTTCTTGTTCTCTCTCCTCTGAGTTCACGGCCCTACTTTCCTCCCTAAATCTCTCCCTCCATATAAACCGTCCTACCCATATACATGGCCACCCCCTCAATCCTGTCATCTCACGTGGCCTTGGTACTCCCTCCGTAACTATCACTGATAAGGCAATCTCTTCCTTATATTGCTCTCTACCCATATTTCCCTTACCCCTACCAACCCCACTTCTTTCTGTGTCCACCCCTGGAAAAAAGCTCACCTTAAAGTCCCTTACCACTGCACTTTCAAATTCCCAACTATCTAGCCTTTGGCCTACATGACATTCTTCATGACATTTCTGCAGCTACTGATTTGCTAAATCACACGCTTTCCACCACCTTTGATGCCCTTGTCCCCATTAAAACCATTACACTCTCTCACCTAGTCGTTCCCCTTGGTATACCCCTCATATCCGCTCCGTTAAGTCCAAGGGACGCAGATTTGAACGTCTTTGGCGGACAACTGGTTTAACCATCCATCACCAGTTATGAATGGATCACATAAAGCACTATCAGGTCCTGCTCTCCTTTGCTAAAACTGTTCACCATTCTAAGATCATCCAGGAAGGCAAAGACAACCCCCGGCTTCTCTTCACCACAAATTGTCTTCTCAAACCACCCTCCCCTGCCTCCTCCTCCTTCACCTCCAACAATAACTGTGAGGAGCTCATGGACTTTTTTGTTACAAAGATCGAGAACATCCATTCAGCTGCCTCTGCTACTTCCCTCCCTTCCCCTAGCCCACTGGGCTTAACTTCCTCTAAGGTTCCCCTCTGCCCTAACCCGACATTTGCATATTTCTCTAGTTTCTCTCCTATCTCCCCTCATATTCTCTCAAAGCTAATCTTGCCGATGAGACCCACCTCCTGCTCTCTCTACCCTATTCCCACTGAACTGCTGACAACCCAACTTCCCTTCCTGGCTCCCATGTTAGCTGATATTGTTAGCGGTTCTCTCTCTCCTCAGGTACTGTCCCCCTCTCCTTCAAATCTGCCGTCATCAGCCCTCTCTTCAAAAAACCAACCCTGACCCCTCCAGCCTTGCAAACTACCACCCCATCTCCAACCTCCCTTTCCTCTCCAAAGTCCTTGAACGTGTTGTCGCCTCCCAAATCCGAGCCCATCTTTCCCGCAACTCCATGTTTGAATCCCTCCAATCAGGTTTCTGCCCATGCCACAGTACCGAAACGGCTCTCATCAAATTAACAAATGACATCCCTTGTGACTGTGACAAAGGTAAACTATCCCTCCTCGTCCTTCTTGACTTGTCTGCAGTCTTTGACACGGTTGACCACTCCATCCTTCTCCAACGCCTCTCCACCGTCGTCCAGCTGGGTGGGACTGCACTCGCCTGGTTCCATTCTTATCTATCTAATCGTAGCCAGAGAATCACCTGCAATGGCTTCTCTTCCCACTCCCGCATCGTTACCTCTGGTGTCCCCCAAGGATCTATCCTTGGCCTCCTCCTATTTCTCATCTATATGCTGCCCCTCGGCGACATCATCCGAAAACACAGCGTCAGTTTCCACATGTACGCTGACGACACCCAGCTCTACCTCACCTCCATCTCTCTCAACCCCTCCACTGTCTCGAAACTGTCAGACTGCTTGTCCGACATCCAGTACTGGATGAGCAAAGATTTCTTCCAATTAAATATTGGGAATACCGAAGCCATTGGGCTGGATTTTCAATGACCCGTGGAGTCGGGTTTGGAGGCGGGGGGGGGGGGGGGGGGGGGGGGGGGGGGGGGGGGGGGGGTTAAAGTTGCAGATTCGGGGGTCCCGACCCCATCCCTCCTCCAACCCGCCTCCATGCCAGTTTCTCTGGCGGCGGGTACCCGACCTGTGCTGAGACCCGACTCCCCGAGGCAGGAAGGGATTAGTGACAATTAACTGCCTGTTGACAGGTAGTTAACAGGCAGTTTTTTGCATAATCCCTATTTTAAAAAGAAAAGTGTGGGCTTCCCGACAGGTCCCAACCACGCCAAGTAATTGGGGCGGACCGTGGGTCTGCAGGGGTTGGAGGAGTCGATATGTCCGGTGGGCAGGTGAGTGATGGGTGCATGTGTGCAGAGGTAAGTGTGTAAGGTAAGTGCTAACTGTGGGAAAAAGTTTTACTTACCTTATTTAAAAAGGGCAGTAGACAGAAGGCTGGTAACTATAGACCGGTTAGCCTAACATCTGTGGTAGGTAAAATTTTGGAGTCCATTATTAAGGAAACAGTAACAGGACATTTGGATAATCATAATTTAATAGGACAAAGTCAGCATGGTTTTACGAAGGGGAAGTCATGTTTGACAAATTTGCTGGAGTTCTTTGAGGAAGTAACATATAGAGTGGATAAAGGGGAACCAGTGGACGTAGTGTATTTAGACTTCCAAAAGGCATTTGACAAGGTGCCACACAAAAGATTATTGCTTAAGGTAAAAAATCACGGGATTGGGGGTAATATTCTGGCATGGATAGAGGATTGGCTATCTAACAGAAAGCAAAGAGTTGGGATAAATGGTTCATTCTCAGACTGGCAATCAGTAACTAGTGGTGTTCCACAGGGGTCAGTGCTGGGTCCCCAACTCTTTACAATCTATATTAACGATTTGGAGGAAGGGACCAAGTGTAACATATCAAAATTTGCAGATGATACAAAGATGGGAGGGAAAGTAGTGAGTGAGGAGGACATAAAAAACCTGCAAGGGGACATAGACAGGCTAAGTAAGTGGGCAGAGATTTGGCAGATGGAATACAACACTGGAAAGTGTGAGGTGATGCACTTTGGCAGGAAAAATCCTAGAGCAATTTATTATCTTAATGGCAAGAAACTGGAGAGTACTGAAGTGCAAAGGGATCTGGGGGTCCTGGTGCACGAAACTCAAAAGGTTAGTATGCAGGTGCAGCAAGTGATTAAGAAGGCAAATGGAATGTTGGCTTTCATTGCTAGGGGGATAGAATATAAAAATAGGGAGGTATTGCTTCAGTTGTACAAGGTATTGGTGAGACCGCACCTGGAATACTGCATACAGTTTTGGTGTCCTTACTTAAGGAAAGACATCCTTGCTCTCGAGGCAGTGCAAAAAAGGTTCACTTCGGTTAATCCCGGGGATGAGGGGGTGGTCATATGAGGAGAGGTTGGGTAGATTGGGACTCTACTCATTGGAGTTCAGAAGAATGAGAGGCGATCTTATTGAAACATATAAGATTGTGAAGGGGTTGGATCGGGTGGATGCGGGGAGGATGTTCCCGATGACGGGTGAGACTAGAACTAGGGGACATAGTCTTAGAATAAGGGGCTGCTCTTTCAAAACTGAGATGAGGAGGAACTACTTCACTCAGAGGGTGGTAGGTCCATGGAATATGCTGCCACAAAAAGCTGTAGAAGCTACATCATTAAATAAATTTAAAACAGAAATAGACAGTTTCCTAGAAGTAAAGGGCATTAAGGGTTACGGGGAGCGGGCAGGAATTTGGACATGAGTCTAGGTTCGGATCGGTCATGGCCCTGTGGGTAGTGGAGCGGGCCCAGGGACCGTGTAGCCTGATTCTGCTCCTATTTCGTGTGTGCAATTCTGTTAGATGCAGGAGATGGTTCTGTGATAGTAGATAGTAGATTGGCGGTTAGGATCAGATCAGCCATGATCTTATTGAATGGCGGAGCAGGCTCGAGGGGCCGATTGGCCTACTCCTGCTCCTATTTCTTATGTTCTTATGTTCTTATGTAACTTCTTCCTGCAAGTGTCAGCCCTTCAGTTCTCGGGAGTCAGAAATCTCACCGGCACAGAAAGCAGGAAAGCCGTGGTTCTGTCAAAAACTGCAGCCTTCTGTTTTCTGTGCTGGAATGATTTCTAACTCAGCCTGAGAGGAAGGACTGAAGTTAGAAATCATATTGTGAGTGTTTGACAGCTTCACAGAGCTGTCAAACGCTGATATTTCATCTGTCAAAAGCTCTTGACAGATGAAATGTCAATCTGTGACGTCACCTGTTGCCGGGTGGCCCTTAATTGGCCTGCTGAGCCCACTAGGCGGGCTCAACAAGGTCAATCAAGGGAAAATACAGTGGGTTGGCCACATCTCGATGGAGGCGGGTTCACAAGCCAGATTGTGTGATTCCCGACCCCAACCCGACCCCAGCTTCAAAATCCAGCCCATTGTCTTTGGTCCACGCCACAAACTCCGTTCCCTTGCCCCCGACTCTCTCCTGGCAACTGTCTGAGGTTGAACCAGACTGTTCGCAACCTTGGTGTCATATTTGACCCAGAGATGAGATTCCTACCACATATCCATGCCACCACTACAAATGCCTATTTCCACCTCCGTAACATCGCCCGTCTCCGCCCCTGCCTTAGCTTATATGTTGAAACCCTCATCCATGCCTTTGTTACTTCTAGATTTGACTATTCCAATGCACTTCTGGCTGGCCTCCCTAGTTCTACCCTCCATAAACCTGAGGTCATCCAAAACTCGGCTGCCTGTGTCCTAACTTGCACCAAGTCCCGTTCACCCACTGACTCGCTCGCTGACCTACATTGGCTCCCGGTTAAGCAACCCCTCAATTTTAAAATTCTCATCCTTGTTTTCAAATCCCTCCATGGTCTTGCCCCTCCCTATCACTGTAATCTCCTCCAGCACCCCCCACCCCGAGATATCTGTGCTCCTCTAATTCTGGCCTCTTGAGCATCCCTGATTTTAATCGCCATTGGTGGTCGTGTCTTCTGTTGCCTAGGTGCTAAGCTCCGGAATTCCCTCCCTAAACCCCTCCGCCTCTCCACCTCTCTCTCCTCCTTTAAGACGCTCCTTAAAACCTACCTCTTCGACCAAGCTTTTGGTCATCTGCCCTAATATCTCCTTATGTGGCTCGGTGTCAAATTTTGTCTGATAACGCTCCCGTGAAGCTTGGGATGTTTCGCTACGTTAAAGGCGCTATATAAATACAAGTTGTTGTTGTTATAAGATGTTGCAATACCTGACAATGTCAGCGTTGTAATGTCTGCATGTCTGACTGATTGGTCCAGAATTTGCTGTAACCTAACGGCGAGTTTAATGGCGCTCACTGTTACGAGTGTGTAAATAACTTGTGGTGAGGAGGCGATACCCCGTGAGTTGCGAATCACCAGAGATTGCTGGACGATTTGCGCCGTTCCGCCATTAGCCTCGCGAAAACAACAGCTTACCGTCAACTTCCACCTGAGGTTTAAGAAATTGCTGCATTTGTGCTGTTCAAATGAATTATACTCACTGCAGAAAGTCTGGGCTGGTACTTAACAACATAAGGACCCTTTTAATGGCACTCAACCTCTCCAGCCCAGAGAGGGAACAATTGAAACTGTGGAGTCTCACTCCTGCAGGTAGTAAATTATTGTTAGAGATTTTTAAAATTAATTTTTTTTCTCTATTATTATCCTTATTTTTTCTTTCTGTCTTTTCTCTCTCTCTCTCTTGATCCAATCTTTCTTTCCCTCTCTGTATTTCTCTTTCTGTATCTAATTTGACTCTAATTCACCCGATTTCCTTCTCCGTCGTTCTTCTGTTTCTTTCCCAATCCTTAAATCTCATTGGTTCAGGAGGCACACTGTTGGTCTCATTGACCCCGTTATCAGCTCGAACTTCCAGCAATTTGCGGTGCAAAAGTATTTCGAGCGGAAGGATAAGGGGAAAAAAAAATCTAACCGACGGGAGATGCCCCGCTCCAGAAAATTCTGGGCCGTTATGCTTACAGACTGCAGCACGACACAGCGAAGATAAAGCAATCAACATGCGGTCAACAGACTGTGACTAAATGAATCAGTGACAAGACAAATCATCCCACTGTCCTCTGGCATGGAGCTGTAGAAACCGTTTACACAGTTGTCACTTGACGAGAGGGGAACACTTTTCCTGTGCAACTAAATTAACTTAGCCCTCGACCCCCCACCCCTGAAAAAATAAGCTTCTTGATCTTCAACCAGAGGAAGGGAACGTTAAACATGAATGGGAGGCACCTCCGCCACAGACAAGGATCTGGTCCCTGGGTCACGACAAGCACAAAGGGATGAGATAAAGCTGGGAAGCAGAACGAGCAGCGCTGAGGGATTAGAGAGGCGGGGATGAACTCGCTGATTTTATTTGCAGGCCTGCTGTGATTGTTGTTTTCCAACTCAACGGATCTGAACAGTAATTCGTCCTGGGCCGATTGCCAAGTAGAGATGTCCAGCCCCAGTCCAACGCTTTATGTAACCCCAGCACATGGCTTAGCATGTTGCAGTCACTCTCAGTTGTGGCGCCCTCGTACAGCAGGCTGGGCCCTGTCCCTTGCTCGGGCCTTCCTTATAGGCTGTTAATGCTGCGCCTTGTTTCCCAGCCAATTGAAAGCTCACATTCTGAGGATTGCCAATTTAACTCATTCATACAGATCCGAGCCTTAAATCCACTTTAAGATTATAAGAAAGAAAGACTTTCATTTCTATAGCGCCTTTTACAACCTCGGGCTGTCCCAAAGAGTTTTACAGCCAATGAAGTGCGGTCACTGTTGTAATGTAGGAAACGCGGCAGCCAATTTGCGCACAGCAAGCTCCCACAAACAGCAATGTGATAATGAACAGATAATCTGTTTTAGTGATGTTGATTGAGGGATAAATATTGGCCAGGACACCGGGGAGAACTCCCCTGCTTTTCTTCAATATAGTGGCCATGGGATCTTTTACATCCACCTGAGGGGGCAGACGGAGCCTCGGTTTAACGTCTCATCCGAAAGAAGGCACCTCCGACAGTGCAGCACTCCCTCAGTACTGCACTGGAGTGTCAGCCTGCACCCACAACCTTCTGACTCCGAGGCAAGGGTGCTACCAACTGAGCCACGGCTAATTATGATTATGAAATGATTACAAAATATAAACTTACTTTATAAACGATCCTGTTTAACACAGTTCATTTTTGTCACAGTCAGTTCAAGATGTAAATAGTGCCACAGGATCTAGGTCAAAGGGCATTGCTGCTTTTATGACCTAGGAGCCAAAAGGTCTGTTTGTATTAAACCGAAGTGTCTGTGACCCACCACCCCCGACCCCCGACCCCTGACCCCCAGTGGCTGTGTGGCCAAATGCGCGAAGTGCTGTGGTACTCAGACATACGGACAGAATGTCCCATGTTGGTAACTACAACTGGCCTTAGTGCCTCTGGGCAAGGTAGACGGAAATAAATCATCCATTTCTGTCCAGTCACCCCCACTGTGTGTAATGCCCCCATGGTTGAATAGCCTGCACAAACGCATTAGGCTCTCACATGCAGAACTAATCACTTGGGCGAAATATCTGAGCTACCCATTTTTACCGTGTTGGAATCGAGACTGTTGTACCATCTCCTGCTCTAACTCATTCTTTCTCAGCACCTTTAAAACTGTGCAAGCCCTTCACCTCCCTCAGCCCTCCGTTCCTGCTACAGGCTTTCCATCCCAAGGTTGCCTTCACCGAATCGCTGCTTCCTGACTGACATTGGCTTCTCTTCTGCCTTTCTGAACCCTTGCCTTCCACCCGGTCTATTGATAAAGTTAGCTGAATGCCATAGGCCCAGAATTTCCACAGGGCTCTCCCGGTCTCCTGCCATAACTCCTGTCAAGCGCCATGAACGTGGGACTTCCAGGCAATGCACAGGAAGGAATACACTTGAGAAAGAATCTCCACTGAGTGTTAATGAACAGATTCCAACACTGAAACCTTTTACATTGTGAAATAAAACCACAGGGGGAGAAATTCGTTATCACCCCATTTGGGGCGCCATTATCGGCCGGGCGCAAAGTTTAGTGCCTGCCGCTAATTATCGCCTCCGACTGCAAACTTGGCTTCTATCGCCCCTGGAGGTGATTGGAGCACTAAATCAGGCGCTGCACACTTGTCTTAAGGCGCAAAGGCCGAGGAGCGAGGCGCTACCTCAGAGCGCTGGCGAAGCTCATGTGATGTCAGTCAGCAATGGAACACAGACACACTGGCGCTGGCCAGTTCTTAAAGGGGAGGGTCGATCTTGCTCTCCATCCACACCCTGCTCATTGCAGCCTTGAATCTCGGCCTGGAGAGACCTGTACATCAAATCTGTTGGAAAGAACAATGGAGAGGCCCAGGGAAAGAGCTCAGAGTGCAGCCCCCACAGTCTCTTCTAAATCGATGCAAGGAAGATCAAATCAGAAAGAACCTGCAAAGTGCTGCTCAGTACCCAAAACTCCTCAACACAGCTTTGAATATCTCCTGCAGTCTCTCTCTCTCACTCAGAATGCGTAGTGCAAAAATTTCGCCAACAAAAAAAGGCAGGAAGCGGTTGCCTTTAAATAGCGCTCCCCCAGTCCCTTCCCGACTGCAAAACGCTGTCGTTGCTAGCGGCAGGCAGTAAGACAGGGGGCGCCACTCAATATCCGGTCCGGGGCGCTACCGGGGCGTTGCACGCTCGACTGACGTCACGATCTGCGGGCGCAGGAGATCGTGGCGGTAGTGTTTAGCGCCGCCGCAAAATGTCTTGTCAATTTCGTGAGCGGCGCAAACATCGCCGCGCGTGGGCGCCAGTTGCTTTGCACCCCATTAGCGCCCTCTTAAGGCGCTAATGGGAGGCGCAAACCAACCGAATTTTCCCCCCCAGGTGTTTGTAAAACGAAATGCAAATTCTACAAACTATCAGCAAAATGCCTCTGAGTGCAACTTAAAAGTAGAGATTATCTGAGATATCTGAATCCAGGTGTCTTACATTGAAAGACCCATATTCCTGTGTCCAGTTAAGATGGCCATGAATAAATGGAGGCTGTGTATTTAGATATCTCCATAAGGTGATCTCTTGACCTGTACTCCTGCTGGCCGCCCACATTCCACCCTACGTAAACTTGAGGTGATCCAAAACTCGGCTGCCCGTGTCCTAACTCACACAAAGTCCTGTTCGCCCATCACTCCTGTGCTCGCTGACCTACATTGGCTCCCGGTTAAGCAGCGCCTCGATTTCAAAATTCTCATCCTTGTTCTCAAATCCCTCCATGGCCTCGCCCCCCTCCCTATCTCTATAATCTCCTCCAGCCCCACAAACCCCCTGCGATATCTGCGCTCCTCTAATTCTGCCCTCTTGAGCATCCCTGATTATAATCGCTCAACCTTTGGTGGCCGTGCCTTCTGTTGACTCGGCCTGAAGCTCTGGAATTCCCTGCCTAAACCGTCTCCGCCTCGCTACCTCTCTCTCCTCTATAAGAAGGTCCTTAAAACCTACCTCTTTGACCAAGCTTTTGGTCACCTGCCCTAACATCTCCTTATATGGCTCGGTGTCATTTTGTTTGATCCTGTGAAGCGCCTTGGGACGATTTACAATGTTAAAGCGCTATATAAATGCACGTTGTTGCTGTTGAGATCATGGCCCTGATATTCCACTGGGATTTTTCAGGTCCCCCAGCTTAGCTCTGGAAGCGGACCTTCCCCCCCCCCCCAGGAAAATTGTGGAGACCCAATGGTATCAGGTCTCTGCCCTTTCCATGAGATTGTTCTTTGCCTCGCATGTTCCTTGTAAGGAACGGAACTCCCGCAGGCCTCTCACAAGGCCACTACCTGGGGAGGGGGCTTCCTAAGGTGAGAGCTACTTCACTTCAGGCTGGGCAGGGACCCTGTCTAGTCGTGGCAGCTGGCACACCGAGTACTGATCTCCACAGAGACGTACGTGGGCCCCACTGCTGGGGTCTGGGTCTGGTAAGTGGCCGGAAACCCCTGAAATATTTTACAAACCACTGGGGGCTACGAAGACCATTGACAGGGTCGGGCGCTGGGGTTTCAGGCAATCAGGCACCAGAAATAGGCCAAAGCTGGCTGCACCTGAGGGTATGGCTGGGATCATGACACAAGCACCAACATGCGAACAATGACAGACAGGTAAAGACCCTGTGGTCCATCCAGCCTGTCCCACACAAATGCGATACCTTGTGTATCACAATATATACACTCTCCACCCCAACCCGAAACCATGTGATCTCCTGGGAGAGGCAAAACCCAGATAAAAAACCCAGGTCAATATGGGGGAAAAAATCCCCAAAATGGGCGCCACCCAATTATTTCCCCCCATTATTTGTACCAAGTTAGATGAATGTACTGATGGGATAAAACACCTGATCCACACTGAGACACCACCTGATCCACACTGAGACACCACCTGATCCACACTGAGACACCACCTGATCCACACTGACACACCACCTGATCCACACTGACACACCACCTGATCCACACTGAGACACCACCTGATCCACACTGAGACACCACCTGATCCACACTGAGACACCACCTGATCCACAGAGACACCACCTGATCCACACTGAGACACCACCTGATCCACAGAGACACCACCTGATCCACACTGAGACACCACCTGATCCACACTGACACACCACCTGACCCACACTGAGACACCACCTGATCCACAGAGACACCACCTGATCCACACTGACACACCACCTGATCCACACTGACACACCACCTGATCCCCATATTGGAGTAAATTGTTTTGGACATGGATTTGATATGGTGTTTGAAGCTCAGCTCTGGATCAGCCAGGATTCTGAGTTTAATGCAGTCTGGGTCAACCTGAGGAAGCAGCCAGGATGGGAGTCGGAATCAGTGGGAAGGGAGCAGAGACTTTGGTGGGTTCCAAAACAATGTTTTTTTTTGCCTTCCCGATGTTGAATTGGAGGAAATTCTGTCTGAGCCAACAGCTGAACGTCAGGCAGGCAGCACAGAGCTGGTTGTGGGTCCAGGGAAGTGGTGAGGAGAATCAGCTGAGGGTCATCAGCAAAGATGGAAGGTGACCTCATGCGTACAGATGATTTCACTGAGGGACAGCGTGCACATGAGGAAGATAAGGGTCCAATGATGGATCCTTGGGAGCAATGCAGAGGCGATGATCGGGAGATGGAAGGGATCTAAATTAGTGTTAGTAATCTGCTGTTCACTATCATTGCACTGTCAGGGAGCACTCTCCAAAGGAGATCGCACTCCCACGGCCATTTAAAGGGGAGGGTCTCAGTCAGGACCCGTCTGAAGTTCAGTTGGAGTAAAGGAGTGTTATTTTAACATCAGCGTTCTTTTGCCATGCCGGTGGTTTTTGAAATGTTCTGTTTAATGTGGTTGGGAGTTTTTGCTGGATGAAATTGCTTGTCGAACAGGGAGATGGCACGATTACAGAGGCTCACCAGGTTAATGACTGCGTTTCCGCGGCTAATAACTCAGCTCCCACTGGGCTGTTGGGACAAATAAACAAAGAAGCACAAAATAACGGCAGAAGATAAAAGATTGTTCAGGACAATCAACATTGAGTTTTAAAAGGGTGCGACCCCACCCTAAGAAAGAGAAGAAGCTGCATTTATATCACACCTTTCATGAACTCAGAATGCCACCAAGCACTTCACAGCCAATTAATTACCTCGGAGGTGCAACCACCATCACATAGAAACATAGAAGATAGGAGCAGGAGTAGGCCATTCGGCCCCTCTAGCCTGCTCCGCCATTCAATGAGATCATGGCTGATCATCCAAACTCAGTACCCTGTCCCTGCCTTCTCCCCATATCCCTTGATCTCTTTAGCTTTAAGAAATATATCTAACTCCTTCTTGAATATATTTAATGAATTGGCCTCTACTGCCTTCTGTGGTAGAGAATTCCACAGGTTCACCACTCTCTGGGTGAAGAAATTCCTCCTCATTTCTCTCCTAAATGGCTTACCCCTTATCTTTAGACTGTGACCCCTGGTTCTGGACTCCCCCGCCATCGGGAACATCCTTCCTGCATCTAGTCTGTCTAGTCCTGTTAGAATTTTATAAGTTTCAATGAGATCCCCTCTCATTCTTCTAAACTCCAGCGAGTATAAGCCCAATCGACCCAAGCTCTCCTCATACGTCATTCCTGCCATCCCAGGTATCAGTCTGGTGAATCTTCGCTGCACTCCCTCCATGGCAAGAACATCCTTCCTCAGATAAGGCGACCAAAACTGCACACAATACTCAAGATGTGGTCTCACCAAGGCCCTGTACAACTGCAGCAAGACATCCTTGTTCCTGTACTCGAACCCTTTCGCTACGATGGCCAACATACCATTTGCCTTCTTAACCGCCTGCTGCACCTGCATGCTTACCTTCAGCGACACTTCAGTTCACAAAGAGAACAAATCACAAACAGGGGGCCTGACCATCACAGCCCCTTTTACAGAGAGTCTCACCATCACAGCCCCTTTTACAGAGAGAGTCTCACCATCACAGCCCCTTTTACAGAAAGAGTCTCACCATCACAGCCCCTTTTACAGAGAGAGTCTCACCATCACAGCCTCTTTTACAGAGTCTCACCATCACAGCCCCTTTTACAGAAAGTGTCTCACCATCACAGCCTCTTTCACAGAGAGAGTCTCACCATCACAGCCCCTTTTACAAAGAGAGTCTCACCATCACAGCCCCTTTTACAGAGAGAGTCTCACCATCACAGCCCCTTTTACAGAAAGAGTCTCACCATCACAGCCCCTTTTACAGAGAGAGTCTCACCATCACAGCCCCTTTTACAGAGAGAGGGAGAAAAATTCAGTATTGCCCTGTTTGGTGTGCCATTATCGGCCGTGCACCTTGCGCTAATTATCGCCTCCGACTGCAAACTTGACTTTTATCGCCCCTGGAGGTGATTGGAGCGCTAAATCAGGCGCTACACATCTGTCTTAAGGCGCAAAGGCTGAGGAGCGAGGCGCTACCTCAGAACGCTGGCGAAGCTCATGTGATGTCAGTCAGCAATGGAACACCGACACACTGGCGCTGGCCTGTTCTTAAAGGGGAGGGTTGATCTTGCTCTCCATCCACACCCTGCTCATTGCAGCCTTGAATCTCGGCCTGGAGAGACCTGTACATCAAATCTGTTGGAAAGAACAATGGAGAGAGCCAGGGAAAGAGCTCAGAGTGCAGCCCCCATACTCTCTTCTAAATCGAT